>OY776291.1:20128412-21355819 GCA_963675345.1 Trididemnum clinides
GCACTTTTTTTTGTGCGCTATCAGCAAGTTTGTCCGACCTCAATCTTTACCGAACAACTTGTCTCACAAAAACCAACTACCCCTGCTCCTCAACTATCCCACTCCTTTTTGCGGCTCTGACGCATTTAACTCAGATTGCTTCTGCCTTCTGTGAACGCGTTGTTTTATCATCCTCCTGCCCCGCTTCGTGATAGGTTAGACACGTTTGTTAAAAACAAAACTTTCTAGGAACTCCTGGAGACACTTAATTTTTATCTGCTTACACCACTGTTTTAAAGGTAGATTTTTGTTGCGTAGTTTCGTTTTCACGTCGATTCTTCTCAATCCTATGTTTTTGGTCTGAACCTACTCTTTTTCGTCAATTTGCGATTGTCACTCTGACTCGTCCGGGTTACGAGCTTGTAATTTTAGATTATCATTTGTGTACCTTTTTTGTGTAGGAAGACTTAGGCGTGCATGGCTCTTTCTCGTGCTGCGACAGAGTTGTTATCGTGCCCTATATTTTAGGCTCGAGCCCGAAAACACAAACCGAAACTCAACCTGATTCCGAAAATTTATTTGAAGCCCATATTACGCTTGAATGTTTAATTTACCGAATGAATCAATTTCGCTGGCAGGTCTTGTTTCAAGCAGTTGCCATGTAACAAGTCTGTCTTTCTAAAAGGGTGTCGTGACTTACGTCTAATTTTCCAACATTCAATTCTAAGTAGTACTTCTACTGTCGACTCTGTATGGCCTCCTGCCCTCTTTCACAAACTTATTCGGGTGGCCTCCCGCCTTGCTTTGCTCGTTGGACTCCAATCTTTCCTTTCTGATAGGCGCGCTTGCGTGGTTTCTTACAATCATAAAACTCGGTTCTTTTGAGTCCGTCGAAGTGTTCTGCAAGCATTTCTTCTTGGCCCTGTACTTTTCTCTCTTCATCAATGATCTCCCTGTTTATCTGCTTTCTTTCATCAACTGCTCTCTTTGCGCTGACGATCTGGCCATTTCATCCTCCTCCTCTCGGTCCTTGCTGTGGTGGAGGCCACACAAAGAGCTCTGATTCGACTGGAGCACTGGTTTGAGTACTGGTGTCTTCCTCTCAATCCGAGCAAACGTGAGATCTCTTCTCGGTGGATCCCCAGCAAGCTAACCTCCTTCCCCATCTCCTTTTATTCAACTCCCGCTTCCGTTTCAATCCCACTCCAACTTCTTGGGGTCACCTTCGACCGCACTCTTTCCTTTTCTAAACATGTATCTTCACTGAAGGCCAAGTTTTTCCCTCGTCTCAAGGCCTTACGTTTATCTCTGCTTTTTCGTGGGGCTCCTCTATGGAGTCCCTCTCTGTTCTGTATAAATCTTTTCTTCGGTCCCTTTTCACCTACGCTTCACCCGGATGGTTTCCTTTTCTTAGCGTTACCAACGTAACCAAATTAAACGTCTTCATCGAGCAGCTAGTTGCGCCATCACTGGCTGCTTCTCGTCCTCCCCTATTCCTCTACTCATCTATGAGGCTTCTTTACCTTCCCTACGAGTCACCTTGATTCATTTCGCTTTGTCATCTTATGAGCGGGCTTTTCGTCTTCCAACCTCGTTTCCCATTTCAGGTTTGGCCAGACTTGGAGTGAAGCCAAGAGTCTGCAGATCTTTCTGGAGTGCTTTTACGTTCACTCACCCGCTCATCCTGTTTTTTACTTCTTCTAGAGAGGTTCTCTTTGCTTGCCTTCCTTTTTCTCCTTGGAACCTGCCTTCCTTCACTGTGTTGTCCACACCCTTTCCTCTTCATGCTCTTGCTCCGATCTCTTGCTCTCTCGCCAAGGCGCGGCTCTTGCTCATCTTGACTCCTATCTTACGCTCTTGTGATCTAAACAGATGGCTCTGTTTCCTTTCCTCTGGCAAGGCGGCTCTGGCGTTTTTGCCAACTGCTCACTTTGTGGCATTGAGGCCAGCCATTCCTTGTCGGCAGGCCCAGTATGTTAAGTTTTTCCGCTGAAGCCTGCGCCATTCTGCACGCTGTTTGCTGGTCTCGGCAGCATCAACAAGTCTGCCACTTCTCTTCAGTCAGACTCTCGTTTTGTCCTCACCACCCTATCCTCTCTTTCGTCTTTCCTTCTACCTCAATCTTTTTGGGAGATCTAGCAGGAACTGTCTTCTCTTTCCTTTTGTACTATTAGGCTACAATGGGTCCCCAGACACTCGTTTCTCCCAGGAAACAACGTGGCTGAACTGTAGAGGGCACGAAACGTGAAGGCTACTCGTGCCCTTTGCAGTTCCATGTAGTCTTTCACTTCTTGCCTCTCGTATCTATGCTTATCTTTTCTCGGACTGGAGGCGTACTGTCTCATCTAAATTCTTTGACGCACAGGTTCCCTCAGTTTCCACTGAGGAACTTATGCTCCCTCGTCACGCTCGCTGTGTTCCCTCTGTCGTCTACGCTGCAACGAACACAGCCTTCTGTTAAGCGCTTCACTGGGATTGACGGAAAATCGTGTGTGGACATCCGTCCCAGGACACCTCTCATCTTATTCTACACTGTCCAACTACGGACACTTTGCGCTGCTTGCTATTTGGCGACTGTTTGTCTCTCTACGACCTCTAGTTTAGGCCCTGGGGAGTTGCCCAGCTTTTGGGGCTCAATGGTCTTCCGTCATGCCCCCATTCCTCAAAATGGGTCTAGTAACAAGAAGTAGTACTTTGTTCTTCGCAGGAGGATTTTAGCAGTCTGTACTCATGCGCATTTGTGTAAACCCGGAAATGCAGCCTGGGGTTAATTCAGCTGCAATATAGCCCAATTTTTTTATAAGTAAGCTCGAGTTCTGCTTAAACCCGACTCGAAAAGCCCTGCCCATCTTGCAACTCTGTGCTGCGCATTATCCTTTGTTTTTCATTTAGGGCATGGTAGATGGCAATGCTAGCGTCAGTGCAGTGGCTACAGAATTTTTAATATTGGTGTAGGCATGAGGCTCGTTTACACTACAGTTGTAACATTAACGCGAGTAGACGCTACGGTTTACACTGCTGCAGAAGCACGCGTTTAGAAATTTGTGCCGTTGCTTGGCAACATCGAAAAGCATACCGTTTTTAATAAAATTTAAATTGTTTTTATCTTCATTACCTTTTTTAGGTTATTGGTGTATACAACAAGTAATCTAGCAATCGAAGGTTGCTGGTTCAATCCCCACATGGTTTATGCGAAGTGTTTTTCTTTGTTGATACCCGCTACGACTTTGTTTGGTAGCAAATACGCGTGGTAGCAATGAACTGTAGTGACAGAAGGCTGATTGGTCTTTTGAACTAAGTTTTTTTCTGCATACTTAGGGCTGTACTTTTTTGGCAGAACTGAACTAAAGTTCAATACTTATACGTAAAATTATCCCTGTGAAAATCAGATAATGATATGTAAAGGCTTGGCTACAAACAAAAACTAAACGTTTTCAAATTCGTTTCTGAAGTTATGACTGCTCTAATTCTGTTTTATAATTTACATCGTTTCCATCATGCTTATACTGTTTCTAAGTCAAACTGCGACACGATGCTTTTTCTCAAAAGCACAACAAGCAAATTTGCTGCTTTTTTTACTGTATAGTCTTTTCGTGCTACCTGGCAAGCTACGGCTTCAGCATATTGATTTTGATATGACTTGGACAAAGTTTTTGGTATAAGTTGGATAAGGTTTGAACCAGCAACGTAGTTTTTGCATGCGGGGCAGTTTCCAGGTGCGTGTAGTACGCCTACCAAGCAGGATCTGTACTATTTTTTTTGTTTTTGTTTGCTAATCCCAAACTACTGGCGTACAAAAATCAAACTGGGCGCGAGTGATCACCACCCCGGAGTGATTCTCATGAGGAGTTGTCATGATTACGTCACGACGTCACATCTATACTTAAAAAGCAAAATGTTGCTTCATACGTACGCTAGAATTCCTTCAAAACTACTGTGTTTGCAAATATGAAACTTAGTACAATTGATCACCACTCCGGGGTGAATGTCGTAAGGGGTTTGATGACTTAACAATTAAAGATAACTTTGTCAAAAAATCGCATTTTTTGATGTAGGTCAGCAATTTTGTGCTTAAATAATAGCCAGCACTCGACTTGCCAATTTCAAAAATATTTCACTTTTTTGTCATGTGTGATGACGTTATGACTATCAATGAATTGTAAATATGGTTTCCCTAATTTCTTATAAAGTACTGGTCATGGAAACGCGTTTAATGGCTCTTTCAGGAGATATCAATAACATGATTTGCAAAATAGAGTTTTTTGAATTAAAATTTTTTGTTTGAATTATTGGCGACGCAACGAGCAATTTTGTGTTTGATCACTTTTTTAAGTGTAATTATTTCAAAACTACTGGACATACAAACTCTAATCTTGGCATCAGTTATTACCGCACCAAGGCAAGGGTCATAACAAAGTTGGTGACGCCACAATTGATAGCTTTTTAAAACTGGCAGATTTTGACGGAGAAAAGCAATTTTCGGCTTAAATGTTAGCCAGCGCCAAACATGCGAACTTTGAAGAAGTTTCATGTTTTTACAAATTAAGATCACGACATAATCAAACATGGACTCTGTAATGTGTTTTAACAATACGGACCTTAGAAACGCGGTTGAAAGCATTATCGGAAGATGTTAATAAGGTACTTCCGCTGAAAGTAATTCTCTGTTGCTTTACGTTGCATGAAGATGCAACCAGCGATTATTCTTATAAATGTTTTTTAAGCATGCTTTTTCATTCAGTTTCAAATCCTTTTGCAATGCACTGTCGCGTCGCAATCTTAAATGACATCACAATGCTTACCCCTATATAGTGAGAGCAGCAGCAGGCAGCAACATCCACTTTCATTTTGATAGCAAACATAAGTGTTAAAGCCCACTACTGATATTTGTGATTGATAGGCTCTTTGAACCGATACGTAAGACCAATCTTCATTCAAAAGTAGGCAGGTATGGATTCGAGGCAAAGTTAAATGTAGTCGAATCCAAAGTTGAGGAAAAGAGCAAAACAAAACATTCGTAGCATCAATATGTATAACTGGGTTTGAGGGAACGTTATTGCTTGAAAATGGCTGAGCAGGCGCCTAATGAAACGGTATACGGCTTTGGGTGGAAGGCATGGCCCCTTTTCTTTCTTTGCGGAAATGAAACAAAGAATTTATTATCACAAACATAAATAGGAAAGGGCCGCACCAAATTGTAAAATGAAATTAAAAAAAAACCTACCACTAAAGAGCTCATTTCTTTAATTTTCAAAGCGATCACCATTTGGGCGTCGCCATCATTTTTGACTGTATTTCACCCACCGTTACACTTTTTATAAATATGATTGATAGTTGGTGCCATTATTTTTTGTGAGTATTGTCAATCTTGATTAATAGACTAAGACGATCACCATACGTGTACAGGAACTATGGCCTATATTCACTAAAGCTTTTTGTTGCTGCTCTCTCACATAATAGCTTTATAGAGCTACTGTACTGAAGCCGGCACAGCTGCCTTGATTGATGCTTTTCAACGCCGCACAGGTGATGGATGCTGGGTTAAAATTACATCATGCTTAAAAGAAACTTTTTTCCACCTTGGTTGATAATAGCTTTATAGAGCCACCGGAATGAAAACTAAAAATCTGGGGAAAAGCAAATACTCTTTAACTGGTCTGAGCACGCCTAGGCAAGGAAAAACGAACATGCAACATAATGCGTAGCCAGTAGGAACTTGAGAAAGTTGGAAGAAAAATCAAAAGAAAACAACGTGCCTGTATGAAATCGCACTACATGGAAGACATGTTACTTCAAAATGTCTTAATATCAGAAATGAGTTCTCTACTTCCAAAATAAGGGAAACGCACGGCCCCCTTGGCATCGCGTAAACAGTGAACTGAACACACAGACCAGAGTCGTAGCCTGACCTTGAAATGACAAATTTTATTGTGCAAAGGAGTGTGCCAAGACATGAAATTGGATATGCAGAAAAACGTTGATGTTTTGTTCCTGTTGACACAACTGCTCGATGGTTGAAGCCGGCTTGGCCGGCAGAAGTGATATTCTTAACCCCGACGTTGCTGATGCGGGCTCTGCGAGCGACGCCGACAGATCCGGCTAGTACTGGAGTAAAATTAAAAAAGCTTTTAATGCCATTTGATGCGTTAATTGAATCCAAATTCTTCGGGGATGGACTAAGCACCGGTGCTGATATCAGAACTAGATGATGTAATTGTAATTGCATATCTATTGTTGGCATTATCACCAGCTTTTTTAATTCAGAAAAAATATTTTCGAATCTCAACTTGATCAAAAGACAGCAAGCCTAGTGTGAGGAATTCCAAAGTAATAAATTTATCTTTTATTACAACGAGTTAGTAGGATTATTCCAACAACAAAATACCCATAGCTTGCCCAAGGTAAACTTTGTTTTTTTGCATATAATGCTTTGCCTCAGAGAAACACCACTATTATGGTAAGTGTAGATTTGCTATAGTTTTGAAATGATCTTTAGCTAGCCCCACTGATAAGGCTGATTTCATGAAAAAAAACAAAGAAAAAAGAACAAGATTTTGATCAAGTTAGGTAAGAACTCAGGCTTAAATGCACACATTGGTAACATTTTAGCTTTTCCAACAGGCTTGGCACTAAGCATCAGTTAACTCCTATTTCACTAACAAAATGTAAAGCAAAGTCTCTGGGTTCTAAACAAAACGACAACAACGTAAATAGCAGACCCATACATACAAACAAACATTAACGTAAAAGTAGGAGGTTAGGGGACTTCCATTACTTCCAAGCATCCATAAATTTCAAGACAGTCATTTTAAAGAAGTTAACTTTAGCCTAAAATAGTCACTTTCAAAAAGTTGATTTTAAAACAAGAGTATTTTTACCTTTCTCTTGAAACGTCGAACTCCTATATAGAACAAAGCGTTAGGCCCATGCAGACTAGTGAAAAACTTTCTCTGAACATAGGCAAAAGTCTGTTAGGAGTTTTTCTTTTAGCTGCAATAAAACAAATTAAGAGTATCTGAAAAATTTTGTCGAGCCATTAGCAATTAAACAGTGTTTGGTGTTTATGAAATTCAAGCTTCTCAATGCAATAGAGATTGTAATAACTGCCAACAATTTTGTTGCAAAACGTTTCTTGTGCGTCCGCAGCAGCAAAATTCTCATTTTTTCGTTTTGATCTACAAATAAGTTGCGGATAACTTGCAGTTGATACGAGTAAAACCACTTCCGCACACACTGCAGTTGCATTACATGCATTCTAGCAATTTGAAAAGGACTCCATTTGTGGTAAACGACGAGGTCAATGATCAAGTAAAAACTGACCCACTATCTTTTTCTCAAAATTTCGTTAACACTATCCTTTTGTCCCAATTTGCTGTTATGAGCGGAAGCGACCATGTAAAAGGGCTTGATCTACTTTATGAAAAGTAGAAAGTGTTAAAATACTCGTTAAAAGATCACATAACGTGGTATCATAAGCAAAAGTACTTATAAAATATAATGTAAAACTACCATAGTTTCCTTTAACATATTTTTTTGTTTTTGTTGAATTGGCGGCATATTTGGGGCACTCCAACTTTATTGCTTAATACATGATATTAAACAATAGCATATTTTTTAAAAATGGCATAGCATCTCTTTTTGATGCTCTTGTTTGAATATAGTGTCATTTATCGGATAACTTAAATAATTGATTTAAAAAAATCCGCTTTTAGCATGCTATAAACTCACTGCAAGAGTTATAGAACAATTGAAACTGTGAGAAGAAAGTCAACATCTTACCATTTCGTATCAGCTCAAGCGTTTTTCCAAATGTCATATTAAAACTCTTCCCTGATTGGTCCCATTTGATATTCTGATCTTTTTTGTGTTATCTCAGTGGAAATAACTACAGGAGGACAGTGTCAAGGCTCCAAGGTTACGTATGACATTATCTTTCCGTTGCTAAAACCTATGAAAAGATCCAACTTTTGCTAATTGAAATTTTGGTCAAAGTTTAGGTCTCAGATGCAATAAAAGATGAATTTGCAGTTAGTATTCCGCTCTGAATGCGTTGTATCAAAGATATAAAACTTAACGAAATCGATAACTTGTAAGCTATTTTACGAAAAAAATAGAGTTGTTCAAAATGCAAGGCAGCAACGAAATACGGAATTACGGAAATGCTTAGGAAAAAAGCACCAACTAAATTGCTTAAATCGCTGTAATGCAGAAATGGATAGTTTATTCAACTGAGTTATTTATTTTACCTCGTTGGTTGCTTCTAGTTTAGCTTTTATTGACTTACGTAAATTTTCGTATTTGTGCAATTTTCGTACTTCTTTAGTTAGTAGTTTTTTTATGTTTTAGTGGTTAGTTATTTTAACCTGTCACTCAATAGATGTCACTGCCGTTTATGTAGGCGTCATAGCAAAAACTACAAACTCGACATTTAGCTACTGCCATCGACGAGGAAGAATAATAATGAAATAACTTTGCTGCTCGGCTAATTGCTAAACACTACATACAAAACTGAAAAACACAGTAGCCTATTGATTTATACAAAAATTTTCAATACCTTTTTGGTTTGAAGTGTGGCTTCACAACTCTGCAATCATGCATTAGTCAAGAGTGATCATGAAATTATAAACCAAAAAAATTTTGTAAATCTACCCATTTTCTTTTTTTTTGCTTTCTTTTTGAGGGATGATGTTTACAATAATTATGTTCAGTTTTACATCAATCAGACTTCTTAGAGTCCCGTACTTGATTCCAAGCTTTGGTGATGGGAAGGTTAAGATTTCCATTTTCTTGGGCCCACGGCACTGGTGAGAGTAGGGGAATCAGTTCCTTTCTCGGCCGCTTTCAACACGAATGTCTGCCTTTGTTATTACACCCTGGGTACGAGTGGTGAGCTACTGTTCGGCTCTACTAACTGCCACATGAAAGTGGAGGCATCCCGTTATTTGCCTTGCTCAAGGACACCACAAGCGAACTCACCGACTTGTTCTCCACACGATCCCTTTTGTTCTGAGCGCCAAGCAGAGAAGTTGCGAAGCCCAGGTCTAGCGGGTGCTAGGCGGATGCTGTAACCACTACGCCATTAAATGGGAATGTTAACTTTCCCATCTCAAAGATCTGAATCGAATACGGGACGTTAAGATGAAAATCAATCAGACTACAAAACCTAAAATTCTATTATAGAAGTCACATGTCATTTCTACTTGCTTTCTAAGCGTTTAGAACATTATGTTTTATGGAGCATGTGTAAATGGCATGTTTAACTTTGGCTGAAGCCAACTGCAACGGCTTGTAAGGATAACTGCTGACTCGAAAAATGTAACGTCACTTGCACTCTTTAACACTCTTCGTGTATTAGATAAGTTGAATCAACTCTTAGTTTGTTGATTCTTGTCAAGTTGTTCAAAACTTAGATGCTTTGGGTAGTAGTGCCATTTGATATAAAATAGTAAGTGCTGACTCAAAAGACTGCAAGTTGTTGTTTTTATTTGGCGGATTATTTTAGGCAAATCTGAGGAAAAGGTTTATTTAGGAGCAAATACAGCCTTTATGTCAGAGCACATATTTTCAAGTGGCAGCAAGTGTACTTTTATTTCTGTTTTCTGATCAACTTGTGTTAAGCGCACTAAAATGTCTAAAAGTTAGTTTTTCGAAACATTTGCTAGTTTTAGTCTAGGTTAAGGTCATCTTCATCTATGCCTTGATGGTTGCTGAAAATTACTAAAGCCAAGTTAAGTTGTCAAAAATTTAGAAGAAACACTGTTACAAAACATGAAGGTCATTTCACAGTTGGCTAAACTCATTGTTTTGCCGTAAAGCCTAGCCTAATAAAACATACCGTTCAAGTAGTATTTAATTTTTTGGCTATGTCAAAAGTTGTTCGTGAATACCTCTATCCTGCCAAAAGATAATAAAAACTTTGTACTCAGCATAGCCTGCTGTAAATAGTAGGCCTACGATATTTTTCATCAATCTTGAATATTTTTTTGACCTATCTTAAGCTATTTTGTAGTCTTGGAAATGAAAAAGTAGCGAACTACTAATAGCGGTATTTGAAATCTTGCATGCTAATGTTAACTTCTCATTATTGAAATTACCTTCTGCTCTAGTATTATTCATCAATCAAATTTCAGCCCAGGCCACGACCTCAGTACCAGTTTCAAAATATCAATTCTGATTTTTGCGTTTTACGCGCGTTAAAAAATGATGTTTGCTCAGGATTGAGCGGTTCAAAACTAACGCGCGTTAAACGTTCGTCAATTTTGCGTAGTGTGAAAAGAATATAAAAATGCTAGTAGCGCAAAAACGCATGTAGTATAAACCCTGCTATAGAGTTGAGACTACTTCTTGCAATGCCTGTGGTCGCGCCATTAGATACGTTGTTTGGCCCGGCCGCTGGCTTTTTTCTCTGTGTTTACGTTCCTTGATTAGGAGCTTGTTGCTGCTCTTTTCTCGGGTCTCCTGCTATACCTCTTTCTCTAAAGCCCTCCTAATTACTCCGTCATCATTTTATTTGGGTGTTACTTTCAGCGGTCGCTTCAGCAGATTGTTGAACTCCATCTTTATCGGTCCATTACACGCTATTACAATCCATCCACCTTCAGATCATCTTTCACCGCACCCATAAAATTTCTTTTTGGCTTTCACCTTTTTGCTTTTCCATGGCAAGTCCATTTCCCTCCTCCTTCTCTCAAAGCAGCTTCCTCAGAGCGAGTCCAAATCTCAATTTTCCCTCCATAGTCGTATCTTTTGCTCCGATCACCTGTACTGTTCCTTTTTTACTTTTTCCACCTATCATCACCTATTCGGCTCAATTGCAAGTGGCAATGTTGGTGTGGTAGATCTTGAAGTCTGGTGTGCATTGAAGCTACTCTTGACTTAGGAACAGCATGTTATGTGTGGTTTCACTTTCCTAAACCTGCAAGCGTGTTTTTTTGGGTCTTTTATTTTATTAAAAAGTGCAAGCTTTGGTATGAGCGTTTTCGAACTAAATAGCGCGAAAATTACTCGTGTGAGCGGCTGTAGTAAATGTAAAACCGGGCTTTCGTGATGATGGTGGGTGAACCACCAACGATTGTGTAAAAAAACCGACTGCGTGAGTAAAGAGGTGGTTTGTGACATGTTTGCCTTGCATAATCAACTTGTTTATGCAGGCTTGCGTCTGTAGTACGTTGATTGGACCTTGTACATAGGTAATAAGGTATGTTTTAGTGTGCTGTGATTTTCAGCAATTTCAATATTGCACGGTTTAGCATCACTTGATTTAACATTAATTTTTACACTTTTTAGAACACTAAGTAATTGAATTTCCTTTCATTGTACAAGATGGTTAAGATCAAATTTTCATTTTGTTTTTCGTGCATAATACGGGACTAAACTAGCCACTTGGTTCGATGTAGATTAGATTTTGATTTGTTCATGTGAATTGGCAATTTGGAATGAAACATCATTTTCGGTCAGCAACTTGATGGTTTATTGTCAAAACCAGCATTTCAACAGTCTCTTCGGACTGTGGGAAACTGAACAGGAATGTAGCAGGTAGTTGCGTTTGCTCCTCTGCTATAGCTCCCTGTTACAGTTTCTGAAAAGCCCTAAACATCAGGGTTTAAATACGGCTGATGCCAGTCAAAGTTTGTTTTTCAAGCTACTTTCAAAATTTTGTGTGCTTTTCCTGACGAATTCTCCCCTTTCTGTCCTGCTACGGACCCCCTAAACTGCATTCCCTTTGGCAGCTTTTTCTTTTAATGCGACGTTTAGTCCAAGCCGTGAAAGGTTTCCAGGGTTCTGGGCTCCATGATCTTCCGCTGTGCCTCCATCCCGAGAAAGGAGTCGGGTAACAACAACAATAGCCTCTTAACTAAATTCTCTACTAACTCCAAAATGCTTCATCGTGCTGTAGTTAAATCAATGAAAATTGTAGTAATTATATGCGTTTGTTAAGTAACGTTGCATTGAATGTGCATATTAATTTCAGGCTTGGCTCTGCTTGACACAGCTCACTAATTATGATTAAGCAGCTCAATTTTGATACAATGAATTGCCGTTTTGTAATTGTGATTTTTTATACTTAATTTCTATGATTTGTAAATCAGTAGGCCCAGTGTTCTATTATTTATCATTAATCAATATGATCACTTTCCAATAGTTGTGGAGAATCCTTTTTAGTTTTGTTTGCTCGAATGTTTAAAAAATCCTCGTTTTAGTCGTTTTTTGTTAAAAGGTTTGAAGGCATTTTATGGAAAGAGACAAGTGATTGTAACCAATGTTTGATCCCTAAACAAAATACGCTGGTATCTATTCGTACCATTGGATGGTTGTGTTTTTTTTTTTCTTTTCACGAATACTTCCAGTGTTGTGAGTTTTGACGAAACTTCAACAAATGGGAAGAGCGTTTCTGTAGCGAATTGCATTAGTTTTACTGCTGACAAAGTAAAAACTTTCAGCTACTTGTTACGTTTCTTTTTCTTCGTGCTTTACGGGCTTGGTAGGGTGATGCTTACTTGGGATTTCCTAAGAAGCGAGTTTGTCACCCAATTAGAATTGTGATTCGAAATGGACTGCCGTTCTCCCTCAGTCTGATCGTCTAACATTTTCTTGCTTGGGTTCAATTTGTGGCCCGAGAGCAGATGTTCTATTTCACACTGTGCCCTCCTCCGAAAGGAAAAGGAAGGTTACCTCAACTGGTGCTACTTACTCCTTGCTCGATCTTGATATTTGCGGTGTGAACCTGAATGTCTGCTCCACGTCTTGCCTCCTTTCTCAGCCAGAAGCGTGAACGACTACACAATGCAACTATATTTGCAACAGTAGGCCTCTACTTTGACCAGGACAAGTTAGCGTAACAGTTAAGTACAAGGCGTTGTTATCATTTACTCTTTTTCAGGCGCGGGCATGGGAATGTCCAAGTCACCGGAGCCAATGATGGGAGCAATTGGACGAAAATCGGGCCTCACTACAAATTAAGTAGCACCTCGAATTTTCAATGAAATTAACCCCGATGTTGATTTGGTGTTTCAGCCGCACATGATTAACAGTAGTTATTGTAATTGTAATCATGTGTTTTGTCGAGAAAACCGCTGTAAGAAGCTTTAATTTTCTCCTTAATTTTTTTTCTTTGGCCTCAGTAAATTGCGTTTTGATATTTGGTTTCTTCGTAATACCAGTTGATATTGGCCGTTTGGTGGCGATACTGTCGTAGCGCATGGTCGAAAATGCGTCTCATTCAGTATCAGCTGCTTTGTAGCCTTTGGTTTGCTATTACCTGTGGAGCTGCACTCTAACTTTCCTTCGGCCATTTAGCTGGCACAAAAGTGTTGTACAGTTCTCTTCCATCTTCGCTGTGGTTCATGAATTGTAATTTAAAAACTGAAAGAGGCACGTCATTCTGGCAACTGCTTTGCTTTTCTGTTGTGAGGTCATGTATAGTTGCTGGCATGTGACGGCGCATCCATCAAAACAACATGTTCTTATCATGATTTTTGTATCTGAATTTTTGCGTTGAACTGGTTGAGACAGCAAAGGTAGATGGAGTTTGGAGGAGCGGAGAGAACTTTTAGGGCTGCTGGTTCCTGGTTTGTAACCGGTAACGCTTTGCCAGGTTTAGGGGCTGGTCTAACATAACCGAGAAGCTTCGGTTGCATAAGTCTTGATCTTTTTTTTTTTGACTAAAAGCAACGAAGTCCAGAAAGTTTGCGGTCCGTTTATTGTGGCAATGACCCTGCGTCCAAACCGCACGATGACTATGTGTTGCACTTAAGAAAGGCATTTTACAGCATTTTTTCCTGTTTTTTAGCGCTGCGTGTGATAGTAATACGCAGAAAACAGAATTGGCGATACCGAGAGGGGCCTGAACTTTAATGATGTTCTAGCATGGCTGATAAAAAAGTTTTCCCCTTGACCGGAGGATGCAATACTCGTACATGAAAGAAAATTGTAGTTATTCAGTTTTTATCCGGTGTTGTTCCTTTAGCAGAGATGGCCGGATTTACCCCATTCCTTTTGCAATTGTTCGCACTCCGTCCCTCCACTTGTCTCAGTGCATCCTCCTTCAAACCAGTCTTCTCTGTCTCCTTTTCCACTTGCTTCTTCTAGGTCTTCTTCGGTCGTCCTCGTTTTTCGTCATCCCTCCACAGCACATGTCCATACCATCTAACTCCATTCGCTGTTGCTAACCGGTCTATAGTTTCCTTCAACCCCAACATATCCATCTGTTCTTCAGTCATCTTCCTGTCTACAACTTTCTGACCGCACATGGCTCTCACCATAGCTCTCTCCGTTCTCCTTAAAATTGCTTTTTCATTTTTTTCTTAGACACCATGTCTCACTTCCATACAGTATTGCTGATCTTACACTACAACGATAAACTTTACCTTTTATCTTCAGAGGAAGCCTATTTCCAAGCAACAATTCTCCATATTCCCTGAATCTTACCCAACCGATTCTTACTCTTGCTGTAACTGCCGCTTCACTACCACCACTAGAATTTAGTCTGTCTGTCTCCCACTAGCATTTAGTCTGTCTGTCTCCCACTAGCATTTAGTCTGCCTCCAAGCCTGCTTTGTGTGATGCAATTTCTCTTACGCACAAGTTATAACTAACAATACTCATCGCTTATTTACAATTAATAAAAACAATTAGCGGGATCTACCCTGATAAAAGTTTTCAATCGGTATTATACGGTTCACTATCAGGGGTAAACTGGTTTTAAGAAGCCTAATGGAGGTATTTCAACGCATTTTTACCCAAGTATTATGACGAAGCAAGCAGCTCTCTTTGCGAACAGTACCAAGCTAGCCTGGAGATCTTTTCGATTTTGAACACAGAAAAGCCAAGAGCTGGTAAGTTTCATTTTACAATTTCACTTTTTAGCCGTGTTATAAAATTTTCAAGTGTGTAATGTCAAAAATCCCTGAAACCTTTTTTTAGTATGTGTGCAAGTCTTAGCATAAAAGTCAACAATTTAGAAAAAATCGTTCATGCTATTAATACTTTTTTCGAGTCTTCAAAGAGGCTGATAGCCTACCTTCTTTTAAAATTAAAAATGACTGTTTGGGGTTGAGCAGTCTTACAGTGAATATGCAAAAAAGGTCTACAGTACGCTCTTTGCCCAATTTTGATTAGCTTTTACCCTTGGGAAAGCCTGCGGTAAATTTTGCTTGGATAAATACATAAACATACATCTTCACAATCCTCTTTTCTTTTTTTTAAGACTGTTGGGGCGAAGCAGTCATAGGAGTTCTCCAAGCCTTCCGAATTCTGGCTACAAGTGCTTACTCAACTGATTTTAAACCTTAAACATTCCTACTCGCTTACATTATTTAGATCTAGTTCTTGGATAAGAGACTCTTTTCAATCGGTGTGGCAAAAGAAATTTGACGTCCCTGTTCCTAGCTAAAATAAGTCTCACACGTCTATATTTTTGCAAAACTGCAAATTAACGTTGCTATTTACAATTGAAAATATAACTTGTTATGGTGCTTACACTTAGTAAACAAAATGCTTTTATTTTTAGGAGCCTGATAACTTGACTAGACAGGACAAATTTTCTGCCCTAATAGTTAATGATTAAGACTTAAACAATACGTAGGTAATCTAAGGGCGTGGCCAGGAAAGCGATTGCTTCCTACGAAAGGTTTGAAGTTAAACTGTTGGAGAAATTGATAAAAAACAACCAAAACTGTAAATTTGATTCCGTAAATGGAAATTGCTTACTTTCCAAAATTCTTGATTAACTACGCCAATGACTTCAAATCAGCTGGGTAGACCTACATTTACCAGTCAAAATATATACTAATTTTTACATTTTAGTAGTATAATGCGGCGCTATCACGTGAGAACGACATAAAGAGGGTCGTATTCGGAGGAGGATTGGCGGAAAGCTACTGAAGGTGTAGAAGGCGGTGTTCCTATAAAATCGACTACAATTGCGTATGGAATTTTACCCAGAGCTCTTCGAAGACATAGAGGTGGAAAAGTCAAACAACCAGGAACTGTTCAATTAGGTCGACATAAGCCATTTATCAACGCTAAGTATGAGATTGAATTGGCTTCGAAAATTTTAAAACATGGAAAAGGCATTGTTTGGTTTTACGACCAAGATTGTTGGACAGCTTGCACACGAATTTGCTCCACAACTGAGAATATTAAGCTCTTTTTCTGCAATCAAAGCAAAATGGCTAGTAGAGACTGGGTTCGAGGGTTTATGTCTCGCCACCTGGAGGTGGCAATCCGAAAATTAGAGGTTATGAACATCTCAAGATAACAAGTCTTAAACACAGCATTTTTGCAGCACACTAGAATTTTAACAACCTACCAGCTTGGTCCTCAGTGAATTTGGAACATGGACAAGACAGCGATATCTAACGAACAAAATCCTTCTAAAATTGTTGCCAGCGAAGACGCCAAAAAGATTGGGAAAATGACTAGCGGAGAATAGGAGAAATCTGTAACTGTTATATGCGTAATCAATGCGGCTGGAACATATATTCCATCATTGTACATCCACCCACGAAAGCGAATGCTGGACACTATTGTGCAAAACGCACCAGCTGGAACAATTGGTCATTGCGCCCAAAGTGGTTGGACAAACAAAAAATCCTTCCTAAAACAGTTGATGCATTTTTTAAACATTGCCAAACCAAGCTTTGATGAAAAGCACCCTATATTTTAGAGGGATATAGCTGTCACAAAACTCTGATAGCTGTGGAGTACGTCCGCCAGAACGGAAATTGAGCTCCTCACTCTTCCTCGAGATAGCACACATAAAATGCATACTCTGGATTAGAGAGTGGTCCTTAAAAAGCTTTTTTTGAACTTTGTGCAGATTATTTTTTTGAAGTAATCCATTTGGGAAAAAAATAACCCTTACGAAATATTTTTGAAGAACTTTAGAGTTAGCTCATATTTTGTGAGGGGGACCCAAATGGCTTCAACATCCATTTCTCCTAAAATGCATATGCTAGAAACGCCAAGCAAGTATCAAAAGATGCAGAATGTGTGATTTTCTATCCGACTTTACAACATTTTGTACGTCCAGCTAGCTTAATTTTCGAGTTAAGTAAAAGAAATTGTAGGTCTCACAGACACCGAAAAATTTTTCACAAATTACAGTTATCCGGAAAACTTACTAACTGGCATTACCCTAGTATGGGTAGTTTCACAGTTGCTTCAGGGCATTTTGCAATTGTTGAAACAAAACGATTGGGCACAAATCAAAGATCTTAAAGGATAAAACAATGATGATTACCTTTGTTGAAGAGGAAAGGATAGCATTTTGGGATCTGCAACTCCTTATACTCAAATCTGAAGTAAAATGTTAAAAGTTGCCCTAGAGTAAGTGATCCAAATATCCACCGTTCAGTCGAAGGCATTCTTGAACGCGGCCTGCAAAGTTGTTGATAACAAAAATTTTGTTCCAGAAAATTATAAAACAACATCTGCGGTACTTACACGTTAACAAAAATGGAGGTGCATTATTCTTACCAGGTTTAATAACTTTCAATTTAAAAACAAATCGAATCGAATTTTGAGCTACCAACTGTAGTGTTAATTTTTTTCAGAGAAGAGGCTGCCTTTTCTCTGTTCTAAAGTAGTCTAGTCTCGAGTCAATCGCGAATCACTGGCGTCAATTCCTCAGTCGAGTCGAGTCATTGGATCCAGTCTCTGTGCACTGGGTTAGCAGTACTGGCAACTTTAGAGCGGGTCTGAACACAAACTTGCTCCCGGTACAATCGCGTGGGTTTTACCGTGATCTGAGGATAACAACGCAATAACAGTAAATAAAAACACAAAACATGCTCCACAAGCATACGTGCCAAAATTCATATTTAGCTAACTAAAAAACTGGGTTTCACAAACTACGTGTCGACGAGGCAACATTAGCATAAAGCCTCTTGTCATTAAACTAAAAATTTATTAACCAACATGGATGTAGCACACGGGGAGGCGGAAAGAACCTTGGTTTTTTCCCCCAGAGATAAGCGCAAATCTTAAAATTTCTAGTTTAGCGATACCTATACCGCGGCCCCCGAAACCGGATCAAAGCGACACCGATCTGTGATACTTTACAAACATGGTATTGCAATACCAATTCAAGGTATTTCGACAGCCTGTTTTTAGTCTATATCACTATTCGTCCAATCGTGAATGCTTAAAAATGTACTATCATTTCTTTGTTACTTGATGAAAGTGCCCGAGTGGACTGATCAGCTAGCACATCAGGTCTATCTTATTCTTTAAGTTAAAACCTATAAAGGTAAAACTAGAAGTATGCTTTCATGAGGGAAAATGTTGAGGAGCGAAACTCTCCTAAACAAAAATCAACGTTGAAGAGGAAGTTCAGAGTAGGAGTGCTCAATTAATCTTTGATAGAGCAGTTTGTCCCCCAATTACAGCCTAATGGTGTTTGGTGTCAGCTGCTAGGAACGTGACTCGTGAGCTCGGCATATTCTGCCTTAAACTGATCAATCCTAATTGCTTAAATTGAGCAAGCTTATTTTTTGCAATACGGCAATTGATATTCGATTTCCTAAAATCCCTGTAGTATTAGCGCACACCATTCAAAATTTAAGATTTCTGAAATGGCCACAGTTTCTACCCTAGGTCTGCTGTCCGGCAGAGTTCCCTCAAATAAAATTTTACGATACAGCCCTGGCTCTAACCTGAAAATAGTCTTAGCTATTGAATAGACGTAATTTTTTGTCCATTATGTGGGCAGAATAGTGAAGCCGCGCAACCAGCCAGTTGTGAAAGGCTAGACCCAACATTAGAAGCCTGTTTAGAAAAATATTTTTCGGAAAAAGGTCACGCAAATTATAAACAAACACGTCCGAAACCAAAAAATATTTTTGCCTTTCCCCCAAATTTGCTTTTAGTTACAGTAATACTTGTATCACCAATACAAAAAATTACGTTAAAAACGAAACAGATCCAAAGTATAGCCCAATCCAGATTGCCAATACATGCATCTCGACGCTGCCAATCTTTAGCTCTTCCCCCTTGTTATTAAAAACTATAGCAAGCTGGAAAGCTAATTGGCCCATCAGTTTTTTACCTGCATTGTAGGGAGTGAACTGGACCACGTTAGGTTTTTGATGTCAATCTGAATTGCCGTTTCATGCCGCGCCTCCATACGCAGATAGTGGAGGGACAAACACATTAGAGGATTGGGCCGCCGTTGATGGCGATACTGATCATGTGTTGAATCTCGCAATGATTAAGCATAGGTATGCTGGTAAAATTGGCCGATGTGCCAGACAACGGCCTCTAGGTTACCTTGTAAAAATATCAAAAGTCGCCCCAAATTTTGTAGAACCTTTGTTTTATTGTAAACCCCAAAACGAGAAGCTATAACTCATGCGAAACAAGCGAATGATTGAACGGAAAAGCTCGCACTTTAAAAATTTTGTGGCACCTATACCTTTGGTGGTTTAAAGGTGTTACCGGCACGATGATGTAGTTGTTGGAGCGTCCGCTTTACAACCAACAGGCTTGGTTTTATTTCCCTAGTGCATTTATACCAAAGATTTACGATAATGATTTCTGCAGATCTCTTGCTTGGCGCTCAGCAATAGCGAAATGTGGAAAATGAAATAAAAGCAGCGCCATTCGTATTTTAAGCAAGCCGTGGCGCTAAAAAACAATTGCAGTTGTAACGCTCCAAAATTAAAGAAAGACATGAAATAAATTGTAATAGTTTGACAAAACACAGAGTTGCCGGAGTGTAAAAAACTTTTTTTGAAGTATGCAACACACAATCAATACGTTTCAAAAGTCAGAAGCATTTTTTATGCCAGAAACTGGATTATCATCAGTGTGCGAGTCGAGTCTCATCTCGAATAATTCTTTCATGCAGGGTCTGCAATAATACGAGCCAGGACACCCTCATCTCATTTTGTACTGTCCAGCCACGGACTTATTGCACCCGTGGCTTTTTACAAAACAACAACAAAAACAGCTCAAAACATAGTAATCGTGTCATTTCGTGCTAATGAGTTAAGTCAAGCTTCTTTTTCAGCAAAAAACGTCAATTCATGATGTTGAGTCTTCGCAACACAGCTAGAAGCATCAGTTACAGCAGCCTATGTCTTGAATTAGTTACAATAATGGATTTTCGGCATTGATTGATATAAATATAGCCGGCACGTAAGCTATTGCCAAGATAGAATCCTGATCAGCTACGCAGTAAATCTCAACCTGGAGTGTCAAAAACTTTTGATGCAGCATGATAGTTTTGTCGTCAAAGATATTTTTGTGAATCACCCTGAAATAAGTGGAGTTTTTCCGCTGAAAAGCTTTTTTGGAAATCAATCTGAAGTGGACGGAGGACCACCGCCGTAGACCTGATTTGTGTTTGGCAACATCAAATAGGTGGAGTTGTTTTTTGTGGGACGTGGTAGTTTTGATACTGTAACCTACTGACGTGGGGCTTAATTGGAGTTAAAAAGGTTCAGAAATTCTAGGTAAACACTTTGAAGTATTTTGGTAGCTCATCTTGTTTTGGTTGAAAGAAGTTTCACACAACCTTTTTCGACCAACAAGATCTCATTGGAACATAAACGTCACTCGAACGGCGTTGTATCAATGTGATAACTCGTTCGGAGAAGACTATATAGCAGGGGTGGCCAAACTACGCCCCGCCGATCAGTTTAATCCGGCCCACCAAACACCTTGCACCTTTTTTTCAAGTTTCTTCACGCGTATGAGCTCATGCTCGGTTTGCATGTCTTTCGTCAGACTAGGCCACTACGACAGGTAGACTGGTTGGCCCCACCATCTGTCTGCCACATAAAGACGGAGGCATCCCGTTAAGTGCCTTGCCCAAGGACACAACAAGAAAGCTTGCCGGCTTGTTCTCCACACTATCCCTTATGTGCTGAGCGCCAAGCAGGGATGCTGTGAATGCCATTTTTAAAAGTCTTTTGGTATGACTCGACTTAGGAAATGAACTGTAGGTCTACCGACTGCGAAGCGGACGCTCTAACTACTACACCATCGCGCCGGTACCTTTTTTCAAGTGGTGTGACTAGATTCTTATTATTGTACAACCATGCATTTTGACAACCTATTTTTTCGTGAAGTACGTAAATCGCTCTGCACCCGATCCTCCATTGTCTAGGCAGTAGCGAATTAGGCCCTCGGCTCCATTCGATACTGCTTGGCTCTTGGGCATCATTGCTAAATAGCCTATTTGTCATTAATTCAACGTAGTTTCGCAGCACAAAAAAATTATTGAACAATAACCGATGAAAAAGAAAACAATACATGACCACTTTACCTATGTTACACTGGCCATGTTTTTTGAATTTAGAAGGAAAAATTGTTAACAAAAGCTCTGCCATTGTTTATGAAGTGTTCACGGCGCGACAGTTAAGCAATCGCATTTTAAAACTGAAAGTTCTCAAATACTACAAACTCTTAGACGAAACACTTTTACCAAATTAATAATTCTAAAAATGTCTTCTTTTGCCAATTATTCATTATTTCTCTTCTACATGTAAATATGATTTATAATGAAAAACCGGTCCTTACGTATTATCGGGAGGACCTTTGATTTTTAATGTTATTTTATTTAAAAGAAAGGCAGTGTACACTGAAGGGGCAGGCCCGGTATGTAAATGTACGGGGCAGTGTACACTGGAAGGGAGTATTTTATTGTTTTAACCGTTTCAATAAATAATTTACTTCAATTTTTGAGTCGTGTTTTTAAAGGTCCTCCCGTTAATACGTAAGTACCGAAAAACCTTTTTAAAACAAAACCTTAGTTTGTGGAAGTAGATGCCCTATTCCTTGGTATTCTTAACCACTTATGCGATAAGAGGATGAGAAAAGATCTTTAGGATTAGGACTTTTACATGAATAGGGCGATTTTCGTAATAAGAATTTTTTTTCATTTTAACAAACAATTGGAATTTTTTTAGTGCTTAAGCTGAACAACTGCTTCTCTATTTTATTTAAATTCGTTGAGATAAAAATGTGCGAGGTAATAAGTGGCTGTAGGCTCAACTACGACGGCAAAAGGGCTATGGCTCCCCTAAATATTTTGAATCCAATCAAGAAATGATAGTATCTTCAGTTCAGAACAAATTTTGTTGGGGCGAAACAAAACAGTATTTTACTCTATAAAAGGCGGTTCGAAACGAAATAAAATTTTACCCTAGGAAAAAGCTCTAAACGGAAAAAGCTTTGCTGAAGAAAAAAACAGTTCGATAAAAATAGACGACGTTCCGTTTGGAAATATTTCCATTGTCACTCATCTGCGTCAGCGTCTTCCTTCGAAAATTCATATGAGGATGGTAAATTTTGAAACGAAACAAAATTCTTTACTGAAGAAGTTAGTGCGTAACGAAATCAAAACAAAACAAATTTGGGTGTATAACAAACGAAACATTTTCGTTTCGAACACCCCCACACTTTAGCTATTACAGAAAAAGGTCAACCAAAAAGTTTGAGATTAAAATTGACAAAGTCGGGCGTCAGAAAATATCGACCTCCCAAAAAAATTTTCCCACAAATTACATATTTTTGATCTTCTCCAAAATTTGTTCCCGGTTACGCAACTGCAGGGAGCCGGGGGGCTTTCATTTGTAAGCCACCTTGACCCTACCTAAAGAAAAAAAAACTTTTCGGCATTTTTACCTTCGTTACTAATACGATTGGTTCTATCAAAGACTGTTTTTTCTAGGCCCATGTCAAACTATCATTGTCCATGCGCAGCTTAATTGAGATGACAGAAAGCATTATGAGAACATAATCGAATAAACAAGATTCACCACGTTAAATGAGCACAAGAGTTGCCCAGATGTCACCGACACAGTGCAGTAAGCTAAGCAAGCGAAAACATATTTGACTGATGTATAATAATGCATATTGTAAGTGACACATAAATGATGCAGATAAATTGAGCATAATGAAGGAATAGGCATTGTCAATAGGTAAAACTATCATTGACAATGAGAGCTTTTAGTGAATACCGGTAGTTACGATTCAGACAGCAGCAACATCAATATAAAAAGAGGAGCACACCAATTTGGTCAGATGGCATGCAGCCTAGCCATATTAGTGCTTCCTGCAATGCCGGCAGCAGGAAGCTCAATGAATTTGGACAATATCGGTACTAAAAGCAATGGATGCTGCAGCACCTATGTAGATAACGACAACAATGCTGCCAACAACAGCAATATAAACCAACAGCAGCTGCAGATAAGCGGATAGCAAGAGTACTTAAGGCAACCCAGACAGTGGTAGCATCAGTGTAGCCTCGATAGCAGCAGCACTGATGTTTGGAGCAATAATATGGTAGACAGCAGTTGCAGAATAGTAAGTATGGGATCGGTACCTAAGGCAACGCAAACAGAAGCAGCATCACTGTAGACAGCATCGGTCTATTGACAATGGGGAAAGCAGCACCAATATAAATAGTAGCAGTATAACCGTAAGCACCATTGCCAAAATCGAAAGCAGCTACGTCGCGATTGCCAGTTTGGAAACTGGCGATCCGACGTTTCAAAATGATCGTTGCTTGCTGGTTTGAAGTTGTAGTTAGACTACTTTAAATAGAGCTTATTGCTGATGATACTGGAGCCAGAGTTCAGTTTTACAGCATTTACGAACGTTATTTTTAAAGCGGCTTTCTGGAAAGTTCTCTTTGGAAGAGCTCTTAGTTCGCTGCTGTGGAAGTGTCGAGTTTTCATTATGGGTAGTGACTGAGTTTCAGAAATACCATCATCTTACTTGTCCATGAAGTGTGCGAAGATACCACTGCAGAATATTTAGGTAAAATGATGTTTTGCCCGAACAACACGAAAGAGCAGATGAAAATGGTCAAAGAGTTCTTAGCTCGATGACATTCTTATTAACGCTGTCGTTGACAAATACATGTATTACCATTTGCTGTCCGTGTAATGTACAACTACAAGAGGTTTTATGCTACGGCCTCATTAAACATGGTAGATTCCGACTAAGTTACATACAGGGTGTCTCAAAAGTAAGTATACACTTTAAAATTTGAATAACAATCTAATGGCTTATTCAAATTTGTCAAAAGTTTACAAAAATATTCTATAAACTACTAGAAACAGATTACCGTCCTAATATCTCGTTGAATTTATTTATTAACAGAATGTTAGACCTCAACGTGGAAACCACCAATTTCGGGAGATTTCAGCCACCTTTTGGCGCATTCTTGCCCGATACCCTGCAATAAATCTTGTGTAACTAGTCCACATGATGCTCTAATGTTTTGTTCCAACTCCAAAAGGTTTTGAGGCCGTGTGGAGTAAAGTTGACAAAAAATGCTTCGGTTGAAAAACTGTTACTTTCAGCAAGATGGAGCTCCTGCACATTACACCAGGAAAGTCAGAGATTATTTAAATCAGCTTTTTCTCGGTAGGTGGATCGGGTGCAGAGGTCCTCTAGAATGGGCCGCTCGTTCACCTGACTTAACCCCATGCGACTTTTTTCTTTGGGGTTTCCTTAAGAGCAAAGTTTACTCCACACGGCCTCAAAACCTTTTAGAGTTGGAACAAAACATTAGAGCATCATGTGGACTAGTTACACAAGATTTATTGCAAAGTGTCAAACAAGAATGCATCAAAAGGTGGCTGAAATCTCCCGAAATTGGTGGTTTCCACGTTGAGGTCTAACATTCTGTCAATAAATAAATTCAACGAGATATTAGGACGGTAATCTGTTTCTAGTAGTTTATAGAATATTTTTGTAAACTTTTGACAAATTTGAATAAGCCATTAGATTGTTATTCAAATTTTAAAGTGTGTACTTACTTTTGAGACACCCTGTATATTTGTATGCGCATGTCGTGGACAATTGCAACAGCAAATGCGGAGATTTCCAAAGACACAAGCTTTTCGAAGTTTTGAACAAAAATTTATCCAATGTTTCAGAATCCACGTCTTCAACATAAACTTGCGGTCTGTGATTCGTTTGTAGCTGATGATGCATTTAATTTCAGACACTCGCTGTTGAAACATTACTTCAAAAGAGACTTGACCAAACCCTACAACACATGTTTAATCATAAAATGTTGTTTGCTCGACAAGAAGTCTAAAATGGACGTGTACAAGGCTCTTTTTTGCGGGTGAGGTTTTGAAGGATTTCAGGGTTTAGTTGTCCTGACAAGACTTTTCGCGGTACCATTCAGCGAGCTCCATTTTTTGCTCCAAAGCAAAATGGAAGAGCCGGATGCAAGCTTTCTTGGACTCATCAGTTTTCTCAACTTCTACATTATTTTAGGGCAATAGCATTCGTTTTTTAGATAAGTTCCGTGGTTTTTCTATTACAAGTCAAGACCATTGTTTCTTATTTATTGCTTGCATCATCGTCTCAAATTTCTTCATTTGCTGTGATGTCGCCATTAGTCACAATGATGCGTACATTTGCAAAACAGTCGCTGTGAGTTCGCCTGAAAACGAAAGCATTCGAGTTCGAATGTAAGCAAATATGCTTCACTTTTACTCGAAAATTTGTCTTCACATTTTTTAATGTGTTGAAAATTTTTAAACCGTGGACAAATTGACAGCGACTCAGTTGTGAAGTATTGCAAACGATAGCAAATTTACTGAGCCACTGAAATGCGTGTTTCGTTATAAAGTGGCCGTCTAATTTGCATAATTGTATGAGAGGCTTTCAGTTGATTGATATGATAGCTAATAAAATGATCATTGTGAAATGTTTACACCAATTTTTTGATACTTTATCTTTAAAAATTAGCCAGACTTCGGTATAAGGGCTGATTGAACTCTAATGATTACGTTATTGGTCCGTAGTATTTCTGCCATTACGATACCATTCTTTTTCAGGTTTATGACGGTAGGTTTAGTGCTGAGACCAATTGTGTTTCTTTTGCGGTAGCTTGATGAAATGACTGACAGCGATAGTGTGTTATCGGTTGGAACCAAAACAGATGATCTCGAAGACGCAGTTGCAGATTTATCAAATGCAGAATTGGCCAAATTGATTGAAGAAATAAGGTAACCGCCGGTTGTTTTCTGCTGCCATAAGTCTTCCCGCAAGATATCAGCTAAACAAAAAATGGAAATGTACCTCGCCTAGGAGGGCTGATGATTGATTATTTCACTAATTTTGATACTCTAAACCGTATTAGACATTGGTAGGCTACGTTTTGTGTTCAGAATGTGACGTGATTGTGTGTAATTTAATAAAGCATCCAATTTAGATGTGTATCAAATGTCTATAGTGGTCTCATAATTTGTAATCTCTGGCATTCGACAGATCTCTCAGATCTAGTTAGTTATTAAATTTATGAACTCCGCTACCTTAATGATTGATTCGTCGCTTTTAATTTCGCTGACAAAGCACATTGTTTAGAAATGCAAACGAAGTTTTGCGAATTGAAACTGATATGCTCGAAAAGTTCAACCGGAGAGTTATCTTCAAGGAGAACAAAAACCTCTCAAGCGCACCCAATTCGCCAATGCAAGTCGGACAAGAGGTTGGCTGTCGCAGAACCGAATCAAATCATAGAGCGTAGCAGTGGATTTCAATTAATCGACCCTTTTTCAGTTTGCCAAGCGATCGTGAAAGTTGTGCAGGAACTATCACCGCTTTAGAGAATGAAAGCAAGAATATGTTAAAAGGAAGACGCAGTTCCCTTTCCCAATTTTTTACCAATAAATGTTTTCTCTTTTCTTCCCTGCCATGTAATATCTGATTTGTAAACGGTTCTTCCATTACATCACTTTCACGAAAGATTATTACCTTTATCCAAGACTTCCCTCTTCTGTAGGCATTGATTGATTTATGTCATGTAAATTCTTGCTTAGTGTACAAAAATCGATTTCTTTTGCAAATTTTTTAATCGAATCGCTTAATATCAGGAAGGTCTCACCGTCCCAAATCACGGTGTTCTGCTGTAATTGGTAATGTTGGGTGGCGCAAATAGATTAGTCATTTCTGTTGCAGACAATGCTTGGTCGTGGACGCTCCCGCAAGATATCTTCGCGTGCGACGAAAACTGTTTATTCGGAGGCACTCCTGCTTACTCCGGATCAGAAGTGTGACATTGCTCAACGTGAGTTAGAGGAACTGCAAGAAGAATTGGAGAAGCTGAGAAGAGATACAGAGAAAATTCTAGACATTTACAAAGTAGTGTAATGATTGGAAAAACGCCCTATGTGGAGGGGGCGACGACAACAAAGTTTTAACCGTTATGAAATATGTAAAGCAAATTGGTGATTTTTGGTCTCCTAAAATTTTATTTCGGAATACTTTCTTTTTATTGACTTTAAACCCTCCTTAAACAGGCACTAAAGCTACAGCATATTGTTTTTTTTCTGACAAAGTTGTGGGTTGTTTTAGAAAAGTCTTCACCCTGTGTTTTGAAGCCAAGTGGAACACCTAAGAGAAGGATTCAGTTTCTTCTCTGGCTTTGCCTCTGCTCTTTCAGCAATTTCCGGAATACAACTTTTGATAGAAATAGACTTGACTTTTGTTAGTAGTTTTTGTAATTATGCAGTAGTACAACGATAGCTCATGACAGTCTTACTTTATTAGCCTGGTCGATGCTGAGTTTAACTCAACCAGCTTTTCACTGCCAGAGCGCACAAACTTACTACAGTAGTCTCCGCTTACTAAGCCAAATACTGTTCGGTCCGGAATTACTCGTAATAAAAAACCGCAATACGAACTCGAAACCACGCTTAATAAGCCCAATTTTTAAAGACATTTTCTTGAAATAGGCTGAAGAAGCGTCACAGTTTACCTTTCTTTCTCTGGTTTTCATTAGTTTCGCACTTATTATGCCGCTGATCTCGTTTTTAATTCAGCTGTTGTGTCGCAAACCGCTTATTTGTGCCCTAGTCGATTGGCAAAACTGGTGCTCTGCTTGTTGATTTTATTTCTCAAAATGGCAAATAGACGTCAAGATATCTCTTTGCCTAAGAAGACCTACTCTTGATATTTTTTGCGCGTAAAAGAATATTGCTTTACAGTAGCAAACACAGAAAGTTGCTCGTTGTCTGTGATTGTTGTGTACAGTGTTAATAGATTTTGCAGCATTTAGCCATAGGCGATCTACAGGCGCCTATAGCTATTTAGGCCGATTCATACGGGAGCGTCGAAATTTCGTGCCCCAACTTATATGCCCACTCGCTAAAGAGTTGCTCGCTCCCGAATTGGACTGAATAAGCGGGGATTTCTGCGTCATCGATATTTGGTAAACAAATCCAACATATTTTTGCAAAGATATTATTTTTAACTATTGCCACGTCAATACGGTGTTCAGCACGAGAAAGGCGGGGAACGGCTGTATTTTATGGAATTAACGTTTTAGATAGCATTTTTATTAGAGGACTTTTCCTCCATGTGGTTATCGTCGTTTTCAGAGCAATTTGTGATCATGATCTTCTGTCACAAGTCGAATTATTTATTTTGCACTAAAAAGTGTAGTTTTGTTTTAAAAGGCGATGCTAGAAGAAACCGATGTACGCATGACTGAACTTAAGAAAGCGATTTATGAGTTTGAACGAGACATTTGCAAACTATCCGTCCATTCTCGCACAAAGAAAGTAATGGGAGAAAAAGTGATACGTTACTTTGAAGAGAAAAACAAGTGGAGGGTGAGACAGCCCATTGTTACTGTTTTCGCATTGATATGACGTTTCTGCGATCGTAAAGAGCCTTAGTTACGCGTCAATGCGATAGCATTAGTGTTTGCAATATTTACCGTGTTTTATTGAATTAAAGTAGTGAAGCTGTTCACCCAGCATACTGTAAGAGGCGACTTTGGATACCCACCAATGGCAGCCCGCCTTGTTTGTGATGGGGTCACTACTCTTCAACAATTGGGTTTACGGTGTGAACCTAATTTACTTTGATTAACGGGGCCATCCATCCCAAGGAAGAAGAGGAACAAGCACAGCAACAACTAGCACAACTGCAACAGCAATTTGTTTTCTTGGAAAAGGTATTTCACGAAAATTTCCGTTGCTCTGTTGCAGTGCAAGTGATAGAAATGCAGAGCGACTGCAACACAGGTGATTCCGAAGCGCGTCTGAACACAAGCTGTTGTTATGTACTATGCAACTTCAAAGACTTTTTAGTTACTTAAAAAATTAGTAGGCCTGCAATTCACGACGTGTTCCTTTGTCTCTGCGCCATGGCGCGAAGGACTGACTGTCAAACTTATTGTCGAAGGTCTTTTAGTTAAGAGTTCGAAGCGTTGCTCGCTGCATGCTAAGCAGAACTGTCACTTTGATTTGAAGTTGCCGCTTCGGATTCAGCCGCAACATTTTTACTGGTGGCTGTTAGCCCGAAGATAGTAACTTATTTCGTAGTCCCCTAACTTTCCGCTCAACTCGTGTTCGATTAGTTTCATGAGATATCATTGTTCTTTGCGAATAAGACATGTACGATAAAATGGTAAACTTTGATAAGGAGTGGATTTCCGGAAGAGCTCTGTGAGCGTCTCCGATATTCAACAACATTTATTTGCTTAATTTTTTCATTGCCAAGGTTTTGACTGAGCTGAATCAAGATATCATGATCTTGGTAATATTTATTAAAATCTTTTGATCCAGGAATCACTGATCGAGAAACTGCGATTGAAGAATGCAACGTTACGAGTTCAGAAGAAGAAAGTCGCTGTAATGCTTAAGCAGGTACTGCATCCTTGATTAGGCTATATTATCACCGACAGCTGTTACCGGCTGCGACATAGTTTTGGTGCTAAAGCACCTTCCTCGTTCTGGAATGGAGTTTCTCCTAAACATTTTTAATCTTTCCTGATCTTTACATTTCTTTCCTTCCATCTATAAGACATGTTCTCTATCTTTCTCAGTCCATTCTGCAAACCCATGCCGGGCTCTCGGACGATTCTTGCTACTATCGACTTCTCCAAAGCTTTCCACTCGGCTTGGCACCCCGCTCTTTTTCGCAGACTTATTTCGGCTGGCCTCCCTCCTTGCTTTGCTCGTGGACTCAATCTTTCCTTTGTGATAGGTGCGCTTGCGAGGGTTTTCAAAATCACAAAAGTCGGTTCTTTCGAGGTGTTCCGCAAGGATCCGTTCTTGGCCCTGAATTTTTCTCTCTTCATCAATAATCTCCCTGCTTCTCTACCTTCTTCCGTCAGCTGTTCTCTTTATGCTGACCACTTGGCCATTTGGTTTTCCTCCTCCTCGATCCCTGCTGCGGTAGAGGTTACCCAAGGAGCTCTTTTTATAATGAAGCGCTGGTTTGAGTACTGGTGTCTTCCTCTCAATCCGAGAAAATGTGAGGCCTCTTCTCAGTGGATCCCCGCCAAGCTCACCTCCATTCCCACCTCTTCTTATTTTACTCCCCCTTTCCGCTTCAATCGCACTCCAACTTTCCCTGGGATCACCTTCGACCGTGCTCTTTTCTTTTTTGAGCATGTATCTTTGCTGAAGGCCAAGTTCTTCCCTCGTATCAAGGTCTTACCCTGTATCTCTGCTTCCTCATGAGACCTCAAAGTAGCTCTTCTCTCTTCTTTATAAAGCATTTCTTCGGGTTCTTCTCACTCATGCTTCACCCGGATGGTTTCCTTTTCTTTGCGTTACCAACGTAACCAATTTGGAACGCCTTCACCGTGCGGCTAGTTGCACCATCTCCAGCTGCCTCTCGTCTTCCCCTGTACCTCTTCTTCTCTAGGAAGCGTCTCTACCTCCCCTGTGAGTCACCCTGACTCATTTCGCTCTGTCATCTTATGAGCGGGCCCTTCGTCTCCCAACTTCGTTTCCCATTTTAGGTTTGACCAGACTTGGAGTGAAGCGAAGAGTACGCAAATCTTTCTTGAGTGCTTTTGCCTCCATTTTCCTTCTCATGCTTCCTTCTGCTTCTTCTAGAGAGATTCTCTTTGCTTGCCTTCCCTTTCCTCCCTGGAACCTTCCTTTCTTCACAGTAGACTCCACCCGTTTCTCCATTCTCCCGCTCCGATCTCTCGCTCTATCGCCAAAGTGCGGCTCTTGCTCACCTTGATCTTCTCCCATTTCACGATTTTGTGATCTGAAGAGATAGCTCTGTTCCTTTTTCCTCTGGCAAAAGCGGCTTCGCTGTCCTTTCCAACTGCTCACTTTGTGGCACTGAGGCCGCCCATTCCTTTTCGGCAGGCCCACGATGTTCAAGTTTTCTGCTGAAGTCTGCGCCATTCTGCAAGTTCTTCACTGACCTTGGCAGCCCCAACAAGTCTGTCATTTTTCTTCTCTTCTCTTCTCTGATTCTCGCTCTGTCCTTGCCACTCTTTCCTCTCCTCCGTCTTTCCTTTTACCTCTAACTCTCTGGCATATCTGGCAGGAACTGCCCTCTCTTTGCTTTACTATCAGGCTACAATGGGTCCCCAGACACTCGTTTCTACTAGGAAAGGACGCGATTGATTAGTTGACCAGACGAGGAGCGCTACTTGTGACCTCTGTAGCCCATGTAGTTTCTCTCCTCTTACCTCTCGTATCCACTCTTGTCTTTTTTTGGGCTGGAGGCGTACTGTCTCATCTAAATGCTTTGACACACAGTTTTCTTCGATTTCCACTGAGAAACTTGTGTGCTCTCTCTTCTCACTCGTTGTGCCATCTCGTTACGCAGCAACGGACACAGCCTTCTGTTAAACTCTTATCTCACTAGGATTGGCAAAATCGAAAATCCTTCATGTAGCGCCTGCGGACACTCATCCTAGGACATCTCTCGTCTCATTTTGCCCACTCCGACTGCGGACTCTTTGCGGCGCACGCTCTTTGGCGACTCTTCATCTCTTTACGACGTCTGGTCCAGGCCCTGGAGAGTTGCCTAGCTTCTAGGGCTCCATGGTCTTCCGCCATGCCTCCATCCCTCGGAAGGGGTGGCAACAACAACATAGTTTTGGTATACCTATGACATCACCATTTGTAAAAGAGTCGGGTAAAATCTACGAGGAGTCGTTAAAAATTTTTGGTGAAGAATATAAACAAATTATTGAATGATAATGAATGTAATCTTTCAAATCCTATTTGTTTTCTTCAAAATTTAGAAAGAAGAAATGGGAGAAATTCTTCATGAAGTTGACTTTCAGCAGCTGAAAATTGAAAACACGCAGTTTCTTGAAAAGATCGATGAAAAAAATGAAGATATGCTTCGCCTCAAGCTCATGGCTGGCAATACGATGCAAATACTTGCTCAGTACAGAGTGAGCAGGTTTAGTCAAACACTAGCTTAAATCATCCACGATTTTACTTTGAAGGTTTCGCCACGACACCATTTAATGAAATCGATCAGTTTTATTTGTAGCGACGTTTTCAGATGAATATCTTCTGTCTTCCCACGTCGTCTTCTAGCCGGCTCTGCTGGTGTCACCCGGTAGGGCTACAAGTCAGTTATTCCGATTATCGCACTTGGAATTACGAATGGTCTTACTAACAAATTTGCAATTATTTTCAAATTTTATCACTTCCCTCCAATAAGTCTAGGGGCATGAAGTCAAATTGGAAGTGGGCGCCGTAATATTTTGTTTTACGAGTACATAAATAAGTTGTTTGATGGTAGACATAGTTCATAACTTGGCGCAACCTCTCTCATAATGATATTTGTGACAGCGAATTTCTTGGTTGCACTAATGTGCCTTGGTCCCGGAATAGAGATAAAGGGGCTCCACCTCTCCTTAAATGTGTTGCATCTGATCACCCGGTTGGGCTAATGTTCCATTTCAAAAAAAATTTTCCTTCTAAGGTAAGTTTGTATATTGGGTGACCATGATTTCCGACAGTGGTATAAACCTACATTTCAGATAGGGGGGAACTTTTCTTCCAAGTTTTAAGGAACCAAACAAGAATCCAAAATAATACTTTATTGAACATAATTAAATCAACATAAGAATAATTGACATAACAAAATTCTCCGAAGCTTTTCGTCCCCTCTCGGGGGCTTCATCAGGGCTAAACAAAACTTTCTCCAATAAAAGTTCATCTAACTCCGCTATCAAATCTTATCGCGATCAGTGCAAGGCCTGCAGAGAAACAATGCCAACAGAGAAAAACTTTACATTACTGAAAAAGTGCCGTTTTAACACTGAAATTGAGCTAATGGAAGCGCTGCCAATTAAACGCCTCAAGCCATCCTCAAACATAAAACTCGGTCATTCAAAAGGAGCGAAGTCGCTTCTGCACGTGTTTCATTGAGGGGTACGGTGCTAAAATGTTACTAATCGAATCATTAGTGTCTAGTATCTGGATATCATATTAAATTTAATGTTAACTTTATTTGTTTAGCCCTGATGAAGTCCCCGAGAGGGGACAAAAAGCTTCGGAGAATTTTGTTATGTTAATTATTCTCATGTTAATTTAATTATGTTCAATAAAGTATTATTTTGGATTTTTGGTTGGTTCTTTAAAACTTGGTGTAAACCTACTGACCGATTTTTTTGTACAGATTATCCCTTAAATTTTGGATTTCGCAAATTATGCCCATAATTTCGACCTACGTAGTAATAGATTGAGGTTGTGATTACTTACGAAGTGCAGTAATTTCACTCACCTTCATGCATTCATTTAACTAAGTTTAAAATTGTGGACGCAGCTGAAATGATTGATGCATTTACGGTAATTAAGCCATGAAATAATTAAGCCCACTAATTACAACTTTTTTGTAACTTTAAGTTTAGTCATAAAACTTAAAGTTTATGGCCGCTCGTATGTTCCTTGCTCTCGGCATAAACATTGACTCAGCGTTTTGAGCTTAAGATAAGAATAAATTTTTTTCTAAATCCTGCAAGGCTTCACATTATAGCTTTGTAAATTCTTCCACCTCGCTACTCATGATCACAATGTGTTGGAGGTTAAGTGTATTCGGGCGCGCAGCATCACCTTACTGCAAAGGTATTCTAACCTGGAGTCCACGCACAGTTCAGTTGTTATGATTTTGGTACTCGCCATTGCGTTACTGAAAGAGCAGATTTAAACCGGTTTGTTAGTGCTGTAATATATCCTGCACTTTAACAGGCTGTCTGTCAGTAATAGGCTTTACTACATACGTTTGCTTTTAAAATTACCGTGGATAATACCGGGAGCTGCCTGCTGCTTTTTTCACTAAAGTGATACCAGCAGCAAAGCTGCTTTGAAACGTTTAAGAAAAAAAGAAGAAATCATCGTCAAACAAAAGCTTCATCGCTTGCTGCGTCGTTGATAAACCTTGAATTGTTAAAAAATTATCATTATCTGAAGTATCTTGTTATTGCCTCCCGAGAAAGCTTTGAACCTCATTTCTACAGTCAGAATTTTTTGAGAAAAGAATGAAAACAAATTTCACACATTGGCAATTATGAAATCATCTTACCCTCATCAAGGGGTAAATTTTTTCACGTTGGCAAGGTGGTGGTGGTGGTTTTCGTTGAAACAAAAAAGCACTTACTCCGCCAAGAAATGCAGATTACAAAATTTATCTTTGATTGCGACGTCATGATGTTGTCACTAACTCCCTCGTGATACTCATCTCAGAATGGTGATTGATCGTTTCAAGTTTCATGCTTGTAGGTCCAGTACTTTCGGAGAAGTTAAAGTTGACTCTTTGATACATACACAAAATTGCGCTTTATAGCTTACATAATTTTTTTTAACTCTTCTTATCTTCTTTCTTTTTTCGATGGTTCCCGCAACTGTTTTCTTCATCTTTTATAAATTTTTCTGTATTCAATTACTCATAATTTTCAGAAAAGAATGAATGCGTTAACTTGCGAAGAACAAAGACTCCGTTACGAAACTAAAGCGAAAAAAGAAAATTTGGCAAAGTTCATCGAAGAGATTGGGGTAGTGGAAACGGTGAGTTTGCATGAGTTCGTAATGGTCAAAGGCGGCCAGTGAAGTATTTAGATAACAGTTACGGGCAACGGCATATGGTGTTCTGCTAAAACGTAAGACTATGTGGGAACTTTTCTCGGAAAAGTTTTGAAACGTTGCAAGAAACAGTTCTTGAAAAAAGACTTTAGTCGATTGGAAAAGATGACTTTTGGAAAGTGAATTTTGGCGTTTGAGCCCTGCAGGTCCACTAAATACTACCTGGCCAGACTTTTCTGGTGGGCGGATTTTTTTGTAATTTTACGTTATTCAGCCGGCTCGGTCTTGTTCACTGTTTGAAGAACGGGCTTTGCGAACTTTATTTGTTATGTCTAGGGCAATTTTTATTGACCTAAAAACTAAAAAAAATTGACTTGATGATTCAAAAAAATTGAGTTTATTGACCGAACCAAATTTTGACAGAATAAATTAATGTTTCTTGAGTTTTTGTATTAAATCGAACATATAATTAACGTAAACATGCATATCCTTAACAAAACTTGCAATAAGCGTACCTTTAATGAGCAGCCAACCCTGCCATCGCCAGGTGCAAGAATTGAAAAATGGCAAATATTGCAAGTTAAAACAAATAAGTTTTGTAAGTTTTATCACACTTATCACAGGAATCATCTCATGAATACGTGGGAAATAGTTTGACAAACAGTGTGAATTCTACCGTAGAAATTTAACTTTATTACGCTAAGTAAAAAAATGGACCCAACGGTAAAAAATTGCCTTTTTACCGACCTATTAAATTAAGAATATCAAAAAACTTACAAAAACCTCGCCACTCAAGCTTACTATCAAAAATTGGCTTTCTTGAAAAAGCTTTCCTAAGTTATGTCTTTTTTTTTGCTTTAGCTATTTTACATTAGGCCTATAGGTTAAAATCATGCAAACACAACGTCAAAACTGGTTAAATGGTGTAGTGGTTGTAGCCTCTGTTTTGCGGCCGTAGGACCCTGTTTGCTGGCAATGATCAACGTATTGGTCAGCCCTACTGCACACTATGTGGCATTCATTCACAGAGAACATCAGCCCTTCTCTGAGTTTTCTCGCTTATCCACCATAGCAATAAAGTGACAAAAGAGGAAAAATCGCGCTGCAACTTCACCATCGCCAGCTACAACATTCCCGTGCAGCCGCTGTTGTCGATTCTGTTTTTCAAGAATTAGCCTATCGGCCTAGTCAGCCACCTGCGAGCCTACAATAGACATAAATAGCTCTTCGCTCGCGAAGCCAAGACATCATGGTGATGTGATTCTTTTATCTAATCACATCATCAAACTTGCAAAGTGTTATTTTCAATTTTTCTGTTGGGCCTTGAGCAATAAAAGAGCAGTGTGGATAACAGAACTCAGTATCAAATTATATTTATTTATTCGTGATTCAATAATGTTCTCGCGCTGAAAAATCTTTGCAGTTAAAAGCGCATTATAACTTATTGACATTTTATTACTTACGGTGTTTTTTCTCAATTTTACAATAATTTCCAAGTATTTGTTGTTGGTTTTGTTACATGACGTTTTCCAAGGGATCGAGGCATGGTGAGAGACCATGGAGCCCCAGAAGCCGGGCAACTTTTCAAGGCCTGGACCAAAGATTGGGTAGAGATAGGGAGTCGCCAAAGAGCAAGCGGCACAAAGAGTCCGTAGCAGGACAGTGCAGAATGAGATGAGTGTCCTGGATCGGTCCTGGGTCAGATAAGGATTGACAAAATTGAGAAACGTTCATCCAGCAAAATTGAGGAATGTTCATGCTGCAGGTGCTGCCTGAACGTTCCTCAATTTTGTCAATCCTAGAGAGACAGAAGTTTAACAGAAGGCTGTGTCAATTGCAGCGAAGACGAGAGTGACGAGGGAACACAAGTTCCTCAATGGATACTGGGGAAAGAGTGGGTTTGATAATTTAAATGAGAAAGTACGCCTCCAGTCCAAGAGATGATAAGAGTGGATACGAGAAGTGAGAGGCTACATGCTACTGTAGGTGGCTGTTGCAGCTCACCTCGCCTGGCCAACTCATCGCCTTTGTCGTGGTCCGAAAGAAATGAGTGACCGGGGACCAATGATAGCCTGATGATAGAGGGAGAGGAGAGAAATAATAGTTTCTGCCATATGTGCCAGAGAGTGCATGGTAGAAGGAAACACCGAGGAGAGAAAAGTGTAGCAAGGCAGAGCGAGAGTCTGAGAGGAAAAAAAGCGAAGAGAAGTTGCGGATTCGTTGGAGTTGCTGATACCTGTGGAGAGCTTGTACAATGGCGTAGGCTTCAGCAGAAAAGCTTAAACACACTGAGCTACCGAATGGGAAAGGATAGCATCAAAGCCAAAGAGAGAAAAGTTGGCAAGATTGCCGTAGCCTGCTTTGCTAAAAGGAAAAGGAACAAAGCCATCCATCCGAATCACAAGATTGTGAGATGGGAGAGAGTCAAGGTGGGCAAGAGCCGTACTTTGTCAAACAAAGGAGGATCGGAGCGAGAGCATGCAATAGAAAGAGTGGACTTTGCCAAGCTCCGAGAAGGAGAAGAAAGGCAAGCCAAAAAAGGACTCAGATAAATCGTTGAGACGTTTAAAAAGGAGAGAGAGGAGTTTTTTAGCAAAATTTGACCCTCATACAGTCAAAATAGGAGTCAGAAAAGAGAGTTGAGGTTAAGAGTTCAGAAAAGGATATGCCCTCTCTGGCAAAGATGACAATTTTTCCCTAGTATGCATGCGAGCCACTAATTGAAGGAGAGCTAGACCAGTAGTAAGTGCAATCAGATTGCAGAGCAGAGTATCCAGGGATCTGGAAATGTCAACAAGATTTAGGGTTGGATTCCTCAATACTGACAAGATTGACAAGGAAGAGCGAAACAAAGTCAAAAATTTGATTCTCCTGGCACCAAGATCTCCTGCGTACCATTAAAGAACCGTGAGAGAGTTGATAGATGAAAAAGAAAGCAAGGGACTTGGAAAGATATCCGGATGTGGAGGAGAGTGAAAAAGTGGAGGAGGGTTGGCAATAGACAGAAGGAGGAATTAGTGACAGGAGAGGTAAGAGGTTTGTAAGCGCGGGTGAGGTAGAAAAGCTGCATTACCAGAAGTGGTTGGTTGGGTTGTAGTGACCAGTGAAAGTATACGCCCTGGAAGGCCCCGGAGAAGATAGCACTGTGTTGGTGGACTGGGGACCTCCAGGAGAAGTCGAGATACATCTGGGAGGACAGCTCAAGGAATGATAGCAATAGTAGTTGGAGTCCCTGGAAGAGAGGAAGGTGACCTTAAATGGTCTCATTCAGAGGAGATGCAGCATACACTGACCTACCCCTCCAGGTCACAGATCACACACAGAACAGGAAAAGGTAGGACAAGATTTGAGTAAACGTTTCCGCTTATCAGGAGAAGGAGAACGAGAGGGCGAAATAGAGAGAGAAAGAAGAAAGAGGCAGGAGAGCAAAAAAGAAAAGTCAGACGACCGGTTTTAGAAAAAGTGAGTGCTGCCCTTCTGCGGCTGCCCTTCATACACTGACCTACCCCTCCAGGTCACAGGTCACACACAGAACAGGAAAAGGTAGGACAAGATTTGAGTAAACGTTTCCGCTTATCAGGAGAAGGAGAACGAGAGGGCGAAATAGAGAGAGAAAGAAGAAAGAGGCAGGAGAGCAAAAAAGAAAAGTCAGACGACCGGTTTTAGAGAAAGTGAGTGCTGCCCTTCTGCGGTCGTTCAGAAGGCATCGCTACAGAAAAATTGCGGTCTGGGGAGAGCCCAGGTATTAAGGACCATTAGGGAAGCCAACAGTCATTTCGGCCCAATCTGAAAAGGTCGGGGATCGCATCACCACGCTGAGACGGCTGTTAGTTGGTGCAGCCCTAGTTTTTTGGCAGGCTAAGACGTGCTGATTGAGTGTACGTATACTTGAGATGCCGCAGACAAAAAAATTTTCTGTGTGATATTTCACATATTTTTTATATGCCACACAGCACGGCCTCCGCAAAATTTGAGCTTTAGCTCACACTGCACCGCGCTGCGTACTTTTCAAAGAATGGATCATTTTTATACGTAATATACACAAAATAAAATCGGCTTGGTTCCCAGCTCCATCAATTCATCTAATTCTGAGTTCTAACTTTGAAATACCAAACATAACGGTTTTTGGTCCAGATTATCACACAAGCCCCATTCTTCACATAATTTAAATTTCTAACCTGAAGTTTCACCAGATATTTCCTTGTAAAATTCAGAAAATGGTTTTGACCAAACACAATATGGCTGATCCTGGTACTTTAGAATTGAAAATTTAAGTGTTGGACTAGTTTATCCAGCTACGTAGTCATTACCTCATACGAGTATATTCTGATCATAGCACACTAAATTGCCTTGAACACGTATGCAAAGTTGTTCTTTTTTCACACGGTAAAGTCAGGTTTCTTTTCTTGTTAACTTAACCACCTGACCACTCATTAATGTGAATTGGTGCATAAGTTGACTGTTTCTATACCGATTTTGAAAACAGTTTTAAAATTCTATGGCTTAAAATTACAAATGCCGATGTGATCTACTAAAGTCACCTGCTAGACAGTATCACTTTTGGAAATTCAAAACGCAAAAGTTGAATTAATCTTGTTGCCCTACTTGACAATGCTGAGTGGGATCCAGGTCACACAACCACCCGAAGAATGAGATTTAGGCTCGGCAACTAGGTTTCTGTTCTAACTTCCAAAGTAATCTCACTAATCAATCCTTTTTATTCAGTGTTCATTCATTCACGCGTATGAGCTCATGCTCGGTTTGCATGTCTTTCGTCATACTGGGCCACCACGACGGGTAGACTGCTTGGCCCCACCATCTGTCTGCCACATAAAGACGGAGGCATCCCGTTAAGTGCCTTGCCCAAGGACACAACAAGCAAACTTGCCGGCTTGTTCTCCACACTATCCCTTTTTTATGCTGAGCGCCAAGCAGGGAAGCGGTGAATACCATTTTTTAAAGTCTTTTGGTATGACTCGACAAGGGAAATGAACCCCAAGTCTACCGACTGCGAAGCGGACGCTCTAACCACTACACCACCGCGCCGGTGTACTCACCTAGAAATCCAGCCGTTTTCCTAATCTCGTCTGCTGCTGAGCAGAGATGCAGACTGGCGATTAGAGCAATGACCGTAAAACCGGTTGATATAGTCATTGGTCGGACGATCAGATATGGTAATCACAAGACTGATAAAATCTGATCTCGTAATTCGCAATTATTTCGGCATGCTCAATGGTTTTTGTATACACATGGCGCGGCACGGTACGCAGCATTGCGCGGTGCGGCTGACTGCGCGGCTGACATCAGTAACGTCTACCATTGCTTCTATGCAACCGAATAAGGCTTTTTGCTGGAACAACGCCGCACTTTAAATTCCGGTGTTTTATGATGTTTCAAGCTTTATACCTTTCGTTCCGAACCCAGGAACGATTAGCAATACAACATGGGTAAATCAAAATATGATTTTGCGATTCAGGAGCGAGCTTGCGCCTCGCAAATCAATCGCGAGTTGCGGCGTCGTCTTTCGAACTTTAGAGTGCCACACGTTCAAGAATACGTGGACAAGAAGTCGGTATTGAGAGATTTGAGAAAGACAGTTCGAAGTTGGGAAAGAAAAGTTGATATCGTGCAGGTATAGTGAAATTGGCAAAAGCACTTTACAGCAATTTCTCCTGCTTGCAGTATATGTGACGGAAATGAGATGTGCCAAGTTACCAGCAGTTTTTGCTCGACTGTGAACTGGTTTGAACTCTGTAATTACGTGAATAACCGACGAAAGATTTTTTAGTGAGCGGAAGAAAAATTTCACTTCTAACTCAGCTTTTCCACAAAGACCAATAATGTATAGCATCTTTAGGTAGCTTGCTAAAGACAATGCATAACTTCTTGTTTCTAGTAAGTTTGTCGCAATGTCGCGCTTGCATCACTCATTTCACTGCGATTCAATAGTCTTTCCAGATTTATTGCACCCTAAGATTTTGCTTAAATCCTATCAGCCGTTGTGGATAAGCCCGAAACGGAACTTGAAGATTACAGTTGATTTCGGCTGCCAAAGCCACAAGCGAATCCAAAAAATTTGGTCGGAGATGCGACTCGAGCAGTTTGACTATGTCTCTAAATAAAATTCTATCAACACGTTTTCAGGATTTTTTGATTCACATTTCGATAATTCTTTTAATGGTCGTAGCGCTCGTGAGTGATACATCGAGCGTTTGGATTCACTGATAGTTGCAATACCCAGTGGCCTATGGGTTATTTTTATGTCAGACGAAGAAGTAAATTCATATTCAAAGTTCATGCCCAAAGTAGTGAAATTGGTTTTCTTGAAGTACAGTGTTTCGTGCCATTTTACCTGGGCTGTAAAGCCGGAGTCAAGGAGGCAAGCCTTGCCGTAGGAGCGTGATTTTGAGCTCTATTTCGAGAGGAGCAGAAGCCGACACTAAATTTTTTTTAACTTGGCTTCAGCTTCAACTTTTGTTAAAAATATATTTATTTCGTCGAGATGCATTTTCATGCAAGACGTGCAGTTAAAAACCGATAAATTGAGATAACTGATATTTTGAATTCATTGATAGTGTTGTGGCCTACTCGTATCAAAATTTAGAAAAGTAAATGATAAAAGTTTCTTACTTTGGAAACAAACCAAGTATGATGATTGAGTTGGAGCCTTTGGTCTCAAAAAGGTCTCAGGAGCTGGAGCAATGCCTTGACGGAAGGTAGCTCTCGATCTAAAACAGCTTTAAATTTAGGCCTGTTTCAAATTCTTGTGTTCAACACAGTTTACACTTTGTGGTAAACCCAACTCATAGAGCAATTAAAAGATTACGATTGCCCATCGTTGCTTAATTTTTGCAGATATATGACTGTACTGAGGCCGCCACACACACTGCTACCTGTTTTTCTATATTTTACTTCTGGCTAACAAACCGATTAAACACATATTTTACTAACGACTTTAAACATCACTTTTTCACTTGTTATGTAAATTAATATACGTTTACAAATAGCGTAAAATGATGATGTTTGCAATTTTTTCTGCAGATGGCGTTAGAAAATCATAAAAAAGCTTGGCAAAAGATATGGATGGAGATTCACGAAGCTACTTGGGCTCGACCAAGTTTTCAAAGCTCATTTGCGGCTGCTAGTGTCAAGTTTTAACGCAGTTTTCAGCGACCGACTACGCTTGCAGCATAGTATTATTACCAAAAAGTGATAATCGTACTTCTTATTAGCTCACTTACGCCTTGTCTTTTACGTTATAGCAATGTTGCTTACAATAAGTTTGTTGTTAAAACTTTCGCTGGTTTTTTCGTGGATGCAACAAGAAAAATTATCTCAGAAGCGTTTGCTCGCCAGTCAAAGCTTGACCTAGCATTGAGAGGTTAGACGTGGACGCTGATCACATAATCATTTCCATATCACCAATGAATAAGAAAGAAGGTAAGCCGTAAACGCATAAAAGTTGTAAAATATGACGATTCGTAGACGTTTTTAGGGGTTTTTCACCAACATTTTACCGAACATAAAATGTTATCGTAGGGCTAAAACCTCACTTTGCACTAATTTAGTTTTTTTATACAGTTGCCGACTTCAAGGTTAGCACTCATTTATATTCTCTTCTATTTTATTTTCACTATTCATAATATATCTACTTGCAAATACGAACTGCAATACGTTTCATTGAAAACTTTGAAGCAGTGGTGAATTAAGGGTTTCATGGGCCTGAGGCAAGAAATGATAAGGGCTCCTTAACTGGCCAAGTTCTCGATTAAGAACTTTTTTTCTTTTTGAGATTACCACTATTTCAAAGCGCTGAAATAGCTCATCGGACATATTTGCAAAGCAGGGCCCCTGAAAAGGGAGGGTCCAGGCAGCTGCCTTACCCTGGATGCACCATTGCATCGAAGTTGCATAACTTTTTGAAAAGACAAATGCTATAGTCTTCATAAGGACTGCAATATAAAGGCACTAATATACGAAAAAGTGGAAAAGAGGTTAGTGTAAACAAATTGCATTAAACCTTTTTACAATAATTATCTTGCACAGAAACACCATCAACAAAAGTTTGATTAAGTTTACGCTGTAGTGTGTAAGTAGATCATATTGGAGTTGCGCACAGATGAAATAACATTTCAAAAAGGTATCTAGAAAACGATGAGTATCCTGCGTTTGGGGTAGAACCAACGGTTTCTGCATTTGTAATGCCATAATTGCAGTCTATTACTTTTCTTCGAACGTTTTAAAGGCACTAGTCTATAGCTTTTATCTGCAAGATTGAATTATGCCGTAGACCGCGCTACCAAAGGCAATGCCAAAACCATAAAATTGAAGTGTAGAAAACCATCCAAATCAACATTTATATTTGCCAATATGCGGTTATCTGTGTTCTAAACATTGTTGACAAAAGCTGGTGAGTTGTCAGGGAATATACAAATTACTTGTGTTTTTTTTAGTTATATGCGAGTTCTAGGTATAACTAGGCAAGTAAATTATACATAACATCATACAATACAATCAGTATAAAATATCAGGTGGCGCTTGATCTATCGACAGCGGTTTTAGATGCCAACGACGGCAATCGTCTTTGAAGCTTTGATGTTCACAATTTCATTGCAATCCAAATCAACCACAAGAGTACTCTCACCGAAGCTATAAGGGAAAACCTCGATAGGTTTGCTGGTGTATGTACCACCAGGGGGAATAGGATCCCTGAAAACAAGATATTCCACTTTTAAACATTACCTTAAGAGACAAGCACGAAGAAAGTGTACCATATTCTAAAACAAGTGCACCAGTAAAATTAATGTTTACAAAGCAAGACTTTCGACTGAAGATGCAACGAAATGAAGAAGCGAAATTTTAGCGATGTCTGAACAGAAACATTTATTTGCTTGGTCGGAAACAAAGGGACATTTTTTGTTTTCGCACAGGGCCTCATAGCCCATGCTATGCCACTGAACTGATCTCCTACGGAACGACTAGCCCCATTAAAAAGATGACCGCACCAATGATAATCAGCAAGAAGAAAGGATGACGAAAAAAAGTTTTTTTTTGCAGGCCACGGTCAGTCAAAACAATTTTGTACTATTTATCTCAAAACAGTTTTCAAATCTTGCATTTAATAAAGACCGATTCTTACATGATTTTCACCACATCGTCGTCAATAACCATTCCGTTAGCTTCGAAAGTAATGACCCCGTTAGTGAGAGTAAGCGGAAGTGGGTTGACCAGAGTAACAGAGACGTCATGATACTCCTCTCTTTTCATTTGTTTATCACACTGCAATAACGAAATAACAGATAAAAATTTAAGTCAATGAAATGTTTATACATGAAAATGTGTATTCGAAAAAAATGGCAGCATAGCGCTTCGCAAAAATACATGCGGACTACAGTATGGCGTTTCACTGCTATCTCGCAATCAGATGCTTTTAAGGCCAAAGCTAGTGTACACTCAACCATTTTTTCTGTTTTTTTACGGAAAAAATTATACAGTGGATTTTGACGTTGAGCACGGATGCACAAGTTTACAAGTTACCTTTATTGTCATGCACTCGGGGCTGGTCACTTGAATATCGAAAGAATCAACATACAAATGTCCAGTCTCTTTCACACGAACAGTGGTGTAGCAACGAATGACATTGTTGTCCGCCAGATGACGCCCATAATCATCAAAAAGTATTTTAAATACTTTTTCATTTGCTGAAAAAAAGTGCAACGTTAGGTATTAACATTTTTGACGAAATGTAGATTTGTGGAAGGCTTGGACAAAACGCTTTTCTTCACTTACAGTGCTTAATCGTCTGCAGTACTTATGGTAAAACAGTGCACAGAGTAACATGAATCCTGTGGTCGAAAAGACACCGCGGCGACCAGGAAGTATATTGTATAAATAAGGATTATCAACAAGGGTGATGACGTGGCATCGTATGCTGAAGCAACGCTGTCAGCATGTGGTTGTCGCATTGCCATTTCAAGAAGAATCACACCAGAATTAATTAACCCATGTCAGATCGAAATACGACCTTGAATCGCTTGCAACTAGTGCAGTTCATATAACCCCGACTAACTTTTCGTGGCATCCAATATCACCTCCTGCTTCTCCCTCATCAGTAAAGTCTTCCTCTCATCGTTATGAAGCACGGTACTCATTACTGTCGTGATCAAAGCAGTCTTGCTAACATCAGTTGTGTTTTGCACCTAATCCACAATTAAAAGATTAGATAATACTAACATTAATAGAAAAACTTACTGAAAAACAAAAGCACTTTTTATTCTCTTTACAAAGGAAGGGTCAGATACTTATGGCAATATCCATACTTCTTCAACAGATTACAATTTCCCAGTGGGTCAAACCTTCCCAATACCGATTCCCAAATCAGGTTTTGAAGTTGATGAATACACAGTTTGACCGGGTTAGAATAGAGAAGCTGCTCACTCAGCATGAAAGATACGACTTTTGTCCTGCCACCAATGACAAAAGAAATAAACACGCGGGTATCTGATCTCCAAATGTCGAAACCAGTTGTATTCTATAGAATTTTTGCTTCCGACATAATTGTTTGGCCTACACAAGTTTTATCTGTCTTGACTACCAGCGAGATGGTGGAGTCTTTGACAACAATGGTCATGTGTTCAAAACTCACTAAAAGTGTGCTGTAGTGTCTGTGTGGAAGGCTCGTTGAAACAATTTGCTACGTTGCTAATGGTAAAAAATGCAATGTGTCAGAAGTAATATCAACACCGAAGCGGGTCTGCACAAGCTGCGTTATTACAACCAACTAAAGATTTTGCCATTATTAGGGGATAAGTAATATAAATATAACATAAAACTTATATTTTTATCTGCGAGGGTCCACCGAAAACTTTATAAGCTGACAAACAAGCTACCACCACATAATTTTAAAACTTGAATGGGTTTAATTTGACTTCGTAACGCTGGTAGTCTGTGCTACATTGCTAAGGCAGCAACAAAAAGCAATCAAACCAATTCGATCAGAACAGTCGACAAAAGGTACCCAATTTCATCAGCTAGACTGCTGTGCACCACTAAAGGTCCAATCTGGTTCAACAACATTCTGATAATCCCAATGTATACAGTACAGTGTGATTATTCTTTGCTTGGCAACATATAAGTAATGCGGAAGGAACGTGGCATCAAGTTGATGATTACGTCATATCCGCGCCTGCAACTTTTTGAAGTTGGAAAAAGAGCTGGTACTCTGTTGAAAACCTATCAGTCAAACCGCTAAGACGCCGATGGGGAAGTCTACAGGAAGAACCATACATAGATCCAGTGCACAACCAGAATTTTCGTAAAGGGGGCGAGAGGGGAGCTGAATGAATTCGTGTCATTGTAGTCACTAATCAGCAATTTTGATGTTATGAGATATGATTCGCTCGCCTGCTAACGTAGTCTATTTTGATGGATAATGGGTCAACAAATAATATATATCACTGCTCATATTTTTTTCGCTCAAGAAATATCCGCTTTTAAATGCTTCGGCCTAGGCCGAAGACAAGTAAGCATGATAAAAACTGCAAAAACCTCAATGTCATGTCTTAAACCAGTTTTAACTTTGCAAGTGAGCTTCCTGTTGAATTGTTTATTAGCCGAGGTGACTAAGATCAGTGTTGAGTGATAATTTGATGCTTGACACAAATACACGATTGTAGGCATTAACAATAGTTTACAACGACAAAAAGTAGCCAAATTGAACTATTAAAATACTTTAACTAGTTTTCAAATCTGGGTATAGTTTGTGGGTTTCCGATGGGGAGGGGGCCAAGGCAAAAATTTCTCCCCAAAAGTATCGTTGAACTACCGAATATAATCAGATCTTCTTTTCTAACTTGTGGTATGTTCTTTTAAAACGCTGACTTTGTCAGCTGATCGTTCTTAGTGAATTGAAAGCAAAGCAAGACCGGTTAACCATTACTCTCCTGTTACCTCAGATGTGTTTCCAGACGTCGCATGGTGCTAAAGCTACGTTCACTTGTAGCAATTGTTACAAGAGCTGCCAAATAGCAAGCAACTTTCGAACATTTGGAGAAAGGCCTGCATTGCAAGCTTCCAAAGCATCAATTGCGTTTGTTGGAAGAGTGGCAATATTCTCTTTCTTCCACTTTTCTTTCCGTCGCATAATTTCTGCTACAGCGATAATTTTGCAATTAATATCTTGTTGATATAATTCCAATAAGTTTTCTGCCTCCGAAGATGTCAGATTCACAAGGCATTTTGATATTTGGGCATTTTATCTTCAAACCTTTCATACATTTGCTCCGACAAATTCTCCGTATGCAGTATATATATATGGATGGGCGAAATAACTTTCGTAATCATTTATTAGATAGTTTTTCTCGGTGACTTTGACAAGAAGCTCTTCGCGGAATTATTAATGGAATCTTATACTTTTGACAGAGGTTTTGACTCTTGTAAAAATTGGTTCGAACGAATCGTCACAATTCTTTCTATCATTGTGAAGAGCTAATTGCACATTTTCAAATAATTCATAGGTTGAAAAGATGTGTTGCTTTTTTGCAACATTTTTGAAAGTGGCAAAACAACCCTGCAAATTTTTCAGTTACACTGCAAACAACCCCACTACAGCATTTTCAACACTATTCAACACAGTGGTTGCTTTCGCAGCAAGTAAAAGAATCTTATCCTGAAGACCTTCAAGTGTTTTCACAATTGAGGAAAAGAGCTATAGAAAAATGACGATAGTCTTGCAGCTCAACCCATCGAATTGGACACAGCAGGTCAATCGTTCGTGGCTTGCATTTAGAATTTCTTTTTTAGTGTTGCCTTACAAAGCTTGAACTCGATGCGCGGAGCGTCAAAGAAAAGTTTTAACGCAGGGTCGTCGTTAAAACGAAGCTCCAACCCATTCGGTCACGTTACCGACAATTAATCCTAAAACATTGCAATTGTCCTGGACTAGGGCTATGTTAACCGAAAAAATCAAGCAACAAAAGGCTTAGCTGAATATCCTCAACTATGGCGCTGAAACTACCTGTGCTGTAATAATGAAACACTGATTCAACCTCATTGCGATTGTCTATCATCACCTATACATTTTTTGTGAGATCACAACTATTTCTTGACCTCTTCCTTATTCTTCTGTGTAATCCTAAAGCTGTCTTGAAACAAAAATGAAAATAAACGTATTATATTATGTAAATGCTTAGCAGACAGCCAAGTTTGCATTTATGCTAAACTTCAACTGCCTTGGTTTTCTCAGTTCAGCTTTTGATTTGATCTAACTAATCAATTTGTGTTGGGCGAGGTCTTATATTCCATTGTTTCGTAATTTTGTAAATTGCATTGTTCTAAGAAATATACATTTGGCGCTGCCGTGCTAGCCGAAAGCTGAAAATTGTATAATCTGGCCGTGCGATGCTGGAGGATAGTCTACATTTATACACCCAATACAGCAAATTTTCAAATTGATCAGTTTGCTGCTGTTGGGTTAAGGAATAAAATCAGAACTGCTATTAGCACTTGCACCTGCATGCTTGTACATTATCAGGGTTAGGGTTAGAGTAAACTAAGAGGTAGATTTCATTGCAAGGCAAACCGCGTTGCATACTAAAGTTGGGCCAAAAATTTTTATCTCCTTTGATTTACTTTCGTAAATCATCAGTTTCATCTAATGTAAGGCAATCGATGTACATATTAATTACAAGTCAATGCGTAGTCAATGCCGACGCGATGGCGTAGTGGTTAGAGCGCCCGCTTCGCAGTCAGTAGACTTTGGGAGTTCATTCCCCTTGTCGAGTCATAACAGAAGACTTTGGAAAATGGTATCTCTAGCTTGGCGCTTGGCATTTATGGGAGGTTGTGGAAAACAAGCCGGCAAGTTCGCTTGTTGTGTCCTTGGGCAAGGCACTTAACGGGACGCCCCCGCCTTTATGTGGAAGACAGGTGGCCCAGACACTTCGGACAGAGCAACTCCCAAGCGAGTGCGGACATACCGTCCAAAACACAGCGTTACTATTCGCTTTCTCGTGAACGGAGGATAAATATGGCAACTGAAAAAAAAAAGTCTAAATCTCAATTATCATTCACATTTTACACCAACTTTATTTATGCGTCACGATATTAGAGGAAGATTTTAGTATCACTTGCTTTGAGACTTGCACTGTAAATTTAAGTTACGGTTTTTAAATTATTTCAATTTTTTAAGTAGCAGTGACAAGGCTAGGAGGGGGCTGAAGCCCTCTAACCCCCTCGGGTCAAGCCCTTAGATAAATCACGTTTCGAAAAAATCAAGCCTTACCGCACGGTCAAACTACAGGAAACCAACTTTTCGGCCTATATTTGTGGGCATTTAATAATCTTCAATACCTTGACTTTGACAGCAACTGTTTCCCCATTTACAGCTTTTCCTTCTGGTTTGATATCAATCAAAATAGCTCCTTCATCTTCAATCACGTCAAACAGCTCGTGGTAAGGAGCTTTCCTGCCAAATGCATAGGCACGTTCAAATGCTTTCCTTTCTTCGGGTGAACCTAAAAAAACGATGGATTTTTGGTGTGCAATCTTGGAAGGTGAAGAGCTAAGGGACCGGCGCGATGGTGTAGTGGTGAGAGCGTCCGCATCGCAGTCAGTAGACTTGGGGTTCATTCGTTAAGTCGGGTCACACCAAAAGACTTTAAAAAATGGTATTCACAGCTTCCCTGCTTAGCGCTCGGCTTAAAAAAGGGATTGTGTCGAGAACAAGCCGGCAAGCTTGCTAGTTGTGTCCTTGGCCAAGGCACTTAACGGGATGCCTCCACGTTTGTGTGGCAGACAGGTAGCCCACTCGTACTTCACCGGATTACAATTGTGAAGTTGCTAACCCAGCAAGTCGTAAAAGACGACTCTTGGGTACCCACCAGTGGCAGTCCGCCTTGTTGGTGGTGAGGCTACCAGTCACTCAAGACTGGTTCGAAATGGGCTGCCATCTTTCCCGTGGCCTAATTTCAATTAGGTTGACGGCATAAACCTGAATTGCCGTTCGTGCCGTACCTCCATCTCAAGGAAGAAAAGAGGTAACCACAACAACAACAGCAACAAGAGCTAAAGGAGTCAAAACACCAAAGATCTTGTGGGTAGTGACAAAACAGCTTAATACTGCCCGCAATCAAAAGCTTTTATTTCTTCTCGTGAACTGACAAACAATGAAGGATTTTTGGTTTGCGGTTTTGAAAGTCAAAAAGCTAAAGTAGCTGAAACGGCAAAAAGTCTCAGTTGAGTGACATACAGCCTAATATTGCTCAAAATCTTCAGCTTCTAAATCACAAGCTTACAAGCTTCCTATTTATGTTAAAATACCAAGTTCTAAGGAGCTTCATAAAAGAAATTCTTTAAAGTAATCCAGCTTGTCATGGCATAATCCCTACTCTACCCATATTACTCAGTAAGACATCAACGTTTTAAGACACCACGTTGGCAAGCAAATCAGTTTGGAACTTTTAAAGAAATTGTTAGCTTAGAGAAACTAAGTATAGCTTTGTTTTGCCTGCAAGAGTACTAAATGAAATAAGGAAAAGTCGGCGAAATCCCTCTAAAAAACGTAAAATAAGACTTGGGCTAATTTTTAGACAACTACTTTTCAAGGTCATAAAGATACTCAGCTTTGCTTCTAGTGTTGAAACTCGCTCGTAGTTTTAAGATTCCTAATTTTCCTACCCTCTGGATATTTGTATTCCAAAGTGATGTCCTCTCTTTCGTCGCTTCCGACTGCTTTGGTGCTAATCTTCCTTCCGACGTGGCGAGTTTCTCTTCGCACGAGTGCAGTCACTTCGCCTTTTTTATCAACTTGCCAAGTCAATCTATCGGCATTGACCTGGATTCAATTTTAAAATAAATTTTTGGCCTTCACAATTCTGCGTACTACACAGCTCAAATGCTACAAACACCAGACATTTCGTCAGGACTTAGGTATTTGTTCATCAAATAGAATTTACAAAATTTACGCTTCGCTTCTCTTAGAAATCGGAATGCATTATCAGAATACCGCACAAGGTAGAATTGAGGATAGAATGCGGTTGTACATTCTACAGTAATTTAATATTGCTTCACGGATAACAACTGAAGGGAAAGGTAAATTTCGTGCCGATATTTATCGAATAAACGTTTGATATCGGAATGCATTATCAGAATACCGCACAAGGTAGAATTGAAGATAGAATGCGGTGGTACATTCTACAGTAATTTAATATTGCTTCACGGATAACAACTGAGGGAAACGTAAATTTCGTACCGATATTTATCAAATGAACGTTTGGATTTGTTGATAAAACATGCTACAACCTCCACGGCCCCTGCGGAAGAGTCTGTGGCATGAATATCTGCTCCCAGCCTTCATTGGCTCATCCTTTTTACGTAATATAAGCATCAGCAAAAGATTTTTGATACGTAATTTCTAGATATGGTCAATTTAATCCAGTCTAAACTGTTGCAGCAAAAACTTATGTGCATTGTGCGTGACTTGTTGTTCCTAGGCCCACGGAGATTCACATGTTTTCGAAAAAAGAGGGTTGATGTAGTGACAATCACATTAGCTTTTTAGAGCTACTGGTATAAATAAAACGGCGTCAAACCTCTCCAAAAAGAAAGTTGGTATCCGAACCAATAAAAATTTCTCCGTTTTTGATTGCAGTGACAGGTGCAGGACCGCACTGGAAGACTCCGCTGCTCTCCTCCTGAGGAGTGGCATCCACAGCTTGCCACCCATCATAACCTGAGAAAACACACGCAAGTAGTATTTTTCGCACGTTTACTCAAAATGTTTTAGCTTTGTCGACACCATTTTTGTTTGGACTCCGGTTCTATTCTCGTATTCATCTTCTTACATCTTTTTTAAATAATGCCACAATGCAAAAAGAAACAAAGCGACACAGCGTTCAGTAAAGTGATAAAAGTACAGCCTCACTAAACGCCTTATTTTTCAGCTCTAAATAATAAATTTACTTTTGGGAGCTATCAATCCAGTTTTGGAAGCTTTGACGCATTTTTCGGAATTATTTTTGTTGATTTGTTCAGGGCACCGCGACAGTATTTTCACAACTGTTGTGGAAAAAGTGAAGCGGAAGGCTGAGCGTCGCACTAGCAGCTGAAGTAGCATTACGCTGAACGCGGCATGGCCGAGCGCAATCGTCACCAGCATCAAACCTAGCAGTGCGGGTTCAAACCATGGCTTGCACCGATCGCAACGGCAAGTATGGCTGATTGCTGACTTGAAACTTGTATGATCACTTCTTAGTCTACCCCACTTTGCGTTTATCTCGTGTCCGACGAGTTGAATAAGTTTTTATCATCATTTTCTCTTTTCTTCTACAATTCTTTTACGCTAACAGTCTGCATATGCACATCAAGTTAGGTCAAAGGTTAAATTACCATAAGGTAGGCAGTTACATTGACACCAGCGTCGTGCTTATAGATATTATTGTATGATAAGCACAGTGTGTGATAGCTTATAGATACGTTGGGAGAGTACACACAGAGGAGAGGTGAGCAAATCTTTTTGTGCAGGCGGGCCAATTTCACTCAACCGGATGATACTGCGGGCCAGGTGTGAATCCTTTCCTAGGCCTTTGTTTTGAGATCAACAGAAGCTTCTAAAAAGGAGGAAATTTTTAAACTGAAAAAGGAGTTTTTAAACTAAAAAAAGTGGAAGTTTATAAACTAAACACATTTTTTTAAATTTTGATTAATGAATCTTTGGACGAGGACCACGAGTCACATCCTTTCGCGGTCCGCACAATTTCACCTTACAGCCCTCAATTCCCCAAGGACAGCAGTTAGTATATCTCTGCTATAAAACATTAGGAAAGCTACCATTCACTCCCGCCGTTAAGCCTACGATGTAAAAAAAGATTAGATTTGTCTGTGAAAATAAGAGGTCAAAATCAAACTTCAAGTAAAATCCTTAAAAATGACTCCAACCTGATGGAAGATCCGGTCTTCGGAACCATCCTTCATTCCAGACGTGGAAGTTCCATATGGAGTCGCCGGTATTCATGAGGCTAGATTCCTCTCCATCCTCGTCAATGAACTTGTCGATCGTCATATTAAATTCGGTGTCGTGAGCAGACTGGAAGTTGGTGACGCTTCTCGCTGGAATACCGAGAGCTCGCAACACTGCAATACAACACAAAGTTAAGGGCACACTTTGAAGTGCACTACATGCTAATCACAACAACATAACGACTCTTGCAATTAGAGCAATTTTTTGAAAACGCTTTCGAAGAGGTTTTAAACAAATGAAAATAGGTTAGAAAAAAAATAGATTCAAAATCCTGTGTTTTTTTTAAATAGCTCTCTCCCATTGCGCGTGAGTGATAATTACCAATCCCACACTCTTTTACAGGTTTGATTGCAATTAAATCAATGATTTGCAATAAAGTCGGTACACTATTCTTGCAGTAAAATAAAGAGAGTAGTTGCAACTCTTAAGAAAAAGCAGGAAAGCAAAAAACCTCAAATCTTCCGTTGATTCAACTTTCATTGACAACAACTTTTCATGTTTTGATATTTTCTTATTTATTAAGCAGAATAGAAAGCTTACTCATAAACTTTATTTTGTCATATCAGCAAGAAAACACATTGATAGAGATCAAAAACAGGAAACATCACGTGAGCGACTGAACTTGATCAGCTCGACAATTTAGGTTAGTAAGTGTAACTAGAATCTCTGCGACTCTTTTTAGGATTACTCTATCACCATTTATAAAAAACGAGATCACAAACCTAAGCTCGTTGGCTGTAGCTTCTACAATAAACAAGAAAGCAAAATAATAGTAATAAATCAAGTTAGATGAACAAACAATCTCCAACTTTTACCTGTAGTTAAAACACCTGAGAAGACCCAACATTGCCCGTACTTGACCGCATCCATGTTTTGCTCATTCCATTGCTTCAAAATTTTCACACTTCCATTCCAGGAAGTCGGTCCTTTGCCGTCACTGTAATCACCGTCCCATCTTCCGTATAGCACTCCAGAATCGTCGTTGCAGTTGATCTGAATGCAATTTGTGTTCAAGTTGTACAATACAATTCATCCGCAATGCAATTTTTGTACGAATGGTATTCAAAACAGAATCGAAATGAAACGGAGCTTCTAGGTTTGCGTGTGAATTACAATATTATCGTTTCATTCCTACTACTCCTCCTCCTATGCGTATGGCTTGAGCTCAGCTTGCAAATCTTTTGTCAGACTGGGCTGCCATGATGGGTAAAATGCTTGACCGCACCCTCTTTTTACCGAAAGAAAGGAAGTACCCGGTTGAGAACACAACAAGCAAGTTTGCCGGCTTTACCTCCATGCTTTCCTTTCCATTCTGCGCTTTTACAACAAGAACAAAAAGAGGCTAACACAATTACATTCATACCATGGCTGACAGCGTTCTGCTGCAGTAGGCAGGCGACGATCGCTTTTTGATGGTTTTGATTGGATTTTTCTTCGCGTTAGGAGTCTCTCGCAGAAGTTTTAGTGCAATGTCCAAGATACCAGACTCGTACTGACCAAACAACCATTTCATGCCTCCTAGACTGTAGTACTGGCCGTAATAGAGAATGCCAACGTCATTAAGAACGTATTCTTTCCGCTTCAACTCATCAGCAAGATACACGTCATCCTCTGTAAATTAAAAGCATAGTAAATGAAAGTGTTACTGTTTTCACATGGGTCACATAGAAAACCTAAAACCGGATTAAAATCTCACTTGTTATTGAAAATGGGATTATGGCAGCCACAAAAGCCTTGCACTGTAGTATTTGAGCAAAAAGTGAAAAGTGCCCAAAGATTTGGATTTCAACTCGTGGAGGGAGAAGTAAGGCTGGTAGTTTTCAAAATGTTCAAAAATCCTCAAACTCTGCTTTGCTTGTTCAAAGCTTCTTTTTAAGCTTAATAAAGTGAGTTAATCACAATATATCATTCCAATGCCACTCTCCGATTTATCATAACATCTTACCAGGGGCAAAAGGGTTGAACAGAACGATCACATCCGGTTTTGCTTTGCGAACCACTTTCGGTCCGTCCGCCAGTCGCGTCGTGATCTCCACTGTAACCTTGTACCGACCAACAATTGCATCAGGAGGAATATTGACCTGTAAACTCATCTTTTTCCCTTCCTCATTCTCATCAGAGATCATGCAGGTCCATTTGCTCCCACGAAGAGAATCCCCGACTGGGACACGGAACAATGTGCCGTTAGTGGCAGTTGGCTTCTCTCCTGAGGAAGTAAATCTTTTACGATCGCATAGGAAAGAACTTTGGTTCAGACATACTACTGGCACAATATATTTCAGCCTCAAGCGATGAAACTAAGCACAGAGAGCTGCAATAAATTGCCCTTACTATGACACAAAATGCAAAAAAGAATGTTTAACATGCGGCAGATTTTGCCATTTTTAAGCAATGTCATTGAAAAAAATAAACGTGGTTAAAATTGGGTTTGGTAAACAGGCTTTGCAATATGTTGATACAATCGGAGTTTTCCCACCAGGCGCAAAGAATAAATACCGTATACATTCGAACAAAGGCCCCTGCTTGATTAAGGGCCTGTTTGAATAAAGGCCTGGTCTGAAAAGCTTTCCAAAAAAATAATAGCCCATGTTTGAATAGTCGCCCGGTAAATATTTCAGCTCAGCCCACCCTGACGCCAACCGTTTGTTCGGCAATGTAGCGAGCGATAATATGCAACTTTGTCAAACAAGCGGTAACATACAGCAAATTTCTCACTATCACAAACCTTTTCATGTCCAATTTGAATAAATTACCGTATGTAATATTTTCATTGAAAAACTATAACCAATTGTTAATACTGACATAATTATCAAGGAAATATCCGTTTTTTGGCCAGAATCTTTGATTCAAAACAACCTGCTTCAATGCGGAAGTCTTACTATGACGTAACAGGAGGTCTAACTATGACCAAACATGGCTGTGACAAATCAGTATGAAAATAGTAAGAGAGATGATTTCAACCAATTGATCAGATAGCAAAAATTTTTTGACCATGGCAGATAACAAGAGAAAACGTGAAGCATCACCAGAGACTGACACAGCCAAAGGAAGAAAATTCCACTCCTACACATTAGAATTTAAGTTGGAAGCAGTTAAACATGTAAAAATGGGAAACTCTAAAGAAGCCACTGCCCGAAAATTTGGTGTAGCACCAAAGAGGATAAGGGAATGGTGTAAGCAGGAAGACAAGCTTCATTCACAGTCAGACCATTCTAGCCAGGGAAAAAGGAAAAGATTAGAGGGAGGTGAAAGAAGGCCACTGTCTGAAACTTTAGAAACGGAACTCTATGCCTGGATTGAGGTGCAGCGTTTTAAAAGACTGAGGGTGACTAGGAAAAAAGTAAAAAGAGAAGCTCTGAGTATTTTCAGTCAGAACAATGGCCATGCAGAAGATGCCAATAATGACTTTGTTGCTAGCGATGGGTGGCTACGTAACTTTTTCCGCCGTCATCAAATCACTTTACGCCGCAAAACAACAGTGTCACAGAAGGTTCCTGATGTGCTTGCTCCAAAATTGCTGTCCTATTTCCTGTATGTCCGAAGTCTCAGACTAAAGAAACAGTATTCATTAGACCAGATCATTGCCATGGATGAAGCACCTGTGTGGCTAGACATGCCAGGAGAGACAACAGTCGACTTTATTGGCAACAAATCTATACCTCTTAAGAGCACAGGCCATGAGAAAATGAGAGTCACTGTTGTGCTGTCTGCAAAAGCCAATGGAACCAAGCTGCCACCATTCATTGTATTCAAAGGAAAGCGGTATAATAAGGAACTTGACAAGATTCCCGGGATAGTTTGTGCCTTCAGTGAAAATGGCTGGATGAACGAAAATCTCACACACACATGGCTTAACAAAGTTTATGGAACATTGTGTTTTTCTCGACGCCTGCTTGTTTGGAACGCATACAAGTGCCACATTCAAGATTCCACGAAACGTCTCCTGACCAAACTTAAAACTGATGTGGCTGTCATACCAGGTGGATGTACTGGACTTGTACAGGCCCCGAATGTATGCTGGAACAAGCCATTCAAATCGCTCTATGCCCGCCTGTATGAAGACTGGATGTGTGAAGACCAGCACAGCTACACCAAGGGTGGCAACGTGAAACCAGCCACTAAATTTCAATTGGCTTCATGGGTGAAAGCAGCATGGGACCAGATACCCACTGAACTGATAAAAAAATCTTTTATTGTATGTGGTATTTCAAATGCACTGGACAATTCCGAGGATGAAAGAATTAATGTTCTAAAGCCAGATGGTATCTTGCAGTCATCACGGGAAGATGTTTTGAACAAATTGAAGAAAGTGACCGAAGCCCAAGGAAACATGAACAACATTTCCAATCCTCCAACATCTGAGGAAGATGAGGATGCCAATTCTGAAAATGAACTTGCTGTTGAATATGATGATGATTTTGACGATGAAGATGATGTCCCTTTGTCTGAATGTTTGGTGTAGCTTGTTAAGTTTGATGTTGTATAATTGTAAATAAATTTGTTGAATAGAGAAGTTTGTTTTCGGACGCCGTTTTGAAACAAGAAATTTTTTTAAAAAAACGTTATCGCGATGCCCGTGTGGCACCGCATATTATTAAACGCCCTGTCCCATTTAGGCGCCTGTTTGTTTAAGCGCCTGGTTGAGACCCATTACTAAAAAAATAAGGGCCCGGGCCCCTTTTTAAGCATATACGGTACCAGTAAATGAAATAAAAGGTCCAGATATTACAACCAATGGAGCCATTACACACTACGTATAAGCCTTTGTTGTTATTGCTATCCGACCCATTCGGAAGGGTGGGGGCATGGCGGAAGACCATGGTGCCCGAGAAGCAGAGAAACTCCCCAAGGCCTAGACCAGGGGTCGTTTACAGAAGAGTCGCCAAAGAGTGAGCTGCGTAAAGATGCGTAACAGGATAGTTTAGAATGAGATGAGAGATGTCCTGTATCGGATGATCACAGGCGCTGAACGAAAGACTCTCAGCTCTGCCAAATCTAGACAGATGAGAAGGCTGTGTCCGTTGCAGCGAAGACGAGGAAGAATACAACGAGTGTGATAAGGAAACACCAGTTTTTCAATGAATAGTGAGGGAACCTGTGTGTCGAAGACTTTAGATGAGATACTGCATCTCCATTCCGAAAGAAGAAATGAGAAATTACGAGTAGTAAAAAGAAAAAGACTACATAGGACACTGGATGGCTAGAGCGGTGCATCTCGCCTAGTAACTCATTGGTTGCGTCATTCTCCGAAAAACATAGGTGACTGGGGATCCATTGTAACCTGATAGCAGTGGAGGAGAGAAATGAGAGTACTACACAGACATACTAGAGACTGTGAGATTAAAGAAAGAACTGAAGAAAGAAAAGCGTATCAAGTACAGAGCGAGAGTCTAAGAATAGGAAGAGCGAAGAAAAGTGTCAGTCTTGTTGGTGCTGCCAAGATCAGCGAAAAGCTCGCGCGATGGCGCAGGCTTCAGCAAAGAGCTTGAACACAGTGGACCTGCCGAATAGGAAAGGGTGACCTCAGTACCACAAAGTGAGTAGTTGGCAAGGACGCCAAAGCCGTTTTTGTTAAAAAGAAAAAGAACAGAGCCATCCGTGAAAATCACAAGCTCGTAAACAGGGAGAGAGTCAAGATGAGAAAGAGCAGCACCTTGGTAAGGAAGAGGAGGGTCAGAGCGAGAGCATGGAGTAGAAAGAGTAAACTACGCTGCAGGAAGGCGGATTTCAAGTTGGAGAGGAAAGGCAAACAAAGAAAGCCTCCCTAGGGAAAAAAGGAGAAAGCATGATTGGGTGAGTAGAGGCAAAGATTTTCCGAGACGACCTGGAAAGTCTAGGTTTCATTTTAAATCTAGCCAAACCTGAAATGAGAAAGGATATTGGAAGACAAAGAACTCGCTCATAAGGTGACAGAACAAAATGAGTCAGGGTGATTTGTATGGGAGAAAGGGACGCCTCTAACAGAAGAGGAACATGGGAGAAAGAGAGGCAGTCGGTGCTGGTACGACAGGCCGCTTGGTGAAAGCGTTTTAACTAGGTAACGAGAGTAACGCTGAGAAATGAAAACCATCCGGGTAAAGCAAAAGAAAGAACCAGCCAAAAAAAGCTTTGAAAAAAGAAAGTAACTATTTGGAAGGGCCCCATAAGGAAGCAGAGATAAAGCGTAAGGCCTTGAGACGAGAGAAGAACTTGTTTTTAAGCAAAGCTACATGTGAAGAATGGGAAAAAATCCGGTCAAAGGCAACCTCAAGAAAAGTTGAAGTGAGACTGAAGCGGAGAGGGGAGTTGAATAATAGGAAGTGAGGCTGGAGGTTAGCTTGATAGGAATCAACCAAGAAGAAGGGGGCATCTCATTTTTTCGGATTGAAAAGAAGGCACCAGTGGTCAGATCAGCACTTCAGTAGAATCACGGATTGTTGTGTGGCTTCCGCAAAAAGCATGGCCGAGGGGAGGAGGACCAGTAGGCCAGGTTGTCAGCATAAAAAGAGCAGCTGACGGATGTACTGAGATCGTTGATAAAAAGAGAGAAAAGAACAGGGCCAAAAACACAACCTTGCGAAACAGCTCGTTAAACTTGAACGGAGTGACTAGCGTGATTTTAAAAACCATGCAAGAACGCCTGTCAAAAAGGGAAGATTGAGTCCATCGAACATAGCAAGGAGGAAGGCCTGCCGAAATAAGTTTGTAAAAAAAAGAGGGATGCCAGACCGAATCAAAAGGCTTAGAAAAATTAATAGCAGTAAGGATTGTCCGAGAATCTGGCTTGAGTTTGTTAAGCTTATGTAAAATGGACTGAAAAATAGTAAAGAAATTGATTTAAAAAAATGGAGCTGGGCAGAAGCGGGCCTAGCAGGGAGAGAAAATAAAGTTAAACTCCACAAAGATGAGTAGACGGGATAGAATAATGCGCTTAAGCGGCTTTGAGACGCAAGAAGTGAGAGAGAAAGGCTGGAAGGAAGCAAATGAATTGTGAGGTTTTCCCATCTTGTGAATGGAAATAATAGAGGAAGACTTGCAGATGGAAGAAACAGAACGGAAATATCAGAAACGATTAAAGATGTGAAGAAGGAGATCCATGCCAGAGCAAGGGAGGTGCTTCAACATGGGATAGGAGACTCTGTCTGGGGCAGTAGCGGTGGAAGATAAGAGCTTGGCTACAACCACAAGAAATTCATTGGAGGTGATCGAAAAACAAAAGGAGGAATACAATTTTTTGGGGCACAAGGTCAGGCGGAGCTCATACAATTAACCTCCAGCTCTGCTATACAACGCCTTTGGCTGTGAGACAAAAAAATAAGTTCTCAGATGATTGTCACAAACCGATGCCGTCTCCCGGGGAGAAGAGCGGTTGGAAAGTTAGGGGAAGAAAAGGAAGAAGCAGAAAGGAGTATTCTCATAAAAATGGACAGTGTGAATTGATGTAAGTAGCACAATCATTCTAACGAGCTTTATGGAAATCGAAGAAAATAATACGCTCATTGGGGTGGGAGAGTGGGGAAATAGGGACGGTAAAGAGAATTGGCAGGTGATCAGAGCCAAAGTCCTGAAGCACCCCCCAAGAGCAGGAAAGGGCAAGGGATGAGGAAGCGAAGGAGATATCAGAAGCGGCTGGCAAAGGAACGGTGCATAAGAAATGGAGTGTCAGGATTATTGAGGGAAAAGAGATTAGAAGAGATAACCCAATCGAACACTTCTTTCCAACGAGGGTTTGAAGTATCTCTTGCGTTGCAGAGAGGGTGATGATAGTTAGGTTCCTTAGAAAGAAGAGATTTTTGGAGGAAGGGAGTACAAAGAGAGAAAAGGGAGCGATTCTTCTGCCGAAGTATAGCGAATAAGATAAGCGCATATTTTTCAAAAACGAGGCGAGGAGTTTTTCAGCGAGGTGTTGACCCCTTACGTAGTCAGAGTACAGATCAACCAAAGAGGTGGTTGAGAGTTTAGAAAAGGATAGGCCTGTCCAAAAAAAATAACTACACCGCTGCTGACATGCGAGTCATCAGATGAAAGAGAGGCAAAAGATAGAGTTAGTGCAATCAGGTCGCAAAGCACGGTATCCAGAGATCAGGAAGATGAAGAATAGCTGAAGCTCGATTCCTGGATACGGATAAGAACGACAGGAAAAAGCGAAAAAATTGAAGAAGTTTAAAGAAGATCTCCTGCATTCCATTGAAGAGCCCTGAGCGATTTAAAAGTGAAAGAGGAAGTTGGGGCGTGGAAGCAAAGCAGGAAGTTGAGACAGGGTAAGAAAAGACAGCAGGAGGATCAGCAACAGAGCAGAAGGAAAATACAAAGTTTGTAAGCAAGGATGAAAGAAAGAGCTGCACTGGTAGGAGATGGGTGGAGTGGATGACTGTGAACAGTGAAGGTATTCATTCTGGAGGGCTCAAGGGAAGATGACACGGTGTTGTGGACTGGGAACTCCAGGAGAATAGGAGATGCAGCAGAAAGAACAGCTCCAAGAGTGAGCTTCGGAAATGGATTACCTCCAAAGGAAGAAAGGAAGGTTCACCTTAAATGTACCCTTTCGGAGCAGGTACTACATTGCACCAATCTGCCCCATCAGGCCACACGGCTGGCGTACATAGAACAGGAAAAGATAGAGCCAGGATTTGAATAAACGTTACAGCTCACCAAGAAGAGCAAAAAGGCGAGAAAGAAAGATGCAGCAGAACAAACGAAGAAAATTCAGACGAGCAAATTTAGAGAAAATGCGTGCTGGCCTTCTGTGATCGTTCAGAGGACAGCACTGCAAAAGAATGTTTGATTGTGGAAAAGCTTGTGGTATTTGGGACCCTTGAGGAGGCCAACAGCCATTTCAGCCCAACCCAATGGAATTGAGGACCGCATGAACACGTTGGGTCGGCTGCTGATTGGTGAAGTGTAGGCCTATCAAATGTCCACTGCATCAAAAAAACAGTTGCTATGAAGACTGGTTCAACAGAGAAACAACAAATGAGCCTTCGCTTCCTTCTACTGTCAAGCGTCTGACAAACTGTGAATGCCTAATTATTAAACCTTTGTCGTGACCTGACCTGTGCTCTGAACTACAAATCTATCGAGATTGAAGCGGAATCTTAAACCATTATACCGTAGCACCGGCTAAAACTTTCCCGTTTTCGTTTTTTACAAAGTTTTTCGTTTGACGCTCCTTAGAGAAATTGTCAAAAAGAAAATGGCAAAAGAGAACGGCGCTTATGCTCGTATAGCAGGAAGAAGGCCGTGACTGAATGAGGCTTTGCCCAATTACAGCGTTTCTCCCTGCTACAATATTTTAAAGTCATTTACAAATGCCGTTTTTTTTCTAAACATTCTTCTCAATATTGCCAGATGGCAAGGTTCAAAAATATACTTTTGAAAGCAATCTATAAATTTTCTTTTGCAAGATAGCTTCAAATTTTACCAAAAAAACTTACCGATTGAAAACTCCAGCACAATAATATCTCTGTGTTTGACAAAATGTCGATGTTTGAAAAACATATCTAAATCGAACTTGGCGCCTCTTCTAATTACCAAGCTGTTATGAACATATTTGTTAGTATGCTGGTTTAAGGTGTTCTTTTCTTTAAGGTAGTCAAGTCGAAGAACTTGCAGCATATCAGCTGAAAATATAATATATAATCAACATCAAGATCAAGTTTAGAGCTAAACTGATTGTTGAATTAATGCAGAAGGAAAGCAGGAATCCAACCAGGAAAAATGATTGAAACTCCCCCCCATTTCAGCATGATATCCTGCGTTGAAAGAAGTTATGACATATTTTTAGAGACCCTCAATAACTTTGTAAAGAAAAAAAGTTTATGACGAGGGCCAGCGAAGGAATGTGCAGCTCCAAAATGTTTTTCTAGCGCTACTGATCGTAGCGCCGAACCAAGCAATAAAGCAATGAGCAAAAAAGAAAAGCATGCCACAAAACGATTACGGTACCCTTACAAATCGGTTCCATTCGAGAAATAAATGAGTTAGAAAGCAGCTTAAAGTACTGGTAAAGAATTTTTAGCTCTACACTCTACTACACAAAAGGTATTTGCAGCTCCTGATATTGCCTTGCCACAACCGAACAACAACAATTATGAGGGAACATCAGCCTTTGCTTTTCAAGTTCATTCAGCTGTAACCATGTCTAGACATCCATGAATACGCAGTGCTTAGGATAATAGTCATGAACGGTTGATACAAAAAATGTTTGCTTGAGAATGTAATTACTAGCTAGGACGATATTGCACTGAACTTATTAGTACGTAAAATAAACCACAAATTAAATAACAACATGAACACTCAGAATTATCAACTGCGTGTCTTATTTAGTTGCAGCAGTGTATTTCGGAATGTTTTTAGCAGAGAAATGAAACAGGTGGAGGTAAACTATTAAAAGATCGGTTGTTGTCTGAAAAGGACAACAAAAAAATTGCTGCATATGTCAAAGGGTTCCTACTCCCCCCAGAATAAGCATGGTAAATTCGTTACCACTATTTCACAAAACATAAAACAAATTAACTTTTATTGAGTCCAAAATTGCTTTGTTTGTGTTAATTCAAGATTTTGCACAAAATTTACTGACGATCAAATAAAGCTGCATTTAGGCGAAACCTTGTAAAGATGCAAGACAATGACGTAGCAAGGGTGTGTGCTGCCTGCACACGGTGGCCACTTGAAGAGAGCAGCCACTTTCAAAAAAATGATTTCCGAACGAAAACGTCTTTATCTTCGCTTTGGGCAAAATATAGACCCCTTCAAAAAGTAGCCCTCCAAAAAGACGCTCATATACACCGACATTCATGATTTGCTTAATTGGAAATGGAGCGACATTTTTTGCTTCCGCATCAATCGATCGAAATTCACGCTACGCCGCTGCATAAAGACTTAATTTATTTTCAGTAACTGCTACTTTTAGAGTCAAATAACCACTGATACAGCTGCTTTTTACAGTAGATAAAAATTTGTTCCAGAAATTTTAATAGAGCCACGGGCAACTCGTGACTTACCCGGAGGTGGAGCTTCAACTTTTTTCAACCAATCACGGACCGTTGTTTCATCAATGTTTTGAACAACGTATTTATCCAAAAGGTCTGGGTTGCGGTCAATGTAGTCTTGTAAGAATGAAGGATTTTCATCCAAGTATTCCGAAACTTCTTCACGTTTACGAGCATCTGTAAACATAAGATTACTACATCAACTCATCAAATCTTTTATTATATACGGTATACCCGGTCCACCGTGTCTCAGTTTATACCCACACGAGTATTAGTTAGCTGTAGGCTTGCTCAATATATGTCATGGACCTACTTGTCTTCGCAATTATATTACCAGCGCTGTAAGCACAATTCCTTCCTGCCACGAGCATGCAGCTAAGCAGAGACAACCTTCTTTAATTATGACATTTCAAAATCACTTGCTTGGCGCTCAGCTATTGGAATAAGGTGGAGAATGATATATGAATCGGGCAAACTTACTCAATTCCGGTTGAAATATGTTTTGGCGCTAAAAACCGTTGTAGTCAGACAGCGCCAAAAACAGTAACTTTCATATCAATTACTTCTTCAATTGCAAGACGCTGCCGTTGTTTTCTCCTTCCCAACATTTAGAAAGAGGCACTGCGCCATGAACCATAACAAGTTCACACCGCAAATCTAATCGTCATCACGCTAAGGCAAATAGGCCACCCTTTTGCAACCAGTCGTAGTGACAAATTGCTGATTGGAAGCCTATTACCAATAAGGCAAACTGTCGTCGGTCAGTGGCCAATAGTCTGCGACATGCGACACCCTTGCGACATGAGACCACCCTTGCGACATGAGACCACCCTTGCGACATGCGACATGAGTACCACGACGCTAAACCCTGTGGACTTTAAATCAGGGATCGCCAAACTACGGCCCGCGGGCCAAATCCGGCTGGCGAAGGCTTTTTATCCGGCCCGCGGACCCCTTTTTTATTAATCGAAAAACAAATGTATAGCGCATTGTTTTCCTTCATAGAGCCACTTCGATCCAATGTTTGATAGCGAAAAGCGTAATTTGTGGCAGCGAGAGAGGTGATGACCTTTTTTTTAGCGATCACCTATTTTTCAGGGAATATTACACGATCTCCGACGTTACTTTCTACCAACTTTGGCCCACGGGTCTTTAAAATATCCGCAAGGTGGCCCTCCATGGAAAAAGTTTGGAGACCCCTGCTTTAGATCATTGACAAAACACTGGCGGATATGAGACAACACGTTTATTTACTTAATTGTTTCATCAATTGACACATGATATTAAAATAATATCGAATAGTTTATTCTGGCGTCGCAAGAGCCTAATTGATAAAGGAAATAGAGGAGTTTGGAGGGCAACCGGTGACGCACCCTATCTCACGCGCTGGTTTAAGCCAACAACGTAGCAGGAAATAAGATTGCCAGGTATGCAGCAGCAGCAGCAGCATACGTAATTTAAACTCTCTTAAACAGCTTTATGCTTTAGCATGTTTGTGCTTGGACCAAGTACGTCTTGATGGAACTAATCAGCTAATTGCTTTTACAAACCTGTGTCGAGTACAATAAAAGCAGTCACATAAAAAATAAATAGTTGGTTTACCATATAGGCCAACATCAAATTCTTATGTTTTTCAAGATTTTTAAACAAATAGTGCACAATAGGCATTTGCACATTACAAATGAAAATAAAATGATTAAGCAGCTTTTTAGTGACTTTTCGCAGCAATGGTTTTTGGCGCCACAGATTTTTTTTAAAATGACGTCCAAATTAGTTGGATCTCGAATTTTAAATTTCACCTTACTTTTATTGCTGTGCGTCAAGCAGGAAATCGATAAATGCCTCTATTACCGTGTATGGAAGGGCCTGAACTCGAGTCTACCATATGCGAAGTGCTATACATTGGTAGAATCTTTTTGCAGTAAAAGCTATGCTACAAAGCTTGAAAATAAATTACTTACCCCACAAAGAAAAAAGAGACATTTAAACTACTTAACAAATATTAAACATAAAAATGAAACTAGAATAAAAACGTTTAAAACGATGAAATTTGCTGGAAAAATCTCACAAGTCAGCTAATGAAAACATTTTTACAATGGCAATGCCCAAAACCTGTTGCCTCACTCATTCGCTAAGCAAAAAGAAAAGTACAATTTTATAACGGTAATTCACACACCAGACAAGAAGAAAAAATTGCCACTTCCTTGGCTATTAAAATAAGAATAGTAGATTTTAACACAATTGAGTTACTATATTTTTACAGCACCTTTTGGAAGGCTTTAAGAAAGGCTTTAAGTAAATACAGGTTTAAAGAAGTTAGTTTTTGTAAAAATTTACGGTTGATTTAAGGATCATAAAAATAGTGCCTTCAAAGTTATTTACAGCTACGCGTCGCACATCCAATCACCAAGAACTAAAACACGTCCGTGTGAGCAAGAAAAAGAACACGCTTCGTTTGGTTTCAGACGAAGAGGTGTGTTTAAAATTTTATTCAATTTTTAAGTTCTCTTTTATACCTTTTCTTCTTGCATATATTATTTGAAATCACTTTCTCAACGCTCTCGCGCTAAAAATGTTTACTAGGCTTCAGTTAAAGCTTGAGTAGTTACTTTTTTTCATTGGTTTCCATTTTGTCGGTCACTTTTAAGCAATCAGGTCTAGTTGAAAGTGGTACCGAGGAGTGAGGTTTAAACTATTAAAACTATTTTAAAACTTAAAACTATTTTAAAATTTTAAAACATTTAAAACTATTAAACGAAATGAGTAAAACGGCACAAAAAACTTTTTGTGAGCTTTTTCTTCTAATTTGTCTTTCTTTCTTTCTTATTCTTTGGTTTAAATTACGGGAAAGCTGAGAGCGAAGGAGGTTATAGCTCTTTTCTTCTCAATTTTTGGATTACAAAAAGATTTCCTGTATCAACAGAGAAAATCCTGCCAACACAACTTCGGCTGTAATCTTCTCAAAATCGTCTGCAGTTTTTATCTCTGCTTCAGTCCCTCCCTCTTAAGCAAAGTCGTAGTCGCGGGGCTGGTGTGAAACAGTTTGGAGACCAGTGCATCGAACTTTGTATTTACAACGAACTAGAAGACAATTCACCAAATGACTATTTACCTCAACAAAACAAAAGATATTACTTCCCAACTGTCTGTGATTTTTGAGAAGTATCTAAGGCGGTAAATTGACGTAAGACATAACACACTAAACACTCTCACGGTTTTGATGAAAAACTGAGAAAATGTTGCGAAGTAGAAGTAACTAAAAGCCTGAACCAAGATAAAACCTCAGTATAAATATCATTTCTCAATTAGATTTCTTCAAGCCAAACGTGTAACGCCAATTTTGTCTTACATAATCCTTTTTAGTCCTTGATGAATATTCGTATGCTTGCACAACGTGCTTTCCACGCACTCATGTTTGTGCTTGAGAAGTCATTTGGTCAGAAACTCCTCCAAAACTATTGTACGTACAAACATCAAGCTTGGCACGATTGATCACCACCCAAGGCGACAGTCATAAGGGGGTTGGTGGCGTCATAATGACGTCATAATCAAAAGTAATTTTTTCAACATTGGCATTCTTGACAGAGAACAACCGCTTTTTGCTCAAAGAAAATTCACTCCTCAACTAGCCAACTTATAAAAAGCTTCATTTTTTTGATGCCCAAAAAGATATCACAATCAACGCTTGATTGCACAATTTATTTTTTGTACTTTCTCAAAAAGTACTGACCATAGAAACGCGATTAAAACACTTTTTCAGAAGATATTTATAAGATGCTTTTGATAAAAGCACCTTTACAACAAAGCTTATTTAACAATGCTACGAGCAATTCTTTATCTAAGCATTTTAAGCCTTCTAAGCATGCTTTATCTTTTTCGCTTGCATGCGTAAAACTCATTCTAGGAGTTTGGTACGATTAACACGTTTAACACGTCTGGTACGATTAACACAGTCTTTCGCTACCAAAGATCATAAAATGATCAATTTTTCAAAAATTACATTTTCACAAAATTAGTTCATTTAAAAACTGATTTATGATACCATTTCACAATCGATTTTCCCAATTGTGTTAACAAATTAAAGGGTATTTCAAGGCGATTCCGGTAATATATGATATGTGCTTTTACTATTTGTTTTTATATAAAAAAATTGAGCTTTATCGTCTGTGCTGTAAATTTTATCTTCCCAAAAAATGATAAGCTGAGTAAAAACCGGATAAGCTTATAACAAAAAAGTTATAAGGTACTAAAAATTAGAGTCGTTTGAAAGCTTAGGAAATTTTCTTTTCAGCAACATGTAACTCTAACTACTTAGGACTAAGGATTAGTTCGTAATGGCTGATCAAAAATTGGTTGCCATACATGATTTTCCATTTTCAGTTGAGCGATTATCCTACTACACCCAGGAAACTTGCAACTTTTACAAAGTCAGCTCTATAGTACATTTTGACTACTTTTTCTCACAAGCATGGTTTTGAAGCATTATCTGCCTGAATTCTCAAAAATATTCATCAAAAAATAAAGTCCCTAAACATTTTTGTAATGTAGCCTACCGTGCAAAAACACCTAAAATGTTGGTGCCTGCATTTCACAAAACTGCTATTTCTACAAAACTATGTCATTGGTACATTTGATGTATTATTCCACAATAGCATAGCTATTTAGCATTATCTATCGAAATTTTCAAAAACATTGATTTAAAAATCAAGTCAATAAAAATTTTAATAAGCAGTAAGCAGTCTACTCCAAGCAAAAAGTTGGTAATCCCCCTAGAAAAAAAGAAGGTAGTAAAAATAGTCCTGTTTTTTCTTTTGCAGCTACATATCATCTAAAAGTTGCAGCAATTTTCCTTGCAATTGGCTGAGCCCGGCGCATCCAGCTCATTTGATGTTTTTAACCTTGGCATCATTGATGAAGCCTCTGCCATTGCAATAACTTAACTGTGAGTGCTTCGCTTTGGGTTAGTTTGCTTTTTGCATGAATGCGTTTATGTCAAGACCAAGCAACATGCGCGCAGCCACAGGCGTTAGATCATGCGAATTCGCCTAGATTCCGAAGCAGTTAGTAATGGTTCTAATATTTAACAACTTAAACCAGAAAATGCATATCATTCACCTTGGCGCCCTCCCACAACTTTGATATGTTTTCAAGCACTTGTTGAATTTAACGGATAAAAGTCAGTTTAGTTTGAGAACGCCTATAGTGGAAACAGTGGCGCACGCAGTGGGACCCCTATTCGCGTCCCCTATCAGGAACAGTTAAATGTCTATCTCAGCGAGTATTTGCAAAAAATATCATTGCGTCTCCTTCAGAAAATCAAGGAAGGTGATGGTCGGCTGCTATGATTGTAACTGCAACATGGATTCGCCCAAATTTAGCGCTGTGGACGGGAATTCCCCCCAAAAGTCATCGCTGTGTACTTTGGCACACTATAGATCATCCCCAACATCGACCTTCAAAAAAAATTTACTCTACCTATTTCCGCACAATTTTCAGCACTGTGTTCATCGTTGGCCGATCTCGCGTACCCGTCAAGAAATTTCTGCATACCCCCCTGGGTGGAAACAGGGCAAACAAGACGTTACCAGGGACTTGATAAACTCGGGAGACATGTAGTGGGTATGCGCCACCGCTCATAATATTTTTTGAATCAATTGCAATTCAAGAAACGTTTATTATTGCTAAAAGTAATTCTTTAACATCTTGCGCTGTATGAAGATGCAACAAGCGATTTATTTAACGTACTTTTTAATTGGCGTTTATTGAAATAGATTATATGACTTTTGGGGAAGGCATAGTCCCAATTTTTACTATGGTCGAATTAAAGCAAACAGCGCGGTCAAAGAGCTTAATTTCACAAATATAAATACGAAAGGGGACCTAACAAATCGTCAAAAAGGCTTACCACTAAATAGCTTATTTTTTAACTGTCACAACGACCCCCATTTGGCGGCCCCAATCATTTTTGACTGTCTTTTACCCCCTCTTTTACTTCCTGAAAAGTATAAACAATAGTTTGTGATATCATTCTTTTTTTGTGAGTGTTATCAGCAGTGTTCCCTCTAAAATTTTAGTAAGTGCGTAACCGCCGGGACAAGAGCGAAATTGTCAGCAAATATATGAAAACCGCCGCACAAATTTTGGTGGACATTGCTGAACAATCAACCACATTAGCCTAAGTAACGTATTTTAAAGTAGGTAAAACAGATGTTTTTGGTAGCCTACTGCTGTTCGGTATATACGCTAAGCTGAAAAAAGATGTCGTTTACCCCAATTCAAATTTCGGATTCTTCGTCCAAAATTTTTTCAAAGGCAGTTAAGCGTCTGAAGTAAACATCACGCGATAGTAAGACAACAGCGATTTGCAAGCTACTCACGCACTGTGTCCACGCTTTTATTATACAGTAGAATCAATCAAACGGCTTCATTGACGACGTCAACTTGCCTATAACTAAAAGTTTCCTTCAGTCCCTGCAGAATTCCATTATTTCGGATACTTTAAAGCTTGCGTGCATTGTTTTCGGTATAACCACACCCTTTGTTTTCCCTCGGACGCATTTTTTAAATTATGCCATTTTAAATTTAGTTTCGTACTTTTCAACCGATTTTGGCATGTGGCCTATTTTTGAAACGCACAGAGGCACGTGGCCCGATTACATGTTTTACTCAATTTCATAGGCAACTTCGAAAAAATTATGAGTAAATTTCAGGGATGTCCAAATAAACTAAAAAAGCAAGTCGTCAAAAAAGTTTTCTAATTTCACTCGATGTGAAGGACGATACTGGCCCCGTGAAGGTCTTTGTCGACCGATTGAAAATCTCTGATTTAGGCTATCATCATCTGTCATGAATGATCTTTGTTTTTTAATTCAATTAAGATGCCAGCTTGCGAGATGTAGCTTGTTTACTCTGCTAATTCTTTTCCAGCAGAAATTGGAGTCAACTGTATGTCAAAGATCTTCAAAGATGGCCTAAAAACAAGTTCGAACAATAGTGTGGGCGTAAACGCAGCGTTTTCCAAATTTCCGGGTGGTGGGGAAGAGAAGAGGCAAAACTAGCGTTGCGCTTCGGTGACATAACAATTTGCTTGATTATGTCAGCCCTAGAAAAGGTTTATAAACAAGTAGCCTATCGGTTACTAATCGGCTGCGGCGAAATAGCTGGCTATTTCTGTTTAATAAGCTGAATGTAGTCCTTGAAACTCTGCCACCTGAGGAACAGTAATTCGTAAAACAGACTGTGAGGTTAACAATAAAATAATCAGAATTTCAGATTAACAATAAAAAAAAATTAGAATGTCAGGTCAACAGTGCATGTAAATAAAACTAGCCCCAATTCTATGCCAAGGCCCAACATGAACATGAAAAATATGACTTTTTGAACTTATGGAACGTTAGGTAGATTACTATGACTACCACACCAGAACAAAAATTACTGGCGAACTTCAATTGTGGCTTGATTATGGTAAAACAATTAAACTAGTTACATTTCTCAATCGTAATCAATTAAACAGCAGGGTTTTGCAATTGCAAATAAATTCTCCGTCTACAATTGGAAGTATTTCAAGGCCAAAGCCGCGTAACTTAAAAAGAGAAAATTAAGGTTTTCGTACAATATAGTAGTCATAGTATGTTTGTCTTGCTTTCTTCCTTCAACTTATCTCAGAAAGTAATATTATTGATAAGAGATAACAAATTTCATCAAAGTCTTGTTAAATAATTTCACAAACCACGCATGAAAACAAACGAGTTAATTTTTAGCTAGTTTTGTCCCAAATTTAAAAAAAATAGTGAAACGTCGTTATCTGCAAGGTTTTGTGGCGAAAGCAACGGTAGTTTTGAAACACTGCCGAAGCTTTTTTACGGGACCCTCGATGATAATCGCGGAAACAGCGGTTTTTCCCTCGTAATAAATTTTGATTAACCTGTTAAGCGTCACCAACGAGATATCTCGTTTATGGTCACCTGCTTGGAAATGTCATCAACGAGATATCTCGTTTTTGGTTGTAGACTTCTACAATAAGCTGTCATACACGAAATATCTCGTTTCTCTCGTACAGTGCCAGAAAGGAAAAAGGGCAAATCTGTATGGAAGGCGGTAAGGTCAACTGTGGTCAATTTTGGTGTGATAAAAACATGCAATACACGTGTAGGCCTAATGAAGCTTCTGTTTCCAGTTAGACTGCCAATCAGTGTCTACGCCAGGCTTCTGAAAGTGGGGTGGGGGGTAGCATTTATTTGGTTTGAGCTAATAGGGTATAAATGTAGGGTAATGATAACATATATTATAGTTACAAGTGGGTAGGCTTGACATTAGAATGAGGGCTCAGCCCCCCCCCCCCCCCCCCCCCGGCGAGGACACTGCTGCCAATAGAGGAGGAACTGCAATTTTTTGCTAGATATGACACTTCTCAATTCCTACATTGCGTATAAAGCATTAGGTGGAAAACTACAAGACGCGACTTTATTTTGACACTGAGTGAAAAACTGATATCAAAATATGCTGACGAAATACCAGCTAGTGTGCGTAGGCCTCCCCGACTGTCAGTGAAGCCATTGCGGCTAATTGGAAGGCATTTCCCTGAGTATTGTCCTCCTACCGCAAAAAAGGAAAGACCGACCAGAGTTTGCGCGCAGTGTCGGAAAAGATGATTAGATCGTGGTGCAAAGACTGCCAGGTTGGCTTATGTGCTGCACCCTGTTTCAAAGATTGGCACACAAAAGAATAAAGGCAAAATTTTATGAAAGAAAGACAGTATGAACTAGTTGTGCAACGTATAAGTGAACTTTTGAATGCTTATTAAGCTCAAGATTTCTACCTAAAATTTTGATTATAAATATTTTCATTAATTTAGTGTAATTTTAACGTTAAGCAAGAAAAGCAGCACGATCTAATCATCTGTGAAATGAACAAACGATATTGAAAGCGTATAATCGAGTGTATGCGCAATGAAAGAAAAACTGACGATAAAGGTGACGCTACGAAAGCGACACGGTTACGCAGGCGTGACGCTTAACAGGTTAATCACTGACCGAATGCGTGAAAAAAATTCTGCCTTTGTGAAAAGTATTCGAAGCTTGACCGAAGTTCTATCTTTGTTGAAAAGCATTTGACCGAAGTAAAGGAAACAGTGAAATTTATGGACGCGGATATGCGTGAGTTTGGTAAATCGAGCAAAGAATTGAAAAGCTGATATTTGTAACTGGGCGTAAAACTACACAGTCTCATTTAAAGGCGCTCACTGCAAAAAAAGTAAAGTCAATTTTTCATTTAAACCACATAGTTTTACAGCATTTGCGAGGGGGTTGTTTTTTCCGAAAAATTTTTTGGGGGGACTCCGCCTACTTTAACTGGCGCCACTGACTACAGGCGGATGTATAAGACTGCAATAGCCGCTTGCGCATAATTACGCTTTAAACTAAAAGGAAGGTTTCCTTGAGCAGTGCACAACTTTCTGTGAGTTTTTGACTATTTAGTGATTTTTCTTTACACTGGCAAACGTGATTAGATGATATACCTTAATGTTGAATCAAAAGCAATTTTGGAATAGTCAAATCGTGAACGGTAATTTTTTACAATCTCCTAAAGTTATAGGCAAATTTTACTGTATTTCAAATTACTTTTCAAGCAATTAACCAAAAAAGGCTACATTTTAATGTAGAACGTTTTCAAGGAGATTGTAACTAGAATCCACACTTTTTTCTTCACGTTTCGAGGCTTATTTCGATCATAATCAGTAAGCTATCACGGCACATAGCGGTCAGCTACATTTTATTTAAAAAATACCATTTTGGGTGCATTCAAAACTAAAATTGATTAGAAGTCATATTCTTTTTTACTTAGTTTTCATAACTGGCAAGTATGAAAAAATTATTTATTTTTAATCAACAAAATCTGATCCGCTCTCTCAAAAAATGGTGTTTTTGGTGCTAACCTGAAGCCGTGAGCAATTTGCTTTTTTATCTTATCAAGCGGATAGAAATTTGCGTTGAAGCGTAAGGAAGACATACACATTTTAACCACTTTTAGTTTCGAATTTCCTCCGAAAATCATGTGTTACATTAAACTGAAATTTGAGAGCTCTTTGCTATTGCTGCTTTTAGCTACACATGGCAAGAAAAGTAAAGAAAAAAAACTCTTTGATATGCTTTATGTTAATTGCTCGAGAGACAATTTGCTATACAACGAAAGATATTTAAGTCGCCGTCACTCACTGTTGCGTCACAGCCACGCAATGTTTACGCTAGCTAGACGTTGCACTGCTATAAAAAGCTTTTGTCCCACCTTGCATTCCTGTTCACCACTGTCTTCCACGCGTAAAAACGGTTGGTTGAAAATTTTGCTAGCAAAATTTCAAAAATTTTAACGCACTGAAAAAAATTACCAAAAACCGCTGGACCTTTTACACATTGTTGAATTTTAACTGCGAATCTGCAGGACATGTTTTGGCGAATTCGCACTTTTTCGCGTTTGTAGGAAACACTGGTAATCAGTCTTGATTTATAGGCAAAGATGATCACTATCACGTGCATGTACAAGAACTATGACCTATATTTTCTACTTTTCGTTGCTGCTCTCACAAATGTTTGACAAATGAAGCCGGCGCAGCAGCCGTAATTGATACGTTTAAACTCGGGACAGGTGATGGCATGACCTGCCGGGGTAAACTCGCACCATACTTAAGAGAAATGTTTTGTCTATTTTGGTTGATAAAGCTGTATCGAGCTACAGGGATCACATCTAAAAATTTTGAGAAAAGCAAGAACTCTATTAACACCTCTCAGCACACCTATGCAAGCAATAACAAAGGTGCAACACAATGCGGAACTTGAGAAAGTTTAAGGGGAAATCAAAAGAAAACAACATCACTGTGTCGAATCGCACCACATCGAAGATATTATCGCTTTATAATACCTTTATAGAGCTACGGCAATCAAACCTAAAATTTTGGTCAGTGAGACATTGGGAAACTAACTTAGCAATTCGCGGGCCAATTCGCTTAAAAATGATGAATAAAACAATCGACGAAAATATTTAAAACTGAACCAACAGCAAAAGGCATTTGCACAATTAATTGAATTTATTACAATGTTTAGTGGGCTTCTTGTGATCGAGGCTTTTTTGATGCTATAGCTTGTGGGCAATAATAGTAGTAGTGGCATCAAGTTGGAGAGTTCTTCGGTGTTTTGTCTGGCATTAGATTTTTGTACTTACAGTTAAATTTTTTTTGAACACAACATGTGCTCTCACATGCGCATGCGCGTCTAAACGTTGAGAGCATTTTTAATGCAAAGTCCCTCAGTTTGAGAAATCTACTTTTGCAAACTACCGTATCTGGTGGCATATGGGACACACTGGCACGTAAGACGCACCCTCATTTCAGCAGGTCACATTCAGAAAAAAAGAGTTGTCAATGTATTTAAGCAGATATTGTTGAAAGCAATCTGACAGCACATGACACAAGTAGAAAACATTGCTGGGTACTTGTGGGTTATCTGTCACCACTTTTTTTCACCAGATATTAAATTACTATTATTTAACTGTATATATAATGTTTAAGCCTAAAATGAGTTTGGGTTAGGGTTAGGGTTAGTATTGCAAGAATGGCCACCCAATGAATAAATTAAAAAGAAAGTGGTGACTAACCCTAACCCTAACCCAAATTCATTTAATACCTGGTGAAAAAAAGTGGTGACAGATAACCCACAAGTACCCATTGCTGTATAAAAGTAAGTTGGCAGTAAAAACAAGCAACACGATAAGCAAGGCTTCTCAATAGTATTATAGTTAGGGTAGGTAGAAGTACTGATCATAAGCTATGTTAGTGTAGTGATCGTCAGGGAGGAGATTAGCAGAGGGAGGCTTCAACTTCGCATATTAGCTGCAGGGTGTCTTTTTGAACAAAAATTATGGGACAAAGTGTATCTTTTGTGCTGACAAATACGGTTGTTTCTAAAAGCTTCCTCAACATTGGTAGACGGGCCGCAAAATACTTCCATGGGCCATATGTGGCCCGCGATTCTTCGCTGGAGCGCGCTGATCCAGAGCAACTCGTCCATTGATGCCCTACGCGGAAGCAACTTAAATTCTGTGTCAAGCGGGAAAATCTTAAATTAGCTTCATGAGGCCATACTAGCAGCTAAAGAAAGGATACTTACACGAAACCAATCAATCAACTCTTATTTTAAGCCAGCTGCTACAGATAAAGACATTACAATAGGTGCATCGCTGCTCTCTTTTACGTAGTTAAGCTTTTGTTGACTTACGTTTTGGTTACCGCCGATAGTTTTTGTTGGTAAAGCTACAAGCTCATAACTTCCTGTAATCAATTATGACTTCACTGAATTGAATTGCTTGTACACTGCACCATCTCTTTAATATTCAGTTTAACAGTAAACTGCAGAAATTCTCAAAATCTAGCTCAAAAAAATTTTTGTCAGAATATTCGTTCCAATTTTTGTTTATTTTCTAAAATACTTCTCTTTTAAACATCCATATAAAATCACATACAGGTGACGTGACACCAATATCACTTTTACTATTTATGTGATAAAAGTGACAGAAAATTTTGCGTTGTTGCACTTCAACTGCAATCTGCAAGTTGCACGCACCACAAACGTTTGTGCAAATTAAGACCTACGCTGAAAAATAAACAATTTAGGAATTTTTGTGGTTGTTAACTGCAATGAGTTTAGCGCCAAAACATATTCTAAAGTCTAAACATTATTGATTATATTGGGCTTTATAGTTCATTTTCTACATAGCTCAGATCCCTGAGCACCAAGCCAGAGATTTCTCTATACTGCTTTCAAGTCACTGAAAAGGCTGAACAAGGGAATTGAACCCACGTCCACCAAATGCGAAGCGAAATGCTTTTGATATCACACTATTAATCTGTTTCAGCAGATATCGCAATCTTAGCTATGCGCTGAGCATAGTGATTAAAAACGCATTCTAATATGGCTTTTATTTACTTCCTACTGACTACTAAAATCACGTAGTTTCTTAACTGCCATGCGTGCGTGCATGTAGTCTCAACCAGACCATAAATGATGCTTCTAATCACCTGAGTCTACAGCTTATCTTGCCAGTATTTTGTGAAGCTTCGAGCAACGGCAGCAGCCTACGCTGCGTTAGCTCAAGACTTAGACTTGTTTTATAACAACAGCTGAAGCAATGCTTTTGAATTCAGAAGAATAGAAACTATTGCAGCATGAACTCGCCTCGAGCAATCAGCAGCTGCTGTGTTTGCAGGCTTTTTCCAGCTCGGTTGTCGTCACATTTGCACAACAAGATGTAATAAAGTAAAGGGTTTACCTAGCTTAATCTAATTAAAAAGTGTTTTATATTTACGAAAGATTGTCAAAAGATTAACCACCAGTATAACGCTCATGGCTTGGCCAAAAGCGAATCCAGAAACTTTCAGTAAAGAGGAGAGTGAAAATCCTAATTTGACACAAATTCAATTCAAATTGCAGGTGAAGACTTGTCTTCTTGTTTGGAAGATCATCTTTTTCGAAGTTCAAATTTTCAAATAAAATTCTTTTTTGGAGACTCAGGCAAACAATTAGGCTTACTAAACCAAAGGGGTGGAAGGGCTGGAGGAGATGCATACCCCTCTTGGATTCGCCACTAGAGTAAAGCAAAAAGGGAACTCATACTTGCCTCTAAAATCGAGATAATATTAAGTCATTTTGCTTTTCCATTGACGTCAAGCTTGGTATTTTAATAAGATATGGGAGGGTCTTACATTAAAAGTAGTTTTTCTCCCCTATATTAAAAGTTCTTCCATTCTTCTAACCCTAGTCGAGAAGGAATAGTTTAAGACAAAAAACATAGATAAATGCTCACATATAATTTTTGAGGGCCTGAAGCTCCTACGTTTCTTCACTTTTAAGCTTGGCTCAAGGAGGATTACATGCAGAAAGGTACAAATAGTCCTATATTCGATTTACAGCTTTGGGGATTGGAAGGTTTAGACGTTTATTTTCTTGGGCCCATGGCGCTCATGTAGGAGGGTCAATTTTTTTCTTTCGGTCACTTTTCCTTCGACATGAATGTCTATTGACGTTATTAGAACCTGGGTATGGGTAGCGAGATGTTCTTCAAAGTTTCGACGTAGCCGGGTTTAAAGTCGGGTCTTACGCCTGTAATGCTAATACCTTAATCACTACACCATCAAGCACGTGTGTAGTGTCCGACACCAAACGTTATTCTTAAGCTCTTCGTTCATCTTGCTTCGATTTATGTTAATGTTTCATTATTTACTTATTAAACATGATTTGTTGAATACCGTACTGAACAACCACTTTACAACACATGCAGTAAAACATACTATAAAAAACTATTTCTCACCTCGAACTTCTTTTGATTCTGTTGTTCCCATTTTCTCTCAACAACAACTAAATATTTATGTATCAAGTTACAATAATGAAAAACACTTAACAGCAAATAAAGTAGAAACAGAATCAATTAAATTAAGCTTGTACGTAGCCATAAACAATTTATTTGAAATCTTTGTGAAACTTTGATAAATGACGCCGGTCTGTTTTTAACCGGTTTATCAATACCAAAGACAAAAACTTAATCTCTGTAATACCCACAAAGGAGTTCAACGTGCGAGGGGCATTCAATAAGTTTCCAGACTTTTTTTGTACAGGCATTTATAATTGCCGTAAACTCGAGATATTTCAGTATGTTGTTACCATACTCCTTATGAGATGATTGACCAATTTTTTCTTGTTTAGGTGCAAATTTACAGCTGCAGTAGGAATTAGAGTACACCTTACTAAATCCTGATTGTCACAGCTGGTGAATTTCAAAAATGCAATCTGGACGTGAGGACACATTAGAAGAACGATATGCGATCAAGTTCTGTTTTAAACTTGGAAAAACTGCCACGGAAACGTATGGTATGCTTCAGACTGCTTATGGACCATCTTGCATGAATCGATCATCAGTTTTTCAGTGGCACAAGAGATTCAAGGAAGGCAAGGAGTCCGTGAGGGATGATGAGAGATGTGGGAGGAGTAGAGAAGTCAGAACATCAGAGATGATTGGCCAAATAAACGATTTCATGAATAGGGACCGTCGTGTTTCTATAGAGACACTAAGCGCACAGTTTAATGTCAGTGTGGAAGCTGTACACATAATCATTCGTGAGGAACTGAAGATGCGGAAGATTTGCGCAAAGTTCGTCCCAAGAGTGCTCCGGGAAGATCAGAGAAAAAGACGTTGCAATGACAGCAAGGAGATGGTCGAGCTCATTAATTCAGATCCCCAAGTTCTTGATGCCCTGGTAATCTGCGATGAAAGCTGGATCTATTGTTATGACCCAGAGACCAAGAGACAGAGCTCCCAGTGGAAGCATGCTGGATCTCCCAGACCCAAGAAGGCCAGACAGAGCAAGTCCACCCAGAAACTCATGATGATCCCTTTTTTTGACAGCATGGGCATAATCTACATTCACTGGGTTCCCACTGAAATCACAGTCAACAAGGAGTACTATATTGAAGTTTTAAGGGAGTTCAGGAAGAGATTCCGTCGGAAGAGGCCAGAACTCTTCGAATCAGGTCAGTGGCATTTCCATCAGGACAATGCCCCAGTCCACAACTCCATCCTCGTCACAGACTATTTGACCCAGATGGGCATCAAGACGGTTCCCCATCCTCCCTACAGCCCGGACCTTGCTCCCTGCGACTTTTGGCTATTCCCAAAGCTCAAGAAAAACCTCAGAGGCAATCGTTATTTCACAATTGAGGACATGAAAGAGGCTGTGACGAGGGTCCTAAACACGCTCACACAAGAAGACTTCCGGGGGGCTTTCCAGAAGTTGTTGGAACGATACAACAAGTGCATTGATGTCGAAGGAGAATACTTTGAAGGGGACTAGAGTTTTTTGTGTGTACGGTTAATAAAAGTGTCCATACCAAAAAAGTCTGGAAACTTATTGAATGCACCTCATAAACTACCACAGGTAAAAGCCCGAAAAGGGTAACTTTGGCTGTAAAAATATTTTTCAAATGCAAGCTTGTGTCCTCCAAAACGGCAAATGGTGCCTTTGAAGTGAAACTGTGCAACAAGCTTTCTCAACAAAAAGTTTTTACTCAAAAAACAATGCTCGGTTCCTAAAAATTGATAGTATCTCCAACCATTGTCAAATGCATTTTTTTAAAACTAGTAAATATCCCAGGCAAAGTAGCTACCTTAATTTAAGTCGTGCACCCCACAACTCTGCCTCAAAAATTGAGTGTAAACTTTTTTACCACCAAAAAGTATCAAGGCAAGCCCGCCCCCTCACAAAAGTTGTGGATACGTGCAAACCCCTCCACATGGCGCATACTGCTAATATATCCATTTTTCTTGTTTGAATGGTAGCGGGACACAGGTGTAGCCAGGAGAGGCAGGGCCAGTATCCTCTCCCAAATGTCTTTGTCCTGATTTCCATATTAAGCTGCGAAAAGTTTTTAGGTAAAACTATTAGCCATTTCTTCTCTTAAACTTTTGATTTCATGGATTTTACTTCCAATTATTCGTATAGAATTTGCAGATAAAGCCATTTTGTTCAATTAAGAACGCAAAATCTTTTAAAAAAAAAATAAAAACCGAAATTGAATATCAAATTTCGGTTAAACTTTCTTATCTAAAATACCAGTAATCAAATTGGCTCCCTCAAATATGTTTTGCACAACGTTACGGCCATGGAAAAAGCAGCTCTAAAACTTTTCCAATAAACGTTTACCGCTGTACATGCACCTGTACCTGCTAACTCAACTCGCCTGGAACTCATTCAACTAGTTTTAAGCCTCCGTCAAACTAATTGGATCCTCTATCACAATATAGTATTTCGTAAGCATAACAGTCAGTTTTTCTGCCAAATTTACTAGGAGTAAGGAAATATACTTTCTATACAATAGTGCATATGTATAGGTTATCAGCGTAGTGAAGATGAGACTTTTACGCAACTTACTTGAAGTGCTTTTTGCCTAAGCAGCCACCTTTTTATACTAAGCGTGTAACTTTTTTCTTTTCTCACAAATTTTTTTGGTGCACCGGATAAACTTCTATTTATGCACTTTTATTTTTGATCGCACCCAATAAGGTGACAGTGAAACAGGCTTTCTTACCAATAAAAACACATACTTACGATTCGTTAATCTTTCATCAGTTCGCACACAGTTGATTGCTATATACTCTGCCTTTAAAATGTTATAATTTTGAAAAAATGTTACCAGTCTAGCGGCAAAACTGTCTTTCCTGCTATTTCTCAAATAGACAGTGTACGTGTAAGCGTGTTCCAAGTGCAGATCACATGATATTACTCATGGGAAATTTACAGTTAACAGGTTGTCTGTGGTAGATGAAGAAAGCAGCGGTATCAAAGTATATTAGGACACTTTCGATCAGTGGTTCTCAAACTTTTTAGCCGGTGAATTTCTTTTCCTTTCTTGAGGTGATGGAGCCCCACATCAATGAAGAGAAATATAGAACAATAATTACTATTCAAATTGGGCCTCATACATTCACACAATTATTGCGAAATGATGCGTGCAAAGCAAAGAAAAGTGACGAATTATTTCGAAGGCAAATCAGCAATATCAATCAACAAGTTCGGAGCGAAAATTATGCAGTTAGTCAATGAACAAAAGCAAAAATTGTTTGCAGACAACCGCTTAAAAATTTCACACTTTCATGCATTAGTCAGTGGATCAAAGTTTAAGAATCATATCTTTTAGATTGTAATAGAGCCCACCAGCTTTTGACGGACTGTTTAATGATAACCCGGCAAAACGAATTATAACTGTGACAGCATATATACAAAAGCTATAAGTAAACTAAAACTGCTGTTCATAGGTGTAGACAGCAGCGTTGACAGAGAGGTGTAAAGGGAACTTGAAAACCGGGGCTCAAAATTTTTCAGGGCCTTTGAATTGTTTTAGAGGGACACGGGTCTGTTGATGTACCCCCTCCTATGAAAGGAGCCGAAAATTTTATTTTTGAGAGTTGATCTCCAAAAGAAGTTTTCAACCACAAAAAATCTGAACAACAAAGTTTTGACGAATGACCAAGAAAAGTATTGCTTAAAATATGGTTTCGCCAAGGCACTGGACAAAACTGCGGCTTTCTAATTAATGTTCTCGGAAAAACAGATCTTTAACTTGAACAATGTTATGAAAAACATTAGTTTCATCACGTGTGTACGAAAATTTTTTCTTAAGATGGGGATTCGCCAGAAAATAAGCAAAACAACTGTTTTTTAAAGAAAAGTCTTCAACTGAAAAATAGATCAAGTTTTCAAATTTATCTCCAAATTAAAAAAAGTACAAAAGATGCTAGCAAGCCTCTCCACTTTGGTACAGGGCCCGGGCCAGTCTTTCAACCACACTGAGTTGCATGCAACACTTAAAAAAGCTCAAAGCCTATCAGTTAAGATATTCTTGCTATCACAATAATCAAGATTTCGAATGCTCGCATTAATTGTATGAGAAATAATGCGCAGAAAAAGTGTTCACAGAACTGAATTTTATAGTAATGACTGTATTTAACACTATATTTGATTTTTCCTTCCGGTATTTGCAAAATCATGCAATGGATCGCGGTTTGGCTCTAATCCTCTTGTTTGCTTTAAAGTGAGCGTGAACTTGCATGCGCCTTTGCGAGCAACCCACTGTAATGTCCAAAAAGTAAAAAGCGCGCTTTTTCTGAGAATTGTACTTATCTAGCATTTAACATTCTTTTTGGGAAGATTTTTTAAAACCTGGTCGAGCTACCCAAAAAAGTGCAGAACAACGGTTTTCAGGTCCTGTGGGTGTTACGGTTTCCCGGCGAATTAATTGCAAGAACACTATCCCAACTCAAACAAGAAAATTAAACTAAATTAACTGAGAGGTGTTTTATGCGCAAGAAGTAATAGCCCCATGTTTTAAAGCTTTGTGTTTTTGCATCACGACCATAGAAATAAGTTCGTACACAATCATTGGCGTAAATCCAGAAAAAAATTTTGGGAGGAGGTGGATGAACGCTAAAAGTCTGATAAAATTTCTATTTAAGACCTTGGCCACGACTTGAGGCGACACGTCGAAAGGTGGTCTTCAAAAAAAAGGTCTTCACTGTAAAAAAAAGCTTTTCTATTTGGTTACAGGTTGATCGTATAATAGACCTTTATCGTGAAGACACTTACCAACGCAGATTACAATTCCTGCTTTTTTGAAGTGTACGTTCCTGTGCTTAATTACCAATATTATTTTCTGCAATTCAAATAGTATTACTTGAGCCTAACATTTTATCATCATCCAGAGGGTACATAATATTTTATATGTCTAACAAAGTGAGTTCGCAACTTCAAGGTTAGCCACAGCTGTCTGGATTTAATATTAACTTAACCTATGAAAAATGCGGGAAGGAATAGCTTGAGGGCTTTTTTATTATCGTTCGTTCACTAAATTTTTGTTTTCGCTTCTCTGTTGTTTTAGAAACCAGTCGATAATAATATCAAAAACAGAAACTTGCGTTGACGTCAACGAAAAACGGTTGCACAAGTTGACAAAACAAATAGAGTACATGTACTTCAAACTATACCACAATTAATGAACTATTTATGAACAGAAAAATTCCAATGTTTATTTCAAAGTTCAATCGAATTCGATAAGGGATAGCCAATGCCACCTATCCAACTCCGATATATTTGAAAAATTTGTATAAGTCAAGATGCTATTACATGACGCAATGCACATGCTTTACCGAATTTAAATACAAGTTGAGCTGCTCTAACTCATCGTACCTTTTGCTGGTTTCAATCGCTTTCTGAAATGAAGAAGTCAATGGCATTTTCGGTTCTTATGTTTGGTGTTATTCTTTCGCTGCAACCTACAGCTTGCAATTTCAATAAGGCTTGAAAATTATTTCCGATGTTGAGGTTGCTTGGCAACATAAGTACCTACATACAGTTTGGAAATACACAAGCGAAAAAGCGAATTAGAGGGTTTCATTCCAAATCAATCTGACGCATTTGTTCTTTCAACACAATTTCTACATAAGCCATTAGCGTTTGCAAGTAATTAAGACTTGTTGCGGTTGATCTTTTTCACCGAATTGCAATTTTTGAGTCGCAAAACTGTCAAATAAAGTATGACTTCGGCTTGACTAATTCCTGCACGGTCCTACCGCAACTGCTTCCCACGAAGCTACAGGTTACGCAACTGCTGCTCGATTTCCTTTCATAGTCACTTACCGACGACCTTCACCACTATATTAACTGAGTAAAATCGACAGCATATACTTGGATATCCTACTACAAGTCATTTATGAAGTAATGCTGTGTAGAAAAAAGGAAAACCACTTGATTGCGTTAATAACTTCGATTTGTCAAGCGTAACAATCGCGAAGTCAGCAGCTGATTATCAATGACAAAGCACGTCAGTGTGCTTATAATAACTGAAATAGCCGTTGTTGCCCGTTGCGCCCCTATCAATAACGTCGGCGTTGAGAATATCGGTTTAGCCAGCTATACCGGCTCTCACCAAATGTGTAGTTGTGAGAGCAGTAATAAAAAGTTGATGCTTCTTGGCACTGCCAATTTTCTTTTCAAAACCAAAGGTATCTTTTCTAAGGGGAATAATCGCTTAGAAAGAAGACATCACAGAAGATTGCGTAGGCCCACACCCGCTGTATTTTTCCAAAGTTTTTGAAGTCCTTAAAAACGTCTTGCCAGTCCTGTTTACAGCATAGGCATAGCAGGAACTGGACTTGCTCACAACCAAAACAGCGAATAATTGCACAAACTTTCAGTTTATTTTTACCAAGTGCTATTTTTATTCATGCGTATGAACTCATGCTCGGTTTGCATGCCTTTCAGACTGGGGCACCACGACGAGTAGACTGCTTGGCCCCGCCACCTGTCTGCCATATGAAGATGGAGGCATCCCGTTAAGTGCCTTGCTTAAGGACGCAAAAAGCAAGCTTGCCCGCTTTTTTCCACACTATCCCTATGTGCTAAGCGCCAAGGAGAGAATACCATTTTTTAAAGTCTTTTGGTATGAGAGAAAGAGAGAGACAGAGAGAGAGAGAGAGTTTATCTACTATTGCTTTTGCGCACCGACACATCATCACAATATGACTCGACTTGGGAATGAATCCCAAGTGAACCGACTGCGAAGGGAACGCTCTAACCACTACGCCATGGTGCCGGTTTTTACTAAGTGCTTAGAAGCATAAATTCAAAGTTATGGAAGGGCGCCAAAGTGACTGACGAGTGCTTACAAGAATAAGCTATTACGCATTAGGCATACTACTTACGACTCTTTTGCAATTGTAGGCCATTTAAATGACCCAATGCCTCAGGCTGCATGTATGCTGCTAGATCTTGACATAAGCGCTGCTAACAGGGTTGCCAGATTGACCTTTTTACCGCCCAAAACCAAAAATTGGGCTTCTTATAAAGCCTATGGCTGCCGAATTTTTGCTTGGCCTTTTATCCTTTTTCTGGTGTAACGTTAGTACTGATGCAGAATTGATATTTTAGCTAAAGTCTGGCTTGTAGCAACACCAGTTACGATCTTGATTAATGAATCGTGTCCACTCACCAATTGTGCCGTGTGTATTAACAATTTTCACTAAATCAAATCATTAAATCCGCGCAAGTGTAGTTAGATTGGCTATTTTCCGCCAAAAATATCCTAATTTTAAGAATTAGCGCTAATTAGCACCAACACTAAATTGGTGGGTCACAAGCTTGCTTTTGGCAGCTAGCAGATATTGGAAATGAAAGTTATTGATTTGTTGGAGATACTGAAGGATATAAAGCTGTAAAAATCTTAGTCTTGTCTTATTTTTAGCAAGGATCATTTAGCAGTTTGGTACCGTTACTAAGAACAATTGCCAACAGTATCTTATTTTTAGCCACAAAATTTTCTTAATTTGGCTACTCTGGCGGGTTTTTATGTTACTTTTGGTTATAAAAATTTTAAAACCTGGAAAAACTAATCCGCGTGAGGCAGAAGAGTGAGGGACCAGTAGACTATAATCTGTAACCAGTTAAGTAAGTTGGATTGATTTCACACAACAGCAGGGCTAGCATTTAGGGTAACAATTACTCTTTGCAGACCAAAGTGATTGACAATACGGTAGGCCTACAGTGCTACCATTGTTACTTGACAACCAGTATCTTTAAGATCTTTGTCATGTCTAGCCTAAAGTTTTAACTGTAAAGCTGAAGTTATTACTTATGTCCCCTAAATGGAAATCAGCTTATGACAGCCAGCGCAAATACAATAAAGACTGGGAGAAGAAATATTCTTGGTTGATGGAGGAACCAACGGAACGAAGGATATTGCAAACTTTGTCACTGCGCTTTGACACTCAAACTTAGTAATATAGCTGAACATGAAAAAAACGGAAAAGCACAAAAAACATGTTCCAAAACACGGTCAGCAGTTAATAAATTTTACCAGTACACCAAGACTATTACGTAAATTCGAAGATGGTGTCAAAAAAGCAGAGCTTCATTTAGCTGCAACAATAGCTTGTCATTCCTCTATGAGGTCAGTTGATCATCTTGGAGAAAAAATTGCTCGCCATGGCAGTAGAAGTGTCAGGGAGACTACGAAACTTCATCGTACGAAATGCGTTGGGTTGATTAAAAATGTTAGGTCGTGTACTTGTCGTTATTAACAGCCCCATTAAAATGAAAAGGTTTTTTTATCACCAAACTTAATGTGATTGAGCCAGCCGCGACTTTGCTCGAGCTTTTCATCCAGCCAGTCGCTCATCTCGATTTTCTTCTTTTTCTCCCGTTTCCGCAGCACATGGTGAGTTGAAATTCTAAATGGGAACAGCTTCAGGTCCTTCCTCATAACTCTCCACAGTGTAGTTGGAGACAGAGCCACCTCTTGCGTAGACTCAGCAAGATTTTTTTGAACTGTTAACGACCAACTCACGGACTTGCTCCCGACTCTCAGCAGTGATGATCGATCGTCGGCAACTTCTTTGCAGGGCTTTCTCCTTTTCAAAATGCTGTACAATCTTCTGTATTTTCAAATTTGTAAGTTCTGCACACTTAGAATTAGATTTGTAACCCTAGTGTGGGTTGAACCAACAGCGGACTTCTGCGGGTGACTTGATTTCAAACCATAGTTGGACGATTTTCAACTTTTACTCTGGGGTGTACATTTTGCGTGCAATGTTATTACGCAATACTATTAATATAATACTAGTATACAATCTGAAAAACAAGAAAAACAAAGACATTTTTACAAATCCAACTTAGTTGATTACAAAACCTCAAAAGAAAAAGTTCGTGCTCGCCCCGATCGATTGATCACAGTTGTTACAAGTTTTTTGAAGAACCCTGTATTTAATTGACGAAAACATACAAATTTTCAATAAAACTTGCAATACACGCACCTTATATAAGCAACCATTTCTGCAATTGAAAATCTTTTTACAGAAGCAGTTCTGGGCTGAGAATGTAGAAGTAAATTGCAAATAGCCGGCGAGATGTCTGGGAGATCATTACATGCTTGTTTATACAAACGTTGGTATTTGTGTTCAGCTGCGCGCTCGTATTGATATTCGGGAAGCAGTGATTTTTTTTCGTATTCTTTTCGTCCGAACAGAAACGCGAACGTTCAGGAGAGCCATTACCATATGTTCTATCGTACTCGTATTTTTTGTGCGAAGAGATTTGAAAAAAAGGCGTATTAGTGATGTGCCCATCAAGAACATTGTTTGTTAATGTACAGTAGATGAGCTAGAAAAATGCCACTGCTTAACTACCTAAGCTACAACTTGTTGTCAACAATGCAGAGGCGTTGGTCAGCAGAAGTGAGAAAGTTGGTGAAGAACGTCAAAAGCAATTATGAAGTTCTTACAGCGGCTATTTCAAATACAAAAACGAAGGCAAAGGTAGATAAAAAATGGCAGGAAATTGCCGAAACATTAAACGCTTTAGAAGGTGGAACGTGATTGAAGGTCGAAAAGGTTAAAAAAGGTGATTCGCTTTAAAGTCAACCGCAAAAAAGGCGGTAGCGGAGTACAAAAAGGAATTGACTATGATGGGATCGGTAGAAACGACGCGACTACTCCGTCAATTTAAAATATGTATGTAACTTCATTGGACCAGTGTTTACAGAGGGCATAGGCTACCTGGTATAGAAAGCTGCGACATGACAAATACTACACCGTCTGCCCCAGCAACAACTGACAACAACGAAGCAACCTTGAATATACCGGTTAAGGCAATTACACCGCCACCACAAAATAGGCAGAACACGGTTGCTAAAGAGAATTCTTCTGCTAAGTGAATCAAGCTAAGCGGGCGAGAAGGGATAGTTGAAGCTAAACTGTGAATCTCGGAATCATTGATCGATATTCAAAGGGAACTTCAAAATACCAAAATAATTTTGTTGAAGCTCGTCAACGAAGTGAATACAAGCAACGATAGAACACTTCAATTCCTTGGATTTGTAACACAACAACAGCAACATAATGAACAAATTTATCACAACTACTGCCGGTACAACTTAGAATTTTAACTTGCAGTTTATGCATATACATGGTGCAATGATGATTGTTTTTTTGATGTGTTTGCTGTTTAGTAAGATATTTCTTAATTAAAAGGCATTGCATATTATTAACGGTAATCTGTTTTAAGTTGAATCCGCCGTAGAACAGTTGTCTCCAAACAACCAAGCATATAACCAACTTGATACACTTGGCTATATTTCCCAAGGTATGACGTCTATTTCGCTCTTCCAACGTTGTTTTGAGGTGACGCCACTGCGGATACAATCGCGGCAATTCAAGAAATATTGATGCTACGCAACATTTCAACGATTTTTTGGTGTTTCCTCAAAGCAATAGACGTACTTAAGGCAGCTTCTTTGTTATCCCCATTTGAGGTATGTATTGCCGGAGCAGGCGCAAGCAATAAGGTTCCATTTCTTCGATAAATATTATAAATAACACAGCAGTAATCTTTGCGGTTTTTGCAGGTGAATAGCACATACTGCCTCCAGTGTGGTCTAAAATTCTCCATCGACTTTTCAAATGCCAAATGCTCTCTCTATTAAACAGTCGGTTTTTCGGTGACTTAAATTATGTTTGCGCTCTTTTATCGTGATTGATTTCGTATGGGAACCTTTAGCAAGTTTTTTTTAACGGATTTCCACAATCTTCTAAGAGCCAACAATCTCCAAACTTTCCTTGTGGAAATTAATCATACATTGCAGAATTTTAAAGAACAAAAAAAGTGATGGCTTGATCCTGGCCATTTTACCACGACGTCAGTAAATACAAGATTTTCATCACCAATTCCCTGAATATTAATGGAGTAGAAATTTTTCTGTTTACTTAAGTAAACTCATCATTATGAGGAGCAACTATTATCGGCACATGGGATCCGTCAGCGCAACCAATTATCCCCGGAAAATCTGCAATTCTACAAAAGTTCCGTTTACTAGCAGTAACTTCGCAGTCATTTTGTGGCATGTGGATAAAACTGGGAGCCACTGAAACCATAGCTTCGCAAAAATCACAAAGAACGTTGCTGACAATTGGCTGAGATACGCTAAGGAAATCTTTGCTGCTGCTCTATAAACTGCCGGATCCAGAGTTGTAAACGGACCGAAATTTTAGGCCCGAACCCGAAAATACAAGCCCGAACCCGACCCGAACCCGAAAATACAAGCCCGAACCCGACCCGAACCCGAAAAATTGTTTCAAGCCCGATTTGGGCTCGAAATCTAACAATTCTCCAATAAAGTAACAAAAAGGTAAGTCCAAAAGGACAGCAAAAAGGACAGTAAACAATTAACAAAAAGGACAGGTAACAAAAAGGACAAAAAGGTAACAAAAAGGACAGAAACAATATTACAACTTAACGTTTATTACTATTACTTTTTCTATGTTTCTGCGCTTAAGCAGCAACAGAAATATAGAAAAAGTAAGAGATATAAAAACAACAAAAATCATTGATCATATTTTACGGCAGAGTTAATTAATTCTATGGCCTCAACAGTTGTCGGCGACAGGAGGGCCCGTCTGTCAGATACAGTTAGTCCGCACGACGAGAAGTCTCGCTCTGATTGAGCACTGGAACACTGAGTTGCAAATATTTTTCTAGCAATTTTAGCCAGAACCGGAAACTGCCCTTGGTGAGAGCGCCAGAAAGTTAAAGGATTTCCATCACTTGCGGTGTCCAAGCAATCTTTGTAGGCTTGAAGTTCCTATTTAAAATTACATGCTTTAATTGACAGTCAAGACTCAAACAAGTAGTTGTTCTTGCAGCTTAAAAAGCCTATGCAGTATAGAAACAAAACAAACAGTAACGCACCTGACGTAGAATGTTTTCGTCGTGGAAACTGGTTGACAGACGGTTGGAATTAACACTGCTGGAGGCCCCATCGCGGAAATCACTGAACGGATCTTGTGATCTTTCCAACCTTGCTCTCTTTTCGGGGGGATTAGACTCTTCAGTTTGTGGAACTTTTGCAGCGACTTCTGCCATATTTTGCAATGCCCACTTATCGACATCAGAAAGCAATGTTTTCTTGAACGAAATTTCATCCCCAGTAATGATTGGCAGAAGTTCGAACCTTTTGAAATGAGGGTCCAAGAACGTGGCCAACCAGTGATGAGCTTTTAAAGATGCAGCAAAAAACGATCTGTCAAGCAGCAGCGTAAATTCTTTTTTCAGCATGGCGACGATGGGATTGTCGCCGACGCAGGGCTTGGCTAGTGCAGCTGCCTTATAATAGGTCAAAACAGCAAAATTAATCGTCGGTTTCGAGTTGAACTGCAAAACCTCAAATAATTTTCTGAAAGGCTACATAAACTGAAGAATGTCTGCATTTAAAGTACGATTTACTGATGCAATCAGAAGATCTCGATCTCGGTGCGGTTCAGAAAGAATACGTACAAAGGTGTCGTAACTTTCGTTTATGGAATGTGCCCTGTCAATCAGGCCTTCCCATCTTCTTGTTGTTGAGCTTTTTTTTAGAGATGCAGGAAGTTGCTCTTGCAATCCAGCGGCCTGATTACAGTACTTGGCTAGGGCTGCTGCATGATTGTCGTATTGCTGCAACTCTGGCTCCGAACTGCACCCTCGAGCCCACATACTTGAAAAACACGTGTGCAGCCTATGTGCCATGCAGTCCAGTCGTGCAGATGAATCCAAAAGCCCGACACCAAACGCAGCAACAACATTAGCACCATGATCAGTGGTTGCAGTTATTCTGGATACATCGATGTTATAGTCGTCCAATGCCGCCTGTACCGCTTTCGATATGTTTTCCGCGGTATGACGCTCAGTTCCGAAATGACTAACCGCCAAACACTGATGCTTCAGTTGAACGAGATCGTCTACCCAAAACGCGTGGACATCAAGGTAAGACTTGTTATTAAAGTTGGAAGTCCACAAATCCAGGGTAACAGAGATCGATTCTGCTTCTTGCGGCTCTTGGAGTTTTAAGCGCAAAGAATCTTTCACTTCTACAACCTTTTCTTTGCAAAATGAGGAGATAGTGTTTCTGCCATACAAAGCATGTTTAACATCAAAACGTCCATGTTTAGCAGCATTGTTAGCGAACGTTTGCAACAGAGCGACGAGACCATCATTTTCTAAAGAATTAAAGCTATGGTAACCACGCACGCAAAACTGTAACTCGGCGTTTTTGATGTTCACCTTTTCTGACTCATTCAGCTTCAGCGTCTTTTTGTTCAACAGGGAAGTTAGGAGCTCTTGCTTTCCCTTAGAAGGTTTGCAATGTTCAGTGTGACGCTTTACGTGTGAAGATCCTATCGATTTGCTATCATACTTTAAGATGCATTTGCAAATACCGCAAGATACAATCCCAGGTAAAGGACTTTCAGTAGCCTGGACGTCAGAGGCACCAGCATCTTCGGATTGAAATGACAATTCTAATCGTTTTCCAGAAATCAGAGCGGCCTGGGGCTGGCAAGAAATTAAATCTTTCAGGATGATTTTGCACTTCACTGATTAAATGCTTAGACATTTTAAACACGTATATGCATTATGCAATGGAAAATCTATAACTAACTGACTAGCCTGCAAATTACAACTGCTTTAAAGTAAAGTCAAGCTACAACTGCCAGTTGCAGCGCACATACACAACAAAGATGTTTGTTGATTCTATTTTCTTTTGTCTTGTTCCGTCATTACACAACAATGTCTACGTCTAATCATCGCAATGTTACGAATTGCTGTACAAAACCGCTATGCGACAAAAAGCCACATAGTCGTTCTAGGTAGTTTTAACAATTTTTTTCCTTTAAAGTGTGAGACCAAGTTCAGGCCCGAACTAAGCCCGATTTATTTTTCAAATTTCGGCCCGAACCCGACCCGAAAAGCCCGGCCCGACTTACAACTCTGGCCGGATCTAAGCATTTTGGGCTTAAGACAATCTTCTGTTGCAGTGTTAAATCTGCTAATCGATGGCCTAACGGTTCCATGGTATTTTTCGATTCCGGTATTGAGCCTAGAAGCTCTATCTCTGCTTTGCTCATCACAAATTATTTTATTTTCTCTTCATCCGTCTACTCACTCAAGTCAACAATTCTCTTTTCTTAAACTCTTGCGATTCCAGATAAATAATTTACAAAAATGTAGCGGCCAGCCATAGTAAACTTTTCTTTAGTCTCTGCTAGTAGCGGCACTGCCGGCTACTAGCAGTTACGAATAGGCGTCTAAACCGTATTACAGATACCGTTTGGATGCCTATTCGTTCGTTACGAATGACATCCAGACGGTATTGAGCGTTCGTAACTTTTTGCGAATATTCTGTTGGATTCCACAAAGAGTTTTCTTTGTATTCGAGAGAAGCGAGCTTATAATCGCTAAGTTTGAAAATGTTCGCGACGGTGCAGAATCACAAGTATTTTTGTTCGTATGAAGAGCATGTAATGTGGCCCCTGGTCTTCCCATGTTTGTTGTTTTAGAACTGTCTTTGTTTTGCATGCCTTTTTTTTGAATGTTAAGGTTAATACTGAAAGAGCCTTGTCCTAAATGAAGTCCTTGTATTGCTCGCACCGCTTCTTGGCGGGTGTACTTGGCACTTTCAATCGTTTCTATAAGCGAACTAGACATTTATATTGGCCTTCAATTTTGAGAAGTTCAGTAGCAAAACCAATTATTTGCAAGTTAGCTTTAGCTTGAGTTACTAAAATACCAGACCCTTTAAAACTTTCCACAATCACTTTAACTACAGGTAAATTCTTTGCATGATACAAGGCAGCATTTCACCAGCTTCCCCATCTTGTAACAACATGCTGAGACCGGCAATGAATAGTAGCGGATTAGGCTTGTCTGGTTTTGGTTTCAACTGCTACTAGTTTGACTTTTGCAATTAGCTGATCAACAACGCCAAAGCGAGGTATGACTTTCATAACACAGTAGTGCAATAACTAGGTTACGTCTTCCTGCGTTATGCTCAGCACGATAGCTCAGGCGATGACGGCGCGTCACATGAAACAGCTTAGGATACCGAAGTTGTAGTATTGCACCTGCAGCCACCATATATTTGGTAGCATCAAACAATAAAAGACAGAAAGAGTTTCTGTTGATTCCAGGAGATCTAACAGCATCGTCAAGTGCTTGAGCAATGCTGTTGGTATTTGGCGTACATGGTAGAGGTTGGCAGTCATATAAATAACTGACGTGAGGTGTTTCTAGGCTTCCAACTACAATATTTCAATATTCTGTGCCAGATAGAGTGATCTCATCAACAACCAGACAAATTTGTTTGTCATTTACGGCATTTCTTATCTGCTGTAACTCATCTGCACTTAATTGCAGCACTGTCTTTCCACAAGTAGTTTCAGATGGCAAACTGTGGCCAATGTCGTGAAATAGGTTTTTGATATGCTTATTGTTTAGTTTGTGCAAAGGAATATCAGCAGATAAAAATGCGTTGGTTACCTTTGCCACAAAATCGGTGTTACTGCTCCTCAAAAAGGTTTGCGAAGTGTGTGGGATTAGTATTTCAGATGTGGTGCCTACGCTTTTTGGTGTTTGGACGTACGTTTTCGATGACTTTCAACCAGAAAGCGTATGTTGCAAGAAACTGCACAGTTGCACAAATTGCAATATAATTCGTTGTTGGAACTTTTTATAAATTTTTCAAGGAAGTCTTAAAATACGAATTGAATTTCAGATGTTTTGGTAGCTTTAACTTTTGGTATCATTAAAAATTCTAAGTCACAAACCCAAGTAAATCTAAATAAATATGTCAGGTCACCCTTTTGACAGTTGATTCCACTGTAGAACAGTAAAATAGCATCTGTTAGTGAGCTTGCACACTGCATTTGCATGAATAAACTATTTACTCTTGATTCACCTTAAATAATGGAAAGATAATCTCAACTAGCATCGTAGATGCCTCTTCGCTATTCTGCAAACATTTTTACCCAACAAATGTAGTGTTGCTTCTCCTAATCGTCGCAGCTATTTAATTGCTACACAGTCGCCCATAGTTTCGTCTAACTTTGATTATTGCACCACAATCGTTTAACTGTGACAAGAAGTGGCAATCTACTGCCGTACAAAAAAAACCGGCAAGTATTGAAAGTTAAAACCAATAAGTTAAGTTGCCTAAGTTTTATCACACTTGTCACAGGTATCAGTTTATCTTATCAATACGAAAGAAACATTTGGCTAACAGAGTTAATTGCAAAAAATTGACTTTATCACGCTGAAAACAAAATTAACATTACGGTAAAAAATCGACTTTTTATTGACCTATCAAATTGAGAATATGAAACTTACTATTTGTATCCAGAACTTACAACAACCACGCCGCTCAAGCCTACAGCCAAAAATTGACTTTATTTTAAAAACTTGTCTTAATTATTAGGTCTACCGGAAAGTTCTGTCCGTTTTTGGAATGAAACAAAATACAAATTTGTATAACCGTCAATAAACTTTATGAAATAATATAATTGCCATTGTTATTAAAGACTTCTTACCAGCTTGCCGGCAATTTGTACATTCCATTTTTGAAAAATGTTTCATCTTTTGATGCGAAAAAGTCAACCATTGCTTGTTTGATATCTTCTTCATTTTTGAATTTTTTGCCTCTCAAAAAATTTTGTAAGGACAAAAACAAGTAATAATCGGAGGGTGCTAAGGCCGGGGAATGTGATGGATGCGATAGAATTTCCCAGCCTAATTCTGCAATTTTTTGACGAGCCCCCAAAGCAGCACGTGGCCTGGCATTATCTTGATGCAGTATGATGTCCTTCCTATTGAACATGTCCGGCCTCTTTTCTTGGACTGCTGTCTTTGAATCATCCAGTTGCTGACAGTACTTCTCCAAACTGAGCTTTTCGCTCGGTTTTAAAAGCTCATGATGTATTGGACCTCGAATGTCCCTCTGTATACACAACATTCTCTTGTTTAGAGTCAAATTTGGTTTAGATGTGGAAGGGCTAGATTTTCCCGGTTCATAATATACTCTTTTCCTTATTTTGTTTTCGTAAGTAATCCACTTTTCATCACCAGTTATCATCCTTTTCAAGATGGGCTTGATTTTGTTCCGAGCAAGCAGATATGTGCATATGATGACTCGATCATCCAAATTCTTCTGACTTAATTCATGTGGCACCCATCTTGAATATTTTCACATCAAACCTACCTTCCGAATATGGTCCGAAATGGTTTGCTGAGCTGAATTAAGCCTTCCTGCGATCTCCGATGTTGTCAGAAAAGGATCTTGCACCAACATGGTCTTAACAACATCATCGTCGATCAAAGATGGTCGCCCAGAACGTGGCTTATCAGAAAGGTCGAAATCACCTGTTCCAAAATTTTCGAACCATCTTCTGCATGTCCTATCAGAGACCACACCTTCACCAAACACTTTCAATAAATTTCTACATGCTTCTGTAGCATTTCTTCATCATATAAATGGACAAAACTTTCCGGTAGACCTAGTGTAGTTATAATATACCCAGTGCTCCTGCTAATGATTTTTCTAATTACTCCACTTTAGGAAATTATTTTCTTCGATTTTTTCATATTGAACCAAAACATCTTTTCTTATGTCTTCACAATCTTTTCTCCAAAGAATCATTTAGAAAATGGATTACTTTATACACTTTTCTAAAAAACTTGCACGGCACCTAAAATGACAAGGTTGACTAAATTATTCAGCCTTAAAAACTCAACACTTATAAAAACACTGCCATCAAAAATAAAAAGTAAAATAATTTAGCATGTTGAGGTGGTGTGATTGGCACTGAAAATAAAATAAGCATCAATAAAAAATTAAAACAGAAGTCCCACACGCTGCATGGCATGCATATTTAAAAACACAGGTACGTAAGTTAAAGGTTTTTGCATTTAATAGTCATATGGACTCGTGAAGTGAAGTGCCCCACTTGCAGAATTCCTGTATTTCTATATCAGAAGCCGGAATGCTTTTTTTTGTATTTTCTTATTTCCTCTTGATTTTCTAAATATGGTAATTTCCACCAAAATTTCTTTCATAAATTTGAAAGTCAAATTTGTCCAAATAAGGAAAGAGAAAACCCTGAATGTATCATTCTTCTTTACAGAAAGCATATCAACTATTTGCTATCAAAATGACAATGGATAACAACTTTATGCGCAGCTACTGCCTGGCGCTATTTTCACTATGATGTTACCGAAAAGCAATATGACAAAACAGAGGTATTTTGGAACGTCCAAGAAAAAAGAGAAATAGCATGCTCAAAAATCTTTAAAAATTTCTCGTTGCATTGTCAGTTCAGTTCAAATTGTTAAAATAGCTTTTCATCGAATACATTCAGTTAATATCTTCTGAAAAAGCTTTTAATTACGTTTGTACGGTAGGTACTTTCGGAGAAAATAAAACGAACTAAATCTGCATTCAATCGTTCATTGTGACGTCATGTTACACAGTTAGAATAAAATATCTGCATGTTCATAAGTGGGAGCTGGCTTTTTTTTGGGTAGAAAACCTTTTTCCTCTGTCAAGAAAAGCAAATTAAAAAAATGATCTTTAGTTATGATGTCATCATGATGTCTCCAGCCCTTTATGACACTCACCTTAGGGCGGTGATCAATTGTGACAAGTTTTATGTTTGTACGCTGAATAGTTTAGGAGAAGTTGAAGCCTACGTTGTACATACCGACAGAACTCTTCTTCAGTGAAAAGATTTGCCGTCATTATAACGTCACTGCAACCCTTAATGACAGTTGTTCTGGGATGGTGATCAATCGTGCCCAGTAATTTCGGAGGAGTAAACACAGTTAAAAAGAAAAAATATTTGCTTTATGGTGAAGATATACTAGCCCAGGGGTGGACAATTACTTTCCTGAGAGGGCCAGATACAGATAATAAACTTGGTTACTGGGCCGGAGGCTCAAAACTCAATATTAAACCATAAATTATATTCTTTGAACCCGCACATGTTTCATTACAAATCATGCAGGCAGCTTTTGATTGACCAATGTCTATAAAAAAATAGTTCTCTGTCCATTCCCTATTAAAAACACGACATTCGGAATTCACTTTGCGTTTCTTCTTATTCACACTGATGGATTTATTACAGGGGTTGGTAAATTACAGCAGCTGCACAGTCAGTTGTTATTCTCATAAATTTGTTAACACTTTGTCATACTCAAGATAATTGTATGGCATTTCCTTCTTGAGATTTATCTTTTTTACTTTTACCAAATAGCGTTTCTAATTACTTAAAGAAACTGTATTGCAGCTTTATTACCTATCTATTTGTATTAAATTTTCTCTTCCATTCTAAAAAGGGAAAAATAGAAGTCATTTAGGTGTATAATTTTATTTAGACAACAAGGAACCAACTAAGATATATACAGATGTTAGTTTTGAAAGTATAATTAGTTTGTTAAAACTTATTAGCAAACACCAAAAGTAAAAAATTTAATAAATCCCCAATTTATGCCAATGCCTTACAACTTTAACAATCAAGCGTATTCCATTCACAAATCATCTTACAGATCTGACGCACTTTCGCTGTCAAATCACTTAGATTTTAGTAATTGTGGATTTCCCATTGAGGCCAAGCCACTCAGATTTAAGTAGATAAGTATGCGGTGTAGATAGACGGTGTAGAAAACAATTCTCCGAAAAAATGAGGATGAAGTTACAGCCACGAGGAATAAAACCAATACGACAAAAAACTAGTTCGACTAACGTTTCGAGCAATAGGCCTTCATCAGAGAAAGTTGATAGAAAAAAAACCCAACAGCTAGGCTAACGTAAATATAATAAGCAGCACAATGCAACAATGGGGGTGCATTATGACGTTATTAGATAGATGCAAATCGCTCATTTATGCCTCAAGGTTGGATGGTACCTAGAAAAAAAATGATGCGCCTTTTTTGTCGTTTACAAGTGAAATTACTGTGGCCTGGACTATTGAAATGGCGGGCGACGGGTTTGTCATAGTCATTGCGTCTCACAAAACGTAAATCTATCAGTCAATCGCCTGCCTGCCCGTTTCACTGATGTAAAGCATTAGGCATTTGGTGCAGGAGAAGCAGTAAATATCATTGGAAGACTGACAAATGACATAAATACAGACGGAAAAATTGAATTTAGATTTTGAAATTGATGTACCGGATAGAAGGAAAGAACGGGTGCTGCAGCGTGCACGGGCGCACGAAAAAATGCCCTTGAAGGTAGCTCTCCAAAAAACGTAATTTGCAGGCCTAAACGCTGATATGTTAGGCGCCAGTCTTGGCAGAGACGCTAGAGTTTCAGAACGACACAAATAATCCTGATGGGTAAGTTTGAGGTATATGTGGCTCGTTTTGCACATTATACTCGGGGCGGATAATACGTGGAAAATTACGATATTTAATTTAGCCGACGATTCGTTTATTTTCATCGATATTTTCAACGGAAATTTATAGCCGTACAAACTATAGTCATGGTTTCGGCAGGCACAAGTGGGCCGAATGACATACTGTGGTGGGCCGGATCCGGCCCGCGGGCCGTAAATTGCCCACCTCTGTACTAGCCGGCGTCGCCCCACGAGGCTGCCAGTTAGTTATGTCGAATGAGAAATATTGGTTATTAATCCATGCGTGCGAACCATGCACCCTGCGAATGTCTATCACATCAACAAAGAACACCCTTTTATGAAAACCAGCAAATCATTCCTGACCAAAATATTTTAAGTGTGTATTGTAATATAACTTTTCCAAGGCTGATTTGATGATATGACTAATGTATAGACTGTAGATCAAGCTAGTTTTAAGAAGTGCATTTTGTTTAGTCGATGCAGTAACAGATACAGACTGTACGGTCAGTTCCTTATATTTTTAACGCCTGCTTTGTTTTTAGATGTTAGGTTACTGAGTAATTATTTCGTAAGTATCATGTGATATTATAATTTGTATATCGTAACAATCTCATATACTGATAAACTCATGGAAACCAGAAAATGGAAGCAGAGCACCAAAGTTCTTCACAGTGGTTGCACATTTTCAGCACTAATTATTTTCCAAAAGGAGTTCTCCGTAAAAACGTGGTAAAGTCCAGCGGGCATTTCACTTTACGCACTTCCGATCTGTTTAAACTGCCAAGACAATTGCCAAAGAGCTTATAGAAAGTTGGGTGTAGTGCAATGTACGAAATATTCTTTGAATCAACACACTGTTTCAGAAAAAATTCATAAATTGATGTTAACCGTAAGCAATACTGATCATTACCCAAAGAAAAAATGCGGAGTGACATCTTTCAGAAAAAGAAGCAGCATTTGTCTCTGATGTTGATAAACTTTTTGACATATATTGCACCATTAACAAACAGAGAAAGAAACTGTAGAAAGTTCATAAACTTCGAATGACAGGTGATCATATGACATTTTACTGTGATCAGAAAACTACACGCATTGCAAAATGCTCTAATGAAGTTGATGAGTTAACTAAATTAGATGCTGTGTTTATTGGCAGGTCTACCACATCAGTAAGCTCTTCTATGATAAATGATCTCTCATGATCTACAGCTGTTTACTTATCTCAATCACAATTATCGTCCACTTCCGAAGTCTTTGAAAAATATGATGGTAATAGACACACTATTGGCAGAATAGGCAGAAACGAAAAGATTTAGCAAGAATCAGTGAAAGATATCAGCTTTCAGGTCGTGCGGCAGCAGCAGTAGCCCATAGTGTGCTGCAAGATGTTGGACTTATCTCTGAAAACGATATTTCACTTGTTATTGACAAGAACAAGCTACGTAGAGAAAGACTGGAGTGCAGAAAAGAAATACAAAGACAAGAGCAAGAAAATTGGAATCTCGTTGACAGTATCTATATAGAAAAACGGAAGGGTGTTACTCAAGTAATTCTCCTGGACTTGAATGGGAAGTTGCACCAAAAAGTTTAATTGGAAGAACACATATGTATTGTAGGAGAACCAGGGGGTTATTATCTTACTCATCTCTTTCGGCGAATGGAAGAGGTCGTATTGTTGCAGAAGAAGTGTATAAATCAATTCATGGGACCGTACTACATGATAAAATAGTAATTGTAGGAACAGATCGAATAGCATCAATGATAGGAAGGTACAATGGATTCATTCAATCATTGGAAGAGCATCTCATGAAACTTCTGCAATGGTGTGTTTGCACGCTCCACGCAAATGAGCTGCCCCTGCGTCATGTATTTTCGGAATTAGATGGTACTGCTAGTAGTCCTAATAGTTTTTTTTGGACCAATCGGCAGTGTGTTGGATGGTCCTGTCTATAAATGTCCTGTTGTCGTATTCTAAAAGATACCCAATTCAAGTTTTCCAGAGTTAAAAGAAGATGTCACAGAAGACCTGAGCACAAATCAACACTACGCTTACCGAGTTTGCATGGCAGTTATGCTAGGTACTATAGAGGAAGATCTACGATGCTTTGAAATAGGTCCAATTGTGCATTCACGTTGGCTAACGTTTGTTTGTCGTATATTACGCTGCTACACATCAATTACCGATGCACCAAACAAACCAGCAGCTTTGGCAGAGTTCTGCATAAAAGTTTGTTTTCCAACGTGGTTTGACATCAAGAGCAATAACAGTATCACAAATGGCTCAAGTAGTTTCTTCAAGTGGATGCTGAGGATTGTTAGATTTTCTCACAAACAAATTAGACATATTTCTATGAAAGTCATTCAGCGGAATGCTTTTTTTGCTCACCAAGGAGCTGTTATCCTTGGAATGCTTACTGATGAAGATGATGATTTGTGAAGGGTAGCAGTGGACACAGTACAAGCACTTCGTGGTACGCGTTCAAGGTTTGACATTGAAAATGATGGTTTTGAAGGTTTTTTAGACCATAATGTTACTAATAATGACACAGCTGGCAATGTGATGTAAAATCAATCTGTCAGAGAGGTTTTGTTGCCTTCATTGAATTGTAAAGCTAAATCTTTTCACAAAATGGTGAACCTCAATGAACCAATACCACAAGAACCACCAGTTTTAAGAAAGTTAACAGACATACAAGTTGAAGCTCGTCATAGATCCCCTTTGAAGATGTACAATCCTTGCCACAACCAAGCGGTCGAGCGCCACATCGAAGCTGTAACAGAGGTTTCCATGCAAGCTACAGGTGTTCAAAGAAGAGATGGCATAATTAGACAAAAAATGAATCCAGGACACTGATAAAGGGGTTTGACCCAAAAAGGCAGTTTTTAGTGTGATTGTAGTGGCAATCTATAGAAAATTTACCCGCTGCTTTGTGTATTTCCATCAATTATGTGTTATTTTTTTGTTTTTTCTACACAAATGATTTTCTACTGAAAGTACACACAAAGCTTTTAAAAGTTGAATAGAAACGTTGATATTACGCATCTTTTGAGCTCAAAATCAAGTCACTAGCACGAGTGGTTCCAAAATTTTGGACACTTGTTGAATTTTTATCTCTTGTCATCACTAGGTGGCCGGTAGCAAACTTGAATTTGGTTGAAACTCCCTAAAATTGCTTTTAGTGGCGATTTTTGGTAATTTGTAAGGCTTTGAGAACTCCGTTTTTTTAAATTTGAATAAAAAATTTTTCATCCTACCGTACTGGGCGCAGGCATAGTTTTTATTTTACAATCACAGAATTAAATTAAATGTGGTGATATGCTCGTTTCACGACTTGATGCAGCCCTCCTCGTAATGATTTTCGTGACTCTGAGTTCCTGGACTGCACCTATGAGCCTTGGTTCCGGAATGGAGCAAAAGATGCTGTGCCTCAGTGGCGGATTCAGGAGAGATGTGGGTATGCAACCCTGCCACCAGTCTTTCTTGGTCTATTTTTCTTGAAGTTATTTGTGTATATTTTTCTCGAAAAAAATTTTGTTTAAAAATTAAACTTCGAAAAGAAAAGGCCTTTACCTTCAATAATAATGCGTCAAATTAGACCTTTCGCGCTGCCCATCAAGAGTTTCAGAATCAGCAACTGCTATACTTCTTGCACCCTATCACCCGGTCGGCATTATAACACTCTTTGAAGAAACCATTTTCCTGCACAGGTACGATTGTAAAGTTGGTGACCATGATTTCACACTGAGGTGTAGAACTACTGACCATTTTTTCTAATGATTTTCCTCAAATATTAGATTTCAAAAACTTTGCCGATAATACCCACCTCCCAACTAATCTATTAAGACTGTGCTTACATACAAACAATTTGGCAAACTTTTATGCGCTCATGAAACTAACTGCATAGGGGGATAAATTGAAAGTGGTAAAAAGACGCTGAAGTGATTGCTGTATTCACAGAAATTAAGTTAATAAGAATAATTGGCCTACTGCTTATAACTTTTTGGTAGATTTTGGCCTAGTTATAAAATTTAAGCCTCAGGCTGCGCGTATGTTTCTTGCTCTCGGGATAAATACAGCCAGGGGAGGGCCGAGTGACCCGGAGCCCAGAGTCGAGCATCTACTGTACAGTTCTTACTATAAGTTTGGTTATGGCTTTAGTGGATAACAAAAAACCAGATTTTTGTGCAAAACCGGACCTGGTATGGAATGGAATAAAATGGAAAGTACGTTTTGGTACAGAATATGCAAAGCATGGAAAATTTGAATAATTTCGACGTTAGGCAATCAAGACGAACCAGTGATAGCGCTAGTATTGTAAAGCGCGCCAAAGACAGATTTCGCAATAGCGAAAGACAGAGGAAGCGCAGCAGGAGGCCAAATGCCGCGATTATCGAAAGAGTTCGAGAGCGTAAACAAACTCTCTGCCTGCATAAAGCCGGGCGCTGTGTCTTGATATAAACAGTCTCTAAGAGATTAACCCATTTACGACAAATGTTGCGTTTTCGCAACAAAAAAGTAGAGTGCGTTCGTCGTTGCCACGCTGCTGGACAGTTTGCAACCAAACTGTTTTATTTAGTTAGATTGGTTTTGTTGCTATCAGACTTAAGTTATTTCAAAGTTTTAGAGCGTAGACAGAAACTTTTGTGGACGTTAGAAATTGAGGGTTTTTGCGAAGTACGTTGGCTGACGACGATTTCAGGTATGTAGCACGTATTTGTAATAATTATGCATATTTTTTGCATAAGTATTGTAATTTAATAGATAAGCACTTGGTTTAGCCATTTACATGTGTTCTGGTTGTAACTAAAAGTGCGAAATTTACTGGCTGAAAATGCGCAATGAATTTTGTTGTGTTTTCGCGACGTTTGTCACGCCGTCTCGCTGGACGTTGCGTTTTCGCATTATTTGTCGTACAGAGAGCGTCTGATTTCTGATCACGTGTGTAGCGCTATAACATTATTGAGTTTCTTGCACAATAGCTCAAGTATTCAGATAACCTCAACGAGTTGTTATTCCACAAAGTGCAATTTAACACAAGAACATCAAACTGTAAAGCTACGGAGATTTGCTTATACTTTTAAAATACGAGGTAGAGCCAATACGTCAGAAGGAAAATCGTTAAAATATTACGTAATCTACTATCAGCACTATTTGCTTTCACAAGCAAAATTTGTGTTTAATGCTGTACAAACTGAACTACCTGTTAACTTATCACCTCAAAGTTGCTCAAATTGCTTTGCGAAATCGCTGTTGTCGATTTTTGGTCCACTTTGGCAAACCACAATAAATTAATGACCTAGTTCACTCCTCTAGTTCACTGACTTAGTAGGTGTTGTTTTTAACGATCTAACTGAAATTCATTGTTGGACTGATTTGTTTAATTTATTTGTACTTTCAGGAAGCAAATGAGATTGCATGATGTTCTGGAAGAACTACAACGGTAGTCTGATGACGAAGATAGCGAAGGATTGACTGAGGTTGAGATTGTCACTTTTGTAAAAGCAACAGAGAAGTTACAGTATTTGTCTCTCTACCAGGTAATGAAGTCATTATTGACGAAGATTCGTGCGATGAAGAAAACGAACATTCGTAATCTATGTGGTAATCAGATAATTGCTGATGCAACTGTAGCAGCGGCTTGTACCAGTGCTCCCGCCGCGATGGGATAAATGGAAATTAAAATTACGTAACTGGGTCAAGGAAAATTTGCCTCAGTCTGTTGAAGAGTTGAAGCACATCGTAATAAGGCCTGTAGCTGATTACACACGCACTCCCAGTGAAGTGTTTAAACTATTTCTGGATGACAAAGCCATCAAACATTTAACTGCTGAAACTGTAAAATACGCATTTCAATTTGGAAATCATAATTTTTTTACATCTGCTAAAGAAATGCAAACATTTATTGGCAAATTGAAGCTGTCAGGGTACAATAGAGTGCCGAGGCGAAGATTCTACAGGTCAAATGAGTCTAACTCACGTAATGAATTGGTGGCACAATCCATGCGAAGAAACTGTTTGGACGAAATACAGCAATATTTCCATGCTGCTGACAACCATTAACTTCTAGCAGAAAAAAATGTGATGTGGCGTTGCAAGTAAAATGCTTACCCGATTGTCATAGTGATGCAATGGAATAAAAGTTTTGCTTTCCTGATGTGCATTTGTAACTATGCTTTTTATTAAATCTTATCATTTTGATGTGTGGTGCTACTTTTGCAAAAACTATTTAAGCAAAGTACAGATTTATACTAGTTATAGAAAAGCAGAGCTGTTTTAGATGCTATCAGCAATGAGTCGGTAGTGTTTGACGCGATGCCCGAGCAGTCGTGGTGACAAATGTTGCGTTTTCGCAACATAACATTTTGATTAATATTTTTGTAGTTACAATTAAAAAAATCTTTTTAATGGCATTTACGATCTATTGACACTATACTAGACAGTATATAACACTTTTAGGCATTTTCAAAAACTTTTATTTTTTCTGGGCACAAATGGGTTAAGGTGGAAAGAGCTGCGTGCTGTAGCGAGGATTGAAAACCGTTTGTTATCATAATTCAATGCACATTGATCATTTAAAAAAAAATGAACTTTGACAACAAACGGTTTATGACAACAAATGAACTATGATAATAAACGGTTATGACAAAGTACTTTCTAAAAGAAAATTGAACTTTGACAACAAACGGTTTTCAATCCTCGCCACAGCACGCAGCTCTTTCCACCATAATCTCTTAGAGACTGTTTATATCAAGACACAGCGCCCGGCTTTATGCAGACAGAGAGTTTGTTTACGCTCTCAAACTCTTTCGATAATCGCGGCATTTGCCCTCCTGCTGTGCTTCCTCTGTCTTTCGCTATTGCGAAATCTGTCTTTGGCGCGCTTTACAATACTAGCGCTATCACTGGTTCGTCTTGATTGCCTAACGTCCAAATTAACCATATGAAACACTCACTCAAGATCTTCCCTTTTGACGAATATTGCCACTGATAAAAGCGTCACGAAAAGGCTATGGCTCAAACAGCTTTTTTCAAAGCTATATTAAAATTCTGTGCCACCAACAAGATTTTTGCGTATTTTCGCCTTCGGTACACTGAACAGCAAATGGCTGTTTTAAACAATGTAGTGAAAACTTGAGGAAAAATCAGAACCCTTAAAATTTAAATAATGGCATGGAAGATGGTCTTCCATCATTTCATTCTAATTCCATCCTACAACTATCTAAATTTGCCTCATAAAGCTACGTTACCCCTAAGTGTAAACAAGTTATTATAATTTTTTTACTTGCCATTCCGTTATTAAAAACCGTCATTTTTGTACTGCGATTATATATCATTGTACTTTAATAAACGGCATATTAAAAATAGGATGTACTGTTAACATATGGTTTCAAAATGACGGCGGATAGCTAGGGACAGCTGCTTCCTGCTGCTGTTTCCATTGAAGTGGTACAGGACTGCAATATGATGTCACTTCATATTGTGACCAAACAGTGCTTGCTTTGAAGCGTTCAAGACCAAAAGGAATGAAAGCATGCTAAAAAAACGCTTGAAGGCTTAACCAAATGTGGCATGGTCGACGAAGCTTAGATGGTTAGAGAATTACTTTTATGGGAAGTATTTTGTTAATATCTCCCGAAAAAGCTCTCAACCGCTTTATGAGGTCAATATTTTTTTACAATTTGCTCTACTTCAACCAACCATTCCAAGCAATCAAAATAACTTACAAGTGTAAAGTTGCTTTAATTGTTAGGCATTAAAAAAACAGTCTTGAATATCTGGTAAGGCAGTAAAACTTTTTTCTGTAACATTCTAAAGACCGAGGAATATGATTAATTTTTCGTTTCCACCATTTTCGTATTTATACATGACATGCAGGAATTTTTATTTTTTGAACTATCGAATTAAGTATTTACATTTTCTTGCTCATTTTTTAATGTTCTTTTGATTTTGTCATTTTGATAATTTCCTCCATGATTTCCTCTTTAATAAATTTCAGGGTCAAATTTTCGCCGCAGCAGAATCCCTGGTGGCTCGAGACTTCAAGTTTTGTTTACAATTTTTACTTCTTTCATTTTGTTTGTAATCACAATGGTCGAATTTTTTATAAAATATGAGTGTTTGTGACTGGGTTTTATTTTCGTGATTGGGGTTCAGCAAGGTTATAATTTATTGACTCGAGTCATTTCTCAAGTAAATTCGAGTCGATCCCGAAATCCCCAGCTGAGTATGTGGATTTGAGACGAGTTGAGTTCTCTTTTTTACGAGTAGACTCGAGTCATTACAACTCTGTACTTGCGAGGAGGAAAAGCATCTTTAAAAGAAAAGTTTCTGTCTCATTTAAAAGCTTTGGGATTGGAAAAAAGCGTAGTTTCGAAAATTCGGTATTTTTCTCTTATATGGCAAACAACCGTGTATTAGGTTCAACTCAACCAGGGCTGGATTAATACGTAGAGCTTCACTTTGTTTGTGTTCAGCGTTTGGTGAAAAAAAATTACCAACACAACTGCCTTTTGGTGGGCAACAGACCGTCCAGATATACAGTTTTCACGGAGCACATCTTTTGTGTGCGCTGAATGTGCAAACACTGTTTGAAATTCCTGACACACTTCACTGAAATTATTTTAATGTTTTTATAGCAATTGCTTTGGGTTTGTCCTAACAAAGCAAGTTCTTCTCCGTGCTTCACAGAGTTAGAATAGTGAAGCTCTTCATTCAGAATTTTAAAAAAGTTGACATGCTGCTGTCCACTACCGCCAGTTAAACTCAACGGTAATAGAGCTAACCTCCTTTTGAGTGCTAGTTCAAAATAGATAGCCGTTCTTTTTTCGCCTGATCTTGAATAGCTTCGCGGTGTGAATCAAAATGGCATTTTCATGTCCTCCTTTCATCCAAAGTAAGAGGTGTAAACAACAAAACGCAAATTTATAAATAGGGTCTTTTTTCAAGATTATATTGATGTAGTGGCAGCCTACACTGTAAGCTACTGCAACAATGGACGGTTGGCTCGCATGCTCGGGTCTTGAATGGAAAATACTGGGAATATTAGTGCAATGATTGTGGAACAGTTTCTACTGTTGGCATTACTTTTTTCTGCGAATTGCGTTAGTTTTTGATAAAACCGGCATTTCATTTTTTTGTAGTAAAGAATTATTTTTTCAGTCGTATTTGACATCAAAAAGCGTACTAAAAATTTACCAAAAAATGTGCTCTTGATGTTTGTTAAGTGCAAGAGTAATACATATTTCGCCTCAAAATAACAAATTTATAACTTTATGGTTACTGGAATAAGCAGTATTTTTGTTGCAAAAATTAAACTTCAACCGTATTGAAAAAATACAGAAAGAATTGCTATTTTTTTCGTAAGTTAGATACCCTGAAAGAAGTAGCTCAATGACAAGTTCATTTACATATTATATATACGTAGCAGGATCAGGATATCATATCAATATTATTTACCAAAAACTGAAGCGCTGTCACAACAAATGTCACCTTTCAGTTGTTGGGATGCATCAGCCGACAAGCCATTTCAGATCTTTCTTTTATGCACAAACATTAGTTTGAAAGTTTTTTAATTGAAGAATTCCAAAGTTTTCCAACGGAGGGTCACATTGCTGAATTTTTATGGCTTCGGGGGCCATGATTCTAAATTATTTATTCTAATTTGCAGTAAAGATAGGTTATTTCAGCCCTTCGAATTTGTTGTAATCTCCAGAAACAAAAAAATCATCAACCGAATTTGGAACAAAAACAGGTTCAGTTTATCCCTTCAACATGGTGAACAATATTCTCACGCTACTCAATCGAACGCTCACTTATTGCTAAAACACAATACGTTTTGAGCAAACTGCAGACAGTGACACCGTTTCGACCTATTGTCTGCAGTTTGCTCAAAGTGCATTGCTGGCCTCTTGCATTACACTACATTTGTTTTGTAATTATGAAGAGAACTCAGCGAACCGGATTAATAGCTTTGGCTGGCCGGTTCCGGTCCGAGGGCCGTACTTTGCACACCCCCAATTTAATGCATAGGCCTTTAAGAAAATATTGTTCAGAGTATGACATGCTAGCTTATCATCTGCCATAGGTGAGTCGATATTTGAAGAGAGTCTCGCTACATAATTTCTGCAGTTTTTTCTCAGTTCTCAAGGTTTTCCACATAAATCGATAGCGCAATGAGCAAAAAATACGATTCCAAGTGAAGGCAAACAACGACCCTCACGATTTAACGCTTCCACACAACAGCAGATTTTATATATTCAAAGGATTGCGCAGCTAGTTCATATTTGTGAACAAGAAATTCAGCGATGTGCACATTATTGTGCTTCAAAGTATTTGAAGATTTGTGCAATTTCTCTAAAGCGCTAAATTGAATATCTTCGACAAGGTCAACGTCTTTCTCACAGACTTCATTCTTACAGCTGGAGCATTGTGGTATTATTTTTTGGGTTGAGGCCATGTTTGATTAACTGCTGTAAACTTTGAACTTTTCCTGCAACTGTGACGTCATTTACATCAATGAAAAGTTATCACCGAAGCATTGTCTGACTTGCACTAACAATTTTTCGAGAGGTTCTCGTGAAGAGTCTGATGGCAGAACTTATTTGAATTTGCGATTTTTCAAAAGATATTCCGCGGAACTCATGTGTTTGATTGTGGCGACAACAAAAGTACTGGCAGTGAAGTAGTAAATTCATTTTTTTAAAAATCTGCCTTCTTGTCATTTGCAACCAGAAATAGTTTCACATAACTCATGCAGCGAAGCAGCGAAAAGAAATTGGTAGTAATTTATGCTAGGGGCGTGCGCCTTGCACCGTGCTGTCCACGACGTGAAATTCGGTGGGCTAGGACGGCAATTCTATCACTTGCATCTCGGGAAAATCGATCTCCGTTACAAAATTAGTCAACACACATTTGATATAAATGTTGCAACTTCAAAAAATGATCTTCACCACCACTTTGGATGAACTCTTCTGCCAACTACTGCTTCGAAGCTTAGCTGGCTGCAGAACCAATATGGCTTATAAATCTTGACAGGCCGGCTCAATATTCAACGAGTATGAAATTGACCCACCTGCAACGTGATACTGAACACCCGTGATATGTGGTATCACTGGACTTCAAAGAAAGTGAAACGTAGTTATCCTCCTGAAAATCTAACTCCGCTGCTTTTTTTTTGCCGCCGGTTCAATCAACACAAAGGTTTTCATTATCAACTTGTACTGCCACATGATCAAGTTCAGTGGTTCTTAAGATGTGGATAGTTAGCCCAAAAGGGATGATTTTACATTTTTAGGGGGTAATTTAGATTGCTTTTTGTTTAAGTTGTGCCAAAATATTTTTAACTTCATAAAATGTAGAGTTTCGTAAGTGCAAACTGCTTACCAATATTCATGATATCGCTATTTATCAGTTAAAAGATCGCATATGCGTGTAAGTGACAAAATTTTCTAAGTTTGGTGATTTCGCTTTTTTCCACAAACAAACCAGTTTAAAAGTTGGTGTTGGGAGTGCCGCATGTCGAAGGAAAAAAATGAAAGTGTGTGCGTGTGTGTGAGCATAAAACGTATGCGCGCTGTAGGCGTGCGCTGCCGAGAGCCAGTGTAAACCGTCCATTGTTGCAGTAGTCTATTGGTAGATTTTGGCTCATTGGTCCCAAACGTTTTAAAATGTTATGGACCCCTTTGAAGACTTGGCCAACCGTTTATCATTGTTGTTGAATTGTGCTCTAAAAATTTTAACCGAAAATTGCATTATTTTCACATACAATCAGAAGGATATTAACATCTTATTTGTCACAGTACCTTGGTAAAATCATTTGTGGGTTCCTAAAAAGCTCCTGTAGCTTGCCTTTCAGAAACCAATGCCTTAACCAAATCTCAGCAACCAACAGATAGCAGATAAACAAAAATTTATTTCACAAGTGGATAAGCATTTGACAAGTGGATAGGCATTTTAATTGTCCGTTACAAAGCTCATGTTCAGAGCCAGTACTGCTGCTCGCTCAGCAAAGGATAAGGAGGATAAGTTACTCCAGGTATGATATATTCCAGCCAATGGGTGTTTTCGAACGCTGGATCATAAGGATCCCATTCCATTGTGACGTGAAGTGATGATGCTTCCACTGCAGATGGAGAACGTTTTGCAGGGGCGGATTGAATTGAACGAAAGTTTTCAGGTGGCTTGTAGTAAGCCAACAGCCGCGAAACCGAACTAAATAGTGCAACAGTGTCAAACTTCGTATGTTTAAAAACAAGGTTTCAGTAAAACCTTGTAGACGGCACAATGGGCAATAAAAGAACTGATTGGCTACAAAGTATTGACAACTAGTTTATACACGTTAGATTTCGCATACTAGAAAAACAAAATTTTTTTGAAAATAGGGAGCTATCAGACCAGCTCGCCATCAAAGAGGAAAACGAGGGAGGTGGGGCTGCTATTCTTTTTCCTTCGGAAATGTTTGAATTGCACTGACACGTGATAAACTTCTATTACCGGGCCTTGTCCATCCTAATCAAATTTACCATGCAGTTTTAGCTCCAGGCTACAGTTTTGTTTGGAAAAAATTTTTTATTACTTTGCTAATGATTACTAGAAACTCTATTCTGTGTTAAATTTAAGCTTCAGTGAAAGGTTTTTCAAGAAATTTGGTTATTTGACTGTGAGAACAACACATTTTGGGTTTACAAACAAAATACTACAGTAATTTCTTTCAAGCTGTATGTAAACTATTAACAAAGATTAATTCGAAACATTAATTTGAAATCAAATAGATTTTTCTCCATGTACTTGAATACAAAAAACCGGTTGCAATTCTGCAAAGCTTCTACAACAGGAGCGGCCAAACCACCCTTCATAAGCTGCATTTGCTGCTCTTTAGGGCTGAAAATGTGGTTCTTTGAATTCGTATTGCATTCATTTTCCGCAATGTAGTGCCAGTGCGTAGCCAGAAGCAAATTTTGGGAGTTGGAATAACGTGTACTTGTTGGATGACCTTTTTTTTGAGGCGGAAAATAAATTTTTTGGGATAAGAATATTTTTTGATTTTTGCAAAAAATATCTTCAAACCTTGTTCCTTGGTCAGATTTAAAAAATATAAGGGCATTAGCTACGCTTCCATTAGCTACACATCCATTAGCTACGCTTATGTTTTGGACTATTGTACTGTACATGAGGTTCAAAATCTCTTTCCTTTGGGTGCTTTTTACTTTTTATAAGACTAGCTTACGTCATTGCCCAACGCTCTGGTGTGACTGTAACTGTGTGATATAATTTTTGCATTCCTTGTTCTATAATTTTTTTAAAAATTTGATTGAAATGATTTGGAATTATGCAGTCATAATTGATGTTTGGCTGTTGTCAGGTTGCAGTTGGCGTAATCGTTAGCGAGGGTAAATTTCATTGCGGCTACGTGAAACTTTTTTTATCGCGTGTGGCTCTATTGTAAAGCAAGCTTGGTCACTCCTGCTCTATAAGCAAAACACTGTAAGCGTTATTAACCTATTTCAAACTCGTCTAGCGTCCATTTTATCAATATAAATCCAAACGCACAAACAACTTCATTGTCACTCAGGAAGATGAACATTTACTTAGGTTTCGCATAGGCATCAATACCCACGTATTTGCGATTTTAAGACACAGGTTTACTGATGATTGATACGAATCTACCACAGTTTACTTTTTAAAACTTAATTCGAATAAATTCTAGCCAAAAAACTTTCTTCTCATTGGAGAATCGCATTTTATCTTCAGACTCTCAGAGCAGTGACAGTATTAATAAACATAAAATAATTGTGGGAACCTGCTTCGGAGCCTGCGTGAACCCAAACAGATTTTAGGAAAATTTGAAAAATGTAGAGGAACTCGAGGATGACAATCTCTTTTTTTCTTTTGAGACTACATGTAAATGTACTCTTTTTTTCACCAATTTTTGTATTGGAAAAAATTCATGTACGTACTGCCAAAGAAAAAGTTTATGCTTTGTTCCCCGCCCCTGCCCCCAGGCCGAATTTTGTTTCTGGCCTCGCAATTACCACACGAGATGGATAACTTAAAGCTACTGTAAGTGACGAATGAAAGGGAAACAAAACTACACGAGAAATTACTAGTGGTAGCTAAATACGTTCTTGTCAGAGCAACGTTAAGAAGATATAAACCATGTAAGGTCAATCTTGTAAAGTTGACTTTTTACCGAGATTTTCAGCTTTCTGTTAAAGAGATTGGTCAAAGAAACCGCACTTTGATACAGCGACAGATGCTACCTGCTTGTCGGGTTGATTTCGTAACTGTCGACTTCAAGCCTTCTTTTTTGAGTCGACCTACTCTTGACTTTTTTGCTTCTCCTAGGTGCCCAACGCTTCAAAGCGCTTGTTTTCACCTTTACAAGCGTAACAGGATATGTTGCAGTGTTGTCCGATGAAACGATTCTCGTTTCTACTCCAGCACTCGCTCCAAAATCGCTGTCAAACCCAGGTCCTTCGCTGCTGTCTGGGTAATTCACAAGCGAGCGAGTAGCGCTAAAAATTGGTATTTAATTCTTAATGCAATTTGTTCAAAGATTTAACAATGACATTTGCATGTACAATGTTATACAATATATACGAAATATGCAAATAGAATTTTTAATGATGCCATTATCCTTTTTACCGACGGTACAAAAATAAATTCTGGGGCCAATCAGCAGCTTTTGTGCAATCAATTAAGGGCGGGATAAACAAACAATGCTCATTTTTAGCCCTAAGAATTTATTATTAAGAGTATAATGCGAAAAGCTACCCTTGCTTTCTCTAACTGAATTAAGGAGAGTAATGTCAAACATTGCTATGAGGACACTAAGCACTTGACGACAGATATTATCTTGGACATAACAAAAACATCGACAGTAGCGCTACTAGAGAAGTGTAGCAAAAAGCTCCGTTACCCCTTTAGTTTTGAACGTTAAACATTGGCAAATACTGATAAGGTTATCATAAAAACAAAAAAATTTAATTTTCCCCCCTTCCTTTAATTATTTTAGTGCATCCCTGGGCGCTGACAGATCTTGCGTTCAGCCTGTTTTTGATGAGGTAAGGACACGGCACGAACCGGTCATACAAATGCACGACGCGAGTTTAATCGAGATCAAACTACGGAAAGCCGCAATTGATTTCGAAACAGCCTTGAGCACAAGCGATGTGTAAACTGGACTGTCAACAACAATCAGGCTGCCATTGCTAGGTGACAAAAGCTGGTTTTTGCTTCATAATAGGTTAACGTATCTACTTTTCTAACCCGGTTAGAAGCGGTACGCCACATTCCGGATTGTCTGATTTGCTTTTCTCAGCTGGTTAAGCACAGCACAAGCTTCATTGTCTACTGTATAAGAAAAATCGATTTCCTATACTTGCCTTTCCGCAGCTTGCACCAAAGCCTTACAAAGTAATAGAAGACGAAACGAAACAGTTACTGGCTTACTTGCTTGTTTTCCCGCTTTGTTGTCGATTTGATGAATGAGGAATTGTGTTGTTGTTGACAAGAAGTGTAGGAGGAGGAGGGAGAGGCAAATGATTGTAGTAAGCTGGATGATAGCTTCGAAAAAGCTCTTGGTTTTGGTCATAATTAAACACGGAATCGCTGCTGACGTTACCATCTTCTTCCTCTTCCCGCACGCTGTCTAATGGTGTCACGCCTACAAAAAATGCACCAAATAATTCACAATACAAAAACAAAACAGCAAGCAATTGTTTTTTCTTCTGTATGCAACTCGGCAAACAGATTAACACAACCAACACAAAGGTACTGTGTGTAAAAAATCCTTTTAAAAAAGAAAAGAGAAAGATGAGGAATCGAACCCTTGAGTCAATAGTTTTTAATTGAATCCCTTCGAAAAGAGCCATGCCTGATAAGTAGAGCGCAACCAGAAGAGAATTAACCGGTTAAAGCCTCAATTTTGACATGCTAGTTTAACACATTGACTGCCATGTCAGTTATTTTTGCCTGACAGCTGTGTTGCCACTACGGCCACGTCAGTCATATTTAACTGACACAGACAATTTTATTGCAGATCGTGTCAGTTACTAATGCTTGACACTACGTTCATTTTCAATAGACATTTCAAAGCGTGGCCTGCTGCGAAATTTTTGATACGCTTGGTTCTGAAAAATGATCAGAAATGAAAACGTTATACACACTTTTTGATTGAGGCAAACATTTTGTTAATATTTTTATACAAATTAAAAAGATAAGAAACTATCGTCATCAATTGTTCAAAGTACATATACTACAGCTGTAGCCTACTAGCAAGCATAGAAATTGTTATTGATGCAGTGCATTGAAGCAAGATAAGCACATTTGTGGTTGACCAAGACATTTGTCGCTGTATGTGTTTGTTTGTTTGGCTTATTTTCGAGCTTCTTTATGACTTTTTATATTTTGTTGTTGGAACACAAAGTACAATATCTTCGCATTGATTTTCCGTTGGAATTTACCCTTTCTGCATTGTCATGATTTGTATTCATTCTCATTGAATGAGAGTTTTGCTGCTCACGATCTGCAATACGCAACTTCAGCAAACCATCAGTCAAATTTTTTCAGTTACGAATTTTGGTTTTCTTCTCAGATGCTTTTTTGTGTAAAATTCATGCGTTTACAACAATTCCTAAAATTAGTTCAATTTGCTAATCTGCGATACCATTTTACTCTTTTTCGAAGAGACGTGGCATATGATGCCATTTGGTCCGATAAGTCAATGCCAGATTTTTCTTTGTTGTATGATAAAATCGCTAAAGGTTTTTCTATTTCCCTTCGAGACCGACGTTGCCTAACTCTGAATGTATTATCCACTGTTGACATTTGTGGAGGCTGACCGTTGGCAACTGATATCGAAGAGGATTGTGCACATGTCTATTGCTGTGCGGATTTAGATGACGGTGTAAACGGAAACAGTTGTGTGGGTGTAAATGACTGTGATTGTGTTGATATTGTTGCATAAGCGGTGCATGCTAGGCTGACAACATGCCAACATCCGGCGTATCTTTCCATTTGAGTACTACAATACCTTCTTGATTTTATTTGGCAATCACGCTTTAATTTGGCTTGAAGAATCGACTGCATTGACAATAAAAATTTAGTGACTGGAAAATTATTAAAATATCAATAAAGATCACCGCTTGAAACTGTCACCCACTACTCTTTGCCTGGCTTAAAATCAGTTATCTGGCGGGAAAAATAAAACTGCATAACTAGCAACCAGGCAACTGAATCAACCATAAGAAATCTAGCAATCGCAAAATTATCGTTTATAAATGAAGGTTTGCGTTACAGATCACAACACAGGTCAAAAAAACGAACACAATCATCAAAATTAATGAAAAAATTTTCCGTGTGGCCACGTCAGTCATATTTAACTGACAATAGAAATTTAAAATATTTCAAAAAATACGTCTCCAAATTTACGTTGGTTAGTTTAAAACATAATTTTGAGTTAATATAAACATAAACAAACAATTTGCTTCACATGACCCAAATGATAATTTTTCAAAAATTTACTTCGCAGTCAATGTGTTAAAAAATAATGGAAATAACATAAAAATCTTAAAGTCAATGAAGACTACTTGGTAGGGTTGCCAACCGTCCTTTATTTCAAAGGACAGTCCTTTATTTGAACCCCCCGTCCTTGTCCTTTATTAAACTTAGAATTGTCCTTTATTTCTAGAGCTGAAAAAAATTCACTGCAAGAGCGGAAAAAATTTGCAAAAGTACAGTCCAATCGCGGTTGTGTAGCACAACCCATGAAAAACCGGGTGTTGACCTTTTTTTTTTGGAGGCCACCATGTCCGAGAGCAGTATTTTTACATGGTGGCCGCCTCCAAAAAAAAAAAAAAAGGTCAACACCTGATTACCCACCCGGACAAGAACAGAGGGTCTCCAATTGAGGATTGTCCTTTAAAATACAGGACAGTTGGCAACTCTAGTCACAGTGGCCTTTATTGAAATTTGTCAAAGTTGGCAATCCTACTACTCGGTCCAAAGAAACTCAAAAAACAGCTTCGCAGTGGGGCGAATACCATATTTTTCCAATATCTTTTCCACAAAGAACACATCATAATTTTTGCCCCTATCTCTTCTTTCAAAACCTCTGCTTGCGAGTCAGTGGTTAAATGAACTCCAAAAACACAATTCCTGTTTTCATTGACAGAGGTGCAAATTGTTTCAAGAAGTTCAAGCAACTTCAACTAAGTGTTACAGTTGGCTGACACAGTAGTAGGATACACTTCTTTAGTTAGGCCTTAATCCTTTTTCCGTCAAGTTAATCTGTTATCAATGTTTTGACAGCACACAAGTCTGAGGTTACTATGAAAGATATTGGAAGGTGTTTAAAAAAATACTACTGTATCGCATTTATCCCACCAAATCTTTGAACAATGAAATTAAATTAGGTAAATATTATTACATCGTTGAAATGTTCAACTTTCAACGAGATTGGTGATTTGCGCGCGTGGGCACGACGGGAAAGCGAAATTTTATTCATTTACAAAAAACCTTTCAAATAAAGACATCAAGCATTTGAAAAGTTTTACCAAAAAATACTTCATGGTTTACGTTTGCTTTTATATATGTAACTCAATTTAAGAAGAATTTGTTTTACGTGTTTGCATTTTAATTTTCGAGGTTTGTCAGGCAGCGCTGACCAAACATGGGTCAAAAGTTTCTGCTTTGCTTTTGTAAGTAAAAATTTAACATCGACGTATTGCTTTTCAGCTACAGTCAAACATAGGACAAATGCCGGCTAGCCTGTTTCGACCTAAGAGCTTTTTTTCAGGGTTAAGTCACAAGAATCTAATCACCTTCATACGATCATATTCATTGTTTGTATTGTTTTTCATTGATTTTCTGTTGGTTAGAAACATGCGCCAAGTAAAAAAATAATCGAAAAGTGCCTTTACCTAGAACACATCAACGCTATAAACGAACGTCTAATGTCGCGACCGCGACCAGTAGTCGAGGAAACACTAGCACGTTAAAGTCGAGTTTCAAAGCTTGAAACAATAAAAGCCCCGAAGAAGAACTGGAAAATTCTTCTACTCTTGGCGCCATCTAGCTGTCGTACTTGCCAGTAGAACGAAAATGCAAAGCCGCAGCAACAATAGTGACGCTCTCACGTTAAAATAACTCTACCTGATATAAATTGACTGTTAAGCGAGTTCGGCGGCACTGCTAAAGTTGCAGTCAAGTCCGTTTCATCGGAATGAAGATTGTGGGATTCAAATACGGCGTCATTGATTTGTCTTGCAATCGCCGGGGTAGCTCCAGAATTTTCAATGACATTATTTTCGGAGCAACCTTCACTGAGCACGGGATGACTTGATTCGCTTTTCATAGATATCGTTGACATGTCCGGGCATTCCATGATCTCAATATTTCCGACACGCTAAATCGAAAGAGTTTATTTGGAAGGGCGCAGGGGAATGAATATCTGGCCTTTTTTGAAATAGGTAGGTAAAATTTTTCAAAGAAGGCCAGATATTACGGCATCAAAACGAATAATGGCATCTGTTGTTGAGAGATGAAACTATTTTTGAATGAAGTTATCTTCCAGCTGTTCACCACCTTTTTACAGGTTAATTAATGCCATTTTTAGCAACCTATTTATAAACCTTGGTGATTATCATCACTTCAGGCAGCCATAGTTCGGATTGCGATTAGACACACAACCGCTGTTTTTGTAAGGGAGAAAAGCTCGCCCCCTAACTTATTTTGAATCAAGTCTATAGAGCGCAATTCTGTTGGTGTTTGTTTTGACCCCTCCCAAACTGCCAGGGGTACAAATATTAAACTTAGCACGATTGGTCAGTTCCACGAGGTGTGAGCGTCATTATGGGGATCGTCAGCTAAAAACCATAATGATGATGATGACGTCATAATCCAAGATGATTTTCTTAAAAATTGCGTTTATAGACGAAGAAAGCGGTTTTCGGCATAAACGAAAGCCAGTACCCGACTCACCAACTTCAACAAATTACGCTTAGTCAGGATTTCACGTATTGTCATAATTAACGATTTATTGTAAAATATGTTTTCCTTAATTTTCTCAAAAAATACTGATCGTAGAATCGTGATTAGAAGCTCTTTTCGAAAATCTAAGCAAGATGCTCGTAATAAAAAATCTCTACAACAATCAAAGCTCAACTGACGATGCAACAGCACATACTTCTTTTAAGCATTGTAAGTTTTCTAAGAAGGGTTCTTCCTGTTTTTCTGCAGACGCCAACTCGGTCTATGATGTCATAATGCTGTCTGGTACGATTAACACACTTTCGCTACCAGAGATCATGTTTGAGATAATTAAATACTGGCAATTATTCATCTTTAATTTTTAATACCGGAAAATACGTTTCAACTATCTAAATAGTCATCATTAGTTCTTGGTAATGGCATAGAAAAGAATGGAGTGAAAAAACTCTGCAGGATGACCTGCATAATACAGGTTTCATATCTCTATGATACGTACAGCAAAATCTTGCTAGTAGCAGTAAATCGTGTAGTTGTAACGATATTATTTCACAGAGAATGGATATAAATACACCTAAGGATAAAGAAAAAAATTGTGCTTTGGTTTGTCCAATATATTCAAGCATTGTAAATGGTTCATCATGCAGCATATACTTATAATGTAGTTTCAAAAAGTTAAGTTTTGTTTCAGCGTGATAGTTTTATTGTCCGTTTTAATGACGACAGTATACGTGACCATTGAATTCCGATGTTGGCCGGGATTGGCACAAAAAGCACAGTGGCCACACGGTCGAGAGCATGGTCTCTCAAACGGGGCCCTCGACCCCCTAATAGTTAATAGCCTATTTCTGAAAGTAGATATCAATTACTTTGGCGCACTTGCACAACCTTGATAAGCTTTCAGGACTTTGTTAAATTTAACCGTCAAAAGTGTAATTTAAGAACGCCTATGCTGCAAACTGGAAAAATAAGACTATTTTTATATCTATGCATTGGGTTCAGCCGGCTTGGTCGGCTGTTAACCTCAACATTACTAATTAAAGCCTTGCGGGCGACACCGACAAACCCGGCTAGTCATTAATAAAAACACCTACTCAATATTGAGACGCGGGCATCTTTAAGTAAAACTAAAGTTTCCATCCGACTTTTAAGAACGAGTTGTTAGTCGAATGACTTGATGTTAAAATAATTAAAGAAAATTTTTTACCCCTCAGCCGTACATCGGTTGAACCCTTGATCGAGATATTGAATTGTAAGCACTTCCTTTCTTACACTAAGCAACATCTGAATAACGTTTTTTTTACCTGCTTCAGGATAAAACGGAAACTAAATAACTGGAAATTGGATCAACTAACCACTTGATGAGCGTTGCTAATGGTGGACTACAGGGAGCAAGGCCCCAATTTTTTTAAATTCGATCAAGCAATGAAAGCATGGGCCGAAAACAAGAAAATTGCTTATCTTCTGGAAGGTGGTCTCCAAAAGAAAAGGTTATCAACAAATTTCATATTTAGGCTTACCAAAAATTTGATTTTGGTTACGCCATTATACCTCACTTGAATGAAGTGTTGATAGCAAAATTAAATTTGATGTATAGAGTGGAAAAGTTAATTAAATTTCCTTCCTTCTGCGAGTAAAGGATAAAAAATGGTAAAAACTTTAATTTTGTCTTTAAAATTAAATCAAACTTCAGTGCAATAAAAAGATTTTTTGAGGCCTCTTTTCCGTATCTTATAAATCTCACTTCCTACAGTAATTCCATAATATCGACTTTTCTATTGATACTTAATGCATAAACAACCAGTACTTTTGATCGTTTTTCAAGAAAAGTAGTTGCTGCAGCTCTGCAGCGCTGGTCATCCGAAGTAAGTGGTGCTGTACTACGTTCGCCAGATAGCGCTCGAGATTTATGGTGAGCCAAAGACGTTCGTGGTTGACGAGGCGGAGCAACTGCAACATAACACTTTTGTTTAGTGACTGACAAACTCAAAAGCGTCAATGCAGCTCTGACTTTTGATACAAAGAGTTGATCTCTATCAAGAAAATGCAGGTTCAATGCTGGTATCGGTTCTGTGTTATTGACAATGAAACAAGCGTTTGGTAGAATTATAGAGTATGGAATGGCGAGAAAGGGAGCACAAGAAGAACGAGTGCCCCTAATAAAATCCAGACCAGCCCATGCTTGTTGTAGACTTGCAGTGCTTGTATTTGTTACTTATTATAAATTGAAAAATTATTGCTAAAATCACTTGGCAGCAATCTATGCTTAATTGACAAATTTGAAATACGAAAGCCATTTAATTCAACCTTAAATTGGTCTGACTAAATTCATTTATACATGCTTTCGCGAGTATCGTTTTGCCATCTTTTCCCTTAATTGTCTGCTGCTATTTCATTTTGTTTCTTATTACGCTATTCTGGACAAAAAGAAAATCATTACCACTACAAAATAAAACATGGCGCTGGCTCTCCAACCTTCACATTACAGCGCTTGCTGGCAGCTCACCCAAAAATGTTCAAGGAAAAGAGGGTTTGTTTCTTAACTTGCCGCAATGGCAATGCCATCATATCTTTGCATTGTCAGGAGTCGAAAACTTGAGAGAATGGTGCTCCCACATCCCCCCCATGACTACATCCTTGGTAAAAAACGACTTTGAAGGAGAATGCGATAGTGAACAACCCGAGAATGCAGCTCAGAATTAATTCATTTTTACCTTCTTCTGATAAACTTGCGAGGTTTAGTGAGGCTTGCCGATTGGTTCTTGTTGATCCTAATCTCCTGTTCCGGAAACTTCCGATCCGTTGCATCACAACAACAGATCCTCCGTATGGATCACAAAAAGAATCCGCATAACGCATGTGAGAGGATGATTTGCAACCAGAACGGGAACCTCTTCTGCCATATTTATTCTTTTTGTTCCGTTTGCAGCCACAATTAAGGGAGCTTGCTTTGGCACCCATTGACTTCACCCCTCAAACTTTGTTTTGAAAAAAATTTTTCTATGTAGAGATTACTTGGTTCAGTGCATCATGATCTTCACATCCAAAGACATATTGGCATGTTAACAAAAACTAACTCACTTTGCCTAAACACAAAAAAATTACAACACAAGTTTCTTTGTAATTTAAAATCTTTTTCTTCATTTGTAGGCATTGATGGAGCTTAGGATGATTTTGATAAGCTGATTTTGCTTTACAACCTTTTTTGGGCAGAAGCAAAAGTATTCTCATCTCTCTTACTCTTGACATCAGTTACAGAATGTGATAAATACAAATCCTTTGTCGTATTCCTAAAATATCAATCCTGTAGGGCTGGGGTTCTCAACCTTTGCAAGCTTGCCTAGTTCTTTCGTTATTCTCCAGGATTTCGTCACCCTTGCCCCGCAATTAAAAGCAAAAAACAAATATTGTAGTAATTTCGCGAACCTGGATCGAATCCTAGATGGGGCTTTACCAAACCCCAGAAGTTCAATTGAACCGAGATTTATAAGCACAGCTGCAATGGGAGATCAATAATTTTGTTCAGGAGGAGAGTTAATCAAGTCAATGAGATCAAAACATTTAATATAATCTTTATGCAATTTGAATTTTTTACATTTCAATATGGATCTAAACCTACGAGCGATTCAGGCAAGGCTTGCCAAAATAAGAGATTATCGGCACATTTCGCCCCGTGTCGCTTGTAGTATGGTAAATAAAAAGAGGTTCACTTTTTAACGCAAACCCACAAAAACTTACAAGGGATTGGAATTCAGAAGATGTTGCTTTTTCGCATCTTTAGGTGGCCAAATCTCTATTTTAATAGGACAAAATAACTTTGGACTTTTTTTTACTTAACTAGTAGCTCTTTGCAAAAGCTCTTACCACCTAAATTCCTTTTTCTTTGTTTTTACAGTGCTGCTCTGATGCTAGCTATGAGGTTTAAACTATTTCATTTATTCATTCAATCAGTGCTGCACCAAATAAATACAAAGCTATTTGCAGTACAGAAATTGGTTTACAATTTCCAGCGGCAATTGCTGCAATGTTTGTGGTCAACTGTACTTTTAAGAATTTCGCCTGCAACCGTCGAATGTGAATGTCAGAATCACCTATTTAAAAACAGGATCGCTTGCTATAGGTTCAATTCTTGCCAAAGTAAAACCAAACACCTTGATATATTATAAGCAAGACGTTTACGAACAAAATTCTCCTGTGTTTGAAATCTCAAAATAAAAAAACCTGTTCACTGCAGCTCTTCTCTTTTGGCACGATGCTGCCACTGACAAAAGCGCAACAAAAGGCTTTTGGCAAAACAGTGTTTTCAAAGTTATAGTCAAATGCACATCGATCTACCACAATAAGGTTGTTACTAGAGCTGCAAACTCGATAAATTTTATTCAAGTTCAAGTTCGAGTTCACAAAAATTTGCAAGTCTGAGTTCAAGTTTTTTATTTTCAATTTTTCTAGTTCAAGTTTGAATTCGAGTTCGGCACTAAAGACCAAGTTTTTCAAGTTTGAGTTAATTCGTAGGTCTGATTAAGACCCAGAACTTTGAGATTTACATTACAGCACAATAATATTTGCTATTCTCCTTTCAAAATTACTCACTTGGTAAACTCGAACTCGATCGATATTTTTTCGAGTTTAGGAATTTGTTTTTCGAGTTCGAGTTCGCAGCCCTGGTTCTTTCATTTCTTTTTCTTATCACAAATCCTGCTTCTAACACAAATTCTTTTTTGTGACACGGTATATTTTGTTGCGGATATTGCTACTAACCAAAGGAAGATATGATAGAGTATTCTTCATTGGGCCAAATAAGAAAAGAACGCGAACAGCCCTGCACTCGTCGCGTTTTGATTACAAAAGAGCTTAGCGTTTTATCACTCGATTTCAATTCCGTATTGAAATTTGTCTTTGGAGGAGGAAGGGAAGAAAAAAAGCAGAAACATTTAAAGGAACTTGTCACATGAAAAAGACTACAGTTCTTTTATGGATCTGAAACTGTTTTGAATCTTGGGTCAAATTTCGGGATAATTTTCCTAAAAACTAAACATTTTTACGTTTAAATGGTTACTCGCTTGATTCGCAAGTGACATCACCAAGTACGGATAGAGCTCTTGGCCCTTTACGCACATGAAATGTAAAGGAGGATGAAGGAGGGATGAGGCATGTTTGGTTCTGCAAACTTCTTTATGTTCTCTGTGATTTAGGTTTAACTAAAGCCTCTTGCACTTCGATAAAATCAAGATTCCAACTTGAAACCCCAGTTTCTTGCGAGAGCAAAAATTAAAATCTTCAACTAGTGTCATAGCTTATTTAGAAACTGATCGATGGAAGTTTAGCCATTGAGGTCCACTGCACTCTTAAGACTGGTTTCCATTAGGCGTAAATTGCAGGCGTAGCGTGAAAAATTCTTTGTTTCTCTATTTTGAGAAATGCGCGCGCGCATTCTTTGTTTCTCTATATTTGAGAAACAAAGAATTTTTCACGCTACGCTTGCGATTTACACCTAATCGAAACCGGCCTTTAGTAAGGCTTCCAGCCTAGAACCAGAATATTTGTCACAGACTCAATAGCACTTTCGATTGGCGGGTTGTTGTCGTATTTAGAGGTCCCTTTTGTTGTCGGTAGAGGTGAGTTTTATTCTTTTGTCCAGTAATACGAAAAACGATATTCACAGCTTCCCTGCTTGTTCCTCAGCAAGAAATGTATAGTGCGAAAATAACAACTAGCAGTTTTCTTCTTCTGTCGTTGGAAAAGCACTTGAAGGGATTCCTACATTTTTAAGTTGCAGTCTGGTGATGACGGCAAGCGGTCTATCCTCCACCAATATTCAGTACGATAAAAGACATGCAAAAATCATACGCATGAATGATATTATAGCACTACAAAGACATCATTTCAAAAACTCTAAGGAAAAGCGATTATACAAGCACATAAACTTGCAAGTAAACAATCATAGCCTACCCATAACACACACAAAATATAAAATGCAACTCTGCCAAAGAAATAAACAAGAATAGATTTGATTCAATCACATTACGTCCAAGATACTTGTTTGAAAACGTATATCCAAGCTTTTGCTATTGTCAACCGCTAGTCGGAATAAGCGGACATTTTCTGACCATGTTGACCAATGAGAGAAAAAAAACCATTCACTTTCAGTCATAATCTCCATTTCACAGAGAGAAACCATTGCTTCCAGGTTTACCCAACCGGTCTCCTTCCAGCACTGTTTATATTGTTTTCTTATAAACTCTGCAATGTTTAGTGTTGGTTTTATAAAATGTTTATTAATTTTTAAAATGCTTTTATAAATTTTATCACGAAATTTGTGAGTTGTAGGAGGTGAGGCAATATAGATCGGTATCCGCGTTTGATTCAGAGTATCCTTTGAAATTTCCAACTTTCTTTTTAAAGTCTTCACAATGCTGCTAGCTACATGGGCTGCATTTGCGTTCTTTACTTTCAAACATGCATCCCTCAAATTCGGGTTGGCAAAGTTTTTTCTTCTACAATGAGAATAAATCCAATCTTGGCGATCAAACCTCCAATGAAGAGCAATGTACTTTCGGTTCTCGAAAATATCTCGGATGTAGTCCTTGGCGATCCTTACTATGCACGGGGGATGTCTAATTGCATCTGAGATAGCATTCATTAGCTCGATATCGGTTACTTCAAGGTAATTCATGTTTGCTTTTAAAGAAATAGGAATTTTAGCTATCTGGGGCGTTTTAATCCAGTCAAACACGCCGGCTGCGATTGCACATTGAGCACGGGTGTCGTACTCAGCTGTTAGAGAAGTAGAATTTAAAAAAAATCTTTCTCCAAGTTTTCTCGTCGAGTTTAAATTGGGAAGAACAGGAACTTCAAAAGAATGCTTGCGGTTTTTGAATGCCAAATGCGATGGTAAAGAAATGATTTTGTTCACTCTTGTTGGATGTAGTATTCGCATTCCGGTGTCGTTTTCATATCGTTCAATGTATAGCAGGTAGTTCGCAATGTGTTTCAACTGTAAAAAAAAGTAATTAACAGCGGGCTGATTTAAGAAGGATTATGCCCAATGCCCAAGACTTCATTTTTTAGAAATCTGCTTTATTTTGAGACCGGGAAACCCTTTTTTTAGGAAAAGTTTTTATTGGATTAAAAATCTACTTCCAAATAAATGTTCCCAAACACAGCTATGATACATACACATTGAAAAGGCCGGAGCTTTCTAAACTTGGTATCATAAACTTACAAGGGGTGGCGCGACAAGCTCTGAGTGTTGCAAATCGTATCCTGAGTTCACATCAAGGCGACCCATCATACCTTTTTTATAGGCCCAAATAGCACTTCATCTGAATGGGAAAATATTAATGCAAACATTAATTTGTAAGACACAATGTCAACTGTAGCGTATTCTATCTTTTACTATTGTAATCACACGCACACCTTTGGTTTTAATTTAACAAATGTGTATATAGCAGAAACCGAAAGATGACTACTAAATATCTTTTAATTCATATCTCTCACTTGGAGGTATTTCTTATCGTTTTACCACAGTTATGTCATTGCCACTTTCAAAAATTACAAAAAGCTTTGACGTTTTGTTGGGAGTCACTTGCAAAAAATTTGGAAAGACCTGCATTAAAGTACTGCTTGTTCAAGCTTGAGATTGAGATAGGACAATGTATATTGCCCAGCATTGTAATTTCATTCTCCACGTCACACAATATGCCAATGATTGTCGAGTAATAGAGACCAGTAAATGCCGTGTTTGAAATTTTTGAGTGGCTTGACAAGAAATTGAACCAAAGTTTATCGACTGCAAATCGGACACTATCTATTACAGCGATTCTCAAACCTTTTTTGACACATTTGAAAAACTCACAGCACTTGCCACATACGAGACATTTCAGCACACTGAGGTGTTTACTCGCAGTTCTCCAAGGTATCAATCTATTTGTCCAGTTGAAAATCTTTTTTTTTGAAATTTAAATTTTTTATGTAATATTAATGATCATTTTTATGGCGCACTCTTTTTCCAAGCAAGATTTTATGTAATTACTTGCTGAAATTAATATCGTTGACCTTTGATAAGAGTAGACGATCTTTTTTCCAAAGCTTTTATAATGATTATGTTCGTGGCACAGTCTTTTTTAAGCAAAATTTTTGATGATTGAACTGTATTTAATTTAGCTTTGTGTCTAGGTTTTAATCTCTAGTCGCGTTTTTGTTTTAAGAGCTTGTTTGTGACTTAATGATGGTCTGTTAATGGAGGCATTTTATTGCTTGAAGCCGTGTAATTTTTTGTTAACTACTGCCAGTTGTTGCTAGCTTTCCCAATTGTGTATTAGCAGTATTTTTGCAAACTTCGTATCAGGCAGTTAAGTATGTTGTGTAGTTAAAAAAGCTAGGTTTAGTATGTGACTCGCTAGGAAATTCCATTTTGTTCAAATTGTAAGTTTAAAGTTTTGTTTAAGCTTAAATAAAGTTATTGACGCTATTCATTACAATAATCACTTGCTAAAGTTGACGTTTTTAGACTTTCATAAGGATTGAAGGTCTTTTTTTTGGTGGTTAACTATACAAAATTGAATTTGGTGTTGTTTTTTTCAAGGAGCACATGTCACACGTGAGCAGATTCGGGGCTCTCTGCAACCCTCTCGGAAATTAAAACGACGTTCCAGGGCGTCGCGTCGCACAGTTTAAAAACCACTTAATTATACTATGACGCAGGTTGGTTTTCATATGCTGCGAGCAGAGTTTATGACTAGTTCATAGATTCCTATCATTCAGAAGTCCATTATTGGGTTCCGCTAAATGCCAGCACATAAAATGATGCATCGTTTTTCTTCGCGTTCGGTAGAACTGAGTTCCATTCTCTTGTTCCATTCTCATACAAATAGCTTTAAAAATGATGTTATCCGACTTTGACTAGGAACTCAGCAATAGTTGTAACTTGGAAAATGAAATATGAAACCGAGTCTATATTCACCACTCTGTTGTGGTTCTGATATGTCGTAGCGCCAGTGCTGTTAAGACTTCTGAGGGACATGGGCCAAAATAATTTCGGGCCCCATATCAGCGCCGTGGTAGCAAGAAGGCCTACGATAATGTAACCTATACTTGTATTGCATCAATATGAAAAGATGGTTCTCTTCAATACACTCCTCGTCAATATTGGCTGACCAGCTTAGAAAATAACACAGACGTACAGTGCCTACCAAAAGTTTGAGACCTACCTCAATTTTTCCTCTTGTTCAGTATAACAATTAAAATTGGAAAACAGTAATCAAACCCTAGCAGGATAGTTTATCCAAGCGACTTTACTCCATATCAGCAAATGTTGAAAAAGGGTCTGCTATTAACAAACAGTAATAAAGTCAGCTTAGAGATTTCCTTGCCATAAGAAAAATTAATTTCGCTAACGCATCCTCAGTTTCTTATTCAAATAGTTTCTTATTTTATTTGTTATTTAATTTATTTATTTGTTAAATAATTTCTTATTCTATTTGAATAAGAAACTGAGGATGCGTCAGCGAAATTAATTTTTCTTGTGGCAAGCAAATCTCTAAGCTGACTTTATTACTGTTTGTTAATAGCAGACCCTTTTTCAACATTTATCCTCTTGTTCAGTAAATGGCATATTCATGCTGCAAACAGATATTTTTATTTCGTAAGAAATTAGGCCCTTATATGAAACTCATATTTCTAAAGTTTATGCGAAGTAGTTTCTATAGCATTAGTCCATGTTTTATCAACATGCAATGCCATGCATGCCCCGACCGCTCTTGATCACCTCCTTCAGACGTCTAGGCTTACCGTAGATAAGGCTCTTGCAGTGTTCTTTTGACAACCCCTTTACCCATACTTTTTTTAGTACTTTTATCAGATCATTTGCTTTTGATAGCTGCTTTTTTGTTACTTTATCCTTTATTATTGTCCACAGATTCTCTATATGGTAGAGGTCGGGGGTGCTATCTGGCCATTCCAGAACCCGACCTTACGTTTCGCAACAAAAAATTCGTGACAGCTTTCAATCGGTGGCAGGAGACACCGTCCCGCATAAAGACCGTGCATCTGTGAATATGTACGTGCATTTTTAGCTCGTCCGAGAACAGCTTAACGTGTCGGGGATTGTTTATTGTTGTTCCATTAGGCAAAAATAGAGTCCAGCAACACCATTTTCTAAAGTAGACTCCCATATTATCTGACTTGAAGTGTGCTTCATCGTAGAAATTCTAGATTGCTTATCGTAACGCTTTCTTGGTGGTCTGCAAACGTGCCTGCTCCTCACTACAAATTGCTAAAAATTAGACTCATCGTAGAACATGATATTACCTCATTGGGCTCGAGTCCAGTGCTGGTGTTTCTTGGCAAAAGCAATGCGCTTAGACTTCATGGTCGATGTTTTATGCAATTTTTTTCAGGTTAGCAAGATTTTGGAACTAATTGTTTTAAAAGTCGCCCTAAAACAGTCATTTCACTTACCCCAGCGTCTTTATCCTTTAACGCACCTCGAATTTTCTTGACCAAACTCATTGGCCATTTTGTGACTATCCGTTTCATTAGGTGTTCCACTCCAAGTTTTTCTGGGTCTTCCACTTCTTTTTAGGTCCTTTTACGAGCCGAGCAGTTGAGATTTCTTGATCGCCAGATGAACTGCTTTTTTACTGATGTGGGTTTTAAAGGATATCTGCCGTTCTGATAATCCTTCCCCAAGTAAGGTGTCGATTTGCTCCCTTTGAACCTTACTTAGGGGTTTCTGCTTCCCATTTTCACTATCATCAAATTTTGAAAAAGTCAATCAAAAATCCACTTAGGTGTTAACAACAGTGAAACGATGCACCTAACAAGTGTCTAGAATTAAAACAATCATTACAATGAAATCACGACGATTAGAAGATACAATATGAAGGAATAACACAAAATCCCACTATTTTCATGGTCCTAAACTTTTGGTAGGCACCATTAACAACAGCATTACACAATTACCAAGTGACGGCAAGATATGTGCAGAAACTATGGAAAAAGCTAACTAAACACTAAAAAAAGCAGCTTCTCAAGTAAATACTGTTACTCATCCTACATATCCGCAGTAATCTTCGGCAACTGAAGAAAACAAGTTGCTATTGAAACTTAAAAGTTTACAATCTGTCGGCTCTGGGCACCTTGAGACGGCCACCCGGCAGTTGAGTCCCTCCTACCCCAACCCCCTCCAATTGACACGCCAGTGCTTAGCACTGAAAACATGTTGCAGTTAAAATGCGCCAAAAAACAGCAATTTCAGTTTTTTTTTGACTAAGCGTGCTAGAAGCTGAAGTTTAAATGAAAGCACAAGACAAATCGTGTAAAGTAAACTAAAGTTTTGTTAAGTTTGTTGCACGTCCCATGCTTGGAAGTTTCTGATCTCCTTATTTTAATTGTAGCGTTTTGACATGAAGGCTAGGTGGTACAGTAACAACAACAAATCGCGAAACAGAAATATCGACATTGCAGTTTGTGATCGAGCAACTTATAATGAAAGTAAGACATCATATTTGTTTCGAAAAAACTTCCAATTATTACCTGAAACAGAACGTCAAAGGAATCTCCACATATTTTCCTCAATTTTTCTACCGAAATGCAAGAAACAAATCTACAAAATCTATCCACATCGATAGCTTGATAGGGAGAGAACGCACCAGATGTTGAATAATGCCCGTGAAATTGTGGAATAACCATTGTTCTAAAAACAACCTGATGCTAGTGATAGTGCTGTTTTCATGCCTAAAGCTAAAATAAACTGGAAAACCTCAAGAAGAGCAAAACGTTACGGAGAGCCCTGCCACACCAAAATGTAAAATTGAAATATCAAATTCAACTATTTTAACATCAACGCCTGAGAATTGTTTGCTTTGCGGCAAATTAAAAAAGAGACTGAAGCTAGACTTAGAGCAACAGCTCCACTCGCATATCCGAAGCATGGCACGTTAAACTGACTTTTAAATTTGGACGTAAGGCTGTAGATTGAACACACAAAGTGTTGCGTTACCTGAAATTGACATGGTCGTGCGAGTGGTGCTCTTGTATGTTTTGAAGCTAATGCTTCGAGCTCAAACTGTGGCAGGCGCCCGCGCAACAATGTGCATTGATGGCCATTGACTCGAAGACTGTAGGTTTACTTTGAATTTTGCAAATCTATTCGTTCGTCTTCGTCAAGCTAAACATTTTTTCATGCACTGTTAATCATCATACCTTGTGGCAATTAAAATATTGATCCCAGTGGTGCTAGGAAAGTAGAAAGGCATAAACAATTTTTGGAAAAGCATATTTTTTAAAGCCAAGCATCTTGATAAAAAAAGGTCTTTTTTTAAATCTGTTTTTAATTTGGGCGCAAGGGCAAACATTGTTTCTTCGCAGGGCGTTGCGGTATAAAGTGATCCATGTGGACTTGTTTTTAAGTGCGTCATCTTCCATCTTTGGACCATATTATATGACTTTCTACTTGAGCGCAGAAAACATTGTAGGAAGTAATCTACAATGATTGGAATGGTGAACAAACGCAAGCAAATTTGCGAAAACAATTCATGCGTGAATTGAAACTTAAAAAGATTTTGTAATTCTAACTTGTCGACTCTGCCGGCTTCACCCATCGGGACTTGTGTGAACAGTAATAAAAAGTTAAGGTTTTTTATGCACGTCCATAGCTGTTGTATACGTAACGATGACTATCTTATTCTCTTAATCAAGATTGGTAATGTTCACAAAGAAAGAATGACGCTGCAAACTATCATTCACACTTTTAAAAAGTGTGAAGGGTGGTGGGAATTGAAACAGAGTCAAAAATGATGGTGTTGGTTGTTTTCGAAATTACTAAAGTAAACTGTTTTGTAGTAAGCCTATTTTTCGGTTTGGTGCGACCCCTTTTGTATTGTTATTTGTGGTATCAAGTTCTTTGGCTGCAACATTTGCCTTGTTTCCAGCTTAGCGACAAAAGCGGTTATGGCTTCACCAAAATCAGTTACCATATTGTACCGAAGTAAGCACCCATAACGACAAATTTTTTTGGAAATAAAATATTCGCTCTAAATTCATTTTTGTAAATTGTTAGGGTTATGGTTTCATTTGATTTTGTCTTGAACTTGGGATTTTATTACACTTCTCTATAATATAGACTATCACTAATTCTTTTGAAAAGTGTAATAGGGGGTAGATCGAAACAATCTAAAATGATGATGGCGGCGAAATGATAGACGTTTTCACAATTATTTGTTGGTAAACCTATTTTGCAATTTGTTGCAGCCCCTTTTGTATTTCTATTTGTGGTATTAAGTTCTTTAGCTGCGCTAGTTGCCTTGGTGTGGGCAGAACGACAATAGCGGCGATGGCTTCTGCAAAATCATTTACGATATTCTAGTAGGCGCCCGTTACGCTAGTTTATTTTCAAACAAAATATTCTCCCTAAACTCAGTTTTACAAATCAATAAGTCTCAAGGGCGTAGCCAGAAAAAAATTGAGAGGGGCCAAATTTTGCAACTATTAATGTGACGTCATTTACCCTATGACGGCATTTTGCCTTTCGTGAACTACGTTCGTAGCTACTATAAAAATTGCTGAACAAAACTGAGAAAGTGCGAATGCGATTTCACTGATCCAATGTAGTCTTATCAAGAACGGCTTTAATAATTCAACTTCAATTGTGACGTATAATGCACTATTTAAGAAATTTCAAAGAAGCCACTCCGACTGGTTGGTTGAATGTTCTGATAAAAGAAGCGACATCTTTGTGGTAGTCCGCATTGCAATAAAGCAAGAAAGTGCTCAGCGAGACCCTTATATCTTGCAATTACCATAACTTGGATTATCAATCAATTCATCACTCGACTGCAACATAGAAGAAAAACTTCGGCGATATTTAGTGTGTAAAACGTAACACATCTTGTTTGATAACATTTGAAAGTTTGACAACTAAAAAGTCACGCCCGACCCACCCCCTTGCGAAAAGTCAACAATAAACTCTGATGTACCTGCAGAGGCGCAAAGAATTTGTGTTTTTATTTTTTTGATACTGTTTTGTAATTTGACTTAAAATTCAGGGAGGCCATTGCCCTTTTGGCCCCCCTGGCTACGCCTATGATAGGTCTATGATTTTATTTTAATTTTGTCTTAAACTTGGGATTTTATTGCAATGCTTTATGGTACAGTATAGATATAGATTACTTAATAGGCAGCATATCAGTAAACGAAAAAATCCTTACTTTATAGTATAGAAATAAGCCTAGATAGCTTAACAGACAGCATTAAAAATAATCGCCTTTACTGTTCCCCATGCTTTTTGTCTTTGATCCCGGTAGGTCTATGAGGCTATAATTAAGCAAAATAGCAAAACTGTTTCTTCGAAATGCGGGGCGACTTTACCCCGGCATGACTTGCCATGAGCTCTGCCCATAGGCGCAGGAAGATGGGAAGGACAAGAGGATATGTCTTCCCAAATGTTTAAAATACTGAATCTGTTTCTCCAATGTTGTTATAACTAATGGTGCAGGAAGCCGATATTGTAGTGAATTTGAAGAAATGTGGACGGTTGCGGGAAGTGAGACCTTTTTTTTCTTGATCATAGCTGAAACGACTCTTTTTGTCGAAATTCCATTTGAGCACCAACATAAGTCGAAGTCTAGGTGTATAAGATCCGTGCCTCTCCCTAATATTGAAATGTTTTCTGCGCCTCTGGCTGTGCCTAGTTTAAAGGCGTCAGTTTGGGCAGCTCTTATGGCATCGCCATGCAAATGTGTACACGAACTATATCCTCAATTTACAACAAGTTTTTGTTACAACTCTCACGAGCAAACGTTTGTGAGAGTTGTAACGAAAACTTGTTTTTAATGGAGAATATAGTTCGTGTAAACGTAATGGTGATAACTTTGGTCTATTGATCGAGAGTGTTAATACTTGCATGTGAAGTGGGATTTCACAAACTATCATTCGTATTTTCGAAACGTGTAAAAGGGAGAGGGGAGAACACAGTGAAAAATGATGTTAGCGCAATAATGGTGATCGTTTTTACAAATGCAGAAATAAGGTATTTACTGGAGGGCCTATTTAACCCCTTTCGTTTTTATATTTGTAATTTTAAGTTCTTTGGCCTCGCTGTTTGTTTTTATTGGGCCATTGCGAGAAAAAGAGCCATGCCTTCGCCGTACATTAGTCATACAACTTATTCCAATACGCGTTTAAGTTATTTCAAGCGAAAACGTTCCCTCTAAATTCAGTTTTACAAAATGATGCTATTTTTGTTTGTTTTGATCTTTTCCTAAACTTGGGATTTTATTGCATTTAACTTTGTCGCTACTCCTTACCCTACCTTACCCTACCTTACCACTTTTCAATGAAGATTAGTCTTTTGCGCCATACAAGAGTCTATCAAATGAAAATGCTCATTTTTGAGAAAATTTTTTTTACTTATCCCGTGGCGATTGCCGTTGGGGAGCTGCAGATGACCAATTTGCTTTTGGTTGTGAAATTGAAATTTGAGAAAATGAAGAAAACAAAATTTGCAATTAATAAGCTGTGAAATGGTTGCGCTGGCTTTCGTTTGAGCAAAAAAAAACATTTTTTTGGTCAAGAAATGGGAGCAAAAATATTTCCCTGTACACGATGAGATTTTACTCTGAAAAAAGTTTGGTAACACCCTCAAAAATATTCTTTAGTCCCTGGCTAGGCTACGTTACTCAAAACAATTTTTGCTGGCGCAAACGTGGTTACTGTTGCTGCCAGTGGTTTGCTAGTGGATTAGTAGCAACGACAGGCTAGCGCATAAATTTATGTGTCGCGAATAGTTACTCATAAACGCCCTCAGTTGCTTTGTCAAAGCGCATTGAAGTAAAATAGTGTTTGTAATGTGGCACAGTGCGTTAAAGAAAAAAGAGAAAAAAAGGTGTGAAAATGTTGATTTAGCCGGCCAAGCCGGCTTCACCCAACGAACATTTCTCTGCTTGTCTGAACAGTAACGAAAAGTTTATGCTTTTTCTGCAAATAAAATTTTCACGACTTGGTGCGCTTCTCAATAAAATTTCTCATTTCAAGGTGCTGGCTACGCCTTAGGTCTGTGTGCTCTGTTCATTGCTTACGCAAAACCAAGGAAAGGGAGAGGTGATGAGTGACACGCAGTCAAAAATAATGGCAACGTCCAAGTGGTGGTTGTTTTGACAATTAAAGAAATGAGCTATTTATTGTTAGGGCTTGTTGGGCATCCTTTCATATTTACAGTGTAGGCATGATACGAAGTTGTATCGTTGCGCTGTTTGCTTTAATTTGATCTCAGCATGAAGGGGCCACGTCTTTTCCAAAAAACATATACCTATTCTAATAAGCGCCTAGTGAGTTATTTTCAAGCAAAATGGTTTCCTCTTTATCCAGTTTTCCAAATGAATGCTATTATTGTTTAACTTTGATCTTTTCTTAAACTTGGGATTTTATAACATTTAACTTTGCCCCTATTCCAGACCTCCCTATATTTAAACGAAGATTAGTGCTTCGTACCGATACAAAGAGCCTTTCAACTACAAATATCAGTAATGGGCTTAACTGTTTATGTTTGATATCAAAAAGATTGAGGATAATTTTGCTGCCTGCTGCTGTTCTCACTATGTAGCGGCAAGCATTGCGATGTTTTTTATGATTATGACTTCACAGTGCTTTGTAAAAGGATTCAAGACAGAAGAAAACAGCAAGCTGAAAAACACTGAAATCAATAGTCGCTTGTTGGACCTTGAAACAGGGTAAGCTGTAGTAGAATTACCTTCAGCAAAAACTAACGTTTCTTGAAACGCAATCGATAAAAAAACGTTTTGTGTAGTTGTGCATAACTATTTGTACATAACTACTACATGTCTTCCAAGTTTCTCGTTTTCCTCGCAGCGTCTTATTTGCCCTTGTTTTCACTGTAGGCGTTCTTAAACTAAACTGACTTTTATCCGTTTAATTCAGCAAGAGCTTGAATTTATGTCGAAGTTGTGGCAGGACTCCAAGGTAATTGATATGTATTTTCTGGATTAAGCTACTAAATGGTTACTGCTACACACGACTTTTTCGTAAGTGTAGGCTTATTCGCATGATCTAACGCCTGTGGCTGCGCGCATGGTGCTTGATCTTCGCATAAACGCGTCTATGCAAAAAGCAAACTAACCTAAAGTAAAGCACTCACGGTAAAGTAATTGCAATAGCAGGGGCCATCATTAATGTCGAAATTAAGAATTTAAAATCAGCTGGCTGCGTTTTAAGCGTGCAAGAGAAAAAGAGAAGAAGCATGCTTAGAAGGCTTAAAGTGCTCAAATATAGAATTGCTCACTGCATTGTCAAATGAGCTTAAATTGTTGTAGATTTATTTTTATCAAAAACACCTTGTTTATATCTCCTGTAAACGTTTTAATCAAGTTTCTACGAGTAGTAGTTTTTGAGAAAATACAAAGAACAAATTGTGCAATCAAGTGTTAATTGTGACGTCATCTTAGACGCCAAAACTATGAAAGTTTTTCAAGTTGAAAAGTCGGTGGTTGGCTTTTGTTTAAGCTTAAAATGATTGTCCTCTATCAAGCAATGCAAATTAAAAAAAAATGTCTTTTATTATGACGTCAGTAACTCTCTATGGCACTCAACACGGGGTGGAGATCAATTGTGCTAAGTTTGATGCTTGTACGTCCAGTAGTTTTAAAGGAGTTTAAGCGAACGTACTTACGTACAGACAAAATTATGCTTTATATATTCAATATATTGGATTTACTTAAAAGTCAACGATGATAACTTCGGCAAACCAAAAAGCGATTTTTCTTACATTTCACAAATAAAATTACTTGTTTCCAGTAAATATCGAATGCACTGAGTTCAAATCTGAAAGTAATTTCCTTCCATCAAGGAAAGATTTTAGCTAATATTTATTTTAAAAAGTTTTAGCAATAGAGGCTTTCTTAAGCTATGAATACATCCGTTACTGCTCAATACAATGCTTTCTTATTTATCAATCAAGACTCTGTCACATTACAAGGTTGATTAACAGTTTACAACTTCAGTCGGTCAATAATGTTTTAGCACAAGCTATGAGCATATGATTAAATGTTGCATTGCTCCGTAAAATGAAATGTCTAGGTACAGACATAAACTTTTTTGTGGGCACTACAAGTTTTATGAAATTATTTTATTCTTATTAAGTTTTGTTTTTATTGAAGTTCACACAAAAAAGTTTTATAAAACTTTAGCTTTATAAAATTAAAGTTTTATAAAACTTTTTTGTGTTTTGTGAAACCTCTTTGCGTGGACTTTAGTAAATGCAAGACCTTCGCTTTTGCTTCCAGGGCCAGGGGTCTATTATTTTGCCACCCCGAAAGTACCCCGAATTCATCATCATTAGCTTGGTCATATGCCAGTTTTCAGGACTCGCCGCGTAGAGGCTCATGATATGATGTGAGTTCTCGCTTTGGGCTTTTGAAGCGACTAGCGCGATCAAGCTGGGGTGCGAGTGCCTCAGTATTGCACACAGCCACCCTTGCCTTGGTCCACTCTACTACGGAGGACTGCGCACCTTTTGGTGTCGCAGTGGTCTCACTCGCCTCACCAACAAGCCGATTAATAACGCATTGCGTATAGTGACCGGGCATTTGCGTCCCACTCCAACGGACAACCTTTTGTTCTAGCAGGCATACAACCCATACTGTCTTTAACTCGCCGCAGCGAGGATCCAGAACATCTGCTGCACCAAAAGCTCGTGTCCTCATCTTGTGGGCATCTGTTGCAACTCAAATCGAGACACCCATTTGTGCCTGCAGCACTGGAACTGCTGAACAATTTTGCTTTGTCAGGCACCAGTGCAGCACAACGAGCAGATTACGAACGGAGCATGAGGTGACGGGAAAACACCTCCCGAATCCATTCTTTGGTGCAGACGTCAGTTTAGTACTATCAGGAATGTCCTTTACAAGACCTGCATGGGTCCGGTTTAATCGCCTTTGAACTGGCGTCGGACTATTCCGCTCAACAATACACAAATGGGGTATGGCTCTTACTGCGGCTTGTGAGTGTCGCGCAAAGGAGCAAACAGCTGAGCACGTGATAACATTTTTTCCCATCTACGGCCATTCAAACGGAGCTAGTGTTTCCTTAGCTGTTGACAAGAGCTTGGTGCCTTGGCTGACAGTCTCATGTCCGGCTATTTAGTGGGTCGCTCTATGAACATTTTTCCAAAACAAAGAAAAATGCAAAACTTGATCAGAATGGCTTCCAATGTACCAGTTTAGTGCTTCATCAGATGTAGATGCAGAAGCGTTGCAGTTTACTCGAAAAGCTATTACGTACATAAGAGTTGATGAATATAGTTAAATGTTTGGCATTACAAAAGAAAAAAAAGCACCAGTGGTATGCTCAAAACTTGCGCTGAAATATTTCAAAAAATCTGGATGTGATACAAAAAAACGGATCAAAGATTTGAGTTAAATGGCCTTTACTTATTCAAAGGTAGCTATTTTCTTGTTTATTTAAAAAATTGAGTTGACCTGTGTAATTCAAGCAAATTCGTGCCAGTGTTGTCTTCGATATTGAGAGCAGTTCTCTTATCGCATTCAATTGAATTGCCAACAACTTCCTTCAACTAAACTACCGCATATTCTAAGCTTTAAAATGATTGATCGCTACTACATTTATGATTCATAAATTGATTTTAAGTAACGAAGTACAAATAAGCTCACCTGTTCAGTGATATGGCGACAAACGTGCTCTCTCTTAAACCTATTATTTGATTGTTAAAACCTCCTGTTAAACCAGGATAGAAAAAACGGTTAGGGTCCAGTTTTATTCGTGGATTTTCATAGCTTTTTACTTCAGCTGGGTAAGACCAAAAGGAACAGTATGTAGAGGCATCTTTCACAAGCGATGTCGAAGGCCCCAAAAATTTAGCAGGGCTGGTAGGATTGTAATTGAGATCAGTTACGTACCTCAACACAACTAACAAAATGATAATAGCAATGGCTGCCGGAAATAAACCAGCTCTAGCATTTGTTTTAAAATACATTATCATTTACTTAAAATATTGATGCATTAAAATCTATTAAAGTAACATTAATATGCAATTAGCCTCTTAATTCGTAATCCGAGGCTGTCGGTCAGCCACAAGCAAGATTTTTATCACAAAAAACTTCTACTAACGACGGTTTATCAGGATTATAGTTGAATTATAGCAAGGTAGCAGCTACCATAGACGTAGCCTTTTTGTTGGAGGGGATATGAAGGCATTTTGGTCTCTAAAGGAGGGTGAATTTGTAGCTCCAAAATTAACTAAAAAGGTTCTTTTGGAGATCAATTTTTGAGAGGGATTTTTAGCCATTTTTAGCTTCCAAATCAAGTAAAGATTTTCGAAAGAATTTTTAGAGCGTGTTTTTGCTGTTTTTCAAATTTCTGGGAAAGAAAAGGCTAAAAATGGTCTGAGGCAGCTTCATCCCCCGCCTGCTTTCAAGCTTATGGCTGCTAGAAACCTTTCACTTGTAAGTTTGTTGACAACGATCAGGAAAAGGAGCTTGCTTTACAGATCATTCTTGAATCGGAAAGGCATCGAAGATTTCTGCTTCGCTGAAACTGAGGATAATTTTTATTTTTTAAAAATCATTCCAAAAGCAAATTTTATGGCCCGGTTTCGAACTTTGCCTCGGTTCACGGCTGTTTGTCAGGGCAATCTGTGGCTGGCAATGACCATAACTGCCTGAAGCGCAAACGGTAAAGTGGCATTAACGTGTATAACAGCTTTTTTGTAAACACACTTGATCAATTAGCTTCCTGCCATGAAATTGCCGCTATGTATTTTAATGTTACTTGAAACAGTTTTCCGTAAACTTCTGACATCGCAGTCTCCCTCAACATTATGCTCGGTGTTCTCTACTCTTATAACTCTTACTACTTCTTAAAATTGGTGTTACTTTTGAGCTTAAATTCGAAATTCAAAGTCTTTGAAAAAAGAGTACTTTGTAGATCTACATAGAGCCCAACCCACGTCCTGCAAAGACTTTTCCCGAACAAAACCTGAGTGGATTCTTTTTAGGTGAGATATATTACTATGGTGACCAGAATAACTGCTTGTCTGACAAAAGAATATTGAAGCGAATAAATTAATGACAAGAACGCTTACATTAAAAGCCGTGCACAAGGTTTGTCTGGGAACACAAAGACTTATCTCAATTAGAATTTTGAAACAAGTGCAAAACCTTTCCCAACTTTAAAAGTGTTCTCTAAAAATAATCCAAATTTCTTACAAATTTTTGAACATGCATGATAATTTTCGTGGAGTGAAGAGGTGAAGGACATATTGTCACTTATGCTCCCTCTTTTTTGCCTTGGTGGTTACATGTTCATTTTGAACGCAATACGTACAATAATGAAGCCAAAAATAAATGGGTGAGAGAAACAACAAATTGCAGTCACAAATTTTAGCCAACTTACTTTGCAAAATTTTTCCAGAAATTTCTAAAAAAAGATCATGATTCTCGCTTTTTCAAAATCAGAAATTAGAAGGGGGCACATGGTCCTTTCGCCCTCTGGCTACGCCAATGGTACTTACGCAGAGAGATTTTCATAAAAAGCAAGATTGATTTATTTTTGTACAGCAACTACAAAAGTTTAAATAAGTCACCATTTGCAGAGATGAGACTTTATAGGCAGTGGCCAATCCACGGAGGGATACATGCCCCTACCAACATTTCCAAGTCCTGCTTTCGTATGCTTAAACAGTCTATGTACATAAGTTTGTAGTGTTTTAGATCTTCGGCTTTACTTCTACCATTATTTCTTGACGGATCTAGGGTGCATGGAAAGTACGGACCCCCAGCCACCCTGTTCAAATATAGGTTTCGGCGACTTTAAAGAAGTTATTTCGTAAATTAGATTGTTTTCTAGTCCCTAAGTTTGTACGCAACCCTATCAAAAACAGATCAAAAGTTTACAAACATCCCTCCACCTAAAACCAGCTTTTCAAATATATGATTTTCTTTACAAAAAACAATGAATAATTACTGCCGGTACCCTTAGTGTTTAATTATATATATTTCTTAAATTTGAAATGTTTGCAATATTTTGGAGAGCATACATTCTTTAAACCACACAATCAGTCTTTCAAAGGGTTTTTGTTTTTAATGATAGATTAGTATACAAATTGAAATGTTCACATATGTGCAACGGGCATGTACCTCCTCCTCTAGCCCTTCAAATGGATCGTAACTTTTTTCGCGTATTTTCATCCTAACTGACCGCAAGTTTGCATACATCCACCTCACTCAAAAAAGCCATGGGTGTTTAGAACAATGCACGGCAAAACGAGTCAAAACGCAATCTAATTTTCTGTCAGTCAACATCATTTTTTTTACCGGCGATAACCTACAGCAGTTTATCTATCTCTATTATTTGTTCCATCACAACGAGTGTAAGCGTATTATAATTAGTGCCTTTATAGATACAGTCTTTTTAAGCCCCTTTACTTGTACAACAATCGTAATCTTTTGGATTATATCTTTGTAAAAAATAAATAAGGCTCGTGAGAACGGGCCTGTTTATTTTTGCTTTGTTTTTTAGAAAAGCCACAGTCTAGAAAGCCAAGATTTCTGTTACGTAAACAAACGTATTTCGGGTATTTTTGTGATTTTTTTCCGAAAAACGCAGTATCTAAATTTTCCTTGTGCCTTTACAACCCGGAGACTAAGATAGAGTAGCTGATATTATTGTGTTGAATTCAGTTTTTGGATGCAAAGCGAGAAAATGAAAACAGCACAGCACGCTGTATTCTACGATTTTGTGAATTTTCGTATTTCTGCGCGTAAAAATAATGCAGCCTACACCTGTCTGCTTCATTTTAGTGTGGCGTTCCGTACTTTGGTTCTGCTACAATATAGAGGCCTAAACCTACTCACATACTGCACGATAAGTGCTTTTATAGCATTTTATTACAATACGCAAAATAATTTATCTCCCTATCAAAAGTTTCTGGATCGGCCTCTGCAGGTAGGTCAAACAATATGCACACTCTACACTTCGCTTCGAAGCAAATCGCTGCTAACTTCTTATATAGATTCACGAGATTGATTCACTTTCAACCTTGATTCACCTTTTCTCTCCCTAATTTGGAGATCTGCATGAAGCATCTCGTCATGTTGTGCTATGGTTGCTGGTCAAGCACTAACGCATTGTTAGTTTTAACTCTGAAAGCAAAGCTGTGCTGGTAAAAAATACAGAAACAATATTTTAATTCTGATCATGACAATCTGCGACAAAAAAGATAATGTCTGTACTTTAAAAGTTCTCAAATGCTATCGGTATCTGCTTTTTCTGTGTCATGTCTCTAATTTACTTTAATGCTCTTTTAGAATCGTATTCAATTTGTGGTTCAGTGTCCCTAAATATTTAAATTGTAAGCTCATTATTGCAGACAGTGTTTACAAAATGATCATGTTGTTTGAGCAACAACAATTAATTTATTCCTTCACACTTATTTCCTCCAGCTTGTTTGCTTACAATATGCGAAAATGCTGAGTTTCATCGGTTATAAACCGCGATTTACTGTTTGCTTGCTCAAAAAGCGGATATTACGGCGTCATCAAGCATTTTGCCGAGTGCACAATCTGTAGGTCACCACTGATGCGGTCAGCAACCGCGAAATGTTTTTAAAAAATTTCTCTCTACCGCAATCAGACTGTAACATTGCTTCCAGCTGCAATAAGAACTTGTTGTCTAGTTAAATAGGTTAAAAAACAGTTTCAAAATTTGTCAGTATTTGAGCTTTTTGTAAAATTCTTACGATTTATCGAAGTTAACTTCACAAAAAACCAAATACCATAACTCTGTTTTTAGCAATATTTTAAGCAAATGTAGGTAAGCATTTTAACTTTGTTTTACGACAGAAATCTGATTTTTTCATAGTTTGTCAATATTATGTCTTAATTTTATGCCAATCGTTATTTTGACTTTTATTATTCAAAATTTACAAAACCATAAAAAAGCCAAGTAGTCTATACTTTACAGTTTACATGCATGGACTGTGGAGAAGAAAAAAGTAACCAAGGGACATAGAGATCATGGTTCCCACAATTGTCTTAGATTTTATCTCCATATTAAGGGAAGCTATTTTCGAGTAATTTGAAACTGTATTAGCATTGCGCATCTGATAAACGATTGCATTTCTAGGCCCTACTCGCAGACAAATGCTACAACCATTACCTGAGTTAATGTTATTTGACCAAAATGAGAATAAAAAAGCTTGATTGAACCTCACTCACATTTGGTTACATAAGCGCTTCTTTACAACCAAGACGTTTTGTAGAAGAAATACCAGCTATAGGCCATTGTGTGTTCCCCCAATGACGTATTTAGAAAGGGATAAAGGAGTACGGTTGGAATCCCAAATGGCAAGACACTAGCAAAAAAATCAAAAAATTCTCGGTTTCAAAAAGCTGATTTCCAGAAAAAGGGGTCTTTAGCTATAGAAAATGTCCTGGGCAACAAAATTTGCTTCTAAATGTGCTAGTGTGTCCGCCTGATAAAGATTGACATTCTCACAATTTTTTTCATTTTCAAATGTACTCTGTTTTTGTAGGCTTTTAGTTGTCGGCTGCATTCCAATTGCCTATTATACAACTCTTGTTTGGCTGGAGCTAACGTTTCGAACTCCCTCCAGCGTTTCAACTTTTCGCTCCCACATTTGTCTCGTCAAACACAAAACCAAGATATTGATGAAATTTCAAGAATAGACTCCCGTGATTGCAGCAATGACTATACGATTAATTTTATAGGTATTGCCCGTAGTTTTGGGGAGAAAATGCAGCTTATTTCTCGAAAAATCAGCTCCCTTGCCAAAGATTTAAATTCGTATCATATGATCCTATGCGGTGTTTAATGTAAGCTAGCACCGGATGACTAATGGTTTTATGACTTCACATTTTTTAAATATTCATCGGATTGCACCATGTCAGTTCCTCGAGAGTTGTGCTTTCAGGTTCATGAAAACATTTTAGGCTGCCCCCTTTACTGTCGCCACCAAAATCTTTGGAGAAAAGGAATGCTAATTATTCATTGTTACATTGTTACAAAGTTCTTGACATGGCTGGATTTAAGGTTCTTGGGGCCTTGGGCAGATAATTTTGAGAGCCTTTAGAATGAGTGTGATAGAAGCTAGTTTACATATGAATTTAACTGAGTAAAGAAATTGCTAAATTTTCCGAATATTACTTGTTAATCACGTAATATGCCAGTTCAATTTTTAGGCTGCATTAAATAAAGAAAAACTGAAATCGGCAATTATAAATTTGTGTTTTAATAAATTAAAGAGCACTTTTTGTATGCTCATAAGTAATTCACAATAGTGGTGGTAACTTTTTTTGACACAAATTTGATAATGAAAAGATGAAAAAGTACACCTTTTCATACATCACCAAATCGGCGAATACAATCAGCTAAATTGTCATCATTATGCTCCAGAAATTCAATAAATTCTTATCATGCCGTGATTTAAATATTTCCATGTTCCATAGCAACCGTAAAGCTTTTTTACATACAATCGTGACAACGGTCAAAACTCTTTTCAAAACTGTTTTTAGCAAAATTTTTCTTTTTCAATCAGCTCCAACAAAACGTTGCCCCACACGTGGAATCTAAGCGACAGAAAAGAAAACAGCACTGTAATGGCTCATGGTTTTTATGCTCATTTGGTCAATCAATAATGATTCTCGAACCCCAAACAGCGTACAAACTGCACAATATGTCCTATTATTTCAATAGTTTCTGAGTACATGTTTTGGTGCGTTTAGCGCGTTCATCATTTACTAGCGTTTTGGTCAAATATTCTTTTTTGAGACGATTGATGCCATCTTTTGAATTAAAAAAGGTTCAAGTCTGCGGTATTCTAGTTTATCGTGCGTTAAAGAAAATATGGGAGAAAGTTATCATGATCATTTTCCCGAAAGACTGGATCAGGTCTGTAATTTTCAATTGGATTGCTAGTGGATGCTGGCGTATTGTCATTTGCTTCTTATTCGACGTCTAAATTGAGTTCTGATGTCGACGACGCTTCTACAGCTTAACTAGCACTTCGTAGGGTTGCTACAAAGTCATGATCACAAACAAATGGGTCATTTGCATTTCAAAGTTAAAACGTGGCCAATTCTTTTAATGTGCTTTATGCAAATGTTAATCTTTTTTCTTTTTCTTTCTTGAATTTTTGTTTTTATTTTTTACTTTCGTTCATTTCGACCTTACTTCGCGAATTCTACGACTCATTTATAAATTTTAAAGGCTTCTCAGAGAGCTGATAGAACTTCCACTACAGCGGGCCTACTTTAGATCAAACAGGTGTGAAGTTTTAGGGCATGTTTAATTTAAAGTTTCTAGCAGCTTGTCGGTAATCAACTTCTCTAAGGTGACCTGATAGGTCGAAACAGTGTAACTGTATGCACTCTCTCAAACTGCATGGATGGTTTTTGCATGAACTTAAAAATAGTTTGAAAATCACAGGCGAAGCTGGAATTATAAAACCTTGCACCTAATTGGTTGGTTGGTATACCCATTGTTGTTTCCTTGTATATTCGGTCTTGGTAAATTGTTAATGCCCTTTTTTGCTCGCATGCTGGGTTACCAATTAGGTTCAAGGTTTTAAAAATAGTCCTGAAAATAAAAACAGCATTTTTTTGTCTACTTACAGTACTGTGAAAATCTATCCTTGACTTAACGGTTCGCTATCTATTAGACACTAACAGGTCTAAGACTTGGACAATGGATACTGAGAGCCTTTTGCCCAGAAGTCAGATGACTCAAAATTACACTTTCTAAACAATTTGTCTAAATTAACGATTGGTGTTCTTGCATCTGAGCAAAACTTGTGTCTATAGCTGATGGCCGACCACTGCAAATCTAAAAAAAGCCTTGTTTGCTATAGCATGATCTGCAACAAAGCTAGGACAAAAAGGGTTTTTTGAGTGAGTTAGTAGACCCCTTTTTAAAAGCCTGCTGTGAATAGAATTTTTTGGTATCCATTCTTGAATAAATCCTCGTTGCGTTGCTCATTGTCATTGGTAGCTACTACTAAGCTTTGCAAGGCCCCTTCAAAGAAAAGTTTGAAAGAGAGTATTTGAGCAGTCCGGTGAGAAAGTTGTGACTGTCGATATCGAACGTTCGAGTCACCACTTTACGTTATCACATTTAGACAATATTTGCCTTGCTTGTGTCCGTTAATCAAAGTTAGATTGCATCGTTATGAATTATACGGGCAGCGCGAGTGTTATGCACATGTAAGAGGATAGTTGCCATGTGCTCTATATTTGATTCCGGTATGACGAAACGCTAAAAAGCAGGTTTGTGCGGCAGATTGTATTCCGCAATCATTTTGAGTTCTGCATCGTCCAAATAACACGCAAAAATAATTCTGCGAAACGCAAGTTGATGGTTTATTAACCACAAGGCATCCTATTAGAGACAATCTAGCCAAAGTTGGACTTAATGTTTTATCCTGTTGATTTGAGATGCTGTTTGTTGATTAGAGCTGTTGCTTTCAACATCCATTTTTTTATCAAATGAATTTTTTTAAGTGGTGCTATAAGCTTTAATCAACAAACATAATGCTGGTGCTTCCTTATTTTTAATGATTTGAACCAATTGAATTCAGCGTTATACAAATAGTGTCGGAGACCGGAGATGAAACGATGTGAAAAATAGAGACAGTGGTGAAATGGGCTCAGTGATGGATTTAGGATGAGGCAGTTAATTCGGGTTTTCCCTTTTTGCAAAATGAGGGACCTTGTCTTTCTGGGCATTTCCGGAATTCTGTTTTTAAAATTTTTGATCTTCAAAAAAAATCTACACCTTAATTTGAAATGAAGATGAATTATTTCAGTCCTTTGACATGATGATCTCCAAAAAAAAAGATTTTCATTGAGTACTTGGGTATTTAGGAGGCCCTTATGAATTCTTGTCTCAGGTTGCAAAATTCTTTAATCCACTGCTGTGTAGCGGTACAGCTATCTTTTTGACTACCGTATCAAGCAATTGACAACAATTACTTGAACCAAATTTATTTTCAAACTATTCTCAGCAATTCAAAACTTGAAGGGTCTAAAAAGAACAAAACTAAACTACATCACCTACTGAATTGCTGAAAGGTGCCCGGAATAAAAAAGACCAATCTTAATTTAAATTGCAAAGTGATGTTTTAAAGCAAATAAATTTACAATACTTAAACTAAGAACCCAAGGCGATGTGATGCAACTAAAAAAAAGTGCAATAAAATTAACTGTCGCGTTTTACAATATACGGCGAAGCGAACAAAATAAAAATAATACGGCACCATACACATAGATGAAAACTATTCTTACAAGACAAATTTCCTTATTCGTGACATTAACGCATAAATAATTTTAAACAGAACAGCCAAAAAGTAATTTCTACAACTGAATGGACAAATACATTAAATATGAGATATGGATCATAACTGAACTTGAAGCATAGTTTATATATAAATAGCCTGGAATAGTTCTTGCGGAAATCATGCAGGGTTGTGTCGTTGGTTCCTCTCCAGCGTCTCGTAGTGGTGACGTTGAACTTTTCAGCCTAGAACGAGACAGTTGCATTTGGGAATGCAGTAAAAACAAAAGTACGAGTAATTTACAACTATAAAAAGTTGGAATTTTGGTCTTGCTTTAGGTTATAGGACAGATTTTAGTTTGTAGAAGGTTACATAGAAGAAGTGGAGTTTTTGAAGACAGGTAATGATGTGCTAGCCTGAAACAGACAAGCCATTACAACATAAGACCAAAAAAACAATTCTTAAAAATCGTTGACGATCTATTTTGTACTCAGGAAAGCAATTGTTTATGTAAAAGTTGCCTGTATGATGCTGGTATGAGCTTCAAGCAAGCCTCTTTGTCCAGTAACAGAGTAATTGGTTGGCAAGCTGCTGGCTTTTATGCTTCCGGTTAGTGCAGCAACGTGCAAAAAGTGAACAGTGTAGTTTATAGATAGCTACTATTACAAAAAAAGTTGATCAAAATAAAATTCAAAATCGTTTTTTCATCGATACCAACAAGATGTCCATTGTCAAGCTTGGCATAATTATTTGCATGACTCGAATTGATGTTTGTTTTGTGTGGCTAACTATCACTTTTGGTAATATTGAATTAATGTCTGCCGGTTCTTTAATACAAAAACGATATACTGTACACACATTATGGTAGAAAATCTAGCTAAGATAAAAATGCCGAAACTCGTCAGAAAAATTGTAGTTCTGCAACTTCTGTATTATAAAACCTTGCACCTAATTAGGTGTAAGGTTTTATAATTTCCCACCTTCGCCAATAATTTTCAAACTTCTGTATTTTTTAGTAGTAGTAGTTGGCAATTTATTTCGCTTCTGTTTTCTCAACACAAAAAAAACTCAACGATAAGATAAAAATAACGAGCGAAAAAGGAATGGAGGTGACAAAACGAATTGACGTTAAACATACCCAAATTTTTTAAGATTACATTAAAAAGATTGTAGAAAAGGGCATGGTCACAGTACCTGACAAAAACATCAAGCAAAAAACTTGAAATAAAAAAAAACACAACAAAAAAGAAACTAAAAAAGCAGTCAGCCAAATAACAAAATTTTACACTATGTAAAAAAAACCAATTGCTAAAAGAAATACATTCCTCTCAGTGCCAAACTGTTGTTACCCTAACGAGGGGGCTAGCAGGTACTACACCTTGCCCATGGATGACCTGGGAGCAACGACAGTTAAAGAGTTAGCTCCATTACACTCTAGGCAGGACCCTGTCGCCGGATGCAGTTATAGTCTTACTGCCCATGACTATGCAATTTGCGGTTAAATAGTAGCACTATAACATTGTGTTTAAATTTTTATGACCTGATTTTAATCACGTGATTGTGGATAATTTAAGTAAACCATTGGAAGTGTCCCTGTCTTTTGTACTCAAATAAAAATTAATCATTTATTGTAATGAATAGACTGAGGTTTCATGGACCTATATCGCAGGTAAATTTTCCTTATTCTTCTTCTTTATCCGAAAATATTTCGAGGAGCAGTTGTCGCCTGAAGTTGGAGATGGAGTATAAGATAATCATTCGCTCTTTTTTGATTAGTAGTTCGAAAGTGATTGGCAGATTCTGAAAAAAAAAGAAAAACAGCAAATACCTATTCTTTCACTTTTTATCCCACTTTGCAAGCTCGTTTTACAATTATATCTTTAAGCAATCAAAAGAAGTAGGTTACCAGTTCTAAAACATAATAAATATTAATCTACTGATTTATAATATATTCTTTGAAGCATTTGATGAACTTGGGAAGTGATTTAATATCTTTGAGTGCTACAGGTAGTTTATTCCATAACATAGGGCCTCTAAATTTCAGTGTTTGTTGTATTGATAATGCAGTGATTATATTTAAAGTAGGCAGTGATTTATTTAATAAGTCACAAATGCTTTGTGAAAAGGTATTCAATGAAGTTCAGCTGCCTCAACAAAAACACAATCCTGGATGAATATGGTGTTGCAATAAATAGTGAATCTTAATTTTTGTTGACGGAAATGCCTTAAAGTAAGCTAATAGATCGAAACAAGTCTGTCGGCATCTATCAACCATAGGTATTGTAATGTTTGTATTCAAACTGCACGTAATTTTATTTGAACGTTATGTTTATTGATCAACCGAGTAATTCTCATATTTTCTTTCCCTTGGCAACTTTTGATAATGTATAAATTCTTGACTCTTTCTAGTCAAATTCAAAGATAGCCAAATTTGAAGCTGAAAACCTTTTTTGAAAATAAACTTTTTGAAACCGTTAGTTGATCCAAACTCAAGGCCCAGGTCATTTTGTAGTTTGCAAATTTTGAAGGTCAGGATCATTTTTTTGGTGGTCAACCTTTCAAAACCCTTTGTTTGGTCCAGGTTTTCGTCTTAAGGGATTTTAAGCTGTTGAATTTTCTTATTTTAAAATTCAGAACCATTTTTTGGAGATAACTTCTGCTTTATCAATAGAGCATTCAGTTTGGGAAACCGCCGTATTGCCCTAACATATATATATATATATACCAAAAGTTATTCACATTTCATTTTATATTCAAAATCAGTTAATTTAAAATTGCAAAATTAAATCAATTTTACTTTGGAGAAACTTTTTGACATTATTTTATGAATTTTTTATTCCAACGTCATGAAAAGTCAACTGCATTTTTTATTATGTATTCCAATAAGCGACACATGTTTGAACAAGGCCTACAATACTCTATCAATTTCTTTTGAGATATGTTCAGGTTTTTTGAATCTGAGTTGAAGTTCGATGAAATTATTGGAATTAAGCATTAAATATTGGTGCTGACCTTTTTCATTTATTGAACTTCCAAGTTCATGATCGATTTTTAAGTCAACTTCAGAGATATTTATCTTTTAATATCGAGTTTAGCACAATAGTTTAATTCTTTTCAGTTTGAGCCAATTTGCGCTGCACTACTACGTCTGCAAGCTCAGCTGCCTAACACATTGCTTTACTTTTAAGTTGCTTGTGCTCCACTTTACCCTAAATTTACCAGCTGCTGTGTAAGTGGCAAGTGCTTTGTATAGTCGCACATGGGCATGTTACGGACAATGGAAATGGTTCGTCTAAGCCAGTCGTTCTCAACCGGTGGGCCACAGCATATAAGTCGGATGGGTCATAGCTTGGTATTTTAATGCATCAGTGGGCCACAGCACGTAAGTCGGGTGAGCCACGGACCTCTGTGTATTTTGAAAAAGGGTTTGCACGCCGAATAAGGTTGAAAAATACTGCACTGAGCCCTATATCATACTCCATATGAACAGTCATATGGACCAGTACTTGTGAACTGGAGGGGCCATACTGTGCACTGGAGAGGCAATGACTTTTTTTTTGAGATTAACTTCACTGCCTTGTTATCATATGCGTATCCCAGTGACATTGTACATAACATATTGAAGTTCTTTTTACAGTGGATTACAAAAATTTGTGGACCTTTGAAGTGGAGCACGGCTCGAAAAAGGATGAGGAACACTGGTCCAAACGTAATCAATGCAAACTGTCGAGACGGGGTGGTATGACCTCACTCGCACCAACTGCCGCACAACTCGCGCCAACAACAGCTTAGAGATTATGTAATCGTGAAATTTCCACCAAACCACATTCGCCAGAACTCACGCTGATTCAGAATGCTTGTTTTAGCAGCACTTCAGCTTGGAAACGAAAGTACTGATACCGACCAAAAAACGCTAAAATTGTGCCGTGGTACTGGTAACAATAAAATTTTCAAATTGTACCCATGGTAACGGTACAAAAATACCGCGGTACTACCCACCACTGCAACTAACCGTATTCCTCTGTTCCTCACTCTAACTCAAAACCTAACCCTAACCTTACCTATCGCAAACATTGCTTGACATCACAAGCATGTACTATCCAAAACTACTCGCTTCAAACTCACTTATATGGCATTTAGAAAACCAATATATCAAACTCACAACATTCATTTTAATCAAATAATGTTGTGCAAAATTAAGAAAAGCAATGCATTCTTTATCGTACCAGTAAAAGTAGCTTTAGGCCTGCAATACCTTATGCATTCAGGATTGTGTTTTCGTTGAGGCAGCTGAACTTCATTGAATACCTTTTCCAAAGCATTTGTGACTTATTAAATAAATCACCGCTTACTATGAATACACAAGTTACAGAACTACAATTTTTCTGACGAGTTTCGGCATTTTTATCTTAGCTAGATTTTCTACCATAATGTGTGTACAGTATATCGTTTTTGTATTAAAGAACCGGCAGACATTAATTCAATATTACCAAAAGTGATAGTTAGCCACACAAAACAAACATCAATTCGAGTCATGCAAATAATTATGCCAAGCTTGACAATGGACATCTTGTTGGTATCGATGAAAAAACGATTTTGAATTTTATTTTGATCAACTTTTTTTGTAATAGTAGCTATCTATAAACTACACTGTTCACTTTTTGCACGTTGCTGCACTAACCGGAAGCATAAAAGCCAGCAGCTTGCCAACCAATTACTCTGTTACTGGACAAAGAGGCTTGCTTGAAGCTCATACCAGCATCATACAGGCAACTTTTACATAAACAATTGCTTTCCTGAGTACAAAATAGATCGTCAACGATTTTTAAGAATTGTTTTTTTGGTCTTATGTTGTAATGGCTTGTCTGTTTCAGGCTAGCACATCATTACCTGTCTTCAAAAACTCCACTTCTTCTATGTAACCTTCTACAAACTAAAATCTGTCCTATAACCTAAAGCAAGACCAAAATTCCAACTTTTTATAGTTGTAAATTACTCGTACTTTTGTTTTTACTGCATTCCCAAATGCAACTGTCTCGTTCTAGGCTGAAAAGTTCAACGTCACCACTACGAGACGCTGGAGAGGAACCAACGACACAACCCTGCATGATTTCCGCAAGAACTATTCCAGAATAGGATCTAAAATATGGCACTCCTTTTCCTCTGGTTTGCATGTAGTCTCTGCAAGAACTAATCTGTTGAAGGCTGTTTCTGGATCTTGTATATATGATGCTTAGATATGATTCACTAATGTTATTTGTAGGTAGGCAGACAGGCTAGTATCATTGCTCACTAAAACGGAGTGTAGTAGCTAATATCTATGTAGACTACTAAGGCCGAACCATAACTTATGATATAGGCTTACCTTTATTTAGTGTTTCTTCAAAGTTTTGTGTGTGTGTGCAGAAATCCTGGCCATGAGCTTGAGATTAGGTGTGCCCAACTTTTGAAATGTAGAGACTTATAGCTAATATACCCAGGAAAAAACCATTACTATTGCTAAAGCAAAAAATTTAGTGTCTTAATAGCAAATGCTTCTAAAAACGATGCTACCAGTACTGATGTGTTCTTTAAAAAGGGAGGAAACTAAAGTGCAGAAGTGTTCAAAAGAATTTGCCTGGTAAACATTAATGTCATTTGATGAATTTTGAAATTAGCGTTGGGCAGTTTGGGTTAGTGTTAAAACAGGTTACTGTACTGATGGTTGGTGTTTGTTGTTAGGCAGTTAAAGTTAGTCTGAGAAATTCTGTAAAATTTCATATTTTAGTAGCATCTAAGCACTTTTGATTTTGTATTGAAAACATGTGCTGTGATGTTTAGTGTAAAGATATTGCCAACTTATCAAGAAAAGTTGACTTGAACCATTTATGGTGCAATTAAAGCAAAGTGTACAGTGTGTGAATACAAGATCTGAAGATAGATTTAGAGAAACTTGGTAAAACTTATGGCTTTTAGCATAATGTGCTCTTCAAACAGATTTTTTAATGCTGCAATTTTTAAGTAAAGTTGGGCATGCTATGGATTTCATATTAGTTTTAAGCCAGATTTAAATCTCTCAACAAAGTGACTAAAACGCTGGCAGTTTAAAAAGTTTTTTGATGTATTTGTTTCATTTTTGATAAAAATTGGGTAATCCTGTATTTTAGCGCAGTAAATTGTTTAAGCTCAAAGGGCAGTGTACACTGTAGGGCCAGGCCTGATATGTAAATGTACGGGGCAGTGTACACTGGAAGGGAGTGTACAGGGTGGGTTCCAGTGTACACTGCCCCGTACATTTACATACCGAGCCTGGCCCTACAGTGTACACTGCCCTTTCAGCTTAAATAATTTACCACGCTAAAGTACAGGATTACCAAAAATAGTACTGGTTTATTTTTTATTTTGGTCACTGATAAAGTGTTGAGAATTTAAGTCTGGCCTGTGATCCAATCCAAATAGGTGTAATAGTGTATGTGATCCAGGTTTGCTAAACAGGTATAGGTTGCACTCCCTTGGAACAAACAGAGATGAGAGCATTGGATTGAGTTAATAAGACAGTCAACAGACTAAGCTAACTTGTGCAAATTGATCTTTTGATTGTTGTGCAACATATTGGTACACTTTAACATAATAAAAGGGCAGTGGCTATTTTGCCGTCGATGGCAATTTGCCCTTGGAATCTATTTTGCCGTAATCACTCACGTGTGTTTATATAGCCAAATTTGCTATTATTACACCTGTGACACTGGTGTAGTGGATAGTGCGCTGGTCTTGAGATACCATGGCTGTGGGTTTGAATCTCAGCTGGCAGGGCTTTAAAAGAAAGGCAGTGTACACTGAAGGGGCAGGCCTGGTATGTAAATGTACGGGGCAGTGTATATTGGAAGGGAGTGTACACGGTTGGGGATAGAGACCTGGGGGTCCAAAATTTTTTTAATTGGTTTTTAAAAATTGACCAATCAGAAACGACCAAAAGTCACATGTTTAGTACATCATTTAGATTGACCAATCACAAATAACTCACGGCAAAATAGTCTCTGCGGGTAAAATGCCGTCGACGGCAAAATAGCCACTGCCTAATAAAAGACGTCAGGCTTATATGGCAGTGTGGCATAATACACTGAGTAAGAGATCTAGTCTTAAAAGTTTTGGTTGAATGCTCAGAGCATTGTAATGAATGCAACATGGGAAAATTGTGAAAACAAACATTAGCATAGAAATTAGAGATAAAGCTGGTTAAATGTACTATTTGCTCTATTTCTTGGAAAACTGCTGTCTTGCGAGATATGTGTGATACATTAGGCAGGAGACTGCCTTACCGATTTCCTTGTAATGATATGACATGTCTTTCTAAAAAGATGCTTTTCAAAGCCAAGGAAAAACTACTTAACCTGACAGTTTTTAAGCATTGTAGACTGTATTCTCTGCTTGAAACAAAAAAAAATAGCAAATGTAGTAAACTGAATGGACAGCTGTTACATTTCACCATGCATTCTTACAGGCAATGTTTCTTTTTAAATTTTTGATCACCTATCATGTGCTCAAGTGATTTGCCAAGTTACTAAAAAATTAGAGTAAAAGAAACTATGTTTTTGAGATGCTATGTTCGTAGAATAGGGTGATTTTGTGTAGAGTTAGTTAGTGGCACAATGTATAGGTTGCACAGATCAGGTCATGTGATGTATGCCACATTTTAAATTCTGCACAAATAAGCTCATTGACATATATGGGGTGGTTATGCAATGCATTCCACTAATTAGATTTTGCATGGCTCAAATTGTCGATTCTAATATAGGATAATCTAGCAATGTAAGCTGCTAATTTGGTTTTGCATGGCTGCAGGTGTCAACTCTTGAACGAGGCAATTGTTAATGAGTGTTGCCAGGTTGCTATATGCTTAGGCCATTCAACGTGAAGTGATTGTACAATGTTCTCATTGTTTGGTGCTGTTAAAAATTCAACCTGTGGCAAACATCACTTGGTCACATTGTATGGCACTCCATGACCCTAGTCGTATAAAATACAACACATGGCCTGTATCACATGACCAATCTTGAATGATTTTGTTCTGCTTCAATGGGTGATACAGTGACCTCCGTGATCACTTGACCACATTCAAACAGAACATGGTTGGCTTAGGCAAGTTTGGACTGATGAAGTTATGTCAAGAAGAATTAAACAATATGCATCGTGACAGGCAATAATTTGGATTTTTTGTGATCGTTTTTGTTTTTCTGCTGATGTATGGCAGTAAGAATAACAAAATAATTTTTTAACTGAACAGTATTTTAGCATTTTTATTTTTGCTGTATCTATTGCTGTTAATAATTATTGGAAATGCATGAGACAGCAGCCTAAACGTTATGCAAATTACAAAAAACCTTTAAAATTTAGCACTTGGTTTTATTGCTAACTGAGTAGTGGTTACAGTTAAATGACTGAATTATCACTTTCTTGCTTGAAAAAAGGTTACGTTACCTGTTTTTTAATGCTAAGTTATTGTATACTTTTGTACTCAATAACAATGTAACTTTGCATTCTGATAGAATCAAAACAGTTAAGATATAAAAATGTTGTTGTTTCACTAACTGCTACTAGAACTGTGCTATTTAAATATGGCATTTTCAAATAAAGAAAAGACTTCTCAAAGAAAGTCTGCATTCAAGAGTTTTGGTAATTTTATTGCTCTGCACATGGTCAAGCGTTTGATTCGTAGAAATAAATCAAATCAAGTTTCAGGTGATGCACAAGAAGAGACTGATAAAGAAGCATTAGAAGCAGGATTTGACTCGCACTCTTACCAAAATGGTTCGGTAAGTGGGGTCAGCAGAAGTAATTCACTGTCATCAGCTAATAATCCAAAGTTAGCTGTTTTACATAACATTAGCAAACTGCCCAATGGTTCTCCAAATGGAGCTAATTTGGAGAAAGCTCCTGTTATGCCTGGTGTTTTTGGCCTCAGCAATCATGGCAATACATGTTTCATGAACTCAGTAACTCAGTGTCTCAGCAACACTGACTTGCTTGCTGAATATTTTGTTATGGGTCAGTACAAACATGACTTAAAAAATTGCAGAAAAGACAGAAGTAAGAAGTACGGAACCAGAGGTGAAGTAACAGAGCAACTGGCAGTTGTCATCAGAAGTTTGTGGATGGGACAATACACACCAGACATGACCAAAACTTTAAAAGACATCATAGGAAAATATGCTTGCCAATACAAAGGTTCAGTTCAACATGATTCACAAGAGTTCCTCTTGTGGCTATTTGATAAAATGCATGAAGATTTGAACATGCAACCTACAAAGAAGAAAAGCTTTGTTCGCCAGAAGTCTTTTCGAAAGAATCGGAAAGCACTGATTGAAAATGCAAAAGTAGCCACAACTAAAACACTGTGTGGTACAGATATACCACATAACAGCTTTATTCAAAAAATACTCCAAGGACATTACCACTCAAGTCTAACTTGCCCTACTTGCAAACGAAAAAGTGAGACAATTGATCCCTATCTTTGTGTGTCTTTGCCTCTAAAGCAAAGAACAACGAGGCCTATTTTCGTAAATGTTGTGTACTTGCCAAATAAGAGACGTAGTACTAGCAAAAAGAGTTTAGCTGGTCGAACTATACGAATTGGTGTTTCTGTCGAAATGGATGGAAAAATGAACAGCTTACGACAAGCAGTGGCAGGAGAATGTGGAATTCATTCTAGGTTGTTGGCTTTTGTTGACTTGCAACATGATGGTTTCCATGATTCTTACGGAGACGATAAAGATATCTCTGATATACCTGTTCCGAATGCAGCTAATGCTGCTAGTAACATGTCACTTTATGCTTTTGAATTGCCTCCAATCGCAAAAATGACAGCTGGAACTTTACCACGAAACTTTGCAAGCAAGCACAAGAAGAGAAGTTCTGGAAGCATTAAGCAAGCAAGGGAAGGTGGAAACGATGGAACTTCGGGCATTCCCAAAGTTGATAGTATTGTTGTCATACTTATAAACAAACAAGGCGTAAAAGAGCAAGGTAATGTCTATGTACAAAGTAGCAATATCGTTTTTGTCATCTTAACGTGTACTTATGCATAGCTGATGAAATGTTTGTCTGCAAATAACCATTGACTTCGTATCAAGCTGATTAATTTTTTGCGTGCTTTTCTACAAGAACAAAAGGTTTGATCTTCACAAACTATGCGCTGAAAAGTCTAGATTAGCTTATTGTGCCTAAGTGATGTCTTTAATTTAGGGAAAATGCTTTGCCAAATACTACCCTAAACGCAAGTAAAATTCAAACAAATTGTAAAGCATTTCGTTTAAATTCAATTTTTGCATGGCTGTTATTCTAGTATTGTATTTCTAGATTGCATTAAATAGTTCCTGGCTGTCTTAGAAAATCCATGGTTGAGTGGAAAGGAGATCAGGCCTAATCGAATGTTTGGAACTTTTTCAAATATCTTGAATTCAAATGCACAGAAGGATCAATGTTAAGAGCTATGGTGAAAGTTCTTCCCTCTATGCGACTTCACTTGTGAATATATGCATTTTGTTAACAAAAATTTTGGAAACTGTAAAATTGTCAAGTGGGGTCCTTTTTTTGCGTAGGCATACAATTTCTCTCGAGTTTCATTCATGCATAGCAATATTATAATACCGCCTCTTGTGAGAGCGTCTCGAAAAGCTTTTTGGTGAAGCAGCTTTTTCGAAAGGTCATTTAATATCGGGTACCACTAATAAATGTTATTTGTAACAGGAAAGCGATTTGGAAGACCAATAGTTTTTCGAACTTCCAGAGATGTGTTGTTGAGTGAACTGCAGAGCATGGTATTAAGTCAGATGACTGAGCATTTGAAAAATGGAGTGAAGTATGAACGTATGGGCTCGTTATTTCGATTACAGGTATTGCATGACGCCTTAGTGTTGTTTAAAAATATTGGTAGTTGTAGAAATAAACAATCACGTAAAATTTTTCTTGATTTATCATTCTGAATGGACTGCTTATGTACAAGTGAAATTAGTGCAGAATAGTTGCGTTATTAGTATTCAGAATTGGATTTTGCTTCTCCTTCAGCGTTCATTCACTCTCGGTACTAGTTGAAAGAAAATTGTTTTTTGTTGAATGATCAAACTATGAACATACCAGTGAATGACAGGCAATCAGGTTTGCTGAATTCCTGTTCAAAACTTAGAAAGCTATTTAACCAAGAAAATGCTTTTTTTAGTCTTATAGCAAACTACTACAAATATACTAAGTCTTGTAAAAAAAACTCTTTACCAAGCAATTGTAAGATGTTTTTACAATAAATACTACACAGTTGCGACAATCTATTATTGGCGCTATTAAACTGCTTCCTTCGCTGTGTGAAACAAGGCTGATATGAAGTTCAATATCATGCTTACGTCTGGCATATTGCTCAGAACATTAAACCTGTTGCAGTCGTATGAATTAATATATCAAGCCAGGGATTCACTTTACGGAGCGCAACTGCACACTTTATTCAGTATTTCGACCTATCAGATCTCATCAGTATAGTTGGTGACTGATAATTTTGCCAAAAGCTTAGAAGAAAATTATTATATTTTGTTACTAGCCTATCTGCTGCAAAGCTGCTGTTTAAGTTTTACAATATTATACCTAATTGCAGCAGACATTTGTAAGGCGAAGTAGTGAGTGTGTGGCGTGAAAGTACAAACTTATTACTAGCTTACTGAGTATGAAAAGGTAAAGCTTTCACTGTAATGTACTTTCCAATGAGCGCATGGTATCTTTAGCTGCAGCATTAACGCGAAGGCTTTCTGCTAAATTTGTGATAGGCCTGTGAAACGATAATCACCGTTCAAGCCCAGCATTAAAAAAAATCGTAAAATTTGCTTTATTTAGGTAATGGATGGGTTGCCAAGCAAATCTTACATTTCCCAACAAGCGCAGCAACCACTTCGGCTTCCAACAGTTGACAAAGCATTGGAAAACAGCCCAGCTGGTGGACCACTGCACATTAAGTTAGTGGCCGAGTGGGATACCGACACGAAGGCGGGAGTATTTGAAAAATTTCCGGAAGAAAAGGTTGGTGCTTACCGGTAATGAGATAAAATCTGCTACAGAGCAAAGCAATGCAAATACGTTTTACTGTGACTCACCATCAGAAGATGGTAAAGATGAAAATTGCCTTATTCTTATTGGTTTTTGAAAATGTCTGTGGTTACGAAGAAAAACGACTTCAGTGCGTTCTTTTACGCAGTGGTTCTCAACGGGGAGCCGCTTGACTTCTGAAGGGAAAAATTATTTCTTTAGGGGAGGAAATTTGTTTGAGGGAGAAATTCAGGAAGAAACAACACTCGAGCTTTTTAGTATGAGTTTGTGTGTGAGTCCCTTGAACATGAAAGTATAAGACCATGGAACGCAAATTTGACCATTGAGGCATCAAAAACATCGATCGAATCTGGGGTCTGTAATGGAGGAACTCAGAAAAAACCTCGAAAATCACCAGTTAAACATTACAGTTTGTTTGTAGAAATTAACGTTCTCGCACAGTTCAAACGTTATATGCTGTCGCTCATGATGCAGGGAGCACCTGTCGCGAGGTTCGCACTTCTTTTTGACTTTTCAGCGTTGCACATCCGTTCATCGTTCAGACCAAGATTTAAACGATGAATGGAAATGGATGACTGAAAAACCTATACAAGTGCGAAACACGAGTCTGACGTTTCTCGCATTATGAGTGACAGCTTATTATATTTCTCACATGCTTTATTAATTAAAACAATGAAAGTGCTTCTGTTGTAAACAGAACGTTATTTCGCTTTCACAGGTGGAGCTGCAAGAAAGCGTGCGATTGCAAAAACTTCTCCATCAGCAACCCGTCACCTGCTCCCTGGAGGAATGCTTTGATCTTTATACCGAAGTGGAGGAACTAGGTTTTGACAATGGGTGGATGTGTCCGCATTGCAATAAGCTGCAACATGGCACAAGAAAGAAACTGAGCTTGTGTTCCCTGCCCGACATTTTTGTAGTTCATTTGAAACGATTTCGAATTGAAAACGGCAAAAGATTCAAGCTTACCACACTCGTGGAATTTCCAGTTACTAGCTTAGACATGTCGAAGCATATTTACAGGTGACACGCTGCTAAATAATAAGTAGTGGTTTTAGAGTTTTAGCTTGAATGAGCATAACGGCTTGTTTATTCTCTATCAAAAGACTAAACCCATGATGCTAGTAAACGTTTTAATAATTTATTCTGGATACTAAAAATTGCTAATACTTCACAATCTTATGCCCCTGGCTTAAATCATGGTTTCTTAAAAGGTGCTACTAGTAATTCTTGAGGCTTCATCTCCTAAATCAGCTGGATACTGGTGCTCTCATCTTAATGTTGGCTTCAATGTCAGTATACAGGGTGTTCCAAAAGTCTTGGGCACATTTTGACGTTGAATATGTCAAAAACTATTAAGGAAATAACAATGCGTCTGATATATTCTGAAAGCTTGCAGTCTCAAGTTTTTTATAGAAAGTTCAAAGATGTTCAATGTGAACACCGTTAGTCATACGCCACACATCAAGCCGGTAGTCAAATTCCTGCTAAAATGCGTTGTCTATGGTTGCAAGTTGCAACAACTTCCGCTATTCGGCCTTGAGATCAGCTACGTCTTTTGGAAGGGGGAGGCACATAGACCAGTGCTTTCACGAAACTCACAAAAAGAAGTCGCAGAGTGTGAGATCTGGAGACCTAGGATATCAGGGCAAGAGAACGCGATCATCAAGTGTCGCTGAATCAGTTTTTGAAAGTTCAAGAACACAAAACGCTTTTTCTGGTTGAGTGAAAGCCATTGGTGGATCTAGGTTATTTTAGTTATTTAAGCTACATGAAAATATATGAAAAAATTATCAGCATGACAAAAAAAACTCAATGAATTTAGCATTAAAATGACAACAGTTTCATTCAACTACCATTCATAGATCAGCAGAAATGAGGACTTACAATGTGCCCAAGACTTTTGGAACACCCTGTATTATATACTTTATCTGCAGTGTTTTCGTTATCAGACCGTAGAGCACAGGATTCATTAACCGAAAGTGGGGTGGTCTTCAAAAACACTGTCGCGCGAGCATGGAGGATATAAGCGTTACATCAACCAATCATTAGATTGTTTTTTTGCAAAGCTAGTAGCAAATAGAAAACAAAACATTTCCTTAAGGACGTTTCGGCTTCGATTTCAATCACTGTCACCACATGATTGGTGTCATTGTAGTTACATTGTAGTCATATACGATTTCGTTGGTTATTTTGCTAAAAAACATCGAAAATCCATGCTTCGAAGAAGTGATGTATTTGCCATTCTTATTTGCAGTGAGGTTCAAAGTCCATCTCTGGGCAAAGCATCGTGGAGTAATTCTAATAACACCTACCACACAAGCAAGTTTCCGCACCGAGTGGCAGAGAATACGATGTACGATTTGTATGCAGTGTGCAATCACTATGGTAACATCAATTCTGGACATTACACAGCATGCTGCTGTAATCCACTCGACGGGAGATGGTACGTGGAGCGAGTATTTGGTGCAGGTGGTGGTGTGTTCAACTTGGTGTTGCACGGCACTGTGTTCACCACTGATGTTCATTAAGTCGCTCGACTTAATGCGTTAAAGTATTGATGATTTTGTTCAATAGACGAATGGTTCTGAAATCAAGTTTTGAAAGGGGGACGAAGTTGCTAATATTGCATTGTTTTGTTTGAAAATGTATTACTGGGCTACGAAGAGTTAGCTCACATTTGTGTTTTCGTAATTCCAATGCCGGCAAAATTTTTGTGCAATATGGAAAAGTGCTTTTGGCCAACTCATCTCTGCTATTTTACCGTGACTGGGATTGAAATTCTCATTACCATCTTAGCTGAGCAGCATCCCATACAAGTCTTAAATATTGTACTTTTGTATTTAATTGTGCGTGTGTGGATCAAAAGCGTGCGTATGTCTTCTAAATCTTGGTTTGTTTTATTGACACGTTTAGGTATCGGTTTGACGACGACCAAACTGAATGCATCAAAGAAGAAGATCTCTCCTCTCCATCCGTCTACATCCTCTTCTACCAACGAAGATCATCTGCTGCTGCTTTGTCATGCGGTGGAGCATCCGTGAACTCGGTCATGTCAGATCATTGGGCATTCAATCTGCCGCAGATACGGCAGCGCATACAAGTATGTAGTAATGCTTAATCATTGTGCTGCTTTGTAAGCTTCAAAACGCATGATTGCAGGTGCTAAACTTGTAAAAGCTCGTTTGCTAATCAATGCCCTTGCTCAAAAGCAGATGGTTGCTTTTGTTTTTACTCCTCTTGGAGGCATGGTATCATACGAATATTTAGTTTCGCATCGCAAACCTAATGAAGGTCTGACTAGAAGAAAGCGGCAGTCCATTTCAAACCAGTCATGAATGCAAATTACGGACGGCGATCCTGTCACCAACAAGGCGGGCTAACGTTAGTTGGAGCCCGAAAGTCGCCTCTTACGAGATACTTCGTGACCAGCTTTACTATTCTAACCCGACCAAGCGTAGGCTGAAAGGTTGACATATTTCACTTTATCAGTAACTTTTTGCTCTGCGTATACAGAATGAATGACGGAAAGCGACTTTGCTTGTATATTTTGCCGCAACAGTTGTTTAAACATGGCCAGTTTAGGGCGGCGTTGTTTCTTTTGATCTAGGCCTACTATAGTCGTGACATCTTGCAGCTTGCGTATTTTGGAAAATTTGGCAAAACACGCGACGTTGTTGCAATGCTGAAAAGGTTGCAACATATTGTTTTGTTGTTTCCAAAGCAGATGAACAATTCTGAACTGAAGTCAGCATTTTCTATCACAAAGCACTCAACCTCCCGCAGCAAGTAACGCCCAGCATTTGGCAGCAATAAAAACTGCGATTTTGTAGTTCTGGCAAACTGTTTTGACATGATTTTTTGTTGCAAGGTCAAATCATTTTAATTTGAAACAACTTTTCCATCAAATATGTTTTCATCTTGGTTGGCAATGGGCTGCCACTTCCTTCTGGCCTGACTGTCACTGGTATTGCGCGTGAACCTAAATTTTTGTTTCGAACCTTGCCTCTATTTTAATAAAAAAAAAGGTGAGGGAGACACAATAGCATAATATATCTGTTCCAATTGTTCGGTTGGTTTGCACAATTTTGCATCTCTGCTTGCATTTACGATGGAGTCCCATAAGCATATTATTGATGTTTCACGTATCATTTTCTATTATTGCAACGCGTTTCAACTTTTGTAAGTCGGCTTGCACTTCTTTATTTCGCAATAATTTCATCCGCTGTAATCAATCAGAGTTTGTTTGCAGCTATTCCTTTACCTATTTGTGAAACAACGACGAAAGTGTTTAACACCGGAGAATTGTTAACCCGGGCACTTTCGGAATGCTGGCGACACCTTTTTCCGATTGCAATACTGATGATTGATACCATAATTTAAAGCTCGCTGAAAACCACCGAGCTCACGAAATTTCTATTAAGAGTTTTCGAGATTACCACAACGAAGGCTCTTTGTTGGGAATAGAACTCGCCACCAGCAATTACAGTCTAACGTACGCATTAACCTCAACGCCACCACACGGTTGCTGAGGAAGAGCCGTAAATACATGGATGTTAAAAAGTGCGGTTACAGCAGCAGCTTGAGTGGAGTACTGTAGAATGGAGCTGAAGTTGGTTTCTTTTTTGTTCCTTCAAAGCGTCGAGAAACTGCGAAAGAAAAAACTAACTTCAGCTCTGTTTCACTCCTCTTCGCTATTGCGGTGAACGCACTTTAAGAAATGAGGAAGATTTTGTTCAATCATCAAAAACAAGGAATATCATATTTAAAATGTAAAATGTGCCAAGGACATCAATTATTGGAAATATTTAGTTTTATTAATGGCTTAGGTGCTACTTAATATTTTTCGCAATTTCTGACTAGTTCCGCAAAACGTCTTGCTCCAAATGTCCCGCGTTAGGTCATCTAGTGTCTCATTTCGAGAATAAGTCCCCTTTCTGCTCGTGATATCGTTGTACTGTAGTACTAAACCCTTTTTTGGCCAAGTAAATGGTTGTAACGATAGTGATATGTCAAGCCAGCAGTTTTATCAAAGCGCGTTGACCGCAGCAAGTCTACGTTGTGGTGAGCCTTGTGTACCGTAGCAGTTGTGCATTTTCAGCTAATTTTCGGTACAAAATAAAGCGTTTTTTACCAGAATAAATAAGGTGGATGAGACCACAATTTTATTGTAGGTTGGCGAACGCAAAAAGTATCGAAAATTCTCAAACTAGAGTGATCAAAATGCGCCGTTCTCATCCGCACCAGAGCGTACAGTTCAACAGTTTGAAAAGCACTGTCATTGCATTGTACAGATTATACGTCATTGCTATGGCACTGCCTACCGTCATTCAACTGGTTTTGCATCACATTTAAACGATCAAGCTAGGCTTTACTTTCCCGATTTCTGGCCAATGCTTGCAGTGCTTGCGGCAGGTTTTGAAACCTTGTTTTGAAGTTCAGAGCGCTTAATTACCGCAGCCATCCGTCTTCTGCATAAAGTTTGAAAGTTTATTTGCATAAAGGCTTAAGTTGTCACCGATTTTGAAACCTTGCGTTCAATATTGGATGATTAATAATTCGAAAAGTTTAAAATATGCTTGTTATCAGCATTATAAAGAAAGATCAAGTTTAGCCCAGTCATTGTGGGTTCTAGCGGCGTCACACGGATTGTTGTGTGGAACAGGGTGTTGTCCTGAAAGCCTACTCACACCCGTGCTCATCGGTTTTACTATTTCAGTTCAACTCGCAAAGTCATTTGAATCGCAACGCGGTAGCTGGAAATCGCGTTCAAACCTTTGCAACGGCTCGCGATAAGACGGGAAAGAAAGCCGCTAAATTGGAACCTCCTGCTGATAGCTCGGTTGCCATGGAAAGGAATGTAAACAACAACAGCATGAAGATCGCGGCCGCTCTCAAAGTGAAGGGCAGGGGCGAGGCGCCCCCTGCTATCGAAGAGGAGGACAGCGATGACGGGGGGTTCACGTCTCCCAGTCGCCCCCACGCGAAAGGTCTCGTGAGACAGGGCTCTGCTGTTGTGCCGAGGACCCGAAAAAACGAGTTTGGTGGTCGCCAATACCGGTCGTACCGGACCACAAGGAGCTCGCGGACTCAGCGAACGAGTCATGTGTAATCAATCATAGCAAGGCGATCATGCGAATTACTGCACTCAAATTTCATGGCAGTAAGCTGCATTCCGCAAACAATTGGCAGCGGTACTGTGTTGTGTGTAGTGGGGTAACGACGGATTTTCGAGAGGCGGTCACTGCTTGAGTCGGTTTAAGCCGTGCAATGTTGTAGATATGATTAAAAATCGGGGGCCAAACTACAAAAAGATCTAAAAAAGCAAATTTTTGGATTCTGAAAGTACAAGGCTGGGTTGACTGTAGTGCCGCTATCTCTCTTAAACTTGCCTTTAATTTTGTCAAGTATTACGCAGTTTGCAATGTGCTTTTCGTCTCGTTGCAAACCCGCGATTGTTATTGTCTTCCTCACAACATTGTGCTTGTATTCCACGAGCAGTATTGGTGTTACGTGATAGCATGTATCAAAGTCACGTGACATTTCGCGTCACAGTGTTAATCATCAGTTTCTTCGTTGACATATCAGCCGATCGAAATTTGATCGCGATTTCTTTGTTGTGCATTAATTCGGCCGGGCAAAAGCCGGGTTGCTTTATTTGTTTTATTATGAGACGCACGGTGGCGCAGATTTTTTCGCAAGACTAACGCCTGTGAGAGTTCCGCATGCTTGTGCGGTTGCCAAAGCACCGCACGGGAATTTCCCTCGCTTTGGTTTCGATGGAAATGCATTGTGCTAGCTACTGGTTCCAGGTACATCTCCGTCAAAGTTGTCTTTCGCTAAACCGGAAATATTTTGAAGCCAAGGAAAAACTTCATAACGAACTATTTTTCATAGGAACTGTCTTGCAATAGAAGAAACTAGATCCGGTTTCCGTTGCGTCGAAACGTCTCCTTGTAGCCTAAAAGCATTTTTAGTATAAAGCAGACATCACTGCATGCTCAATGTACGAAGTTTATGCAAGAATCGATAATGTGTATAGAGTCTTCTCTGGGTAGCTTTAATTGCCACGTGGTGGCAGTATAGCGGTACATTGTATTTTAGTTTAACAAGACTAAAAAGTAATTGAACCACAGTTTTTATGTATAAATTGTCTATCAATCCATTCTTCCACTGTGTCTGTCCTATGTAGCAATTGAATTACTAGTTAAAGTCATTGTGATAATCGCATCAACTGCATTTTTATAAATATTTTCGAATATTATTTTATGTTTGGCATTGCGGAGAATTTTTAGATAATTTGTTAAGGGGTGAAAGTTGTTTTCTAAACTTTTTCTTTTGGTGATTGAGCAAGCCCTGCTAAACCATTGAGAGATGTTGTTAGCATTTTGTCTTACCTACTTCAAGGCAAGCAGCTGAAGAAACGACGACTTATGCTGTTACACGTTGGTGTGTGCTACAGGTTTGGTCATTATTTCGTCAAACGACTGCTGCAAAAACTGAATGTCATACAGTCTCTTTCATGATCAAGCGCCGATTAGTTGCTTTGGCAAATAGGAAATTTGAAAGTATTGCTGAATGACAACTTGGTTGCTCTGGCGGCTTATATGAAGAAAGCGAATAATAAGCGTAGCAGCCGGCCATCAACGATTAAATTTTCCCAATCGATTTGTTTCACTATGCATTGCTGATGACAACATGTGTTGCTCGATAAAACGTTTGATCTGGTAATTGTATCCTTCTGGATAAAAGAAAAATTTGATATACGAATTTTAACTTGCCATCGAGTTGTTTGTTTAAATTACTCGTCTGGAAGCCTGCTTTTACGTTCTTTTTTCTGGTTCTCAGGGCTTAGATCTGTTAGTTCGGTATGTCTTCACAACCACTCGCTTTCGAACACCGGTGTGCTGCTGCATTGCTAGTCTTATCAAATATCGCTGTGAGGAGCTTGTCACTGTTCATTGCATTATCCATTATCCAACCAGTCATTCACGATTCAAACAATTGATCAAACTAAGTAGCAGCTGGCAGAACATATGCTCTATGGTGCCATGCTGTTATTTCGACAATTGATACACTATAATCTTTTGAATAGATTTGTTTTGTCATCGGAAATGCAATTCATGTGAAATCGATTGAATGTTTGATTGTTAACGATTAGTGTGTTTCTTTTTTCTCCATAAGTACACTACGCAGGAGCATTATCTGCTGGTTCACTCAACACGACGTACTCTCTTCGGTCAGCTGGAGAAAAATACTTCTGGAGGATCCAAGGTTGTATAGCTTTAAAAAGGTTTTTGAAAATGGCAATATGCTGGAATATGACTCTTAACAATATATCGTTTATAGTGCTTTTTGCATTTTCTAAACTTGCTAATCGTTGTGTATATTTTTTTTTATAGAGTTTGTGTTGTAGTCCTTTATCTAAAGCTATCACGTCAAATCATAATACGTATTCACTGAAAAATTCGCTCTGTGTTGCATCGGTACTGCTAGATAGCGAGGGAGGTTGCGAGATGAACCGAGATCCGAACTCGTGATGAAGAAACAGTGACTTCGACGCTGCAAGCATTACGTTGCTTACGGGATGGCCGAACCATCGTTTCCGCTGAAGCTCGCTCTTCGAGTTCAAACTTTACGAATTGGGCTTAATGCATCGACATGTTAATGTGGCGTGGCTGCTGTCTTAAACACAGTGTGATCCTTGTGCGGTCTCCCAAACTCGACGTTCATCTCGGATGAGTTGAATGCTGTTACTCTTTCAAGGATATTTTCAGAAAGTTAATATCATGGCTACAGTTGACGTAACGTCAAAACCTTCAGTTTTTGCAAATTAAGACCCAGTTGCCTAAGGACATACAGAGCGTTTTCTCGGAAATTCTTCAAGCTGGCAGGCAACCTCAAGGATAATTTTTCAACGAACGCCTTTGCTCAGCAAATTCCTCTTGAGTGATGGTGGAGCTGGCAGTCGGGAAATTATAATAAGTTAGGAATAGCTAGCAGCTTTACCGATTTGCAGTGTTACCTAAATAACATTACTTGCGCGCCTATGTTTCGAGAAAAAGAAGGGCTAGGCACAGTAACAAGGAGAACAAAAATGAAGCGCTTTAAAGGGCTAGCTGGGAGAGGGGGCACAGTGACTGTGTTCCTTAATTTTTAAAATCAAATCAAGGGATAAAAGATAACTTCAGTAACTGCGGCAAAAAAAGGTGAATTCCAAAAAAAAGATCACCAAGAGATTTGAAATGTAAGTGACAAAATCGAGAGTCGGAAAATATCCTTACAATAAAAAAGGTCAACCAACAAATTTCATATTTTTGTCAACCCCTCCCAAAAAGAAATTACTTCTAGTTACACTGCTGGTGGTAAACGCAATTTGTTTAATGTTCTGCTGCGTCGTAAGAAAGAGACCTATTTTCCCAAAATTTTTGTGCTAACTTGTTTTATAATTAAAAGTAAAAAAATTGATATTGTAAAAACTCCACCATTTTTATACAGAAAACACCTTTGAATTTTGCATTTTTTTAAATTAAAAAATTTGTCTTCTCTCCCCTTTCCTCAGAAAGAAAATTTTAGCCAAGAACCTGTCTTGCATGTCCCAAAGACTTTAGGCGCATCCAAAATCTAATATATAAAGGGCAACTCGGTGTGTCTGTTTTATCTCCTCTGAAACTGCTACAGGTACAAGCATCAAACTTGGCACGATTGATCACCACCCCGTGGTGAGTGTCATAAGGGTATTCGCGACGTCATGATGACGTCGTAATCAAAAATAATTTTTTAGAACTTGCATGATTTGACAGAGGACAACCGCTTTTTGCTCAAACGAAAACCAGTTTCCGACTTGCCACATTTTAAAAATTTCATTTCTTTGCGGTCTAAAATGACGTCACAATCAACAATTCATTGCTCAATCTGTTTTTGTTTTTTCTCAAAAAGTAGTAATCGCACAAACGCGATTAAACGTTCCTTTGGAAGATATTAAAGTGCTTTCGATAAAAACAACTTTACAACAAGTACAGCCTATTTGACAATGCTACGATCACTTCTTTATTTAAGCACCTTGTAGGAAATATGTTCCTTCGAGCAATAACGTGCTGACTGAATCCCAATCGCTGGGAACTATATGGCAGTCACAAGGAAGAAAGCACTACAGCAAGATTTTATTCCATCAATTCGCGCAAGCTGTGGCAGATAATCAAAAATCACGTCCTGCTGCCACGACGATCAACAACGTACGAGAAAGAGGCAGACAACCAGAACACGTCCGTCCGCCACGGCGATCGACGAAGAAAGAGAGCACAATATCTCCGACCACATGGTCGGTAACAGAATCTGCACGCGACACCAGGAATTAGGTCGCTGCACACGTCTATGTAAACAGGGCACTGCACACGTCACATTAATAAAAAATAACGGATAAACAACCTAATGGCGGGAAAGGCAAGCCGATCACCGAGCTACCAAGAGAAGACAAAAATAAACATAATCTAGCCCTAATAAAAAAAGAAAAATAAATGTGTGTGATTTTAGACGCATACAATAACAATAAACAATACGCGTTGCAATATCACGGCTAGGTTGCCGGAAAGCCATGCAGGCTAGATTCCTGGCGTGAGGTTACATCGCCAGGCGTGCGAACTATAGGAGCACGATGTACTTTAAACGGAGATAGCCGAGCGGCTACAAACCTGACGGTATGTACTTCGTCAGTTAATATTACAGTAAAATCATAGGGTAAAACAGCAAAGGTGCGCGAGCTGGGCGTCAAACTGGGGACGCACGAAGTTGCAAATTAGCAAACACAGCTCTTGCAGTAAACAACTAGAATCACACACATCAGTGGGAGCAAGGTGCTAAGCCACTGAAAGCAAACTAATAAAAAAATGTAAAAAAAGACAAAAAGATGTTTGGCATGGCAGCTCGATGAAGTGCGAGGCGCGACACGCTACAACCTTAAGCCCTCTATGCATTTTTTCTTCTTTTTTCCTTCCACGTTTAAACTGCTCGAAGATGCCATAATACAGTATATCTCGTACGATTAAAACAAATCTTCGCTACCGAAGATCATAATATCAAGATGTTTTCAAAAATTGGAACCTTTTTGCAAAATCAGTTTACTAAAAAACTGATTTGTGACCTTATTTCTCAACTAATTTTCAAACTTTTTTCAACAAATTAAAGGACATTTCAATGCGATTCCGATAGTATACATTATATACAATTAATATTAGTTTTTATACTGAAAAAACTGAACTTTAAGACCTGTGGTGTAATTTTTTACCTTTTCCGAAAGTAGTGAGTTCAGCAAAAACAGGTGACTTTATTACGAAAACATCATATTAAAGTAGGCCTACTAACAATTATTGTCCTTTGAAAGCTTAGGAAATTTGCTTTCCACCAAAATGTGACTCCAACTACTTAAGCCTAAGGATTAGTTTATAATGGCTGATTAAAACTTGGTTGCCATACATGATGTTTCATTTATGGTAGAACAATTATCCCACCTGACCTAACAAACTTGCAGTTTGTTAGACAATGTTAGCTCTTTGGTGCATTTTGACTACTTTTCCTCACAAGCAAGGTTCTTTTGCATTATCTGTCGACGTTTTTAAATACCCAGATCCATCAAAAACTGAAGTCTCCAAATGTTTATGGAATGTAGTCTATCGATTGAAAACACAAAATTGTAGTGCCTGCATTTACCAAACTGCAATTTCTAGAATCGCTGAGTCCTTTGGTACATTTTGGGTATTCTTTCTTGATAGCATGGATCTTTGGCATTATCAACCAAAATATTCAAAAACATTCATCGAAAAATGAAGTCCAGAAACTTTAATATGTAGCCTACTCCAAGCAAAACACTTGGTGATCACCCAAAAAAAAAACGAGGAAGTAAAGATGATCATTTCTTATGGTTTGCAACAAAATGTAAGTGTCGAGCTACATGTGATCTAAATGTTGAAGCAATTTCCTTTGCAATTGGGCGATGCTGCCACAGCAGCCAGCTGATTTGATGTTCTTAAACTCGACATTATTATTGGGGTCCCCGCTACTGCAATAATTCAACTTTGAGTGCTTCATTTCGAATTAGTTTGCTCTTTGCATGGCGGCATTTATACCAGGGCCAAGGAACATGCACGCAGTCAGAGACGTTAGTTCATATAATTTGCCCACAGGAGTTGCGAGCTGCTAGTTAGCAATTTTCAAGACGATCTTCTATTGTAAGGGATCTGCTTCCAGCATCCAAGTGCAATAAAAAAATTTGCTCAAAAATGATCACCAGCATCATACGGTACCATACAGCAATCTATTACATCATGTCAAAAACCCGCGATCGGTTTCGACCTTATTGGGTAATTTTTCTATTGTAATTTGCCTACAGTAGCGATCCTAATAATAATGGCTCAAAACCCATTGTGAGGTCGTAATGTTAAATGCCATCGCAATGCTTGCCACTACGTAGTGAGAACAGCAGTTGGCAGCAAAATTATCCACTATCATTTTGAGAGCAAACATGAATGGTAAAGCCCATTACTGATATTTGTGATTGCAAGGATATCGGTGCAAAACACTAATCTTCATTTAACTGTAGGGAGGTCTGGATTAGGGGCAAAGTTAAATGTAATAAAGTCCCAAGTTTAACAAAAGATCAAAATTAAACAATAATAGCATCAATTTGTAACAATGCATTAAGAGGGAATGTTTTTGTTTGAAAAGAGCTTAATAGGCACCTATTGCAATAGGTTATATGACCTAAAGAAAAGGCAGGGCCCCTTTTCATGCTATGGCCGAATTAAAGCAAACAGCGCAGGTAAAAATCTTAATGTCACAAATATTAATACAAAAAAAGGAATGTTACTAAACCGTTTGCTATTGTTGTAATTACCTCTCCTCTTCCTTGGAGGGAGGTACGGCACAAACAATTCAGGTTTATGCCGTCAACTTAATTGAAATTAGGCTAGGGGAAAGATGGCAGCCCATTTCGAACCACTCATGAAATGACTGGTAGCCCCACCACCAACAAGGCAGACTGCCAGTGGTAGGTACCCAAGAGTTGCCTTTTACGACATGCGGGGTTAGCAACTTCACAATTGTAACCCGGTGAAGTACGGGTAGGCCACCTGTCTGCCACAAAAAGGTGGAGGCGTCCCGTTAAGTGCCGTTCCCAAGGACACAACAAGCAAGCTTGCCGGCTTGTTCTCCAATCTCCACACTAGCCTTTTTTTATGCTGAGCGCCAAGCAGCGAAGCTGTGAATACCATTTTTAAAGTCTTTTGGTATGACTTGACTTAGGGAATGAACCCGACTGCGATGCGGACGCTTCAACTACTACGCTATCGCAACTGTGTACCTCTCATAAATGTTTGTGCTGTGAAGCTGGCGCATCTGCATTAATTGATACCTTTTAAATCGGCACAGGTAATAATGTGCTCTGCCGGGGTAAAATCGCACCATACTTAGGAGAAAAATGTTTCTATTTTGCTTGGTAATAGCTTTTTAGAGTTACGCTTTGCTTAACTCTTAGCTGACTCACAGTTATATTGCATTTGCATTGTCTATAAACCCAACAAATCTAAATATACAAGACCTTTTCATTACTTGCACGAAAGTGGTTGGAGGGACACAGTTCAGTCTTCACGTCACTTCATGCTCCTTTTGAACAAAAAGAGGCCTACCTTAAATATTTCTGAGCGTTTTGTTTGAAAACAACTCGTCTTGATGTGCGCCTACTAAAATATGGTGAATGATTTTGGGGAAACCATAGCCGTTTTTGTTGCTATGCCGGAAACAAGACAAATAGCGCAGCCAAAACAACGCAATACCACAAATATAAATAGCCGGCCAATATACATAGAAAAAGGGCAGCACCATATCGCAAAATAGACTTACCACTAAATAGTTATTCAAGTAGTTGTAAAAGCAACCACCATTTCGCTTCTACCATTAGTTCTGATTGCGTTTCAATCCCTTCTCCTTTAAGTATTAACTATAATTTGTGGCAAAATTTTTTGTGAGCATTGCCAGTCATGATTAAGAGAATATGATGATCACAATTTCGTGTGGAAGAATTGTGAAAGTGCATAAAATTTATTAACGAAAGCAACTCATTGATTCACATAGCAACAAGAAAATGAAAAAAATTCTGATCTGCTTTTTCTACAATGGTCCAATTATCACAAAACGGATTGTAACACTCAATTTCGGATACGTGTCCACATGCTTTGTTAAAACCACCCATTACAAAAGTTTTGTCCTGCATCACATACGCCAAATTTCCACGTCTCCCTTTTTTCATTTCTTTGACGTAGATCCACTTATTTAACCTGGAATCATATTTTGAACACTTTTCATCGATTTATGCTGATAATTGTGACCCATAACGGCATATATGTTGCCCGTGCAATTAAGTGCCGCAAATTCATCTTTTGGCGTTGGCATTGACTAAACATGCTGCCAACTTTTTGTTCATTACATAACATTTCAATAGAAGACAAGCATTCACTAGAGAATCCTCTAAAACAAAATAAACGGTCATTACTCGTAATCAAAGCATGGTAGTCTTTGTCTTGATTAACTGATGGCAAATACCGACCATTGATTAAGAGCAGGATCAAAGAACTCGACTAATTTCTTTACATCTTTTGTGGAACTTGAACTGCCCTGACAACCGCGATTCCATCTTTATAAACCACTGCAGCAAAGCCAGTTTGACTAAGTTTCATTGAAGCAATTTCTACCTACTCCATGGTTGCTTCACCTATTTTCATTCTCTAAACTTTGTTTCTTGATGATCGTTTTTCCCATCCGCCAAGGCGATAAATGAACTCCTCAAGATTCAACAGGCATTGGCCAATAATGGGTTGTAGTAACTTAGGATAAACTTGTTGATCGTTCTGGTAAACAGCAAAAATTGTCTGGGAGTTTCCCTTACCCTGAATTTAAAATTTTTGACAAAAGGCTGGAAACAGGCGCTTGAAGCTTGGTAGTCAAAACTTTAAAACTAGGTGACCAAAGAAATAATTTTTAACAACCAGAGGCTCCATTGAAGCTGTTGCTGCTCAAAATGACGAAGACAACTTAAACAAATCTAAACGCTGAAAAGCAAAATCGTCTTAACTGATCGCTTTGTGTTTCGTCCACCTTATAATGGCATCATAAGCCAAGTGCTTCTCTATGGATTCTGGTCCTAATTGAGAAAGCAAATTCAGAAATGCTTACTCAGGTTAACTTTGAAATCATTTTTTGATATAATTTCAGCAAAGATGTCGTGAATAAATTGAAACGTTTCGTTCAATAAATTGGAGTTTTGATAAACATCTGCTACCTTTAGCACTTGAAAATCAGTTTTAACCAAAATTAAAGAATACAGGTACAAAACTCAACACAAAATTGCTTGGTTTTGTCGATTTTTAAGTCATTCGAAGCAGCTAGCAGCCCGAAAACATTATCTTGATTGATGCTGATCTTTGCTGCGTAGATAAAGTTGATGAGTTCTTTCGAAGAAGTCTCATCCACTCTTCCAATTTCTACAAAATCGGCATATTTCTCTCGGATTTCTGTTTGGAACATTGTCTTAAAATACTTGGAGTAGCGGGGCAAGATAAACCGGTGAGCTAGCAAGCTTTTTATTTTCTGTATGCGAGCAAAAAGCAACGTGCATTCCCTTGTGTAACTTGTATCTGCGTATTCCAAAATATTGTCGTTTTCCTTTACGCGTTCTCGGATTAAGCCCCCTTGGTTTGTTGTGGAAATTGATATTGGCAGTAGAAAATTGCTGTAATTTACCGTAAACAACACTGCAAAAATTTGTCATATTGATTTCGAGTAAATGTAACTGATTTGAAAGATTTGAATTGAACACTTTACCGGTATGACCAGCAGGATTATTAGCATCGGCTACGAACCACAAATAAATTTATCTGCACGCATAGGCTGTTTTGTGCGAATAATAAAATTACGAGGGAGATTATAAAAAAGCGTTTTGTGAATTGCAGTAAACGTCAATCCGGCTTTTACGCAACCGGTGAAAAGAAGATGTGTGCATTTATAGCAGAAGGGGAATCTGGATCAGTCCTTCCCCAGCTATAATTTTTTGTAGTAATGCAAATACCAAAGTCATTTGTAGAAACTGAAGATTAGAAATTTTAGAGACACCCGAAAATCTTTTATCCAACGTTAAAAACTGTACCACGAAAAATCTGCATAGTTTTGAATGCCCATCCGGCTTCTTACAAAAGGTTTCACCTCATGCCCGATAGCAATGACCGTTTTTCGGAACAAGTTTGTAAAGCAATGCAAATGAAATGATCACCGCCACTTGTCTCAAATAACTTGGCATTCATTTGTACAAGCAGCAAATGAAAGTGTTGAATTTCCAACCTGAAAAAACCAAGCAAAAATAATATAATTTTTTCTCTTTATTTTCCTGGCATTATGCCAAAAACATTTATACATTTGCAACACCGGTGGCGAACACAAAAACTCCAATTAACTAATGCCTCTTCCAGTTTAAAAAACAGCTTTTAGTAACAACTAGATAAATGTTAAACACCTTTTAAAAACGAGTCTGCCAGAGTGTCACTGAATCTGCGAAAATGAACACTTCAAGCTGCTCGTGAAAGTAGATGAACCAGACATACAATACTCTCAAGTAGTCCACAAAGAGTTAATCATCGTCCGTGGGATCCCCATTACGGGCAGTAGCTAAAGCCTGCAGAATGGAATACGGAGAATTAACGTTGGGTGGGTGAAATATAAGTGGTACTTGTTGAAATATGAGTCGTGGTGGGTTCTCTAAACTGTATGGGCCCCATCAGTTCATCTGCTCCCTGACCCACTCTATCACAAGCCCCCCAACCAGCGCTTAACAGCACATAATTTGTTGTTGTAAGCAAAATTAGGCACATGATCAGTAAACGAGGCTGGATGCGGGGTTTAATGCAGTGGTGGATAGCGGCAGACGAAAGAGACAGTTGTCTCTCTAGCGTCCCTGATAATTACCTCATGGAGTACGCCTGTCTTTTTGCATGAGGTATATGGTAGAAACGCTGATAACATTTTTGTAAAGATGCCCATACACATGAGGAAAAGTTCGCTTCTTGGGGGCCCAACCAATTTGCTCCAGGTTTCTAAATTTTAATATTCAGCACCAGTTCGAAGTCGTCAATGCGACGCTGGGATTCCTCTAACGGCCAGTGCTTGCTTTAACACTCGCGCTTTATTTGCAAGACTTTATTTGATATTTTTGGTTCTCAACCAAATTGTAAAACTTCACAAGCACCGCGCAAATAGACAAATGTGAAAGAAGGAATTTAAAAGATATAAACTTTACAGAAAAAAAGGAACAAGTTAGTTTAGGGGTCGTTCACATACCACATGACGCCGCCAAAGGGGGCAGGGGGAAGCAAAACCGTCATATCAGTGCTATATGGGGCAGAGAAGGGATAAACGATATTGTTATATAATATTATATTTAAAAAATAAAAATTTTTCATTGTTTGATTTAACAAGGTTTTGAGGTGAAAAAAATAAATTTTGCTTGAGTGCTTTTTCATATGACGCGTCACATGAAAGGGGTAGGGGGTTTACAAAAACATCATAATGCGTCACACGGGGGAGAAGCGATTACAAATCGGATAAAAGCGTCATGTGATTTGTGAGCAGCCCTTAGGATAGATGACCAGCCGTGAGCTACATCAGACATTGCTGCCCGCGCTTCAGCGGGTTAGAATAGTGGAGCTGCTCACCAAGCTTGTCATAAAAAGAAACTTTTGGGTACCCACCAATGGCAATCTGCTTTGTCGGTGGTGGAGCTGCCCATCTGCAACTTGCGGTCATGACTGGTTCGAAACAGACAGCCACTTTCTCCTAGCGTAATCTTGATTAGACTTGCGGTGTAAATCTGAATTACCGGTTTAGGCCGTGGCTTCAACCCAAGCGGAGGGGTAAACACATCATCAAATATAGCAATTTCCAGTCTAGCTATTGCCAAACAGAACTAAGTGCTTTGGGAGAAAGATGGTAAACATATTTGCAATGACTGTTAAGGTAAATTGCGCATTGAGAAACTTGCGATGGGTTTTCGAAATGTTTTTGTTTACAATTAAATGAATAACACATCACAATGATCTGGGAAAGTGACAACACCACACGGAAGCCGCTATTTTGCAAATATAAACCCATTTGACGTTGAAGTACCGATTGAAAAGAAACATGATAACGCATTTTCTTGCGCTAAAGCGTTTTTTTGCAAATGAACGCGGGAACCAGCTTCTTAAATGCAAAATACATTAATCAGCATAATACAAAAAAAACAACGTATATCATAATATGCAATAACCAACTGGCAAGATTAAACAAAAATGTAATACTTTAACCAAGGCAGAACGGGCACCTGCGACTAGAACTGTGCCGGCCATCCGGTGCTTTTTTAACAAATCGAAATCAAGGGCTCGAAAACGGCAAATCGGAAACCTGGCACAGCCCTTCCAGCAACAATTACATATGGCTCGTCAGCTTATAAAGTTGAACAAAATTAAAAGTTAAAAAAAGAACCCAGAAAGTCCTGAATCTGTCACTCGTGGCATGGAATCATAAATGTACTGGCAAGCACTTATTGCTTGTCGTTATACATTTCCAGGGAAGTACTGCAGCTCATATCTCTGTTTCGTCCTCACAGTCACTAGGGGACGGACGACTTCGAACTTCTTCGTACCATTTGTTTGTCAACCTCTGCATCTCGCTTCGGTTTTGTATCAGTTCCTATAAAACGAAATGCAATTTTACGAAAACTATGACAGGCCTTGTCACCTTACAGCAACACACACTAGCATGACGCGATAGAACTTACCGGGCTACAATGGTGAAGATGCTTATCCAGCACGCTGCAAGAGCCACTTTCAAGCTCCCATCGACGTCAGTTTACCTTTACGGCGGTGGGGGTCACCATAACTTGTTAGAAATAAACTGTCGCCCTACACTAGCCTGTACCTCGATTAGGTGTACGGTATAAACCTGGATTGCAATTCAAGCCGTACCTCCATATCCCCCCAAAAGGAGGGTAAACAGACTCACAGAGTTAATATCCAACGAGTGGGAGCTGAGCGCTTAGATTGTTATGTTGAGTGCGGAATGGCCGGCGTTTGTACTAAAAGCCCACATTTCGGGTTCAAGCCGATGGCTAGGGCCGACCGTAAATTGCTGATTCAAGGCGGAAACGTCACTTGGCGGTCTCCCAAACTCTGCCTTCTTCTGTTCGATAGGTTGAGCAAGTTCTCAATATTTCATTTCGTATCAATCCGGCCAAAATATTGTTTACTATTCCTTGAGAAAGAAACACAATGAGATCTAGGAACATAACGTCAACCCAATCGTGATCAATTTGGTGGGAAGTGGCAGTCCATTTTAAATCAATCATGAATACACAAACTGGCAGCCTCTAAAGTTGCCGCTTCAGGACATATTGGTCTCAATGACAAGAGCCGTCTCTGACGACACCCCATCATCACCCAGACCAGCTATTTATTCCAAACTGATCTATTGGGTCGTGATATAATAATAATAAGTTATCCCATCACAGTATATGAGATAGCATTGTTTAAGACATTCCTGTTTCTACGGTTTATAGCTTAAGTTCTTTTGCTGAAACAAAAGAGACATAAACTCACTCGCTTTGTAACTCTCCTGGTAAAGAATGGAACCAGATATTTGGCGTCGAAATAAGCGAAACCTTTTAGTCTTAAATCTTCTCTTAAATATTTTTCATCATATTCTTCCTCAGTTAGTTCAGATATGTGATCGGATTCGATCGTTTGCCCCATCTCTTCTGTTTTGCTCAGCGTCAGATTGCGATGAAACGGGCGTTTATCGTCGACTTGGAGAAACTAAAAATGGTTCGTTACTTGTCTTTGCTGTTTCTCAGACTTACTTTGGGCTTGACAAGTGCGGTAATCCATTTCGAGCAATTCATGAATAAAAATTTTCAGATTGGTAGCAGCACCACCAGCAAGGCGGGCTGCCATTGTTGGGAGGGCAAAAGTCGCTTCTTACGAGACGCTGGTTGAGGAGTTTCTGGATTCTAGCTCGATGAAGCACGACAAGATTTGCGAGTTAGGGCAGCATATTCTGTTTTATCGTTTGCAAGACAATTTGGTTCAACTTGTATTGATACCAACTCGTTTCCAGTATAGCAGGCATCATGTAATTCTCCCACAACTTAGCGGGAAAGTTGCTGCCAAGTAATTTCTCAAAACCACAACATTACAGGCGCTGTTCGCTTAACATTGTTCGCGGTTTTTTAGCATTGATGTCTTGAGCCTAAGTAACTCTCCACAAATCTACAGCTCAGACATCGCTAATAATACCGCAACTGCTACAATTATGCAAGCTGTCGTAGAAATGAAAGCGTTCTCCGGCAAGCGCCATACAAGCAGCTCGATTTCACAGCCTTTTTCATCCCGTGTTGCAGGGCTTAGACGTGCTGGTTCAGTGCATGTTTGCCAATAACCGTCCGCTTTTCACCGAACTTTACATTAAGGCAGCAAAGCATTTAAAATTCATTATGCCATTCTTGATGAAAAATGATAATACCTTTGCGGCGTTTTAAACTTTGGGTCTTTTGTTCCAAAACTAGGAATAACTACTACAAAGCCACAGCGGCTTTCATTGTTCATCAAAAACAATTAGAAATTACAGTTTTTCTCAAAATTGCCTGGCATACGCTATAATACTAGCACCATGACACCCCTATCAACTACTGGTAAATCACTACGATAATTACTAGCTTCTCTTCATCGGGATTTTGATCTGGCTTTGCGTTACAGCGCATCTTGCGACCACGGTTACCGAGCAACTAAAGTGAAGTGTAAAATAACATGAAATATGCGCAGCAAATATACTACGCCCTTCCTGGTCGAGTATAGATACCACATCTCATCTCTGCATGGCATTAATCGTTATGCAGTTGTCGCATCGAGAATGGAATTTCAACTTCGAATCAGGTGTTCTAATCGAACCTTGGAGTTCAAAACAATGCCGTCAGCATCTGCCACGTGGCATACGCTATCAAATGCAAAATTTAATCACTTTGAGAAGAGAAAGGCACAAAAAGAACACCTGAAATGCAGTCTACCCCAGTAGGTAAAATAACCAGTGTTTAAAATAAATCGATTTAGAACTTGCCTTAAGTCAACAAACGAGAACACCCGACACTAAATATTTCAACCTATTAGTACACATAAATGCTTCTAACCTTAACCACGGGAAGAGTGGCGCCACCCAGGACCAGAATAGTAAAAAGCACAATTATGAGAGCAGTTGTGATAATGACACGACGTTTCTCAGGTGTATCCAACGCAAGATGGAGACTGAGCACATAGCAAATCGCACCTCGAAGACCTGGTGAATAAATATCAAAAGTGTGATGATATTAAGCAATTACGTAACCACGGTCGACAGCGAGGTGATGAGTTCAAGAGACGTTTATGGCAAAAATGATTCCACGGTTTTTTGTCAGAAACCTGACTGCAATTACGTTCTTGCACTGCTGGTGAAGGCTATATGGTTGTTTTGCGGCTACGTGCCCGGGCCATTGATCGAAGACTATTGCTCTCTTTTAATCATGACTGAATGACCTCAGCTTCATATTTCGCCCGCCAAAATGCTTCCATCGCTGAGCGCCACGTAGGGGAACAGTGAATACTATTTATCAAGTCTTAGGAATGACTAGATACGTGAATTGAACCCAGGTTCACCGACTGCGAAGCGGACGCTCAAACCACTACACTACCGCGTTGGTCCCCAGTGAGAAAGCACTACACGATGAATGCATCCAGTTTAAAACAATGCCATAGACCCATGCACAAAAAATTTACCCTTTTAGAAGCAATAGGTCGAAGTCCAAATGACCTACCCACTCACGTTAACCCGATCATGATACACCATAGATTTGTCTTTTGATATCACTGGGTTGTTCGTAGTCCAAGGATTTAACTTACAGTAAACAACAAATTGCTCCTACGAAAACTACGGCATGCAAGCAAGCCAGCAACAACATATTTACTATGCTACAGCAAGTTGTTTGACAACTTTAAAAAGCAGAAAATTGTTTTGCACTCATTTACCACTGAACCACATGATGAACTGCATTCGTTTCGTGATCTTGGTTTCACGGAAATAATTCAATATCCACGAAAGAGGATAAATGTTAAGTCCCCTACCAATCAGCAGTAAGATCTACAAAACATGAGCAAACAACATTGTAAACTCGGTAACCTTAAAAGAACAAGTAGATTCTACATTAGGCAAAAGTGAAAAGCTAGGAAGTCTACAGCCGTACCAACTGCGATAGCGACAGTGATATTAGTTAAAAAGGCATACATGTCCAAGGGAGATTGATTATCACAGTTCGATGTGAAAAGTGTTTGATGACAAATACCGCATTGGCAACGTGCAATCTCGCATAAGGCGTCATAATGCAATAGAATCTTTTTCGCCTTAACATGCAGCATCAAGCATATGTCAAGTTGGCGGCGGGAAATGCTGGGCTTGTTAAGCAACAACATCCGAAAAGTACAGCAGCTGTGAGAAATCAGAATGCACGTGACGGGAAGAAAATGACGTCACTAAGAACAGAACTTACGATGCTCCATATAACGAAGGAAGGTTGGAAGTTGTGATTGAAACTGAAGATGGCAAGACCAAGATAGGCGAACACGCTAGTCTCTGTATAGCATAATAAAAGAGTAAACAAACGTACAGTTTCATGTAAAGTGCGTTTTCCCTTTTTGCTTGGAATGGACGCAAGACATCAAACGGTTATCCCGACCTACACCGCAGACCCATTCATGACTAGGCTACGGAAAAGTGACAATCCACTTCGAATCACTGATGTAAACAACTTGCCAGCTAGTGGTCCCAACTAACTACAAGACGGACTGTAGAGAGCGAAGAGTCGTCTCCGATGGCATGCTGGTAAGCAGCTTTACTAATCTCGCATGGTTAACTCACTCTCACAGCAGAGTTAAATGCGTCAGCACGGGTTATTTTGCAATTGTAAACGCCCCACACTTTACCATAAACCTCGAGCAAAAAGCCAAATAACGAGAAGCGACTGTTTGAAGGTGAAAATAAGAGGCAAACGGCTCAAAATTAAAAATACTATTTGAGCGGGAGGAAAACACTTTCAACTGTATTCGAGTACTGCTTCGCAGCACTGCAGAAGTAGCAATTAACATATTTTCTTGATACTTCGTGGCTTTTTCTATTGCTGATTACATAAAAGCAAGAATTCTGTTCGAATTATTGCGTACAACGTAAACTTTTTCGTTTCAAATTACTGTGACTTGTCTTATATGACATAAAGAGCGGCTACTAAAGAGATCGAAGATCTGGCTTCTCGAACTAACCCCTGGTCCGCGTCATGGTTCAAGGCAAACCGAACGGTATCCCAGAAAAATATAAAACAGGGCTAAGATACAGCTCCTAAGGCCCGATACTTAAAATCGCTATTTCAGTACACCCCAGACAGCCAAATGTATAGTTGGCAGTTAGTTACTTGAGCAACCTGATTTAAGAAATTTTGGTCATTTGATCCGCGTGACAAAGCGGCAACGTCGGTTGATCACGCGCGTCGTGTTACGTCAGTATAGCACACGAAGCACTCACTACATTTCATCATGCACCATGACGTCGAGAACGCCAGAAATCAAAACAAAATTGCAATATGTCGTCCAAGCTTGTCAAGATCACGCATATAACGCTTACAGCCACAATGGCTGATCCAGAGCAAAGTAAAGCGCAAATGCCTAGTATCGTGAAGGTCTTTATCTGTTTCAAAGCTCATCACCATGACCTAAACGTTCCCGCGCGTCACCGAATTAAAATAGTAAAACTGTTCACCCGTCATGTCGCAAGAGGCGACTTATGGGCTCCACCAACGGTAATCTGCCTTGCTGGTGGTGGGGCTCCTTGTTTGTGATTGTTACTGATGCCTGGTTTGAAATGGACTGTCACTTTTCTGAGCCTGATTTTAAATGGGCTTGCGGTGTGAACTGGAATGTAACCGTTTACTACTGCGCTTCCATCTTCAAAGAATAAAAACATGCAACACTGCAGCAATGCAAAAAGGCGTTGACCTTGCAACGCAAAAATTTTGAGTTTAATTTCCACTGGAATTCCGAGTTGCTTCACCCTCAAAAAGAACATCATACTGCTATTTTATTTGCTTAGTTGTCAATTTTACGACAAAAATGCGCTGCGTCGGCAACGTCAACTGGTAATGGGTCGAAGCAAAAAATGTTCAATGCAACATTTTCCAGTGACCAGAGAATTAAAAATTACCTATAACTAGTTAAAACGAAGCTTATCATTGGGAAAACTTCATAAAGTCATACGCTAGTAATAACAGTAACGCACCTGTCATAAAAGCTAGAGCACGCAGAGTCTGCTGCATGTTGATCTGGGTAACCAGGGACAGGTTGGTGTGCGTATAATGTGACATCACAATAGCTGCTAGCAATATAGCCATGATACCTGCACAAAAAAACGATGATTTAGTAAAATGCTAATGCAAAATTATTGCACGTTTTAGGACATCTCTGCTCTTCCTCGTTTTACTTTTGTTGAGTTAGGCAGCAGCTAGAATATTGCTGATGTGGTCAAGTCTATCGCAAAGCACTTGCTTTTGCATCACACTACTAAATCTTGATGTTTTGATGAATGCCAACGAAGGTTTCGGACAATGACCTATGGGATCTGAAATGCTGTGTCATGGCTTTTACTTGTCGATGGTAGCTGCGACTAACCTATAGAAGTAAGCGACTATATAAAAGCTAAGTTTGATAGTAATTAGTGATATAACCAATGCTACCAAATCTTGCACCAAAACAAGACGAAAAACTGTAATAAGAAACAACGATTCACACCATTAAAAATAGCGTTGGTAAAAATTTTTGTCACCCAAAGCTACTTTAGTAGAGAATAATGCCATCGAAAGATCTCAAAACTATATTTGGAGGCTTTTTCCTTCCACTGCTTTAGAACAGGCATGCACAACTCATAACAGTAAGACGGCCACAACAATTAAACAGTTTACGGGGTGACGCATGCCGTCACTGTTGCTTACAGACTAGGGTTACATTATCTGACAGCACACAGTTTCTGACACATTGATGGCGGTCACGTTTACACTTTTAAGCATTAGTGGGTCAATTCGGTCTCGAAACAAAAAAAAAATAACGTTTTTTATGCTCCTGCCAACAATATAAACTAAAGTAAGTTTTCCTGAATAACAGGTCCAAACATGATTCTGTTTGAACTACAGCATTTTTTGCAATCCCTGGCAGGCCGCATGTTGTGCATGCCAGCTATGGAATCTCTCTAACTTAAATAATTTCTACATTTTTCTCAGTTTTTATTAAGCACTGTTGCTGTAGAAACTACTCATAAAGGACAGAAGTGTTATAACGAAGATACCGGTAAAGGTTTAGCTTAAGTACTCCAATAAACTCAAGTATTCCAATGAATGAAAACAAACGCCACATCAAAACGTTACGGCAAGACATGTTACCTGAGAAACCAGCTGCAATGTAAAAATAGCAGATTCTAAACTCCATACTCGTATGTGAAATATTGTTCATACACTACGCAATTAAAAAAATCTACATTTGTACTCGTATACGCTACAAACGTACTCTTATTACCGTTGTCTCATTAGCAACAACATGGTCGAGTTGGTTTAGCGCGGTTTTAAGCGCTGTTTTAAGCGCGGTTTTAAGGTCACGCGTTCAAACCTCACTACTGGACAAAGACCTAAAAGGCACTTTCTGTTTCCACTGCTGGGTGGACAATTAACAGTAGTAATAGATCCATTGAACGTAATGTCGAGCAATTGAAGCGGAATGGTGAAACATAGAATATTTCGAAGCAGATTTAGAGAAAAACATTGTCCTCCGCTAAGTGTCGCTGTCTCGTCAGTCTGAGTAATCTACATCCATTGCTCACCTGAAAGTTTGAGACTTTCAGCTAATCCGTATGGAATATACGCGAAGATGAACATCATGCCAAGCTCCAGCGATGGAGTACGACGAAGATCAACATGTTTCATAACGTAAGCAGTCGTTAAGGATACCTCTCGATGTCTGCTTTGATTACATTTCACACGCATTTATAGCAGGGTAAAAACTTTACCTTCACTAGAAGCAACATTCATAATTTAACATTTTGCTTGGTAATTGAACTGGGATGCAAAAAATATAGTTAGTGACGGACAAACACAGCCTATCAGACCGCTTTTGCATCTGATTTTCGTAAGACCTTGAATTCTGAGGTCTTTCTACAGAGCATCGATTTCACTATCGATACATTTTCTTGAACTGTGAGCGTTCTGCATTACAGCAACATTTGATAACCAAATAAATGTTAATTTATTACCTCAGGTCCTTAAAATTCTTTTGCAGCACCACTGGCCGTCATTATAATCGGTGGCAAAATCGTTACATAAGCTCAGCACCAAGCGAGACGCTGGAAATCACTGGAGACGAAACAGCTAGCTATGACAGTATCATATTTCTTTTAATATGTTAAAAAAAGGATATAAGAGCACTGACAAGTCCGATTAGAATCCCGAGAAAAGCGGATCCCACCATCATGCGCAGGAAATCACCAACAGCAATAAAAAAAGCAGTGGTCTTGGATGCGTCCTTTGCAATATGGCCAGTCGCTAGTTCTTGAAAAGTACTGAAAATAAGCATTTTCGTGACAAAAATAATCGACACTACATTTTACGTTCGTTTCCATTTGTCTCCAGACTAGAATGTAATCTTCAACTCACCACAAAAAAACTTCACAAATGTGGGCGAGACAGCAAAATGCTCTTACTACTTTCAAGTTAGCAGTTACTCATACATATTCGCCTAGGGCACAAACCATAGTTTGAACCGCAGACTGTAGCTTCCGCGCAAACGTCAGTTCCGCTCGGCCTTGCCGCAAGCACGTTACGCGGTAAGATGTCAATCTGTAGCCTTCAGTAACAAGAGTCTGATGCTCAAGACACACAATAGACATATGGGGGATCTCAGCAGACGCGACAATCAAGAGTTGTGAGAAAGAAACGGCCCACCACAAACTGTACTCTAGCCCGTATTGTCTCGCACTGGGGACAATTCTTGTATGGCTATATAGTAGCATAATGCTTTTGGATACATCTGGGTGATGGTCTAAAGTTTGCCCCGATGTATGACCCTGCCGAAGAACAAAAATTCCAAACATAGGATGGATTCTGGAGAGCTTCCAAGGCTATGCAGTGTTCTGGCGTCAGAGAACTTAGTTAAGGGCTCAAAAGTTTCCGTAATTAGTATACACCGGAAAACATCGAGGATAATAACAAATTTCGCCAAGTGAGCTACCAGTAACAAATGGTTATTTTCTAAAAAGTTGAACAAAACAAATGAAATTTCTTACTTTGTGAGTACAATAGACACAGCATCATTCAATATACTTTCGCCGAATACCAACATATTAAGTGTCGGATCAACATTTAGTGCTTTAAATATAGCGATGGTGGCAACTGGATCAACAGCTGATACCAAAGATCCGAAGGCAAAGCTACACAGACGCAAAAATTGTTAAATTTTGTATTAACCACAATAACGCAGCACAATGACAGTCGTATTTATTGCATACGAAAATGAAAGAAAATAAACTAAATTGTTTGTGATATTTTTTTTTGGTATTTTGAATTACAAATTGCAAAAAAATTCCACAAACAAGACACGCTATAATCAGTATTGATAAAATTAACCACTAAGAGGAGGTTAAACTCAATCGCCTAATACGACTCTGGTAATACTGGTGCGAGAAAAGTTGCTTTTAATTCAAAAAACAGAACTTCTTTAAAGGCATCTCCATTCACTCGCAGTGAATAGGGTGTATTGTGAAAATATAATTACCATCAATGAGAGTTGTAGTAAAGACAATACTTGATAAAGGTTTGAGAATTCAAAGCTCCATTGCAGTTCGTACAAAAAACACTTGAAATGCCAATTTTCATTCAAGCACTTCCACTCATACAGACTCTATACATTGTCGGATGGAAACAAGCTAATGATTGACAGCTACAATGACGTCAAACTGATTTGCAGCTCTCTATGCTCGTAGATTATATAGCAGCCGAAGTGAAATATAATACTTGAACACACAATTTCGGAAGAGGAAATTGTCTTTCAATGATCTTCTACATCTTATATGTTTTAAAACGGCATGAGGTGACTAAAGGGTAAACACAAAACGCAACATTAAAATTGTGTTGATGAAAACTGCTAAGCAAAAAACGGATCAAGAGCAAAATCGAATAAAAAATTCAAATGAAGATTAAAAAGTCCATGCGTACAAGACTCCAAAATACAGATGTAAAGTACAGTAAAACATAAAAGGTGCATTCTGTTTACATCGCGATCAAAATATTATACCACTACTATTAAAAAAAGGTCAATATATTAATTTGTCGTAAAAATCCTACATTGATTTGTGCTTGAAATAGGCAAATCAAATTTGGTTTTCAAAAACAAAGTCCTGCCTACCTATCTGTAAGAGTGAGGTTATAAGCAATTCCGGCAGCCCCCATCAAATAGACTCCTCCTCCAACGACCATGGCTGATATTAAGGTGCCAAAAACAGCAAATATTAAAATAGATCCAAAGTTTTGAAAGAAATTACCCTGCAATACGACACAATTAAACAAACCAAATATCCCAATTTACGAAAAATCACACCAAGTTCTAGTGATATACAAAAACCAATTATTATTCCTTTATTCAAAAATAGCTTCATTATATCGCAATTGAAACAAGGCATGGTCACCTATACACATTAAGTACATGGCTTAGTAAACCTGTGAAGAACATTTTTACGTAACAGTACGAATGTTGGTGGACTTCCACCTACTTACTTTATGAAGGTTGTATCCTGCTTCAAATATAATTGGGGGAAGTAACATGAGAAAAAATGTGTTCGGTGAAAGCATTTCTTCTTCCTTCACAAAAAAATAATTGCATATTTATTTGCCAGCCAGGTAGACTATATTGCTTCTCAAAAGCAAATGAACACGAAATAAGACAAATGTCAATGAAGCAAATACATCTTCTCAAGCCTTATTAGGTTAAACGTTAAGGTTAAAATTCAATTTCACGAGTTCAGCATGCAATGCTACATGACATCAGAGCTAACGCTACCTTTAAATACCTTTATCAGTATTTCTCGTTAACATTGCCTACATAACTTTGTGTACACAAATAGCCTGTTTTGGCTGCATTTTGATAGTCAGTCACTCCAATTCGATGGCAGATAAATCTTACGAGAATCAAATTGTATTGCTAGTGCAGAAAAAGTAACGCACTTAGCTAAGAGTGTATAATCACTATGATTAGGGTAACTTAAGCAAATTTCTTTGCATAAAATTGTCGCAATGGATCATTTTTCGAATTAGATTGAACATGGGAGCAACAGATCAAGCTTGAATTGTATCACAAGAAATAACAATTGAATCAACTTCAACATTGTATTACTCCTAACTCGTTAAAAAAGCGAGGGAGTGGGGTTTGAATGGTTGGTATGAATTGTGGGTTCGAATCCAACCACCAGCCTTTTTTTTTAATAGTTTGGGAGTCTTAAGATCTAGGAGGTAGATCTAACCATTATTTCCTATGATGCAATTATATACTGTGATTACTCTTGCGTAACTGCGCATATCCCTCGATCGGTCTATTAAGTAACTGATAGTTGAACTCCATCGACTGACAAAATGAAAACAGTACAAAGCGTATTTAAATTCCAGGTGCAGTGAATACTAACTTTGTGCACAATATCAAAATCGAAATATACTATAGGGTGTCCCAAAAGTCTTGGGCACATTTTGACGTTGAATATGTCAAAAACTATTAAGGAAATAACAATGCATCTGATATATTCTGAAAGCTTGCAGTCTCAAGTTTTTTATAGAATGTTCAAAGATGTTCAATGTGAACACCGTTAGTCATACGCCACACATCAAGCCAATGGTCAAATTCCTGCTAAAATGCGTTCCAGCATTGTGTTGTCTATGGTTGCAAGTTGCAACAACTTCCGCTATTCGGCCTTGAGATCAGCTACATCTTTTGGAAGAGGGAGGCACATAGACCAGTGCTTTCACGAAACCCACAAAAAGAAGTCGCAGGGTGTGACATCTGGAGACCAAGGATATCAGGGCAAGAGAACGCGATCATCAAGTGTCGCTGAATCAGTTTTTGAAAGTTCAAGAACACAAAACGCTTTTTCTGGTTGAGTGAAAGCCATTGGTGGATCTAGGTTATTTTAGTTATCTAAGCTACATGAAAAATATATGAAAAAATTATCAGCATGACAAAAAAAACTCAATGAATTTAGCATTAAAATGACAACAGTTTCATTCAACTACCATTCATAGATCAGCAGAAATGAGGACTTAAAATGTGCCCAAGACTTTTGGGACACCCTGTATTTGTCTGCATTTTAATGACCCGTTCTCCGTGATAGCAACATGACCTTCGACCTAACGTCCTGTGCATGCAGAGAAAGATGCTGCTGATGAACAAAACTTCTATTCATATTAAATTATTGTACGTACCAACCAATCGCTTACACCAGCACGTTGCAACAACTTGACAATCCCACCAATTGCAGCTCCTGTAAAATATCAACTGAAATATACAAACAACACTCCATCACTCAAACGTGGTTTTTATATACTCCGCATTTCACCTGGATTCGAACGATAAGTTTTTTCAACGTGCAAAAGTAATTTTGGAATGCACGCGCACTAGTAAAGGCTAAAGCAGCGCAAACTAACACGGCCCTTTTTGAACCAGATTCTTGTCAGCACTAACCATGTACTTTTCGTACCAAGGGCATTCAAATTGCTCGAGAACGAACATGAACAGAACATAGACAGCACAAAGCAAAAGCGTTTCCATCAAAGCAACATGAAATAATGGCATGATATACAACACGAAGTGATACTGTAGATAAAAAGATTACACGGTAAATAAACTTACCTAGAAATACAACTGCAATGCTTTCAGGGAGAAAATGAAATTTCCAACGAAGCAATAAATGTGTGAAAAGAATGCATAATGCTGGAAAGATAAAACATGTTGCAAATTAAAAAGTAAAAGTATTAATCTTGTAAAAATGAGTATTGAACTAGCAATGTAGCTATGCCATATTAAATAGGGTTGAAAAAACAATTGCTATTGCATCAAGTGTCAACTGTCTCCCACCAACCAACTTCTTATGTATCAAGATTTTGTTAGCAAATAAGCTTTAATGATTTCAACACCTTATAGCTACGAAACTTTCTACGAAAAATACGAAAGATGATTTCAATGCAGTAAAGCAGAAAATTTATTGCAAAATTATACTTACGCAGTCAGGTGCAAATTAATGCATCAAACCATCTAAAATAGAGTGCCATGCAACCCGTAAACAAGAAGAACATAAAACAATAAAAGCATCTAAAGCAGAGGTTGGCAAGCTTTCGTTGTGACGGCCCAAATCTTTGTTTCAGTCGCAATTGAATGATTAAAATCACATGATGCCGATTGCTGCACTAACTCCAAAATCAAGTTGAAGATCAAACAATATATAGCTTAACACTGAAAGTGATCGGGAAATAAAGCTTTAAACAATCGTTTGTTATCGCCAAAAATCAATGCTTCATAGATGGTGATGTAGCTTAGGTTTTTGGCCTCGCTGCGAGTGGCCACGGCCCAGTAAAAATACTAGCCCACAATTTGCCAACTACTGTTTGCAAGTTAACTAATTGCTCTGGCCATGACCAGATGCGATAGTGCATTTACCGCATGAAAAATATTTTTTTCTGCTTAACAAATTTTTAATACTTTTTAAAATTTCAGCTTCATACTATCCTTAAAAGATCCCAATTTTTTAAATCCACTTTTGTCTTTAATAACGAAGGTGGCCAGATTTACCTCTTGCTTCTAAAATGTTCACAGAAATCATTGTGCCACTTCGTTCTATCGGTGGCATTTTCCTCTTTTTTAGTCCAATCTGTTCAAAATGTTCTTTCATTTGCCTTTTCCATGTCATCTTTGGTCACCACGGCCATTTCCTTTCAACCACTTCAAAATCCAACGCCAATCTTGACACATCATCATCATCCCTCCTTAAAACACGCCCATACCATCGCACTTCACTTGCCCAGGCTAGTCCGTCCAAGATCTCTTCTACACCGAGCAAATCCTTAAGTTCTTGGATTCTTCTTTCCTCAAACAATTTAACTCCACACATGCTTTTTCAGTTCTTCTCAAAATCACAATCTCATTCTCCCTCAAATATCATGTCTTGCTCCTGCAAAGCATTACTGACCTTACAAAACTCTGATAAATCCTTCTTTTCATTTCCAACAAAAGCTTTCTTCCATGAAGCAATGCCCGACATTCTTTAAATTTCATCCATTCAATTCATGTTCTTGCTGTTAGTGATGCTTCACTTCCACCACTAATAATTCAACTTGTTCCACAAGCAACAAAAACTCTTCACAAATTCCACCTGGTCGCAAAATGATAATTTTTGTCTGGTTTTATGATTCCATTTATTGCCACAACAAATCCTTCACGAAAAAACCTTATGCCAAAATTGAAGTGATTCTTTTCCTTTTCGCTCATCTACCATGCACCCATTGACAACATTTTGTGCACACCACTAAATTTACCATTACCCTCTTGCCGCACTTGGCGGATGGATCTACTTTGCTTTTTAGTATTTCCCTTTTCAAATCAGTCTCCATTACTTAGGTAATTATAGGGTTAACCTTCAGCCCCTTGCTCTCAAACGTCTTTCCATTTCAAAAATTTCTTTTTCAAATTCTCTAAATTTAACACGCAATAACATCAAGTGATCTGCATACAAAATTTCATTCATCAAGCCTTCTCTTGCAAACTATGGTATTACATCTCCAGCAATCGAAAAAGTAGCAGTGACACTGACAGCACAAATATTTGATGTACACCAACTTGCACCCAAAATTCTTTAGAGAACTCTGATCCAGCTCAAACTTTCATCTTTGCTCTGTGATAGAGCCCCATCACTGCTCTTACAGTTACTTCTGATAAATTTTTCTTCCTCATCGCCCAGTTCATCACTGTACTAGCAACTAGATCAAATGCCTTCTTAATATCCAAAAAACACATACACAACTCTTTCTTTTCATCTCTATATGCCTCTTGCATTCTTCTCACAACAATGCGCCTGTCGTTCTCTGGCTGGCAAAAAACTAAATTGCATGGCATCAAGATTCACTAATTCTTGAATCCTTATTTCCAGCACTCTTTCAACAATGTTCATAGTGTGCTCTAACAGCTTTACTCACCTAAAGGCATTAGGTTTTTTTAAACGTCTTCTTTTCTCTTCAAAATTGGCACCAACAGACTTGATTGCCATTCATTTAGCATTCCTTTTCCGTCCAACATTTGTTGCAGAGTTCCATCGTCGCACTAATCCCTATTTCTCCATTGGCAATTATCATACCTGCACATGCTTTAGAGGGTCCAGCTGCCTTTCTAAGTTTCGTTGCTTTTATTGCTATCACTGTTTCTTCTCAGGCAACCTTTTCAATAGTTCCTTCCACCACATTAGCTTCTGTCTTAAGATTCCAACCATTCTGTTTACTCACGGTCCACAACATGTAATTGTTTCACATTCTTTTCTTATCTTTTTTACTAAAACCAATTTCACATCTTTTCCTTTTGCATCTTCCTCCTGCAATATCTTTCCCATCTATTTTGATGAACTTCATTAGTTGATAAATATTACTGGGTTTTTTGCTCGATTTTGTTGATTCTTTCTCAACTTCTTTTCTCACAGAATTAGCAATGACTTTCTCTGTTTCATTTTCCATATTCTTACATCTAGCTTTTTTTTCGATTAATTTACTCTATCTTTTTGTATGCAACTTTCTTGTCGTATTTCTTCCTCCAGTTTCTCATTTCACCACCACGCATTACCATGATTCCTTCTGTCTTTCTTTTATTCACACACTTCATCACAAGCCTTTAAAATACTATTTTTAAAAGCATTTTATGTATTGGGCACATCAACAATAACCAATTCCTTAACGCCATCTTGAAATCTTGCCTTCACACTGTTTTCCTTCAACTTCTAAATCCTCTTTCCACAGCTTATATTTCCTGCCCTTGGCACCAACAAATCAAGCTTTTAGTCCTCTCCCATTTTACTTCCTGTAGACAGCATATATCCACTTTCCTTTTTCTTAACCACTCACACACTTCCACAAAAACTTCCAACATTCAAATCTTACCTCAAATTTCTGTAAACCAGAGATTCTTTGAACTCCTTGCCAATTAAAGAGCTGCATGGCCAATTTTTTGACAAACTTTTATGAGGTTTTTCTTTTAGGCAGAGTATGCCCTTGCTTATCTCCAACATCAATTTTTAGACACAAAGAGTCACCAACCTTAATTTAAAACATAAACTGGTATCCAAAAGCACCTCTTGCAACATGCTGGGTAAACAGCCTCACTATTCTGACCTGGTGAAGAATGCACTCCATACTATCCTTAAGCTTATAGTAAAATATAATGCTACACGGATAAGAAAAGGGAAAGGGAACAAGATGCAGAAACTGCTTAAGGTTTGATTGATTGTTGCATAACACTTTCATCAAGCAGACTGGGAAGACAACCTATATATTTTCCTGAGAACAGCGACAGAGGCACAAGCACAAGATCATTGTCCAGACCTAATTCAGAGTGTCAAAGTTTCAACATGTGCTTGAATTGCTTGGCATTATTTTCAATATATTTGTGCTTGTTAGAATCTGCCCGGCAGAGAAAACTGATGCAAGATGCCTTTTTCAAGGTAGTAAAATTCATAACCAATTGAACATTATTGCCATAAAAAGTAGCTTTAACCCAATTGACCATGCTCTTGACAAATAATAAAAGATTTAAGTATTTGAATGAGACTGAGGATTTCTCTTCATTACAGTATTGTTCAACAACATAGCAACAAGAACATAAAACACACATTAAAATACTAACCTAAAACTATTAAGATGAAGAATATTTTCATGCTATCACTTTGTTGTTCTTCTTCTGCAGCATGACCAGAGGGAATTTTATTAATCGCATTTTTATCATCTCGACCTTTTGTTGATGGTGTGGTAGTTGTTGATGATGACACATTTGATGAAATAAAGGTGTCATTGACAGTGCCGTTTGCATTTCTAACAATACAAAAATATACACATGTATTACAACAGTAGCTTCCAACTATAAGACTCGAGCAGCAACAAATTCAGCAATGCTGTGGTTAATCGTTCTAACCCTTTGCAATCAAATTTTTTTATCTAGTTGCTGTGGCTGGTCGCATTTAATTAATAATCAACTTTGAATAAGTTTTACAATATTTATGCAATTGGTCATATTTTTCATTTGTTTATCGTTTAGTTTGAGTTTGCTTTCCAAATAAAATAATATAAATTCAAACACATTCATGCAAAAAAAACGGTATTGTATTGCATCATCATGAAGTCATAATTACAGAAGATAATTGTTTCAAAGAAATAACATTACTATGCAGATACCACTATCAAACGGAAGTGCTTACAGATGTTTCAAATAATTACTTGTACATTTTTTGAATATCATACTTTTTGTGGCAATTATCAAGAAATATTCTGGTAGAGAAGAGTACTGCTGGTGGATACAGGTAAGTTGGCTGGTGGGTACAGATGGGGGCCATGCATTCTACCCTTTGCGATGACCAAGTGAAAGGAAAGACTAGCAAATACCATAGAGTATGAGTTCACATGCATGACCGAGGAAGAATGATCTGGCTCAATCGAAGAAGGATATACTGTAGTCCAGGTGCCTTGCACTTGTATTGCAGTGATACCCATCTTATCGTATTAAACCAAACCCAGCACCTTCTAACTCCCAGCCAATAGTTCCACAGCTACGATACCAGTACCACACTGCTGCTTCAACAGATTGCTTGCTAAGAATCTGTTATATCGTATTTTCCATTTAATAAGCTGAATTTCAGGACCTTAATTTTGGACCTGATTTTTTTGGGTTGGCTTATTGACCGATCAACAGTAACAAGCAAAATTATAAGCAAAAACCCTCATTTTCAGAGCTAAAAATTGGCTTTGGCTTATTCAGTGATTCAGCTTATTAAACGAAAAATACGGTATATCAAACAATCACATGCTATGCAAACGTATTACACACATATTATGCAGTTCACCAGCCTCTTAGCCCTGAAACTTCCAAAACCAGAGCAGCTTTTGTTCTTAATGCCAGCCAGCTGTCTAATCACATGCTTTTAGGATGAGACTATAGCGAAAACGACTATAGTGATTAACCAACATTTTACACTTGGTGCATAACGGTTGCCCTACGACTGTAGTAAGCTTGCTTATAATGAAGGACAGCTATACTTGTTTCACATCTGGTAAAGGTTACACTTTCAAGGGCATCACATAATAACTTCACAAACACAGAGCAGTGCAATTGATTAACTGAATAACCACAGTGCAATTTTCGTGATTAACAACAAGTAATGGCAAAAGACACCAAAGATCATTTTTTTGCTTCAACTTATTTTATTTGTGATGGGATTTTGTGACCAAATGGTTGTGGTTAAATCAAAATATCTATTGCAAATAAACACTGCAATGCAAGCAGAAGTATTAGAAATACTTGCAACATTTGGTAAACATTGTACAGATATGAAAGCTCACAGGTCATATTAAATCATATTGGTTTTTCTTATGGCAGTAAACGTAACTTTGCCAATAGACATCTTTGTTAACAATATAGGCTACTAAAATAGGCCTTCTATTTGAATAAGAATTACTCCCTAACAAGCTGCCTTAGATGAAGCAAACTTTTTAGGTGTTTTTAGCTTGAATATATTTCATTTTATTATATTTTATTGCTCTGACTCAGTCATTGAGCTCTCTACTGTCAAATTGACTAACTACGTAGGCCTACTCAAATGAAGTTGAATTCTGCTAAAGGAATAAAAAGTGTTCCAGGGAATTGGATGCTACTGAAACATGGAAATTAAGTGGAATTGCAGATCAGCGTTAGTGTAAGGATAAGGGATAAAGTTAGTCGGCAAATTTCAACACTTTAATCATGGATAAAAGATAAGGTTAGTCGGCAAATTTCAACATTTTAATCATATCCTCTTTGTTAATTCTTAAAATTAATACACTGAGATATCGGTATATTTCTCTGAAATCATAAAATGTAAACTGTACACCCAAAAAGTAAGATCACTGTCTTTGGCCTATACAAAATAAGGCAATATTTTATATTTGTGTTGTTCCAAGCTTCATCACACACTCAGTGTCGAAAGCCATATTTAATTTAGTATTTTAAATGCACAACTAGCAGTCATTTATTGTTGATTGTGAATAGCTTCAGCAAAGCAAGTAGCCCTGTCAAAAAGGTTGCTATATAATCTGTTTACTAGGTACCAGTAGAGATCGACAGCTTGTAGTTATACCTAAGTTTATAGGCAAAGGATGTTGGAAAAATATTACTTACAATCAAAAACGAAACAAAATGACAACATGCAGAAAATATTAAACTAATCTAAAATCGCAAAAATAAAGGACTTCATGGTTTAAAATTTTACCTTACATAGATACAACTTATGGTAATTGCTAAAGTTGCATGCCAATCAAAGAAATCAATACTACATGAAGCTTGCACATCAGTGCCTAGAAATGCTTCCAGTAACACTAGCACTGTAAAATTTTACATCTGTTTAATAGTACCACAATTTGAAATTACAGCACCAAAACTAACTTACTTCACACTAGTTCCAGAATTAGATGGATTAGAAGGTAATCCAGATAGTTTTCCTGCTTTATCTTCACCATTTGTAGCACATAAAACAGCAAAAAAACAGCAAATAATAACTTTCATAATTTTATTTTAATTAAGCTTAATTTCTGAGTTAGTTAAATATATATTAGGGAATATATTTCTCAGTTGCAATGTTCTCTCTTTTCAAGTTCAATTTGCATGCCTTGACACATATCATTTTAGGTTTTGACATGATTTCTTTTTTATGATTTTTATCTACTTTGTGTTTGTTTCATGCTGTAATAGGTGAAAATAAAATAGATATATGTGTTGGGTACTGTCCTGTAGGGATTGACCAGGGCCTGCAGCCTTGGCTGGAGATGCCATTTTTGGTCCAGACTGGACCTAGTCTGGGTAGAGGCATTGCCTATGGCAGTTGCTGCACTGACATTAAGTGCTTATGATGTGAAGGGAATGTGTCAATCTGATGATATATGCATGCTTGCCTTGGCATGGAGCATGGTAGCAACTGCTTGAAAGCAGATGAATGGTGAGAACAGTTGCTTTGCACAACAGAACTGATGATGTTAAACTGAGTTCTACTTTGTGCGGTAGCATGTCAGACATGCTAAGACTCAAGCAAAGTTCTTCATACATAGCACGTGCACGCCCACTCATGAGCAAATTGAGCTCCAGCCATGATGTGGGCTCCAGCTCTGGTTGGCATGGATATGCAGCCCCAGCCATATCTGTTACCCCAGTTGTTTTCTGCTGTCCTGAAGCACAATCTAGCGAAGAAAGCCAATTATACCACTTGCTCCTTATAAACCTTTCTAATCAACATGGATTTCATGCATCATATTGCTTTGTATTGCATCTTTTTGTTGCACCCAAAGGCAAATATGTTCTTTTTCAACATTTTTATTATTGAGTGTTTTTTTACACTTGCCTGATGAGACTCAATAAAGTCTAAACCAGTCGCAGGTTATTGACATGATGTAATAGAATGCTGTTGGTGATCATTTTTCAGCAAAATTTTTCATTTTACCTTAGAGTGATGCTGGAGGCAGATCCCTCTTAATAGGAGATCACTTTGAAAATTGCTACCCAGCAACTAGCAATCTCTAAATTTTGCAATCAACAAGGAGAGACAACAAACAAGCAGTTAACATATGTACAGTGAAACACAAAAATACATTGTGATGTAACAACACATCACAGTTCAGCTACCCATATATCTAGGGTTGCAAACTCTGTTAAGCTATAATAAAGGAGATAAAAACTTCATATACAGAGTGTCCATAAAGTCTGTGTGCACTTTAAAATACTTATAAACTTTATTTGTGTTTGCGATAGAAATAATCTGTAAAAAGAATTAGAAAGAGGAAAATCTATATTTTTTATGGTATTAATGAAATTTCATTTAAGTTTCAGAATACAGTAATTCTGCAGCATATCTAAGTATCTGTTATAACAGCTACATAAATATATAATAATTATTAATAACGCTATTGTTAATAACACAATCCTTAAAAAAATGGACTTATGATCTGATTTTTTTCCCAAAGTACACTACACATTCACTTTAGGAAAGTTTCTTTCATGTTTAACAGCTTCATTTGTTCTTATCTAAAAATTATTACAAATTTTGTGGTGAAAAACTATTTAATAATTACACGTAAAACTAAGTACATAAAACTTTATAACCCTTTTTACAGATAATTTTTATTGCAAATACAAATGAGTCTATAAATTTTTAATGTGCTCATGGACTTCATGGATACCCTGTGTTATTATTTAAGTGCACAAATTTTGATTCAGTTCCTATAGATGCCAGCATAAAATGCAGTTCAACATTTTATTTCATTATCTAACTAAAAATATAAAAGCAAGAATGAGAAGTCATATATTTTACCTTGATATAAAGATTCTATTCTTTAAAAGACAGTGACTATTTTTTTGTCAACAGCGTTTTACTGTTTTATCCTAGGCTATTTTGCTGTGAGATACTTGTGGTTAGTCAGCTTTAATGACAATTACACATGTGACTTTTGGTCAATTTTAATAACAAATTAAAAAAAGTTGCACCACTACTGTACACTCCCTTCCAGTGTACACCAGCCTGTACATTCACTACCAGGCCCTTTCTTCAGTGAACACTGCCTTTCTCTCAATGTCTGTCAGTGAAGATTCCAACTCATACCATTGCATTTCAAGGCAGCTACACTATCCACACACCACAGCATCACTGCCAGACTCATAGCAATTATGGCTATAAAAATATATACACCCCATGAATGATGACAGCAAAATAGTTCCCAAAGGTAAAATGCTGTCAATGACAAAAAACAAAACTTCCTCTTTGAAATTACATTTGCCATGGCTTTTTGGTGAGCTCAGAAACTTTAAATCATCTTTGGTGTTTTTAGTAAACTCCAAGCAACTAGTTATGGAGTTAAAATATAGGAAGTGGCTTTTTTGGTGTCAGTAGCATTCTACTCTAGAGGCTATTTTGCTGTCACCATTGCTGTGTCTTTAGATAGGCATATTTGCTATAATTCTGGTAGTGATGCTGTGATGTGATGAGTAGTGCTGTTGCCTTTAAATGTAATGGCTCTGGGTTCAAATTTCACAAAGCAATGTGAATGTATGTGGGAATGTACTTGAGAGATGCCACATACAATAAAGGTGCAATATTTTTTCTAATTTGTCTTACAAATTGACCAATTAGAAACTACCAGATGCCACCTTTACATACATTATTAAAATTGGCAAACCGCAAATGTTTAATGACAAAATAGCCATGACCTAAATACAGGATGTCCATAAAGCTTATGTGCACTTTAAAAAATTTATAACTTTATTTGTATCTGTGATAAAAATAATCTGCAAAAAGAATTACAAAGTAGAAAATCTAGATTTATAAGGTTTTAAGGAAATTTTATTTAAGTTTCCACCTCCATCATTAGCAATGCAAAGGGTAATACAATTTTGCAGTTCACAGAAAACATTTGCCAACTGATTTACAGTAATACCCGAAATCATATTAATTATTTTAACTTTCAAATCTTGTAATGAACTAGGTTTGGTTGGGCACAGAATTGTTTTTACATGTCTCCATAAAAAAATCTAATGAAGTGTAATTGGCAATTGTGGAGGCCAAGAAAATGGTCTGCCCTTTAAGATCCATCATTTAAGAAATTCTATATTTAGAAACTGTCTAATATGCAGAGCAAAGTGGCAAGGAGCTCCATTTTGTAGAAACACTGTATCTGTTGAAACACTGTTTCTAATTTTGTGGTAAAGAATTATTCAATAACTGCACTTAAAACTAGGCAGATGAAACTTTATAACACTTTTTACAGATTATTTCTATCGCAAATACAAATAAAGTTATAAATCTTTTAAAGTGCACACAGACTTTATGGACACCCTGTATATGAAAAGTTCATTCTTATTTAATTCTAAAGAGCATCACTATCTTTTGTCTTGCCATTATATAACATCAAACTGAAAACTCTCTCACAATAAAAGAAATTTTCAGGAATTGATAGTACAACAGAAACCATTTTGGAAAGGCAGTGGCTATTTTGCTGTTGATGGCATTTTACCCTTGGAGACTATTTTGCCGTAATCATTCACGTGTGTTTATATAGCCATATTTGCTACATTTCGGCCAGTGACACTGTGGTGTAGTGGATAGTGCGCTGGTATTGAGATACCATGGTTGCAGATTCAAATCTCGACTAGCAGGGCATTAATAAAAAGGCAGTGTACACCAAAAGGGCAGGCCCGATATGTAAATGTACGGGGCAGTGTACACTGGAAAGAAGTGTACAGGGTGGGGGGTAGACACTGGGGGTGCAAAATTTTTTTAAGGCAGTGGCTATTTTGCCGTCAACGGCAATTTGCTCTTGGAATCTATTTTGCCGTAATCATTCACGTGTCTTTATATACCGGTAGCCATTATTGCTACAATTACACCAGTGACACTGTGGTGTAGTGGATAGTGCGCTGGTCTTGAAATACCGTGGTTGCGGGTTTGAATCTCAGCTGGCAGGGCATTAAAAGAAAGGCAGTGTACACCGGAGGGGCAGGCCTGGTATGTAAATGTACGGGGCAGTGTACACTGGAAGGGAGTGTACAGGGTGGGGGATAGAGACCTGGGGGTGCAAAATTTTTTTGATTGGTTTTTAAAATTGACCAATCAGAAACGACCAAAAGTCACATGTTTATTAGGTCATTAAGATTAACCAATCACAAATAACTCACGGCAAAATAGTCTCTGAGTGTAAATTGCTGTCAACGGCAAAATAGCCACTGCCTTTTTTTAAGTGGTCATAAAACTGACCGATCAGAAATGACCAAAAGTCACATGTTTAGTACGTCATTAAAATTGACCAATCACAAATAACTCACGGCAAAATAGTCTCTTGAGTGTAAAATGCCATTAACGGCAAAATAGTCACTGCTTTTTGAAAACACTGAAACATCAATACATCTAAAATCCACAGATAATAAAGTAAAGGCAGTGGCTATTTCGCCGTCGACGGCAATTTGCCCTTGGAATCTATTTTGCCGTGATCATTCACGTGTGTTTATATAGCCAAATTTGCTATAATCGCATCAGTGACTCTGTGGTGTAGTGGATAGAGCGCTGGTCTTGAGATACCATGGTTATGGGTTCGAATCTCAGCTGGCCAGGGCTTCAAAAGAAAGGCAGTGTACACTGAAGGGGCAGGCCCGGTATGTAAATGTACGGGGCAGTGTACACTGCAAGGGAGTATAACAGGGTGGGGGATAGAGACCTGGGGGTGTAAAATTTTTTTTTTTTGGTTTTTAAAATTGACCAATCAGAGACGACCAAAAGTCACATGTTTAATACGTCATTAAAATTGACCAATCACAAATAACTCACGGCAAAATAGTCTCTGAGGGCAAATTGCCGTCGACGGCAAAATAGCCACTGCCTAAAGTAAAATACCACTTTCTGCTTGTTGCTTTATAGCTTATAAAAAGTTCAGTGTTTGATAGTGTTGAAGTTGCTTTTGAATTAATGCTATTTCATCATCAAGTTTATTCAACTTTTATTATTTTTGAAAATTTGAGAAAAAATGGCATGCTTTTAATATTGTGTGCAAACTACAGAGTTGACTGAGACTGCACTCTAAAACTTTATAAGTAACTACTTTTGCTTGTTAATCACATCCTGATAGAAGGAAATTGTACCACCAGTCAAAATGATTTCAAAATAAAGGATAATGGTGTAATTTTCGATCTTAATAAAAGACAAAGAAAAATAGAGTTGAATAAACAACTGATTTTTGAAATAAAGGATGATTGGCAACCCTACATAGTCTTGTATCTTGCAACAAACCTTAGAAGTTGCACTGAAAATAAAGTTAACTCTATATCAACACAAAATTGGACCAAAACTTGAAACTTGATAGTAAACACAACTACATGAACTGGTCCTGCCAGCGGACTACTTGTAGGAGACAGCTGTCTCCGTTTGCTCATAAATAGCCAGAACATCAATGGAAAGTAGTGTTGCCAATTAAATTTCCAAAAACTTATGCCGAAAGTAGCCTAGTCAAAAATTCCTACATGCCCCTTCGCGATATCCATTTTCATAAAACAGTGGCTATTTTGCCATCAATGGCACTTTAACCTTGGACGATATTTTTCCGTCAGACATTTGTGATTGGTCAATTTTAATAAGGTATTAAACATGTCACTTTTGATCGTTTCTGATTGGTCAATTTTAGTAACAAATCAAAAAAAATTTGCACCCCCATTGTAGACTCCCTCTGCATGTACACTGCACCGTACAATCCAGGGATGTGGAAGCGGTTATTTTTCAAACGCTTCCGCTTCCACACCTATCGCTTCCGCTTCCACACCTATCGCTTCCGCTTCCGCTTCCACTAACAAAAAACGAAAAAACGACCGTTGACAATTTTTTAATTTTTGTGGGTCTGTAGCCTGCCTTCTCCTACACTTCATCATTTTGGGAAGACAAAAACCTCCATTTATTGCTATTACTTTATCTACTTCGCTTGAGCTTATTGTTCCGAATTAGTCTGTGTTTCTTTTTCTTAGATATTAGAACTCGTATTTAATGTACAACAATGCTTTACAATCTTTTTGTCATCGCCGAGCCCCTAATGTACTTTCGCGTTTGTCACGAAACCCACACTAACAAAAATTTAGAAATCACAAATTGCTTGCAAGAAATTCAAATATTTCAGTAACCTTTCTACTACACTTCAAAAAATAATTAATTAAACACTTTAACAAATAAACAGTTATTACAAGTTCGTTGACTACTTACAACTACTTTTACAATAGTTTACCTAATGCTTCTCTGATTTAAACCGTATGACGACATACTACAGCTCTCGACAATAACCTGTCGTCACAACAACAAATTACACCGTATAACGTTGATTTTCCCTCTCCATTCTCAACTAACTCTGACTTTGAGTTAACTTTAACTCTAAGCATCATTACGGATTTTCTGTCCGTTCTCAAAACACGTATTGACTCCGATCTTTTTGGATAGTGAAGTGCAAAATTTCTGTCCTATATATAGTATATACATGTAAAGCGAGCAAAATTGAACTGCACCAATCAACAGCCGTCTCAACGTGGTGGTGCGGTCCGCAACCCCATTTGGGTTGAGTTAAAATGGCTCTTGACCTTCCCAAGGGTCCCAGATACCCCAGGCACTCCCCTCACACAAACTATTTTTTCGCCGTGCAGTCCCATGAACGACTGCAGAAGGGCAGCACGCAGCCTTTTTAAAATCGGCCTGTCGTTTCTCGATGAGCGGCAACGTTTATCCTAACCCTTGCCCTGTCTTTCCTTATTTAGTGTGCGCTGGAAATGTGACCTGGCGGGATAGGTCAGTGCAATGCTGCACATGCTCTAATTAAGTTCATTTAAAGTGCTCACTACTTTCCTTTTCTAGATTCAGAACTCTTGGCAGCTCTCACTCCTGGAGCTCCCCTCCCTGCTTTTTTTTGAGATTCTACACCTACCAGCACTGTGCCTTTCTCCTCGGACTCTTCCATCTGGTTTACCTTCATTGCTCAATCTGGCCCCCTTCTGCTAATGCAACACTTGCACCCCACCCTCATCTTCAAACCTTTTATCCTTTTTCCGCCCACTTTCTATCTTCTCCCTCTGCACCCTCACCACCGCCTCATGCTCCTGGGTGTTTCTCTTTACCTCCTGCTTTTTCTTCCCCTCCCTAACTTTCTCAGGGTTTTTCAATGGAATGCTGGGGATCTCCAAGCCAGGAGCACTGAACTGCTAAACTTTATTTCGTCTCATTCCGTCAATCTTATTTGTATCCAGGAATCCAACCTTAATTTATTTTCCTTTTTCCGGATCCCTGGATTCTCTGCTCTGCAATCCGATGGCGCTCACTCCCGATCTGGTATTTTTTCTATTGATGTCACAGACGCTAGCGGCGGCATCATCATTTTCGTCAGGCAGGGCTTATTCTTCTATGAGCTTTCTATCTCCTCTCTTTCTTTGCTTGACCCCTACTCTGATTATGTTGAGGTCAACATCTCTCTAAACGACTATTCCTCGCTCTCATTTTTTAATGTTTATGCTTCCCCTATTCGCTCTTCTCCGAAGGATAGTGGAACCAATTTTTTTTCTCCCTCCATTGTTCCCTCCTATGTGGAAGCGGTGAAATTTTCGCGCTTCCGCTTCCACAGAAAAAGGACCGCTTCCACCGCTTCTGCTTCCAGCTTCTGCTTCCGCTTCCTTGGTACAATAACATACCAAGCTGCCCATCAGCATACACTGCTTATGCCTAAGTGCCCGGCCAGTGAAGATTCTAACCCTTAACCATTGCATTTTAAGGTAGCTGCACTATCCACGCACTACAGCATCACTGCCAGAATCACAGCAATTATGATTGTATATACACCCGTGAAAGGTGACGGCAAAATAGCCTCCAAGAGTAAAATGCCCAAAGATGGTAAACCACACCACTCAGTGCCTTTGGGTAAATAATCCCAAGCTTCTGAACAGTGTTGTCCCAACATATTACTGAGCTTTGATTCATGCCAAAATTCTAAAACGATCTCTAAATAAAAAAATCTTCAATTTTTAAAACCATTTGAACTTCTTTACATCTGCAGAAATCTCGGGTTGCTACATCCTTTCCATCTATTATGACGGAGTTTCTCGACCACGAGGTCTCAAACATCTTGGAATAAATCTCCAACATTGGCAACTATGTTTGCATTTCAGCTAAACAAGAGCCAATTGGGTCATTAGAGGTGAAATCGACAAAACTGGAAACTATTTACTTTTCATTGCAATTGTTGAAAAATCTCTACGCACAATCTGAAATCCTATAGGGATTCACTACTCCCAACAGCTGTCCAAAAAATTCCTACCGTAGAGATAGGTCCCTACGAGTAGCAGTCCTGATCAAGGCTTCCAGCGACTGTAGGCTAATTTGAAAAACCAATACAACACCAATAAAAAACCAAGATTTAAACAGAAAAGAAAAGATTTCCAAAAAAGCTACACCTAAATTATTCACCGACATTTGACTTCCTAATAACTCTAGATTCTTATGTTGTACCGTATTCTAATGCGCTATTTGTATTATTGTTTTGCTGCCTTCATTGGTGGAACAGAACAGCATTTTCAGTAACTAAACACATTATTGTCTTTCTGTCATTGCAACCAGACCTTAAATTCAAGTGATCAGGGCTATTTGGAGATGGCCTCCACAAAAAAGATTGACGCCTGTGATCGTGCTGCGTAAGTGTCCGGTCAGACCCATAGTGCGTCCTTTTGGGGGGGGGGGGGGGGGAGGTGCGGAGCATTAAGATAGAGAAACCTTTTTAAAAGCGAAAGCTCTGCCTTCTTTAGTTTTTAGAACGTAATAGCTCTTTTTTGGAGATCAACTTTTTCAAAAGAAAGAGCTTTGCTCAATTCGATTTTCATACCACCATAAAGATCTTTTCTTTAGAGATTAACTTTTTGAAAGTAAGAATTTTTTCTGCAAAAGAGGTTTTTTTTTACATTTTTTGCTTCGGTCATATAGTTTGGAGGCGCCATTATTTTTTATTTCCCATTTTAAATGCCACTGATTATAAGAAATAAATACATTCGCAGGATAATTTAAACGTCTGGGAAAGTAGGTGCGAGCCTCTGCCCAACCAGAAAACGAAATAAACATCTGGCCAATGGGAAAGATTAGGAGTTTTAGCCGGCCTCTAGATCATTATAGCAAGTTTTCTTCACAACTTCAGTTAGAAACAGTGATGCAAACTATACGTAGCATACAAAGTCATCAGGAAGTAACCCATCAAGATTTCTATTGAATGTACGCCTATTAATCAATAGTTAAGCTGTTTGTTGGACTTCCTGTTTGTTGAGATTTTTTGACCTAGCAATGACATCAAACCACCGCCGCATCTCTCTATACGTTTCAATGCGCTTGGACGAAGCGATCATCAATTTATCGATGATGAGGACAAGGAATTTGTAGGCTAGAAAAATTTCTCTTGCGCGAAACTGATTGTCGTGTGCATTATAAACAGTACTTCCTCAACCACGCTTCTTCCGGAAAAATTTAATTTTGTGACGTTTAAAGTCGTCAAACTGTGAAGACAGAAATGCAATCAAATTCTGTAGTGAAAATATTAAAAAAAACGTTGCTGATATCCAAAGTTGGATTTTGCTTCATCTTGCTTGTCATGTCCATGCGTTTCCAGAGTCACTATTGCGATATTGGGCATTGGACTTGAACTTGAGGGTTTTTATTAGTCACTTGGACTAGCAGTTTTACAGGAAACCCAAGTACAAATTCAATTTAGCTGACTGTGGTATGAAATGATAATTTTTGTACACCAGACGTAATAGGTAAGACCCAATGTTGTCACTTAAGCTTGGCCAAGTTGTTCATGCAACGGTAAGGGTGCATTTTCAATACCAATAATTGGTGTTTTTAATTCATGTTTAACAAATCACTGGTGTATGAGTAAATTTTTGTGTCGGACATAGACAAACCCGTTACCAGAACTCTGCATTAGGGGAAGAATGTAAATACTTGGAACATGTTTTCGTCGATTTACACGACAAGATTCAAAATTTTGCATTTTTAAAAGTACTCGGACCGAGATATTTGATGGGCGGTTCTTCGTGACTGTAAGTTAAAACTTTTTTCAAATAAACTTTCCCAAAAAATACAAAAGTATTTGAGGAACGACAGAACAAAATGATTATTTGCCAGATCAGCCAGCGAGAACATCAGGCTATAGGCCCAGCAGTGAATCCCATTATAAGCATACTATTGCTTTCTATTTTCTGTGCTTCAAAATCTTTGGCTTAACATTGTTAAACTGCTATATTTTTCCAACCGAGCAAAACCGCCATCATTAAGTTTTTTACTGAAAACAAATTTTTGAAATTTGTATTTTGAGAATTATTGTCAACGCTGTTGCACCTGTCCTAAAAATACCAAGTTTAGGAACGTTAGATGAGTTTACACCGTTGCATCTCGGAATTTATCAATTGCGCATTCCCCATAAATTTGGATATACTCGAGATTAACTGGTAGGCATCATAAAAATTTTTAAACATGTTTGAAAATTAAGCGACTGTATTGTTTATCCTTGCATTCTAAAGACATTCACGATGCAGCATACTACCTATAAGCCAACTCACAGGCATATTTAGAGGGCAATAAAGGGCGATGATTTCCCAAAACGGTATGAGAGAAGAAAAACATGAAAAATAACATTATGAAGACATTGATCTAAAAAATGTTTTCATTTTTGGTTAAAAACTAAAGTTAGCGAAATTGGTTGCTAAAAGAGAGCAAAGGTAAGAACATTAGTTTCAACTCCTGGTCGACACAAAAATATTCTAATTTTGGTCACTAATTTGTATAGATGCCACATTTGATAAGAAGATTGAGCTCAGTTAATGCTCTGTACTCCCCAAATAGTTTTTTAATACGCCAGTAAACCTTCCACTCTTATAACATAGAAATGGAAAGTTAACAGCTGGACTCACAGCGTGGTCAAAGCAAATCTGTAGCAAGTGAAATTGCTTAAGTAGCATTTATATCGCTTCACACTGCTTTTCAAAGCAATACAATAGTTAACTTTCTCCAGAACTTGTCTAATTCAAATACCATTTATACGCAAATCTAACGTACGCTAGATTAACACTAAAGGCCGGAGCGCGTCAATTGACGCAAATCGTCTTTAGATTTTGCCAAACACCTTAACGCCTTGATATTACGAGGCAAAATTTCTTGACTTTTAATATTATCATGTAAACTACAATGGGTAGCAATTACATGATATTAACACTCCTAGAAGAGAAGTTGAACACATGACTACATAGAAAGACGGCGTGCGTCAATTGACACGCTATAGTTGTAAACGAAAAATACAATCAGCTCGTAGATTCTCACGCTGTATATGGGTCTACCGCTTTTTATTTTGCGCCTGGAATAAACTGTTTGTTTGCCATTTCTGTTCCTTTCATTGTGTTAGCATTTAGAATGTGCCTCGTTTGGTTTCAATATAAAAGGATGCCGTGGGAAACAAACACTGCAATACTTGTAGTCGGATTTTTCTTATCAGCATCTTCTTACATGTATTAGCCTCGCTTCTTATCGGTTCAATCTTATCGGTTCGGAGCAGAGTGTGTGAAATTGTGATGTTAGTCTTGAAAACCCAAACGCTTGCAATTGCCTAAAAGAGACATTGTAACTCAGCAAAGCTCACCATGTTTTTATTTAAGTTGCTTTTAGTAATTACGTTTTCAATTTTAGTTTTTAAGGAAAGGACGAGCAAATATTTAGGTAATCACACTATTGCTAAAACAGTTTTAGAGACTATAAAAAGAGACTAATTACATTTTCTGTGTAATAATGATACATACTTTTAGGTACAGTCCTATTTTGAATATATTGGTTTTCGTAAGCTAACAACCGAAATGTCGAGAAGAGTGGTTGCGTTTCAAGCACTCGAAATGACTCAGGCTCTTTCATCAGATTCCTCTGATGGGGAGTTTTCAGGCAATGAAGAATATGAAACTGTAAATGCATAGAGGCAGTGGCTGAGCTTGAAGCAAAATCTTCTGATTCTGAAGACGACGAAACTGTTACAGTACGCTCTTTTGGGAGTGAAGAAAATATGGGGAAGTCTCATGACGAAAACCATTCTGCTGACAGCACTGATGTAGCCCATAGATTTACGAAGTAAGGATGGATCGCTCTGGATGTTGGCTATTACATCTCAATGTGTGCAAGGTCACCTGCAACAGCAAAACATAATAAACTTCCGCTCGGTCCAACTTCCTACGCTGCACATCGCATTTAACAAAACAGCGTAGTTTCTTGCTTTAGAATTCTTTTCAATGAGCCCATGTTGAGACATATTAGGAAATGTACGATAACTGAAGGCCAGCGAATCACTGGAAATGCCAAATGGTCTGTCAGTTTGGATGAATTAGGAAATTCATCGGCTTAGATCATGGTGCGTTGCTGGCAGACCAAAGTGTGCTCGTGTGTCAACAGTGGGGCAAGTGAGCCATAGATCTCCAAAAGAAAATAATAAAATAAATAAATAGACAAATGCGTCCTCAGGTTCAATTGGGTGACAAATGTCAGAAAATACTTCAAAATCAGCGCCGAGAAACAATCGTTTCGCATACAAAGTTAATCTAGATTTTGAGCATGTGTTTACAAACCTTGGGAAATCTTGGGATTTTGCAGTTTCAAAGCTGAGGAATTCGTAAAACTAAGAGTGGCAACACTGGTTTTGAATCGTAGTATTGTTTGAACTTCATGGATCTGCATTGTGTTGCACAGCGACTTGGTTATTTCAACCTACATGGAGGTGAGGTAAAGGCACCAAGAACAAACCTAAAAAATTACCTGTGGCAAATACAAAGCATTGGTTACATATCGAGCGGTATTGATTGGGTATTCTACTCCTACATTGGCCCAGTTAAACGCCGATTAGCAAAAACATAAAAGAGGCATATACTGTAGGTTACAGAATACCAACAGTACAGTCTTCCCGGACCAAACAATATCGATACATTATTATTTCAACACCAGCATACTTGCTGGGTAAACTTACCATTTAAAACCATAATTTGGGTGATTAAATCGATGAAAGTTTTTTAAAAGTGGCTATCTTTATCAAAGAAAAGTGCAGACGTCTTTGAAAAATTTATTCTCAGCTGACCCATAGCCAGGCGGCAATTCTAGAGAAGGGTGTCATTTGGAAAAAGTAAATAAAATGAGGATACGGTCATGGCCTAATTTGTAACTCGTGCTTCATCGCATCATCGGGTTATTATGGGCTAGGTAACATAACTATCCATCTCCAGAATGTCATACGAGCTAGACTACTTTTGGGCATCTAGGCCTAAAAAATAAAAGACCCGCTTAGCCATGAAGTAACTTTCGGAGTGTAAGATTAGATTTTTCGCTTGTTATGATATTGCAAGTGTACTGTAACAAGTTGAAAATGGAGTTTAGGCCAACGATGACCCTTGATCTTCTGGCTACGCCGCCAGATGTGGGAGATGATGGCAGTTGCGGTTTTAGTATGGGGGGGGGGAGGAAAAGATTTAAGCCGAGACCACGCAAAATTAGGGGATTTTTTTGAACCACTACGTGTTGGCCAATAGTAGTTAATTCAGTAAAAATTTTATTAGAAAATGCAAATGCCACAGGCCACTGATGCATTTAAAAATGAATTTTTTCGGAGACCGGGCGGAGCATTAATCCTGTGGCCAACATTGGTAAATTTGTAAACCGCGAAAAAAATCATTGTGTTTGCCTTCAATAATCTTGAAGATCTTGCTTGACCACAATAGTTTCCAAACGCACATAAAAACTTTTTTTAAGATATACCTTTCCGAAGCGCTTTTTCTTATTTTTTTGCTGTTGTCAAACCGCTTCAGAGAAGCCATCGCCCTTTATGCGCTCCTTAAATAGGTCACTGGAAGAAACATATCACGTGAAGCTTCATGATAAAGTAGATTGTATGAGCTTGTAGTAAAACAATGTATCATTTAGAAATAGATTAATTAATTGGGATGCACTAACTCACAAAATAGGCATGGATAAGAAGGGCATAGGGGCGTTAGCCCCCTTCAATTTTTTAAACCAATTAAGGTGTGAAAGTATTTCCAGGTTTTACGACTACAAAACATCGATCTAAAAAAATCATCAAACAATTTTGAGGTACATTTGGATAAAGTTGGGGGAAAAAAATTAGTTTACTGTAAATTTAAAAAATCACTTAACGAAATTGAAAAAACCAAAACATACGTATTTTTTGCTCTCAATGCTTGGTTCTGTTTAAGGCAAGGGTTCTCAATCTTTATTCTTTCATTTACCCTTTAGCAAATTTCAAAAGTAAAATTTACCCCCAAATTTTTTTTATGTTTTCACTTCTATTGTAATAGCAAATGCCTATTGTAATAGGTAAAAGTGTGAATTTTTTGCTAACAAAATTTACCCCCGAGGCAGGTCAAATTTACCCCTGTTTGAGAAGTCCTGGTTTAGGGGCTGTGTAAATGTCATATGACGCGTCCAAAGGTGAGAGAGGGAAAACAAAACAGTGATATTGGTGTTACGTTGAGAGATGGGAGGTGTCGTTATGTGACAAACTTACTATTGTATTTAAAAGAATTAGATTTCAATTGTTTGATTAAGCAGATTTTTGAGGCAGATCCAAATAATCAAAGTTTGTTTGAATACTTTTTGATATGACCCGTCACATGGGGCAATGGGAAGATTAAATACCGGGTAAGAGTTTCGTATGATTTGTGAACAGCGCCATACGCTAAGGACATATAACAGTAGTACTTGTTACTGTACAAATAGAAGACAGTAGCAGACCCTTTTTAAGGTCTTAAATTTTCGGAAATTAATTTTAATAGGGTCAAATTTAAGATTAAAGACCATTTTTATTTTGCGTGATCAACCCGTGAACGCGAGCCACTAGTTACATCCTTCCGCGCGCTCACATTTTCATCTATCAAGCGGCAGATTTCACACCCCTAATTTGAATGAAAAAAGATAAAAAACTTAAAATTTGTATAATGTAAATATAATTTATGCAATTGTGACCAGTGTGATGAAATGTCATATTTCGTGTGTTTTCTAACGTTTGACATGTCCCTGATATTCACTGCGCTGAAAGAGCTCCACAACTAGATTATCCCAAGGTCCCACCTGCTGTTGATTCTCCTAAGATGGCGGCCTCGATACCTGATTCCCATTGGAGAAAAAGGTGAAAAAAAATAAACTGCAGGTATTATTTTGGTTTAGTCAGCGAAAACATTTTTCAGTCAGGTAATGAAGTGCCGAACATTTGCTCCTGAGAAAACGTGGCGTAGCTGTAAAAACTACTTTCAGCACAAATTTGCACACACGGTCCAAATTCAATCATTGCATTACAACTTGTGGCGATCGCAAACACTTACATAAACGTTAGCATAATTTTTTCAGTAGGCTAGTGAGATTAACTGGATCACATCTTAGACATATTTGTTACCAACAGTTTTAGAAAAATTGGTTTATTTGAGTAGCAACATTTCGGTCAGCTTGTTTGCTTTTCACAATTGTTGAAACAATAGGATCGGACACAAATCAAGGATCTTAAATCATACATTTATGATGATTACATTTATTAAAAGGCAAAAGAATAACATTTTACAATCTGCAACCGTTTATTCTCAAATCTGAAATAAAATGTCAAGGGTAGTCCTACAGTAAACGCAAAAGGGGGGCCACATCTGAAAGGAAATTTAAAACTTAGGCAAAATGTTTACAGCTTAACTAAAAAAGCACCATCGTAGCCTTAAGCTTCTGGGTCTTAGTATTGTACCCTGCAGCAATAATATGCAACTTTTTTCGCTGGCGGGCTAATTTCAAACCAGTTGAAAAAATTTGCGGGCCAGTCGGTGTTTGTAAACGAAATTTTTGCACGAAAAAAAGTGTTGCAGGCGCTTGATGGTTGCATTTTTTATTCGAACAGAAGGTGGAGATCTTTTGTTTTTTGGTTTGAAGGTCAATACTTTCAAAGCGAGATTTTACTTGCTATTGATCCCAATTTAATATCTATATCTTTTTTTGGAGATCGATTTTTTGAAGATCGAAATGATAAATTTGACATCAACTTTGGACCACAAAATCTTTCGATGGGCCACAGAATTTGACGTTGCTTTAACGAGCTATGTTTCATAATAAAACAAACGTAGTATATGAAGCCAAACATTATACATTCGACATCAGTTTTTTATAGTTTTTTATAGTAATGACAAATCTTATAAGGTGCATCACTGTCGGACAGGCCCCACTAGAGGGGGGTGCAGCCTGTGCCCCGCACCAGGGCCCGTGAAAATCAAAGTTCAAAATTGTAATGGGCAACAATGCACATATTTTTTATTGTTGCTTTGAAGCTGGAAAGGGATTTTCATGTGCATTGTCATGAACAAATTTCGCAGGAATGTTGTGGAGAAGGCATTTATACAGGAAATTCAAGCTCTGATGTCTAACCAGATGTCAAACTTACAAACGTATTCAGAATCACTGTGACAAAACAATAAATGAAAGTAGTACAATACCCGATTGTAGCCGTTTGACTTGGTAGTAGTAAGGTAGGATAAACAAAAAATAAGATCAAGAAATCACAGCAGTGCATCGAAACTTGATATGTGGAAAATAGAAAAAGGAAATGGTATTAAGGTCTGTCGACTGCGAAGAGGCCGCTCAAACCCCTATACCGCCGCGCCGTTTAAAATGATCGTGTATTAATGGTGCCATTGGTGGTTTCATCGAAACAGAACATAATGTAGACGAATAGCCTAAGAAACATCCGATGCTGGGCTATGATGGCGGATCCCATGATTTAATCGCAGGGATCGCCATTCATTATTCGACCGCATTTGTCGCAAAACTTTAAAGTGTCTTGACAAATTATTGTGGCTTGTTTTTTGTTGATATACTTATTAATTAAAAATAACTATAGCCCAGCAATCGTGCATAAAAATAGTGGGCTACATGGTTATAAAATTAATCTGTTCATAAAATATTTCAAAATGATATCGATTTGAAAAAAACAGCGGCGCAACAACTTAATAAATACAATGCGCTTTCCATTAATAGACTGTGGGAGGCAAAAGGCCTCCCTAAAGTGTGAGTAGGCTCAGCTTGCATGTCCCTCTTAAAAAAAGGTTTCAGCAACGTCACTTGATTTCGGCTTTGCTTCTGTAAATTAAAAAAAATTTCAGTTTTTGGTATCGTATCAGCAGTAAAATTTTAATAACTTCTTTTTTGTACGAGAGTTTGATCTTCTCTAGCAACAAACTGTTGTCAAAATATTACGCTAACTGCATGGGCTTCTGGGTGACTTGGGTTTACAGCAGTGACAAGCCGGGTTTGCCGGCGTCACCCGGCAGGGGCCTCCATCAGTGACATCGGGGTTTAGTATTTCAGTTCAACCGGCTGCGCCGGCTTCACGCATCGGGCTTTTGTGTGAACAGTAGCAAAAAGTTAATGAATTCTATGCACTTTCACAATTTCTACACACAAAATCGTGATCAACATACTCTCTTGATCATGACTGGTAATGCTGACAAAGAATCTTGCCACAAATTATCGTTATGCTTGTCGGGGAGAAAGGATTGAAACACAATCAAAACTGATGGTAGCGGCCAAATGGTGGTTGCTTTCACAATTACAGAACTATTTAGTGGTAGGTCTATTTTGAGATGTGGTGCTGTCCTTTCCTATTTATATTTGTGATATTTAGTTCTTTGGCTGCGCTATTTGTCTTGTTTCCGGCATAGCGACAAAAGCGGCTATGGCTTCTCCAAAATCATTCACCATATTTCAGTAGGTGCACATCAGGCCGAGTTATTTTCACACAAATGCTCTCTGTAAATTCAGTTTTACAAATTGTTGTGGTTAATGGTTTTATGTTGATTTTTTCTTAAACTTGGGATTTTATTGCAATGCTGTAGAGCATAGACATAAATACCTTAACAGGCAGCATATCAGAAAAAATCCTTGCTTTGGAATATATACGACGGCGTCGCCCGCAGGGCCCCTATCAGTAAGTAACATCGAGATTGAGAATATCGGTTCAGCCGGTCAAGCCGGTTTCACCTATCAGGCTCTTGTATGAAGAGTGACCAAAAGCTTATGTGCTTTCTGCACATAAGATTTTTACGACTTTTTGTGCTCCTTTTTCCAATGAAATTTTCAGGAGCGTTGATGAGGGGGTCTAGGGGTACCTTTGATTTCGGACCCGGATACTTGAAAACGTAGCGCGCAATGTTAACAATATATTAGGCCTAAGTTTCCTATTTTTCTTGTTAACAAATGCATAATCTATATAATATTTTTTGTGACAAGATGACTAATGTTTTCTTCATTTTGGCCACAAAAAATTTGCTTGAATACTCATTTTAAAAAAAATTCGGGCCCCCAGAATACTTCCTCGCCCCGTGGCCAGAAACATATAATAAGGGTTCCTGTAACTCTTAAAGCAGATAACTTCCTAAATGAATCATTATTTTAAGCCCAAACCAAACCCCTACATTTTAAATTCATATATCCCATATGGATCAATCAATTTGTTTAAGATCAGATCTTACAAAATCATTTCACATCAATCCTGCTGTGTTTTGTTGTCTCCATTAAACAAGAAGATTGCATTTTATTTACCGATTATTGGTGACTGATAATGATACATTGCATAACATTCACATTTTGTTTTTTGACTTACTTTTGGCCTTATATTGTTCCATGGACATAATATTATAACTGTGCTTGATTTATTACCCCACATATAGAGATTAAATTACTGAAATAGTAAAGTAGTCAGACAGCAATGTCTTATTCGTATCAGAGCGGAGCTAAATAAAGAAAAAAAGCGCAGAAAGAAAGGCAATTTCTGAGCAATTATACCAAACACTCATCCATTTGTAATTGGATAAAACCCGGCAACTACAGTTTACAAGACAGTTGTTAAAGGGAGGCCCGGTATTGATGTTGGTACCGGGCCCGGACTGTTCTCTCAGCGGCCCTGCTGTCGGAAGCCTTTACTGAACATGAGAACACTTCGAATACAAGTCGAAATCTTATTTTCACGCAATGAGAATTGATCTACGTAGTTATTTTGGAAATTTTTAGGTTTATCTTAAATATCACTCGCTAACGGTAGATATTCCAAAAGGCAATCTACTGAAAACAAACCACTTTTCAGCGTTCACTCTAGCTTGCCTTGAACGGATCGTCTAAGTAGAAAACATTGTTTTGAACTTTTGCTGTCTGGTAATAGCAGGTAATTGATCATCACTTTTGGGCGAACGCAGAACCGCAGCGTCGATTCGTCGTCATTTTCGAAGAGAAGCCGCAAGTTATTTCTTTATTCTAAACTCATTGTAGCATCACATTCTATATTGGACTTTTCGCATAATTTTGAAGTGCTTGCCTGTTCTATGATGCTGCAGCCCTAATTTTAATGAGCTCAAAAATTTTTGCGTCCGATCTCCCCTAGCCATTTATTTTAAAGTTGGGCACGTTTTTACAGCTTTTAGAAATATCATATCTTCATAACGTGTGAATTGTTTGAAATTATCATTGATTCTTTTAATTTATTACGTCACATTTACAGACTTTAATACTTGAAAAGGGCTTTACGAAAGTTGAAAACGTTCGAAATTTGAGATATTAAGTTGCTCACTGTAACAACACTGTGGATTTTTTTTAAACTGTAGACAAAAATTTTGGAAATCAATACTGCGTAATTAATTTATAATAACTTGAAGGCTACCAAATCGATCTCAACGAAAATAGTTGGATTAACCAATGAATTCTGTTTCTTTCTACAGAAATATGGAAACGCTAGAGAAAGCGGTTCCAAAGTGATTACCAGCTAACGAACCAAGGTCGATTCGGCTCCTCCCTGGCTTTGAAAAGCACAAGAAAGCTCGTCAGAATAAGTTACTGGTTGTACATACCAGCGCAATGCTCCAGGTGGTTCGTAAATTGACAAATTGCCTCCAGCCAACCCTCGGCTTGGAAGATCATGTTGTGCTCACTGTTTACAACAACCCTAGCCTCGTGCGGAAATCGGTTTTTTCATGCGCTTCCCTGCACGCAACGGGAAACCCATCAAAAATTAGAAAACGTTTTCTTTGTTTTTGCTTGTTTGTTACCACCAATGGAAAATGCTTTTAAAAAGATAAAACAGCAAATTTGTAGTTTTCATTAATCAACCTTGCGTTGCATTGTGTAGTATCGAATTTTTATATTTTATTGTATAGCATTGTGACTTGATTATTAAGACCATTACAGATCTCGAGTAGGGTTGCCAGATTGGACTACTTTTTACAAGCATTTGCCCTGAAACTCTGTATTGGACGCTAAAAATAAAAAAGCGCTTACTCGAACTACTTTTTGTCTACTTGGTGAGCAGCGACTACTTTTTGTGGATTTCGTGCCAAAGTTCAGTCTTATTCTTTGCCAATTTTCAGTGGAATTGCGTTAGCAATTGTTGCTTCATTTTTCATCATTTATTTCAAAAATTATGTTGGAGAAAAACTGATAGAAAATTTGTGAATGCAATTATATGTGTTTGGTTTGTGGTGAAGCATATTTTATTCAAGCTCTTTTTTAATAGCTGGCTATAGAAGACAACCTTTATGCCCAAAATTTTTTGACCAGTCTGCTTGTGTCATGATAATATTTTTATGTCACATTAGTTTTATCATTATCATAATAACAGTACCTAGGTCTTTGATGACAAGCTGCATTTTTTGAGATAAAAGTGACCGCTTCATCGTGAGATAGAAATTTAATTGGTTTTGCGAGTATTGTCACGCTTAATGAAAAACGTTACAATATGGAGAAAAACAAATCAATCTGCGACATAACCTAAAGCCAGGAAGCATTGAAAAACTGATAGGTTGTCGTGCCAAGGTTCTCTCCGACTTAATCGGTTAGCAGGAAACATATCAGCAAATAATTTACAGCTCGTCTATAACTTCACGTTGTACTTTATCTTAATGTTTCGACTGGATTCTTGAGCGACTGGGTAAAGCTTATAGAAAATAACAAACGTCTTTGGAAGCTTTTAAATGTTTTTGAAATGTTTTGTCCCTACCTGTGGTGTTGCAAGGGAAAGTCTTAAGACCAGAAAATGATTGGGGAGAGGAATTTTTTAGAATTTAAATACTCTAAATGAGAAAGTTTGGTCAAAACTATGTTACCGATATTTAAGATAATTTATGCTTTAAAAGTTTGATTTTTACAAAATTACCCGTCCCCAGTTGAATAAAAAGGCATCGACTGCGATTTTATTCCAATTGATGCATTGGCTATATGAATTTTAGCTAATTCTACACTGCAAAAAATTTTTTGTTACATTTACAATTTTTTATAGCTGCAGTAATGCCATAAAAATGTGTATTTTTAAGAAACATATTGTTGGCAATCCTAGTTTATGTATTTTTTGTAAATACTTTTTACCGACAATTTACTTAAATTTAGTAATGTTTCGTCAAAAAACACAACTATACTTAATCTGCGTCTGGCCAAGAAATTAGTTCATACATTAGATTGAGTAAATAAAGATACACCTGCACTTTACGTAATTTGTATTTTGTTCTACTGTAAACAACTATTTGATGATGGATGCGCTTTCAAATTAACTTCATTTTTTCTTATCCGTGTCGGTTGCCCAAGTGTTCTATTTTTATTTACGTTTTGCAATGCAACCTATACCAGCGTTAGTGGATAACGATCTGTTGTAGCAAACTAATCGGGTGAAGTTTTAAGCACAACAGAACTTCCGCAATCTTGAAAATGAACGCAGAAGATATATTAGGTTGCAAACAAAAATCAACATCATTAACAACAGAAAATAACAAAAGACCACAAAACACAACAATAAATGACAGTAGTGACAGGGTTAAAGCAAGCAAAAGTAATTTATACTATTCAGAAACCGATTACACACGGCTTTTATTTTTGTCTCTTTTTCATCCTTGTTTCTCTGCTGAGACTGTATTTCAGCCAATGATTAGAAAAAAAGCATATGCTCTATATGCCAGCATGTTTTAAACCACTGGAGCTCATAAACCTAACAATAGACAACGCTAAAAATTGCTAATACAATAAGCACTTTTTCCAAAGTAGCAAAGTTTTTAAGAATAGAAAATATCAATGAACTCCGACCCAATGGAGTAGCAATACCAATTAGGCAAGACGCTTGCATTTTCAGACCCGCACCATACAAATTTATCCACATTTGTTTTGAAAGTGTAGAATTAGTTGATGGATCTAAATCTATCTGTTGTCGGTATCTACCTATTGCCAGTTGGTGCGGCAGCACCAGGTCTCAACTTTTTGATTTCCGCGCCAAGCGTACCGTCTTTGATTAGCACTGAACCAGTAGAGTTGCTTTGTAGAGCTAGTAATATTAGCTCTACGGATTCTTTCTGCTTCGTCAAACAATAAACAGGAAGCGGTTGAAGCTTTTTTGCAGTTTTTTATTTACAAAAATGCGCAGCTCCTCCCAGCGTGCGCCGAACGAAAATTCACCGCGATAAAGGCTACCACACAGCCTTAAATAACAATCAAGCAGGGGGACCAACACTCAGGCCCAAACAGAAATCCGAAGCACAATCAGGCCGAAACGAAAATTCACTACTCGTTTCGCCACGTTGACGTTTTGACAAGAATAGCAAAAAATAACGTGATTACTATACAGTAGGCCTGCACAACTCAAAACAGTACAAGGGCCATATCTACGAAGAACTACTTGTCGCGGGCCGCATGCTATCGCTGTTGTAACGTAAATGCCACCGTTGCGGCGTAAACATCTTGTGATTGTCGAAAACGTATAAAAACAAAACAAAACCATTATTAACTCATTGCCATCGTGCTACAACATCTCATTGGTGTTTTTAATACTTATTGGCAGGAAAAACTTATCATTACTTTGTTCCACTTATCTTTTATTTGGGCTAGTAACCGTTTTTCAGCTATTTTTTCTAGATTAAGCTACTTTTTCTATTTGTTTCTATTTTTTCTAAAAGTTTTTTTTTCTAGCGAGATTGGCAAGTAAACTCTCTGCTTTAAGGCACTTTTCATTTATATCTAATTTAGCGAGATTCGGGTGATTGGTTTCAAAATGGCGTCTCAGATTATATTCTTTTGAAACTGAAACCACGTTTCGGCTATCTACGCACAATATTTTTGAGTTTACTACTGTTAATAAGCATTTATTTGTCCATTCTGAGTTAAACACTCTGTCCTCACCTTCAATCTTTCTCTTTTTGTTTTCAGTCATTGCAGTATGCTCATTGCTAACAACATGCTCTTTGCAGACAAACAAACTGAAAATGTTTGTCAAACACGCACGCACCATAAACACGCAACCACTGTTTTACGAACATTCCCAATTAACAATAGCATCAGACAACCACTGAAATGGCATCAACTAACTATGCGCGATATGCAGAAACAATACACACAAATAGATTTTTTAAAAGTGATTTGACTCAATATCACGTGCTCGCATGAACCATTTCAAGGGCCACAATAAAAGGCCACGCTGGCCGCATGCGGCCCGCGGGCTGTATATTGTGCAGGCCTGCTATACAGGGTGAGCCAAAAGTAGGTGAACAGTAAAAATCTGTTAGATGTAATAAAACAATTATATTAATGAAAATTTAATGTTGTTTATTAACGCAAATGCTCAAACTGTCTTCCTTCTTGATTTACACAACTTTGAAGTCTGTCTCTTACGCTTAGACAAACGCAACCGTTTTTTCCAAGGCAAAATCGTCTTTCGAACTTCATCCTGAAGTACTCCAAGTTATATCAAAAAAATGAATGGCCTCCCCAATATTCGGATTGCAATTCCATGGATTACAGTGTATGGGACTCACTTTCAGAGAAAGTTTACAAAGGAAGAACGATTGTTTTTAAAGAAGAGGAACTAAAGGATGCAATGAGACAGAAATGGTGAGAAATACCTCAGGATGAAGTTCGAAAGGCAATTTTGTCTTGGAAAAAACGGTTGCGAGCAATTTGCGATGAAAGTGGAGGCCACATCGATTATCTGTTTAATGAGCCTGAATATGTCAATGACATTGTAATCGTTTTCGGCACTGCATTTTCTGGCAACTAATTTTAAAAACAATGGCGTTCCTTCGTCTTTTTACCTATAGAGTGAAAATTTTCAACGAAAGTGTTGAATGTCTCTGTCATGATGTACAGTAGATTCCACTTAATCGGGTCACATCGGGACTAGCACCATTTGGCCCGATTAAGCGATTGACCCGATTATCCGAAGTCTTGCAGTATCTGTGGCAGGGTTGCCTTTGGTACACCAGTTATCTCAGCTAGCTGGCGATGACTAGTGTTTGGAGGTTGTTCTCTAATTTTTCTTAAAACAAAAATCTTTTCAGCAATAGTTAAATCTTTTCGCGGCATTTCTGCTTAATTAGGACTTAACACAATTTGCAACAAAACACAACAATTACGATGTCCAAAAGCATAAAAGGACAAAATAAATTGCATCTGTATTGTTCAATTGTTAGGCCTACATAATATAGTTGGCTTTGTGGTATTGAGTTTTATTACATCACAAAGGCGGTTTTGCAATTACACCAATGTATGGCTGGCTGCAGTTGTGGCCCGATTAAGCGGAATAGTGGTCCGATTATGCGGATTTAACATAGTGCATTATCTTTGATTGGATTTCGTTCTTCACAATTAGGCCCAATTAAACGGCTGACTCGACTAACCGGCGGCCCAGTTAAGCGGAATCTACTGTATACCAAATATAAGCACCATAGCTTTGATAGTTTTTGAAAAATGCTAAAATGAAGAGTGTTATCGCATTTTTTTGTGTCATCCAATATATCAGTGCATATAGGCAGTCGGCTACAATTTGTGAAATGACTGCAATAAAGTACAATATGATGCATTTCGTAGTCTATACAGACTGAACGTTAATCCCTTATTTAGTACTTTAGCATCCTTTTTCATATAAGGATTCATAGGCAAAACTCACATTGCACTTTGTAAAGTGTGCTAGTTACACATGACAAACAGAGTAGTAAAAACTGAAGTTGCCCAATGCATGTTGAAAGTATTAACCCAGAAGTCATGTCGTAGCTTGACTGCTATACTGTTGGGCATCAGTTAAGTCTGTGCAAAAACAGTGTCTCTTTTTCTTTCTGCAACTTACATTACAAGCATCACTAGACTGCCACTATCAAAGTGCAGTAGCTAGCTTGTCCACAGCTTGACTGAGATCCTAAAATTTCACAGTAGTTTTTAATTTTATCTGCTTGCCAAATAAAAAAGTGTTTTCAATTCAGAATTGAGCAATGTTTGTAAAACATTTAAGTTCTTTTCAAAAAGTTTTAACAGCTTTTCTGCAATTCTCGCTTTTGTAATTTCCCTTTTTAATTTTCCAAGCTATTTCCCTCCATCAATTTCTCTGATTCTAGGGACCCAAATCGGGTCTCTAAAGCGTCTTAAAAAAACCCTCATATGAGTCAAACGTGTGGCCTTATTGAATCACAGGGCAAAGACCAAAGAAAGACAATACAACAAAGGAAGGTTTTCAGAGGAAGTCCGTAGGAGGCCCGATTATAACGTCTATTACTTCTCAGTAGGGGCTAATAGTTCGGTTCGCTGTAGAGGTCTAATTTGAAGCTACAGGGTGTCTCAAAAAAATGTACTCACTCTTAGAATGACGAGAAAACCTTTATTTATGAACATGGAGTGAAATGAAATAGCATCGAATACATGAGATAAATGTAATTGAAGAATCATGTTCGCAAATGTTCAAATTGATGACCGTTATTGTCCAGACAACGCTGATAACGCGCACCAAGGGATTCGCAAACGTCGCGAAACATGTCATTAGGAATATCACGACATTGTCTTTCAATTTCCAATTTCAATGCATCAATTGTCCTTGGTTTGTTGCCATAAACGTTGTCTTTTAAGTATCCCCACAAAAAAAAGTCCATGGGTGTTAGGTCTGGGGAACGCGCTGGGTGTTCAGTGGGGCTCCTTCGTCCAATCCATGTGTCAGGAAACACTGCATCGAGGTAAGCTCGTACATCGCGATGGTAGTGGGGAAGTGCTCCATCTTGCTGAAAGTAAATATCGCCGTCATCACCAAACATCTCTGTAATTTGTGGACCAACAAATTCCTGAAGCAAGTTGAGGTAGCTCTCACCATGGACAGTTTCGTCAAAAAAGAAAGGTCCTATGATGCCCAATGCGGATATCCCACACCACACTGTTACTCCTGGTAAGTTTACATGGCGTTCAATTGTTACGTGAGGATTTGCAGGGCACCAGTACGTGCAATTATGGCGGTTAATGGTACCGTTTAATTTGAAGGTTGCTTCATCGCTCCACACAATTTTGTGTGCAAACTCGACATCTTCTGCACATTTTGCCAGGTACCATTCACAAAATTCGACTCTTCGGTCAGAGTCGTCTTCGTTGAGAGCATGACACAGCCTTGGAATGTAGCACTTCCAATGCAGACGCTTCATGATGCGGTTGACGCTATCTTTTGAGATGTGGGTTTTCCGAGCAGTTTGGCGAAGTGATTTCTGAGGTGATCGAAGGAGTGTTTCCTGCACCTGCAGTTCTTTTCCAGGAGACGTAGATGTCCGTGGTCGTCCTGAATGTTTATTGTTGGTATTCTGTTCGGTTCCATCTGCTTCAAATTTGTCTCTGATGCGCGCAATGGTCCGGCGCGTGGGTGGCGGTTTTGCGAATTCACTTGTGAACCGGCGTTGCACTTCAGTGGCGTTTTCGGTCTTCCAATAGCATTTCAGGACAAACTTTCTCTCTTCCAAACTAAGTTGATTTCCTGCCATGGCTTCAGTAATTCAGAATATTTTTCTAAAAATTTTGCTAAAATTTTACTAAAAATTCAGGATATCTGCAACACAAAAAAAGAGTGAGTAAATTTTTATGGTCATCAATTTGAACATTTGCGAACATGATTCTTCAATTACATTTATCTCATGTATTCGATGCTATTTCATTTCGCTCTATGTTCATAAATAAAGGTTTTCTCGTCATTCTAAGAGTGAGTACATTTTTTTGAGACACCCTGTATATTTACCTAAACTTCCAACAAAACAACAGGAGATCACTTAATTTATCACAATATCAATGAATTTTGCAGCAAATTGCTTATGAAGTCTTTGCGTCACATTCTCAAGAGACTACGCTGTTTGAAGTCAAATTGCTGAGAAAAAACTACGTGGCGATTGGTAAAACACCAGCATCTAATATCAGCATCTAATCTATTGCCGGCAAGTAGTTTACATATGCACAGCTTGAGGACCATGGAGAATAGTGTAAGCTCCCCTGCAGACCGCAGGCAAAATCTCAAGCTATGCAAAAATCTCAGGCAAAATCTCAAACAGATCAATTTTAAATTATTTTGCTGATATTACCTTTTCATCCTCGGTCAGTTGTTCCCAACCAAGCGTCCACAGGCACTAGCGTACCGAGGGGGAGGGGAGGCCACTGTGCCATGGTTCCCACCTCAGACCCTAACAATGAAAGAATGTAAAGCAAAACTAAGCAGTTTTAGCAAAAGCAAAGCTGGTTTTTCGCGACTATTTGGGGTTCGCCCTGGACTTCGATTTTTCCTGTGAAAAACCACTCGTCGCTCAGACCACTTGTTGGTAGAAAGCTGGACTGGACTTCTGGTTAAAGTAAAACAGTTATCAAAATTTGTTATGCTCTTGAAAGTGAATAAGAGTTGTAGAGGGCAGACAAAACCTTGTAAAGGGAAGACATATAGCCGCACAAACCATTATTTTAAAAGCGATATTTGATCAATTAATTCTGCTGCTTATGCAAAATATCAGCTTTCTGCAGAGTGGTTAGTGGCAGCCACGTTTTTAAAGAGAATTGTACAACTTGTGCGAGAACAGAGAGCTACCGGTATCACTAGGCACTATACACAAGCATTTCTAAAACAAATAAAAGAAATGCTCTGATTTGAAAGTATATTTTGGTTGTATTTTTAGCTGAAATGGAGTAGCTCTTAAAGCTGCGAGACAACTTGGGACGTATCCGATCAGCAAAACATTGCTGCAAATTTTCGCAACGTTGCTAGTTACAACGGCAACGGGCGAACGGTCATTTAGCGCCCTAAAGCTAATCAAAACGTACTTACGTACGAACATGCAAGAAAATCGGCCCAATGCATTGGCTCTTTTATATATATAAACAACAACATTAAACTTGATTACAGTCAAGTGATTGACCAATCGCGAAAGGGAACTGTCGCCTCAATTCAAAATAAACTGACTTTGTTTTATGCTTGATTTATTGAGTTGTAAAAGGCAATCTACGAGCTTTATGTGCATGTTCACACGAATGACGTGGTTATTTCACAGACTAATAGTATTGCAAACAATAAAAGCCTCCCTCCCATAATTTGACGAGACCATCCCTAGACGTGTTTCATCCTTTTGGACTCATCAGCAGGGCCCGTCCCGTCATCACCAAAAACCAAAACCCCATATTTGCAATAATATGAAAATGTAGTATCATTGTACTGTATTACAAATTCCTTAGCACACATCATGCGTGTGGCGCATGCTGTCACTTTGGTACGGGGATCCCATCCGTATCGAAGATGCAGTGTACCACTCAAAGAGTTTATAGTAAGCGAGATCTATTTAAAACTCTTACCTCTATGAACATAGCACGTGATCACCATAACCGTATCATATATCGATTTATTGAGTTGTAAAAGCAATCTACGCGCTTTATATGCATGTTTATACGAATGACGTGGTTATTTCACAAAGTAATAGTATTACAATTAACAAAAGCCTCCCTCCCACAATTTGTCGAGACCATCCCTGGACGCGTTTCGTCTTTTTGGCTTTCTATAAACTTTTTGAGTGATTTTTAAATTTTTTGAAAAATTTTAAATTTATTAATAAAATAATATTTTCATTATAAAAATAATATTTCGATATTATTGCAAATATGGGGTTTTGGGTTTTGGTGATGATGGGACGGGCCCTGCTGATGAGTCCAAAAGGACGAAACGCGTCCAGGGATGGTCTCGTCAAATTGTGGGAGGGAGGCTTTTGTTGTTCGCAATACTATTACTCTGTGAAATAACCACGTCATTCGTGTGAGCATGCACATAAAGCGCGTAGATTGCTTTTTATAACTCAATAAATCGATGTATGATACGGTTATGGTGATCACGTGCTATGCTCATAAAGATAAGGGTTTTAAATGGATCTCGTTTATTATAAACTCTTTGAGTGGTACACTGTTTTATGCTTGATATTGATTTTACGATTTCTTTCTTCCAATAAGTCTCGTTAAAGCATTATACTAAAACTTGCTGCCAGAACGCACAAAAATGCGTATTTTTAGGTGTAATTTTGCAAAATTTTCTCATGTCCCCGGACCACCCTAGAATGGTCGTGCCTTCATCACTCCCCATAAAGTTGATTTGTGAAGTCACACAATTGCGACGAAACTTTGGTCGCCCCTCGGAAATTTTCTGCGTACGCCACTGTCCACAGATGATCTCAAGATAAACTGGATGTACGGTTTGTAGTTGTGGCGAGTCAATACCTGCCGATGTGGCTAAACACAACAGACATCAGCGGGTAAAATTTAAAAAATACAAATTTAATCGTGTAATTTATTTTAAATCTATCGGTTCAAACCTTCCCGTGTCTTTCGTTCCAGTTGCTTTATTGCCACTATAGTGGCAGAGGCGTAGCTTCTTGCACCGTGACCAACTGACGTACGCCCAATAGTTTGAAGTTCAAAGTAAGTTCTTTAACATCGACACTCTTCTTGAAGCTCTCGGTTTGTACCACGTTACTGTTTTTTTTTATTGAATTCATTAATCAAAACAAGAAACTAAGGCACGACTCAAAGTTTCAGTCACTCGTCAAGTAAGTATTGTTCCAACTAAAAGAAAAAGTTTTATAACTGACGTCCACGCTTCTATCAAAACGACAAAGCCTAAGGTGTAATGTTTCCAGGGGAAAGAAAAAAACAGAATATATGACTCACAGCCACGTTTTTATCAACACGAAGTTGCAATATTCCAGACAGATGCGCGTAAACAATAGAAAGCTTTGAATGGTTACTACTCTTCGATTAAAAAAGCTTGCCTGATTCTCTATCGCTGTTAAACATAAACCGTTCCAAGTTGCCGAGCTGCATAGTTTATATTAAGAACTATCTGTGATCCCTTCAACAACTCTCAAAGAAACAACCTTTTGTCACATGCGGTCTTAAGTAGAAAAGTTTAAATTAAACTTTATGCTATAGGTCTAATACAATTAAGACTTTGCTCGTGAAGCCTATCACAACATCAAGCGTTCTTCACGAAACTTCTGGGACAACCATGATTACACTCGTTGATGCTAATACCAGCATACTGTCATTGTGACTCCACACAGCAGTCCGTAGATTTTACAATAAAGTTGTTGCTCAATTCTACAGGTGGGTCAAACCACCCCGGTCTCCCCTACAGGACTAGTCCATTCTGCTAGCGTCGCCCCGCAGGGCTACTAGTCTGTAGGCCAAAGCTATGCTTAAAATTAGTAAATGGCTGCTTTAAGTGTAATTATCAGGAAGGCGAACTGGCTCCCGGCAAGCTAAATTTAGTGATTGGACTCCCAAAAAATGCAAAATGGTTCCCTGAATGCAGGAGTGCAACCAAGGGAAGCTAAGAAAGCTGAAGCTCTCCCCCCTCCTTGGCACCAACTTTTTACCAAAAATGAGTTACTTTAGCCTCAAATTGAACTTCAGCTTTTCACTCAAAAGTTCGCTTCAAAATCGTTTCAGAAAAAAAGTAAAATAAATTATTAAATTACGAAATTTGACACTCAACTCATACATACATTTAAGAAAATATGCTTATTTATATTTGAACGTCTTTTGTCAGATAGTTCTTCAGATACTGAGACCATGGATAAAAAATAACAAGTTTTCTTAATCCTGTAAATAGTGTAAATGCAGTGTACATATTGTTAAGGACAATTATTTTATTTTATTTGCTTTACACAAATACTTTTTGATATCCGGACTTTTTCATCATACGGACAGGTTCCTACATCACCTAGTCCGTAAAAACGAGGGTCGAGTGTAGCCCTTTATGATATACTCTTCGAGCGATAAAGTTCCAAGCCCTCCTCTTGGACAATTTGGAAAGTTTAAGAAGTCAGAACAATATGTTGCTGTGGCAGATGTACAAGCGTTGGCCTTGTACTGATCGGGATTGATTCAATATTTACTTTCAATATGGACTCAATTCAGCGCCGATAAGCAAAGCACAGGGCATGCATTTAGATTACAGTATAAAAACAGTAGGCCTTCAGTTTTTTCACACTAAACAATATCGATTTGTTATCAATTCAACATAGGCATTTTTATCTCCTAAGGTTGGAAAACAAGAAATTTGGGATGGGTTAGAGTGTGAACTATGAGGCCGCCAGCTAGGTCTATGCCTTTTAACCGTGGGTATGAGACTTGAAAACGATAGCCTACTTTAGCAGTGCGGAAACTTTTTGCTTGCGGACCGATTTCCCTCTACTGAATGTTTTTGCGGACCAGTGGAGAGGAATTTTTGAAAGGTTAGCAAGGTTTGGACCCGGGTTCTAACTGTGAACGCGTACAGCAAGACATATCCCTTCGCGGGCAACAAAATTTCAGATACCTAGCCGCAGATTGCACACCCCTGGCCACGTAGATGATAATTTTTGCCTAAAATACGGGTTTCTAAAGTTTATTCCGACCCGCACCATCTGAGCACTGCACGGGAGATCCGTCGCAAATTATCTTTCTAGCCACCTGATAACGCTTGTCCACTTCTTTATCTTTTTCCAAACCACTGCTCCAACTAGATAACAAACTGCTTAGCAATAACTTTTTAGGTATCACCGTTGTGATTTTTTCAGCAGTGGAGAGAGCAAATACTTTTTGTTTTTTTGAGTAATATCTTTATCCATCATTTATGAAAATCTTTTGTCGATTAAACCAGAATACTTTTCTGATTGCAATTGCTTCAGAGTTACAAGGATTTATCCTTGAAGCAATCCCATTAAATAGAGGAAATTACCTTTTCCCAATCCCAAAGACACAGACAGCGGCGGAGCCAATGCGAAGTTTGAACAAGCGACCGTTGTTATTGCAAACAGTGCTCCATCCCTTTCAACCACGTTGCCGAGTATGAATAGTATGGATGTTGCACATCTCATAAATTCGCTCTCAGTGTGCCTGCGTTAACAAAATAAGTTGACGCCGACTTGTTGAAAAAAGACGCCGATAAGGTCAATGCTAAGTATTGCGAAGTTGATCCTTCGTACAAGAAAAGCTTTATGCTAAATTTTTATCTAACCATTACTTTTCATTCCTTTGAAAAACACAAGCATTTATTTCAAAATGTTTGTCTGGGAGCCCGCTCCGATTCTCTGGAATGGTGGTATCAATTTTAGGTAGCTGAAAGCTGGTCAAGTAAGGGACGAGGGTCACAAAATCAAAATGATAATAACAAGAACAAATTTAAAATAAAAAAGAAAATCAGAAAGATAATAAAAAATAACTGCCCTAACGTTTAAAATTTAGCAAGATAAGTTTCGTCGGTTGGTTTATCCCTCCTCTTCCTTGGGACGGAGGTACGGCGCGAACGGTAATTAAGGTTTACGCCATCAACCTAATTAAATTAGGCTAAGGGAAAGTGGCAGCCCATTTCGAACCAGTCCTGAATGCAAATTATTGACTGGTAGCACCACCACCAACAAGGCGGACTGCCATTGATGGGTACTCAAAAGTCGCCTCTTACGACTTGCTGGGTGAGCAGCTCCACAATTGTAACCCGGTGAAGCACGGGTAGATAAATTTCGTCGCTACCATTTCCGTTAACTTACGGAAAAATTGTTGCCAGAAAAGTCGCTGGAAAAATTGTAGCCATTGTGAGAGTGAAAATCTAACGCCATTAATTTGATATAGCCACAGTCACGCCACAGATATTTACACTGTCCAGTCTCCTGTTGACGTAAATACCGCTGAGGATAGCTACAACTAAGAACATTCTTGTAAAGCGTTTTACAGATCGCTTGATGCCATACTACGAATTCCTTTCGTTGCGAAATGTTGTTTTCAAGGTTGAAGTTACACAGCTGTTTGTTTTACTTGCCTAGAAATGACGTTGATCGTAGAGTCTCGTTCTCAAAAATAATCAAATATTTAACAGCACGATAAGTTTTTTCCAAATAATATTTGAAGCAGAGCCTTATTTCGGATCAACGAAATTCAAATACGTCGCTTACCAGACATTTTACATGAATGTAACGATACGTGCCACGTTTCTGAACAGAAACTTGTTTATAACCATAACCGATGCCGTAGGAATTTCTTTTAAAGCCTACGCAAATTGAATTAGTAAACCATGATGTTAATGTCAACCAATTACCATGTAGTCTGAGCTATTCGGAAAAAGAACAGCAATCGCTTTCTGATTAAAGTTTCAAAAATTCAAACTGTTTGGAAAAACCCAAGTGAAAAACAAGAATTTGGGGCGCATTTGAAGAGCCTTTCGGCTTTCCCCTTAGTTTGTTTTATTTCTGCTCCGTCAAACATCGTCACATTGTAGAAACTATTAACAAAGTAATTTGGAGTACAACCTTTTGTAATACTAAAGATCGCACTAAAGAAACACCCTACAAAACAATGTGAAAAGACGTTTTTATGACGCACAAAAGAGATTTTTTAAATAGTAAACTAAACGGGAGCTTTATTCAGAATACGCAGTTTAAATACATCGAGTATTCCCTACATCTTCCACTCAAAAATTAAAAATTAACCTGATGCAGCATTAACCTGATATAAGAATTAATTGTATGGACAGCGGAAGTCTTTTTCTGTCACTGAAATAGCTTTTTAAACATAGCAACAGTAACTGATGCAGAATGCACTTAATTCGCTCGCTTTTGGTCACGAGGGCAGGTTTGTTGAGAAGGTAATTTCTAGGAGATTATTTGACAAAATTCCTTAAGAAAATAGTTGTTAGGTTACCAAAATTTATATTTTAAGAATTTTATAAATTTGCAGTACAGTTGAACTCAAATGGTTTTGATTCGCTGCATTGCTTCCACCCATTTGTTACCAGCCGGTTCTGCCGGCGTCGCCCTGCAGGGCCAATGTTTAATTATGTCCGGTTAAAAATGTCAGCTCGGCCGGCTGCGCCGGCTTCACCTAATGACATTTCTGAGAGCAGCGACGCTAAGTTGATATAAATGGGGCATTGCCGCTATGCCCCCAATTTCGATGGTCGTACCGGTGCTGTGAATTAGAACTGCTCTTGCTCGCTAACTATTTGGCATATCCGTTTCTTTTGATAATTTGACATTCTCAAAATCTATCCCCTTCTTTTGATAAGTGTAGGGGCACCAAGTCAAGGTTGTGAGGGGGGGCCGTAGTGATTTTTGTTTTACAATTACAGCGATAAGTAAAGCGGTGGCGCTTATGTCATGATTCGGTGCGATCTCTCACGCCACGGTCCTGGTTACACCTATGCGCATTGGTCCCCGAATAGAGAAAAAGGGACCCTGCGTCAGTGGTGGATCCAGGGGGATATGGAAAATGCATTACTGTCGCCGGCCTTTCCGAGTCTTGGTTTTGTAAACTTATTTTTGGTATTCGGGACGAAAAAAATTTTTGTCTAAGTAATTGGATTTCTAAAAGTTGATCTCGGAAAAAAAAAGGTCTTCACATGCAACGAGAATGCGCCAATTTTGGCTACTCATTCTCCCCAGCAATAGTTTGTGAATCCGCTTTTGCTAAACCTCTTGCATTCGACCACCCGATATGACCCATTTCTTGGAAAAAGTTTTCCTTCACAGATAACATTGTATATTTGGTAGCAATGATTTGACACAGTGGCATAGACCTAATGACCAAAATTTTTCTGTTGATTCACCTCAATCTTTGGATTTCATAAGCTTTGGCCTTAATACCCACATCCCTTCTAACAGTTTAAGATTGTGCTTAACTTACAAACAACAACTAATTTCACAAGCTTTTATGCGTATAATTGACTAAGTGCATTGAGACATCAATTAAAGCAGGGGTGGCCAACCTTTTCAGTCAATGCGCCAAAATTTTTTTCGCCACACAAACATTCATTTCTTTTCATTGCTCACAAACGTGTAGTAGTAAATTTATACTTTGAAGTCAAAACAACGCCACATTCAGAGATGATCTCCAAAAAAAAAAAAAAGGTCATCGCCTGTTTCGCTGCACCTTTTCCATCACTTTTGGCCTAAACATGCCACCAAACGTGAGGCCAACCAAGTGAGGACCTTTTTTTTTTTTTTTTTCTTTGGAGACGTTATTGCAGTGACAAAATTTTCGGGCAAAATATAAGGACACTTACTCAAATTGCCCGAAAAATCAAAAATTGCCCGAAATTTTACAAGCAGGGGGGGCCAGTGCCCCCCCGGACCCCCCACTTCGTACGCCTATGGCAAAAATACTGCAGTTATCGCCTGATGCAGCCAAGATACGATCAAGAACTAAACCTTGGCGTACTATTATGCTAACACGCCTTTAGCATCAGTATTTAAGCTTCATTTATTTTCATCTTAAACCTGCAATGCGCCACCTCTAACCATGCAATGCGCCAATTTTGGCGCAATGCGCCACGGTTGGCCACCCCTGAATTAAAGCTTGTGAAAGGACGTTAAATTAATTAATATGTTTGCAGAAATTGCGCTACAAGGTAATTGGCCAAGTACTTGCAGCAAGTTTGTAAAAGTTAAAGACTCTGGCATCGCTTTTGTTCCTTCCTCCCAACATAAACGCAGTCAGGAGAAAGCGAAGTGACACGGAGCCTAGAGTCCAGCATCTAATATTTAGTTCTTTGTAAGTTAGATGATGGCTTAACTAGACAATCTATCAACCAACGTTTCACGCTCAACAAGAAGATAATTTGTTCTAAATCTTGCAAGCTTTTACTTGGAAATTCGGCATTTGTTACACTTTACTACGCGTGACAAAACCGTGTTAGGAGTCATGGGCACTTAGGTGCGCAACATGATTGTACCACAAAGGTATTTTAACGTGGAGTTCATCTGAAGTTTAGTTATTGTGATTTTACTTCTTGTCATTGCATCAACAAAAACAGATTTATACCGACACGTAGGTGCTGTAACACAGCATTCCACTCTAACTGACAGCATATCAGAAACAGGCCAAACTATTTACGTTTGCTTTCAAAAAGACAGTGGATAAATAAAATACAGCTGCTGCTAGCTGCTATTTTCGGTAAAATAGTGTCAGACAGCATCATGACTAAACTCAACATTATGACAAAACAAAGCTATTAAGAAGGTTTTGAGAAAAAACAGCATTCTTAAGCAAACGCTGAAAAGCTTAATCGCTTGTTGCATTGCCGATGAAGCTTAGATTATTACAGAATTATTTTTATCGGAAGCATCTAGTTAACATCTCCCTAAGAGCTTTCATCCGCGTTTCTAAGGTCATTACTTCTAAAGAAAATGAAGAAAACATTTTTGACAATAACTGTTAATTATGACGTCATCTTATTTCTCAAAAGGGCGAAATGTTGAAGTTAGATAGTCAAATACTGGCTTTCATTTAAGCAAAATACTTCTCTCCTTGGTCAAGAGATGCAAATTTTGAAAACTTATCTTCAATTATGACGTCACCACGATGTCATGAACCCCCTTGTGACCCTCGCCTTAAGTTATGATCAATCGTGCTAAGTTTCATGTTCGTACGTTCAGTAGTCTCGGAGGGGTTAAAGGACTCACGCACAGACACACAGAGAGCCAGAATTTCGCTTTATATTACAAAAAGTGGTTCCTAAACTTTTTCAAGTCACGATCCACTTTTCAAAACATTAATTTTCGACACTTACCTAATTCTACATGTACATCGAGGTATTTGGAAAAAGTGCGATCAAAACCAAACAGATATTCCAACTGTTGATTTATTCGGAATTATTTGAGACAAAGCATGCATTAATTTAAATTTTAAATGACTTTCGCGGCCCACTGAAGTTTCGTCCACGACCCACCAGTGATTCGCCACCCACAGTTTAAAAACCGCTGGTATAAAAGATTTTAAACTACTAAAAAATATATGGGGGAGGACAGAAAGGCGTGAGAACGTGCTAGCAAAATGAGATGTTGCTTTTTCGATTATCATTTCCGGTCTCAAGAAGGAAATTGAGATATCTGAAACCAAAAACTTTCATAAAAATGAGTTTTAAATACTAACGCTTTCTAGATGTTTAAAAACAGACAATCATTTTATTGGGAAAAATATATTTCGGCTATCTCAAACAGGCATCATAAGGAACTGAAGATCGCAATTTGAAATCGTCTAAATATATTTTCGATAACAAAAATTCAAAGTTTTTGCAACAACATATCGAGGGTTAAAAACTAGAAAGGTTTATGCCCAATAATGATATTTTGAGAAAAATGAGTTCAAATGATTCTTTATTTTTTAACTTTCTATTGTGAACCAGTACAAATTTGGACATATACCTTGCTAGTTTTTCTGAACTGAGATGCTTTTACCAAAGTTATAAATTATGCTTGTTTCTGTACAAAGATTACATAATTCAAATGTTAATGAGTACAATAAGTCCAATTTGGTATTTTTGGACATCTACCTTTCTAGTTTTCAACCCTCGATATTATGATTAACGGTATCGAACTCCTTGGATAGGTCTAGGAATAAGCAACATACTGTATTCTACTTGTCACCTTCACGTAAAACGAGTTCCTAGAGTTGTGCGATTGCTAGCGTAGTAGAATAGTTTTTTTCGAGAACCAAACTGCGTATTAGTAAACACATCGTTTGTGTTTAAAAATTTAACCAATCTTTCCTAAATAATGGATTTAAACATTTTTTTAATGGTGGCAAGACCGATATTGGGTCTGCAATTTTTTGCATCTTTGTGAGAACCGCTTTACGCAGGCGTAACTTTTGCAATTATAACTATGTCTGGATAATATCCTGTGACCAAACTAGATTTTATTATTTTTGCTAAGTGTGTGCACATGATTAACTTGGTCTTTTTTATTCACTGGATAGGAATGTCTTCTATAGCCGGTGATTTGGTCGTGTGCTTACTTTATTTATATTAGCTATTATTTTATATGCGTCCGTAAGTTCGAAAAAAGGAATCTAACATTCGTTTGTCGTAAATTTTCAAATTATTCTTTACTAATCCAGTGCTGCAAAATATTTCTGCCATGTTTTGCCAATGACGCAAAAGTGATTGTTTATTTCGTCGCCGACAGTTTTGGGATCATCAAATAATTTCCTTCCGACATTAATACTTGGCGGGAGGGCCTGACTTTGGGGGGTTTTCTTAAAATTTAATTAATGAATTTTCAAGAATTAACCGAGTTGCCACAATTTTTAAATTGTTCATGGCCTTTGCAGCTTTTTTAATACAAATTAGTTTGTTGCGGTAGGATTTAGGCTATATTTTTGGTGGTCTATGTCCCTCTTAGATCTTAAATAGTTTATTTTGCATTCTTCTTGACTTAAATGTTGCCTTAATAATCCACGGCTTTTTGCTGTATTTACGTTGTTTTCTTGATTGCTTTGTTTTAGGAAAATGCACATCGTAAAAATGCACATAGAAAAAAATGCAAATGCACATAGACAAACTAATCGATACAAAATTTTTATTGTATTGATTAATCAATACAAAAATTGATTAATACAAAATTAATCAATCAATACAAAATTTTTATTGTATTGATTAGTTTGTCCATTTCTGTATTACAGCATATTTTAATTCTGGTGTATCCAGGATTTGTTCAAGGGACATTAAAAATTTTTCTACTTTGTCGGTAGCAATGTTTTTAGAATATGGTCAGTGCTTATTTTTGCTTGAAAATTTTAGTTTAAGGTGTATATAAGTTGGCAAATGATCTGATATGTCGTAATTTACTACAGCACTTTCCGTGATGTGTGGTTGCAATAAATTATTCATTTATATGTAGTCCGATATTGATTGTCTTGTGGGCGTAATTCTTGTTGGTTTGACAATCAATTGTTCGCACCCAATGCCAGTAATTTGGTCTACATATTGTTTTATTCTCTCCACCGTTAAATACACATGATTGTCCGAGTTGAAATTTCCAAAAACAACAAATTTTTAATTTGGCTTGAATGAAGATATTTTGATTATGAAGACTTCGCAAAACACTTGCGTTATTTTTTAGATGGCGATAGACTGAACCCACTACAATCAATGCATTGTCAGATAAATCAATCTATACATCTTCACAATTACAAATATTCATTTGTAAACTTTTAACTTCTGAGCCAGCAATATGGTTAGAGACGTAAATACCTGATCCTCCGGCATTGGTTTTGCAATCATTATAACGCAATGTACATCCCGTCAAATTTACGTACTTGTGATTGGAGTCATTAAGCCCAGTTCCACTGAGGCAAATTATAAATATATCTAACTTAAAGGGCAGTTTTGTTAAGCACTCTTCAAGTTTTTCAATAGTGTTGTTAAGACTTAAAATATTGTTGTGGCTGATATTTAAACCTGAGCCTTCTACATCGCCGGCCTGATAATGGATGGTACCCAATTCAAACAGCTTTTCGTAAGCAGCATAGTGCTTTGCATCTTGATTTGTCCAAGGGCAAAATCCTACCATCGACATTGGAAGCCATCTGAGTTCTAAGTCGTATAAAAATTATTCACATGCAACACATTACATAATGTCAATGTTAATTTCACTGTTGATCGCTACTGCATAAGCATCTTCATCTTGCCGTACATTTATTTTACCGTTATTAGTCCAAATAAATGAGTGATCTAATTGTCTACCTTTTTGTTTTGCTTTCCATAACAGCCGCTTTCTAAACTTAGTTAAAACTTTCTTTTACAAAAAGTTTTTCCATACCATCAATGGGAAACAAGGCTTTGTCAATATTTTTAGCTTTAGCACGTTCTTTGTAGAGTGCATTGCGCACGTCTCTGCTACGAGAACGCGCGATGATCGCCGCTGACTCAAGTGTCGGCAGATATTGCCACTTTGCGTTTGCTTTGCACATAAACCGTTATTAGCTGTAGCTCCACATTGCTTATCTGGGTTGTTTCTGTGCAAGCCTATGCGCAGTTGATATATCATTTTTGTCAATATTTACACCCAGTAGTCGACTAATTTGAACATTAGCTACATCTTCTCTTTTTTAACTGGTACACCAACGAATTCTAAAATTTGCCGTCTTTTATGTTGCTCTAAGTTTTTAATCTTGTTTGCCTCGATGCCGGCCTGCTCTTTCAGATCAATCAAGCTATTTTTTAAGCTGTTTCAAGTTTGGGGACAAAAATGGGCAAAATTCTCTCCTTGAAAAGTTAATCTCTAGAAAAAGGTTTTTACGTGTGTTTAGACATCAAATCGGTCAAAATTCTCGGTTTAAAACAGTATAGTCTCAAAAAAAGATTTTCCACTTTACATAAAGCACCATCTCCCCCCCGAACAAAAATTTGTCTGTAATTACGCCAGCGGCTATAATAATGAAAAGAAGCTGACATTGTCTGCACTCTTTAGCCCAGTAGGCCTAAGTGACGTCACGAGAGTCCATGGCAACCGGGATGGACTTTAAAAACTAGTACCGGTAGTCTAAATTTAAAAAATTTAATATAGTTCTGAAATTAGCCGTGTTTTCACAAACGTTTCGCTGCGCTCTTATACATTAAAAGCAACCGGTGTGGAAATGTTTTGTACCACCAACATATTAACAAAATTATAGCTTTTATCAACCCCATATTGTGACAATACCTTTATTCCTTTTGGTGACCGGTTAGCTGAAGGGTTTCTCTTAAAACAATACCACTTGGGGCCAACTGCTTCAGCCCCTCTGGAAGAAATTGCTATTTCTCAGATGCATGTGCAACATAATTGAACGGAAAGAAAGTTATGCTTGAATACTTTGCGGTAAGATCAAATAACAGCAAGGCCATAATTTGGAGGAGTCATCTCCTTTTCGCTAGTCTAAAAGCAGAGGCCTGCGATTATTGGCTTGAAACCTTTTCCCAGGTGAATATTCATAGCGTTGTTGTTATCTAAGCCCTTTCTGCGCGATGGTATCTCAAAGCAGAGCACGTTCCCACCGCCTAGCAGCTATGCGGCCTGAAATCCGACCGCTGTCCGTTGACAAGAATGCGCTCGTTACGGTGTTAGTTCGCTTTTATCACGGTAACCAATTGACCTTGCTTGATACTCATAAACTATCACCTGATTTTTCTTGCGGTAATTTGTTGCCTCGTCCACTCCATATAGCTACCAACACACTCTGATCCTTGTATTGAGACCAGCTACGTAGATTCGCATCGTACGACAATGAAGTTAGGCCTTTACAATTCTGTTTACGGAAAGAGTTGGCACTAAAAAGTGCGGCAGTTTGTAGCAGCGCAGGGCAAAATTGTTGTCCTCAATGGAAAGTTGTTTACAGCGTAATAAGGCAAAATACATATCAGTCTACGCTACAGCATAACAATGTAACTTTTTCTCAGCAAGTTCATAATATTGTTGACCAAAAGTTTAATTAAATATTCATAGAGGTCTTCTTATACCACAAAGTAGCAGGAATAACCAGACAATGTATGCTGAACATTTCACACTACGCAACTTTATTACACAGTAAAGTGCCCTAAAAATGAAAAATAGATTTAATTGTGTATTTTTTGAACAGAGCCGAGATGTTTTGCTCTAATAACGACCTATTCAAAAGAGAAATGAGTTATCTCCGTAATCTTTTTTTAAAAAATGGCTATCCTAGTTGGTTTTTTGATCAATCTTTGAAAAAATATGATGATAGGAATAAATTAGGTACACAGAAACTAAAAACAGATTTTTCCCGCTCAATTGAATTTCCTTATTACGGCAAATCATCTTACCAACTTTCTAATCGTCTAATTTTTCTCGTTGAAAAGAAACTTAATATCGAAGTGCAATGTACTGCACCAGCTTTAAAACCGGTACATATTTTCAATTGAAGTGCTTTACTGCTGCTGCTTCGTTGCCCTAACGTGGTGTATAAATTTAATTGTCTGCGTGATGCAAACCGTCGATACATCGGTACGACCGCCCGCCACTTTGCCACTAGTGCTCATGAGCATCTTCATTCCACTGCAACAAAAGCAGACATCATCAAACATCTAAAGGTATGTGATAGCAACATAAATTCGTTCAACTTCATTAACAAGTGCAACACAGAAAACGAGACCAAAATTCATGAAGCTTTGCAAATCAAGAAAATTAATCCACAACTCGACAAACAACTGCATGCCAATGGTTGTTTGTTTTTGCTAAATGTATTTTAGTATCGGCAATTGATTGGGACTGTTAAACCGCTGCCTCCGTGTACTGGTATACTTTCATTTGTTTTACGATTTGCCCACGTTAAATTTTTGTTTTACTTGCCATATTTATCCTCCGTTCACGATAAAGCGAATTGTATCGCTATACTTTGGACGGTAAGTCCGCACTCGCTTGGGAGTTGCCTTTTTCGAGGTTTATGGGTCACCTGTCTTCCACATAAAGGTGGGGCGTCCCGTTAAGTGCCTTGCCCAAGGACACAACAAGCGAACTTGCCGGCTTGTTCTCCACAACCTCCCCTAAATGCCGAGCGCCAAGCAGGGAAGCTGTGAATACCATTTTTTAAAGTCTTTTGGTATGACTCGACAAGGGGAATGAACCCCAGGTCTACCGACTGCGAGGCGGACGCTCTAACCACTACGCCATCGCGTCGGTTAAACCGCTGCGTTATAACGTTACTTGCATTTGTCTATTACGTCAGCAACAACTTTATTTCATCATACTTATCTTATTGATGTGGTGTTGATGTATCCCTATCAATTTTTTTTACAATCATGTTTATTTCTACTTTTTAAGCTGCAATGTAAACAAGAAAAGTTGATACTGCGACGAGGGCCATGTTGATGAGTCAAAAACGTTCAGTTCCAAACATAAAATGTTCAACATATATCGTCATTTTTGCTACAAATTTATTGGCGCATTAATATGACTTGAAAGGAAAAAGCAGGCCATATTATTTTGTTTTTGAGATTTTAAAATGATCTTGTAAAAGTAATCACAATGAAGCAAATACCATAAAATGTCTTACTACGCCACTTTTAAAGACTAAACTGATCCTATAAAGCTCATAAATATGTTTGCAGTACAGCTCATACAAACTTAGTAAATACTCCGATATAATTAGCTCAACATGAAGCCTCCAGGCATTACGGCTGACAAAACATCATTACGTACTATCTGGCGTCCAATGCTCAACAAGAAGAACAGAAGTCACTTTTCTTAGAGTAATATATTTGTTGGCAAACTTGATAGCTTCAAATACTCTCTGGAATAACAAAAAACTATAAAAGCAGAAACGATATTTTCAAAACGAAGAGAGAAACTTTAACACAGCATTGTTGCAGAGAACGCCAATAAAGTAGTGCTTGACAACATGATAACAGTAGCCTCTATTGAATAAGGTAAGGCGTTGCTGACGCGATGTGCCTCTATCACTAGTTATCAGCTTTGCATCTGAATTTGATTGGCAAGCAAGCAATTTCCAGATGCTTTTCTTGACCATTACCGATAGCTTTTATGAGAAATTTTAAACTTTGATCTAGGTCTAGGGTTTGGAAAGCCCTGAAAATATCTATCGCTTTTATGTTAACCGATGCGTACACAACGCGCATTTCCTTTTAGAAACGCTTAAATTTTAGTACAAGCCAAATTAGGATGGTCCAACTAGTTTCGGTCTGCAGGCCATTTTACAACTAAGTTATTAAGTTGCAGATCACTTTGCAACTACCATATCAACTTGCGAGTCAAATCGCTCAAAAAAAAGAATAACGTCGAAAATATTTAATGCATAAACAATCACAAAGACAGTTGAACGATCAATTGAATTTATTACAAAGTTTTGGTGAGATTTCAGTGATCGAGGCTTCCCTGGTACTACTGCTTGTAAACCAATACTACAGGTAGCAAGTCGGAAACAATTGTTCAGTGTTTTGTCTGCCATCTGATTTCTACATTTTGACTTAACTGTTTTACAAGAGAAAAAGTATTCTCACATACGCATACACACGTTCTTTTGAATGTAGACGGGAGCTTTAATGCAAAACCCTTCTTTTTGGGACACCTATCTTGGCTAACTTGTTTTAAAAAGCTTTCTTAAAATTCGTCTGCGGGCTGGAAGAAAACCTAAGCAGACCAGCAGTAGGACCACCCTCAGCTAAATTACTAACTTACTGTAAAAACTTGAATGTGGTGGGCAAATTTTACGAATCTAAATTGTTAAGACTTAACCAAAATAAAGCTAATTCGCAGCAAAAATTTAGTTAAAATAGTGCATAATTTCAGCATTGCAAAAAAAATTACGAAGCTTCATTTGCAAACAATAATACAGAGCATAAAAAAATACTGAGTAAACACTATTCAACCAAGTTTGTTATGGAAGATTGCAACAACACCATGTGGACAATGCAGCAAAATAAAACAAAAACACATAAAGCACCAGCAACACTATCACCAATAACACTTCAGCCTGGTATGACAATTTGTTGTGTGTCGGCTGAATCAATAAATTGAAATCATTCTACGACGTTTATGAAACATATGTTTATATTAATCTTTGGTGAGCGTAGACACTTTGCAGTAAACCTGGACCTAACGCTTTGACCAACCACTAAAAACGACCCACGAAATCTCTGAAAAAAGAATAAAAAACAGTTTCAACAGAATTGACACATGCAGCATCTGCCTTAAAAAGCAGATCCAGTTCTATAACTTAATCTGACAAGAAAAAACCAAGTTATATCGAGTTCATACGGAGCAGATTCTTCTAGCATTTTACTAGTATAGAAATGACCAAAAACCTAGAAGAAAGTAAGACGTGGAATTTCTACTAAGCTAACATTGGATTTTAGAGTATATTAAATCTTTGTGTCGAGTCAGAGTTTGATTTGCCGCAAAGGTTACGATTTGAGACATAATTGACTTAGGTAACATCCAAAAGTCCATTACATTGCTAATCCTAACCTACTAAATGCTCAATTTCAAAAATTAAGCACAACTCATTAGCGAAATTTGACAGAATTCTACTTCGTTTTAGTATTACCGAACAAATTTGCTGGAATCGATTTCCACGAGCAGTGGCATCTTCAAGGAAGAAAAATAAAAAGCACCAGTCACTAAAAGTCTTTATCAGTAGAGTTTTGAGCAAAAACATCAAACATTTATGGAACTTAGTGGAAATTACGTAAGCTCTTAACGTAAGAATTACAATTACCGAAGCAAAGTAAAACAAAAATTTTGTGAAGAGAAGTCGAAACAATATTTAATGCCACAATTGCTCAAACCAACGATACCGTGAGGATAGTTTGAAAAAGATATTAAAATTGGTCCGAAAAATACCAGATATACAACAAAAAATTTCTTTTACAAAAGTTTATGAGTTACTTCGAATGCATAATATCGGTTATTAATTCTACCATAAAAGAAGCAAAAATCAAATCGCTATGTTTAGCCTTTCACACTGCCCTACAGTAAGAAGAGCGACTCTGTGTAATGGCATGCATGTTAATTATAATTTTCCCAAATGAAATACCGTAGACGTCATAAATGAAAGCCACGACGTATTGCAATTAAGCAGATGCATTTTGTACTTAATACAAGATCGTTCACAAAACTCGTGCCGTAGCAACGTAAATGAAACGTGACTGAGCTGAGTGGTGATTTTACAGATAAAGCAATAATAGCATTCAAACACTGACACAAAAATACAAAGTGCTTTAAATATATGAACTTTAGGAACGAGCCATATTGTTCCGAGTGGTTACTACCCATTATAAACAAAAGACAGCTGTGAAGTTATACTGACAACTAACAAACATGAACAACACTGCAACATTGTGGAGGGGATTGAAAAAACATTTTCACGGGATCAAATAGTCGTAAGTTCAAATCTTACAGTGACTACATTTTCGTGCCTCTGAGAAAAGTACTTTTTGATGATCTCATCAGTTTGGCGGATTTTAACAAGCAGTGAATTTATTGCAAGTAATATCAAGATGAATGTTGACACCTGAAAACTTCAAACCATGTCTGGACAATTGTCCTATACCTGACTTATCCTCCATCCTACAAGTTGAAAATAAAAATGCAACAAAAAACTGAAAAAAATTACAGTGTTATTGTGCAGGGTTGCAGGCAAGAGCAAGATCTAGATTTGCATTATTAATCGTAGACTTTGCTCAAATCCTTAATCCAAATTCCGATGTCACTTCTTATGACCTGTTACATGGTCAAAAGCAGAATTAATAAACCGATGAAGGCGAAAAATTAATATTGAATTTTGATTGTCTGCACTTCCTAAACAATTACCTCTACACCCCCAAAAAATTATAAATTAATCATAAAAATATCAAAACGTTTTTGATACAATTACGCATTTCAACCGCGTTTCCAAAACTACAAATATGATCAATAAAAAGCAGGCAGTTAACAGAAATGGCAAAACGGTAAAAAGAATCAAAAGTAAAAGCAATGAACGTTTAAAAAACAATTTTGATAGATTTTTTATAGATTGTAGCTTAACATTACTGTATACAGTTTGGTGTCAAGTTTTTTATCCTGGATACTAAAACACTAAAAACAACCTTTTTCTTATTTTGAAGCAGAAAATTATCAAAATGCGCGCTCTAGAAAAGTAGAAAATAAAGTCAGCTTAAACTTGTCGAGTAAAGAAATCAACATTTAGTAAACAACTGGCTTTGCTTACCTTTTGTTGATTTAAAACATCTGGCGTCAGTCGAAAGTTTATAAAAGTGGAACAAAATTCGTAAAAACAGCTTCATTGTACGAAAGCTCAATACACACTGAAGTCCAAAGGCAGACCGTAAAATTGTAACCTTCTGAGCTGAATAGTGTGCACAATCACGCAACTTAAAAATCGTGCTTTTTAATAAGAATGCAAGCTTGCTAGATGTCATAAAGACTACACGTTTACATAAACACTTCATCATCGTAGCAATCACCACAGTGCTCTTTATACGTCAAGGAATCTTTGCTTGCACTATCTGGACTCGAGTTTTCTGGAATAAACTGCATTTCTTTTCCATAATTTAGGCCGTATTGAACTTCAGATTCTTCAATGGGGCTTATGGAACGAAACAAATAAGCACTTGCACTTTTGGGAAAAGGTGACTTTGGAAATTGTTGTGATGCAGTTGAATCTTCGTATTCTTCGCTGGCTATCTTTTTCGATCGACTTAAACCTGGCCTATACAGAGAACTAGCAGGTTGATGACTAATGCTCCTTTGAAAAAAACGAGACAAGCCACGCTTATCAGTCCGCCGATTTTTAATAGCCGGCAACTCTGATAGTTTTGCATTTAAATCTACCATTGACTTATCACTGGCGGAGGCTGATAAACCACGTCGTTTGCTTTTTCGGCGTAAACGTTCTAAAACCGAACCGCTAGTTACTTCGCTATATTGAGGAGGTGGTGGATCCGATTTCAGCTTTTTTTCGATGTCGCTTAAATTGTATGTGGCAGCTGCAGTTGGAGTAAGAGGTACAACCTCATGCAACTCGCTAACATCGTCGATATTAGCAACTCTGTCGTTTATCTCACAATTTCTTCCACAAATTGTAAAGCGAGAGGATTCACGGCAAAATAAGCACACACAGCACACAGCCATGCAGCACATCATTGCCACAATCATTGCAATAAGTATGTAATCGGAAGCGCTGCCCATCACGTCATTATTTGCATCATTCTTGAAATCAAATGAACTATTATTGAATGTGGAAGATCGTTTAACTAAAAGCATCAGATTTTCACAAACGAAACAGAGGCAGTTCAAATGAGTAAAATCAGCACTTGACTATTTAAAATATTTGACTAAAATTTAAAATAAATAAGGTGTAGAGTTATATACATTCTCTGGTTGAATTCTCTTAAATGTGCAACTGATTAATTGTAAAGGCTAATTATGCCTTTGCACATCTACAGTGACCTTGTCACAAAATATATTTATTCTCAACAAAAAAATGCAACAGTTAGGCTCATCAAAATCCATAGCAGAATTAGACTACATTTGCAAAAAAGGTTATATGCGATGACAAAAGCAATTACTTGTTTTTTAGCAGCAAGCAATAACGTGACTGCTGGCTGCATCGACTTTGCAATTAATTTATATGATCTTGCTGGCGAGGCAAAATCACCAAACATAAATGAAATATTGCTTTGATAACAAAAATTTTTGTAATATGATCACTGCCAACCAAAAATTCAATATTAATTCGTCTCTGTGAAAAAAACGATATCACGACTATAATATATATATGGCTGTGTAGGTACACGTTTTTTCATTTTTTCTCTGATGCATTTTTGTGAGGAAATTTTTTTCCAGTTTGGATATTTACATGGCGTTACACGGTATATCTTGCGGTGCAAACATCTGGTTTTGTCAGCAAGTACGTACCAAAAAATATTTGTAGATTTTTTCTGCAAAAGCGTATACGCGATTATTGCATGCCTTACGATCAAAATCGAATGTTTGGACAACAACATAAACTGTAATAATTAGATGAAAATTTTCATATGAAAATGAGAAAAACGCATACGGTAAACAAGGGCAATTTGGAACATGTCAGCACAAATACGAGTCATGCTTAACATAATTCAAAAAATGTGTTGACTTTGGCTTTGTGTAATTCAGAACAAGTTCTTGCAACTCTAACTACGCTAGACTATGATTTTATATTAAAAAAAAACTACTAATCAGAAATTATTGGATTTACTTTTAAAATTGACCTCAATCCATATCAAAATTAAGTAAGTAGATGGCTATGAATTATCAATTAGAAATGGATTCAAATCAGATGCGGACGAATATTTTTGGTGCCTCTGAGGTCACAGATCAAGCCACAATGCTGTCAAACCAGTATGTTTAACTACCGCAACGTTTTTCTCCATTGCCCTTAACTTTTTAATGTTCTTACGTTGCCTCAAATTAACCTATTCATGGAGTAACTCGGGACAACAGTGCTCAATTTAAGGATTTATCTAATTACGGATCCAAAAATTACTGAAACGTGTGGGTTTACCAAGTGGAAAATAGGTATGCAAATTAAAAAAAAAAAGTGATTAATCAAAACTGCAATTGTAAAAGCGGTAGATAAAATTGAGGAGCAGTAAACTTGCCTAAATTACGCTGATATTCTCCACTGTGCAGAGCTACCTTAAGCCAGGTCTACAAAAGAATCTGCTGCATAGCTCGACATGGGAAATTGGATACCAACAGACTGAAATGCAGGAGTTTTACAGAGTAGATCAGCTAGGGTAAGTTTTATTTTGAGCATTATAACCGATTTTGAGGAGACCAGACAAGCTTGCATCAATCAACAACATATTATAAAATTTAGGTAATAATTGTATTATCTGTTAGGCAAATGCATCCTATAGGGTATACTGGGGCAATTTTTCAATTACAACTTTTATCTACCACTTTAATACGTGCAAATTAGATCTCAGTATTTTTCCTGAACATTTGCAATTTTCTTACTACTTGGAAAAACTGCACGTTTCAGTAATTTTTGGATCTGGAATTTTGGATTCTTAATTTAACAGATCTATTGTCACAACTTAACCCATGAATGGGGTAATATGGGACAAGGTTTAAAAACTTAAAATATTGAGGGTAATTGGAAAAAACGTTGTGACAGTTGAAGATATTGGTTTGATAACATTGTGGCTTGATTTGCAAATTGACTCATTTGTGAGTCATTGCTTAATTAAAACCCACTTTTATTGATTACATTCTACTTTGGGTGATGTGATTAAGTTGTATCTACGCCAGCCAAACAATACTGCGTGTGTGATCAAGTGAAACTAGCCAAGTTGGAGCAGCAACAACTGTTCACAATTACACAAAATTGAAGTCAACATGTTTCTTTGAATTATGTGAAGCATAACTAGATTTATATTACCTTGTCCTGAATCACCCTAGTTTACCCAAACTCTTTAGTAAGTAGTTTTTCCGTATTACTGTAATTCAGTGATTCACTTTGAAATGAATATCTATATTTTTATAACTTTATGTTTAATATGAATTTACATCAGTGATTCTGTAACTCAAAATGAATTTTCTTAATTCCGTAAAGTTCAATAGTTTAGTGTTGCTTGAATTTTGTGACCCATAGTTGATGTCATTTCTGCTAATTCTCACTTTGCAAACATTAATCACAAAAGAAAAGATATGGATTTTCAATTTGGATATAAATTTGCTTTTTAATAATATTGGCTTCTAAAAACAGGTCTTCACCTTCATTTTAAAAGTCTAAAAACAGTTTCCAATTATATGTGATAAATCTGCAGAATGTTCTGAAGATTCAAGTGCTGACTTTGACCCTTGGGTGAATGAAAGAAGTCCACATTACATTGCTCAAGAAGATTTAAATGATCTTGTATGTGACTTTAATCAGTCCAAAGACAAAAGTAAACTCTTGGCATCAACCTTACAGCAACGGAACCTATTTACTTTTAAAACAAAAGTTGCATACCACTAAGAAAAATCCAACAATTTATCAAACTTTTTTTTCTGCTGATCATGAGTTGTGCCACTGCAACAACATTTCTGGACTGTTTGAAAGTACAGGAACAAGCTATGACCTTCATGATCGGAGACTCTTTTTAGAGGGTTCAAAGGAAAGTACGAAAGTTGTACTTCTGCATAATGGAAACATTTTACCATCTGTGCTGGTAACATACTCAACAACAATAAAAGAAAATTGAATGACTTTGCAGCATAAACTGGACAGAATAAATTACAAAACAAATAGGTGGTTGGTTTGCACCGATTTGAAAGTAGTTTGCTATATTGACAGGGCTCCAACTGGGCAACACAAAGTACTGCATATCAAACTGGAACTTTCCAAACAATTTGTGAAAGCTTTAAACAAAAACTCTCCAGTTTTCAACTTCTTACAAGAAACTTTTCAGAGTTTGTCAAATGCTAAAATTGAAGTAGTATTTATAAAACTGCAAATATGAAAGTGTTTCCTCAGTAATGTGTTTGATAAAATGTTGATGGAAGATAAACAGGTTGCATGAAATTGTTTTAAAGAGATAAACAGGTTGCATGAAATTGTTTTAAAGAAGTATGCCAAAAGTTCTTAGGTTTATGTCAAGCTGAAAATGATGATGAAGTTGTGGGAAATTTATTGTGCAGCTATTAAGTATTAGGATGTAAAATGCTGTAAAAGTGCACTTTTTAGCTTCTCATTTAAATATCTTTCATGGAAATTTAGATGTTTGCAATGAGCATGGTGAAACATTCAGTCAAGTCAATGCTGTCATTGAAAAAGGTACTATGGGAAGTGGTCAGTGAAAATGGCAGCTGATTACTGTTGGTCAATACAGCGAGATAGTTCTGAGCTGGAGCATAAGCAATGAAAACATTGGGAGCAAGGAGTGGTAGCAGATTACTGTATATAAGAGAGTATTTTGACAATTATGCTTGCCTGTAGTAGAAATAGTGTATTGTTGTCCATAGTCAGTTCTTCATTGCTTACTGCACTTGCAATTTTCACCAGGGTAGCTTTACATGTACTGCATCTGTAGTTTTCTGTGAAAACCACTAAATATTCCCTTTATATTGTTATAGCAGTACATTTAACCCTCATTTATCATGGTTAATGCATTCCAGACCCTACCGCAAAAAGTGAAAAACCATGAAGTGGCAGTACTATAGAATTCCCGGCACCTTTGGGCTAATACAGGTCTACAGTACATGAATGCTTACTTTTTGACACATACCGACGCAATGGTGTAGTGGTTAGAGCATCCCCTTCACAGTCAGTAGACCTGGGATTCAATCCCCTTGTCGAGTCATACCAAAAGACCATAAAAAATGGTATTTATAGCTTCCCTGCTTGGTGTTCATTATCTATGGGAGGTTGCAGAGAACAAGCCGGCAAGTTTGCTTGTCGTGTCCTTGGGCAAGGCACTTAATGGCATGCCCCTGCCTTTATGTGGCAGACAGGTGACCCGGAAATAGCAACTCCCAAGCAAGTGCGAACTTGCCATCCAAAACATAGTGATACATCACTTTCTCATGAATGGAGGATAAATATGGCAAATATTCATGCACATCAGTATTCATGAACGCTTACTCTTCTGAAAACTGAAGGATAAAGAACACAGAAAACTAGAAATGTTTTCTGTTTTGTTTATTCTGAACACAATCCGTTACTGCCATTGCAAGGGTTAACAGTACAGTACTGCAATCACAAATAATGTACTGTACATCACTTACAACCCTAAGATACATGAGACACAGTTAAGAAGGTGAACGAGAATAGCCTGATTATGCACAGACAATCAGTGATGTGATACGCAGCCAATCAAAAAAAATACTGCGATGCACTGAAGCTGCAAAACTTAAACAGCTAAGTAGCGAGGGAACACTGTACATGCAGCTTTCCATGAATAACCATGTGATTTTATTACTATTTCTTTGAATTATGTTAATTAGTGATGCATGTAAGGCTCATTTTAATGAATTTTTAAGCATAATCTTGGCAAATTAGAAAAGTATGTTTTACAAAATTCTTACATGCACATAAAAAGCCTAGCCCATATTTAGAATCAGTACCCCTGAATTTACAAAGTATGCATGGTGTACTTCTAAAATATACAGGCACGTGAGGATCACTTGGTATGCTAGGATTGCTTGGAACACTAGGTACGCAAGGATTGCTTGGTACACTAGGTACACGATGATCGCTTGGTGTAATAGGTTTGCAAGGATTGCTTGGTACATGACAATCACTTGGTATAATAGGTTTGCAAGGATTGCTTGGTACACAAAGTTTGCAGGGATTGCTTGGCACAATTGGGCTGTGAGGATCCCTTGGTTTGCTAGTTTTGCTTAGCAATCACAGAATCTAGTGATCACATGGAATGGGCAGTAGTTAATTCCACTAATAGGTGAATAGGTGAGGCTTCGCTATTTGAATATGTTGAGGTATAAAAATGTTAATTAAAAGGCAGTGGCTATTTTGCTGTCGACGGCAATTTACCCTTAGAGACTATTTTGCCGTGAGTTATTTGTGATTGGTCAATCTTAATGACGTACTAAACATGTGACTTTTGGTCGTTTCTGATTGGTCAATTTTAAAAACCAATTAAAAAAGTTTTGCATCCCCAGGTCTCTATCCCCCACCCTGTACACTCCCTTCCAGTGTACACTGCCCCGTACATTTACATACTGGGCCTGCCCCTTCAGTGTACACTGCCTTTCTTTTAATGCCCTGCCAGCTGAGATTCGAACCTGCAACCATGATATCTCAAGACCAGCAAACTATCCACTACACCACAGTGTCATCGGTGTAATTATAGCAAATACGGCTATATAAGGACACGTGAATGACCACGGCAAAATAGAATAGATTCCAAGAGCAAATTGCCATCAACAGCAAAATAGCCACTGCCTAATTAAAATACATGTCTAGGGTTTAGGCAAGGTGGTATCATGCAAATTTGATTTACTCATGTTGCTAACCCTAACGCAAATCTAAAGCAGTGGCTATTTTGCCGTCGATGGCAATTTACCCTCAGAGACTATTTTGCCGTGAGTTATTTGTGATTGGTCAATCTTAATGACGTACTAAACATGTGACTTTTGGTCGTTTCTGATTGGTCAATTTTAATAACCAATAAAAAAAATTTTGCACCCCCAGGTCTCTATCCCCCACCCTGTACACTCCCTTCCAGTGTACACTGCCCCGTACATTTACATACTGGGCCTGCCCCTTCAGTGTACACTGCCTTTCTTTTAATGCCCTGCCAGCTGAGATTCGAACCTGCAACCATGATATCTCAAGACCAGCAAACTATCCACTACACCACAGTGTCATCGGTGTAATTATAGCAAATACGGCTATATAAGGACACGTGAATGACCACGGCAAAATAGAATAGATTCCAAGAGCAAATTGCCATCAACAGCAAAATAGCCACTGCCTAATTAAAATACATGTCTAGGGTTTAGGCAAGGTGGTATCATGCAAATTTGATTTACTCATGTTGCTAACCCTAACGCAAATCTAAAGCAGTGGCTATTTTGCCGTCGACGGCAATTTACCCTCAGAGACTATTTTGCCGTGAGTTATTTGTGATTGGTCAATCTTAATGACGTACTAAACATGTGACTTTTGGTCGTTTCTGATTGGTCAATTTTAATAACCAATAAAAAAAATTTTGCACCCCCAGGTCTCTATCCCCCACCCTGTACACTCCCTTCCAGTGTACACTGCTCCACACATTTACATACCGGGCCTGCCCCTTTGGTTACACTGCCTTTCTTTTAAAGCCCTGCCAGCTGAGATTCGAACCAACAACCATAGTATCTCAAGACCAGCACTCTATCCACTACACCACAGTGTCATTGGTGTAATTATAGCAAATTTGGCTATATAAACACACGTGAGTGATTACAGCAAAATAGATTCCAAGGGCAAATTGCTGTCGACGGCAAAATAGCCACTGCCCAAATCTAACCAAGTGCACGAAACGATCCTTGCAAACCTAGTGTACCAAATGATCCTCTCAAACCTGGTGTACCAAGCGATCCTTGCATACCTGTAAATTTTAGAAGTTTGACTTATTCTTGTTGCTTTTTTCTAACCCTAACCCTAATGCAAATCCAAAGAAGGGCACCAAATGATCCTCGCAAACCTAGTAATCCTCACGTACCTGCATATTTTAGAAGTACCAATACGCACCTACTAGTTCTTGAATTTTTCAAGTTGAAAATTTGTTATAAAGTGATATCTAATGACATTATTGAACGTGGAGCAGAGCACCAGGCTAAAAGGATAGCCTACAGAAACACAATCAGAAGTTAGGGTACAATTTCTTCTAAATTCTTGTAGCCTGCCTTATTTCTATTAATTCATTGTCATGGTCACATATATTTATTCTCCTGTTACTGGAAAATCTTTGTGATTGGGGATAAAACATCTTGTGTTCAGACCTCCTTAGGAGTTACTGGTATTACTGGCACACTGAATTTCTATCTCAAGCCTGCAATCTAGCAGGTTAAATTACCAAAAATTTGCTTTCCCAAGGACGCATCAACAGAGCTATCGTGATGTTGGAACTCACAATTATTGTTGCCATAAATGGCACTCTAATACACTCTACCACGTTGCCGATCACTCAAAACGCTCGCTTCAGGTTTTCTACATTATCCTTTCTCTCATTTCCAGTTCTTCATAACTTGAGTCCAAAGTCGCTGGTTACTGAACTGTAGAGCCGATCACCTTGACTAAACTATCGCGTAACGTTGGTTCAGTATTGATCAAGTGGCTACATCAAAATTTTAAGATGATTTTCCGAAAAACCATAGGAGTTTTTTATCAAAAAGACTTTTTTACAAACTCCGATCATGCGGCACAATGCGTAGTTCTTGACTTTATTTTTCGAGCAATACAAAATTCTTGAAAATTACGCTGTCACCTATTCTACCAATATGACTAGAGGTAGGGGTGCAGCCAGCTGGGATGAGTGAGAGTTTGGGCGATGTCTTATGGACCCGGGACCGAAATATGTTGAAGGCCTGAGAATCCGTGGTTGTTTTTGTGTGTTTCTGTTGAGGCGAAAAATTAGCTTTTGAGAGATTACACACAATATTTTTTATTTGCCATATTTATCCTCCATTCACGATAAAGCAAATTGTGTCGCTATGTTTTGGACGGAACGCACGCACTCGTTTGGGAGTTGCCATTTGCGATATGTCTGGGCCACCTGTTTTCCACATAAAGGCGGGGGCGTCCCGTTAAGTGCCTTGCCCATGGACACAACAAACGAACTTGCCAGCTTGTTCTCTACAATCTCCCTTAAATGCCGAGCTCCAAGCAGGGAAGCTGTAAATACCATTTTTAAAGTCTTTTGGTATGACTCGACAAGGGGATTGAATCCCAGGTCTACCGACTGCGAAGAGGACGCTCTAACCACTAAGCCATCGCGCCGGTTTTTTCCCCAAAACATCGTCGATTCGCACAACCAACCCCCTCCCGATACAATTCATTCTTTCCCTCTCTAAATTTGCCTCTTAAAAACTTTAATACCTTTCTAGGATCAGCCCTTCAATATCCCTGCGTAGGCGAAAGCCAGTCAAAATTTTTTTGGAATAGAAGAAGTGGGGAAGAGTGTAGGCCTAATATCAACCGAATGGTGATAAGAATCAAGTTGGCCTACCTGTGTTAAAAGCATTCAGATAGGCGGTGAAATATAGCTCAAGTGATTAGATTTTTTTCTTTTCTTGAGAATAATTACAGGAATTCAGTCAAAAACAGAACTTTGCTGGTTTTTTGAGGGCATTTCATCCTCCTTACTGTAACATATAGTTACAGGTTCGGCCTTCTTGGCCATGACCTCATCTGTAAGCCGCTAAATTGGAGAAACCATTGAGCACAAAGCAACACAAACCACAAATAAACTACAATGATGTCAGCAATTTATCTAATAGCCTACTGGCCGGCACTGCCGGCGTCGTAGAAACGTTGGGATTGAGAATGTCGGTTCAGCCAGCCAAGCCTGCTTCACCTATCGGGGCCTTGTGTGAACAGTAACGAAAAGTTTATGCGTTTTCTGCAAATAAGCTTCTCACGACTCGGCGTGCTTTCCTAATAGAATTTCTCATTTCCAGGTCCTGGCTATGTCTTAGATCTATCTGCTCTGTTCATTGATTACGTAAACTCAAGGGGGTGGGCCTTGGGTTTCCCGTAGTATGCAAGTTGCGAACACATTTCTGATGTTGAGCTATTCTAAACCAAAATAACAAAAATGTCTTTGATCTGGTGCGATTTCACCCAGTGACGTTGTTTTCTTTTGATTTCTCCTCAATTCCTTGCTGGCTACGCATTATGTAAGCATGTTCTTATCTCCCTTCTTGGCGTACCCAGGAGAGTTAAAAGAGTCCTTGCTTTTCTCCCAAATGTTTAGGTTTGATCCCGGTAGCTCTATAAAGGTATTTTAAAGCAAAATATCAATAACATTTTTGATGTGGTGCGATTTCACACAGTGACGTTGTTTTTTTTGATTTTCCCTTAAACTTTCTAAATCCCTACTGACTACGCATTATGTTGCATAGTCGTTTTTCCTTGCTTAGGTATGCTCAGATAGGTAAAAAGAGTCCTTGCTTTTCTCAAAATTTTTAGGTTATCATCACTAGGGCTCTTGCCAATGTAAGATACTTTTCGTGGCTCCTGGCTAGCCCGATATCCAACGTTGGATTGTATATGCAACAAACCCAAGCAATCCAACACAAAGCACATGACTTACGTACCGTTTACTTTTGAACCAGGATTTCCTTTGACGTTACTGCTAACCGTGGAAGTTTGAACTAAAACTGGTATCCTTACATGAAATTGATCACACAAGAGCTAATTAGGCATAGAAAAACTTTCCAATCATTATATACCAAATGTGGTTTTTAAGGCATTCATGGCAGTAGACGATTACACGATAGCATGTCTCGGCATGTACGGAAAAGCAGCTCGAAAGACTCGGACTCGAAGCCCACAGGAAACAGACACGACGCAACATACCCCCGGGCAAAAATTAGTTTTACGAAGAATCACGATCCGAACAAAGTTAGTATAGCGAAATAGGCGGGACCATCCCTGGACTCAGATATTGGCCTTTTGGCCTCATCAACAAGGATTCGTTCCACCCAGCGCAGCGCCCTCAGAGACAAGAACCAAGTAACTGTGAAAGCAACGCATATACTGTACGTCATGCGTCTGGGCGGTACTGATTTTGCCCTTCCTGCTGCTATCGTTGCAGCTTAACGAGCGGTGTTCAAAAATTAAAAATATTCAGTTATACAAAAAAATTTGGCTTAGTAATGTTGACAATACTTGCAGGGGAAAAAATTTTGCTATGTCACACAGAAACTAAAACTTTAAACCATTTATGAAGCAACTAAATCGCTTTACAAAATTACAGTCTCGGGCGCTGCAGCTGCAGCCCGTCCTACGCATCATTATTATGTTGTCACATAGAATCCCTATGTCGCACGTTCACTTAGTTTAGTGCTAGCAATATAGGGAAATTAGTCTTTTCAGCGACATAAACTGGTGCATTGGTAATTAAGTTATGAACTATGACATTATGAGAAATATTAACATTATCAAAAATTCGAAAAAAAAACAGATCACAAAAACGCGTGGGGGCTGCAGCTCTGCAGCCCATAGGCACGAGCCGCCACTGCTCGACAATAACCTGTGGTCACAACAACAAATTACACCGTATAGCGTTGATTTTCCCTCTCTATCCTCAACTAACTCTGACCTTAAGTTAACGTTAACTCTAATCATCATTACGGACCTTCTGTCCGTCCTCAAAACACGTATTGACTCCGATCTTTTTTGGAAAGTGAAATGCGAAATTTCTGTCGTATATATAGTATGCACATGTAAAGCAAGCAAAATTGGACTGCACCAATCAACAGCCGCCTCAACGTGGTGGTGTGGTCCCCGACCCGTTTGGGTTGGGTCAAAATGATTGTTGGCCTTCCCGAGTGTCCCAGATACCCCGGTTACTCCCCTCACACAAAGCATTTTTTCGCCGTGCAGCCCCTTGAACGACCGCAGAAGGGTAGCAGGCAGCCTCTTTAAAATTAGCCTGTCTTCTTTCTACTCCTGCCTTTCTCTTGCCCGTCTTCTCATTTTTCTCCTTCTCCTGATGAGCGGCAACGTTTATCCTTACACTTGTCCCGTCTTTCCCTATTTAGTGTGCGCTGGAAATGTGACCTGGCGGGGTAGGTCAGTGCAATGCTGCACATGCTCTAATTGGGGTTCATTTAAAGTGCTCACTACTTTCCTTTTGTAGATTCAGAACTCTTGGCAGCTCTTACTCCTGGAGCTGCCCTCCCTGCTTTTTTGGAGATTCTACACCTACCAGCACTGTGACTTCCTCCTCGGACTCCTCCAGCTGGTATACCTTCACTGCTCAATCTGGCCCCCTTCTGCTAATGCAGCACTCGCACTCAACCCTCACCTTCAAACCTCTTATCCTTTTTCCGCCCACTTTGTATCTTCTCCCTCTGCACCCTCACCACCGCCTCATGCTCCTGGGTGTTTCTCTTTACCCCCAGCTTCCTCTTCCCCTCCCTAACTCCCGCAGGGTTCTTCAATGGAATGCTGGGGATCTCCAAGCCAGGAGCACTAAACTACTATACTTTAATTCGTCTCATCCCGTCAACCTTATTTATATCCAGGAATCGAACCTTAATTCATCTTCCTTTTTACGGATCCTTGGATTCTCTGCTCTGCGATACCATGGCACTCACTCCCGATCTGGTACTTTTTCTACTGATTTCGCAGACGCTAGCGGCGGCGTCATCATTTTCGTCAAGCAGAGCTTATTCTTCTCTGAGCTTTCTACCTCCTCTCTTTCTTTGCTTGGCCCCTACTCTAATTATGTAGAGGTCAACATCTCTCTAAACGACTCCTCCTGGCTCTCATTTCTTAATGTGTGTGCTCCCCCTATTTGTTTTTCTACGTAGGATAGCAGAACCAATTTTTTTTCTCTCCATTCTTCCCCCCTATGTGGAAGCGGAAGCGGTGGATTTTTCGCGCTTCCGCAGAAAAAGGACCGCTTCCACCGCTTCCGCTTCCACATCCCTGGTTGTTTCAGACACTTTTTTCCTTAATTTTTTTATTGAAATCGGGCACAGTTGATAAAAGCACGCGTTTTGTTATAACTGTGTAAATAAAGGCGTTTTACAATAATTAAATGGCTGGATAAATTGTTGCTATTTTTTGTCTTCTCGCTAGTTTTTGTGCTTTATTTACTTTTTTGCAATATTTTGCGACACTGTCAGTGACGAGCCCGAGTAGCCATAAAAAGCTGGAGTCGCCACTGAGTATAGTGCGATTTTACCCAGACAGATCATGCCATTGTAACATATGGATTTAGCACTCCCCTCCCAAGCCATTGTTAAACACTCTATAGCGACGCATAGTGTTGCTAGATTGTTGTCATAACGCTGTTACATGTGCGTCCCTCTTTTTCTTTGTTCGAGATGACTGAAGCGGGATGTACATAGCTCGATAAGTAATAAACTTATCATCGTGTTGAAGTAAGAAGAGGACAGCAGATAAAACAGCCATCACCTGTGCCGAGTTATAACGTATCAAATAATGTAGCTGCGCCGGCTTCACCGTACAAACATTTGTGAGAGCGAATATGAAAAGTTGTAGAAAATTTAGAGCATCGTTCCTGTACATGTAATGATGATCATTTTGATCTATCAAACCAAGACTGGTAGTACTCAAAAGGAAAGAATCATGCCACGAACTACTATTTCTTCTTTTTGAAGCTGTAAGGGGGGAGGAATGAAACATAGTCAAAAATGATGGCGGAGCTCACATGGTGGTCGTTTTGACAATTAAAGAAATAAAGTATTTAGTGGTAGGTCTATTTGACGATTTGGTGGGTCCTATTTCATATATATTTGTGATATTAGGTTCTTTGGCTGCGCTGAATGCTTTAATTCGGCCATAGCATGAAAAGAGGCCATGCCTTTTCTCAAAGACATATATCCTATACCAATAGGCGCTTGTTAAGCTATTTTCAAGGAAAAACATTCCCTCTAATTCCAGTTTTACAAATTGATGCTATTATTATTGTTTCATTTTGATCTTTTCTTAAACTTGAGATTTTATTACATTTAACTTTGCTTCAAATCCAGACCTCCTTACTTTTAAAAGAAGATCAGTGTTTCGTGCCAATACAAATATCCTAGCAATTACAAATATCAGTAATGTGCTGTTTTGTTTGTGTTCACTATCAAAATAATAGTAACAAATTTTGCTGTTTGCTGCCTGCTGCTGTTCTCACTATATAGCGGCGAGCATCGTGATGTCACATTTAAGATTATGACCTCGCAGTGCTTTGTAAAAGTATTCAAGACAGAAAAAAATAGCAAGCTCAAAAAGCACCTAAATGAATAATCGCTGTTGCATTTGATACAGCACAAGATGTTATAGAATTACTTTTAGCAAAACTAACGTTTTTTTTTAAACGCAATTGATGAAAAACAACATTGTCGGCGGGTGTGCATGGCCATTACATGTCTACCAAATTTATCGCGTGCTGGCAACGTCTTATTTACCCTGCTTTTATCATCGGCGTTCTTAAACCAAAAAAAAATTTTATACTAGCTGATTTTAACGGATAAAAAGACTTTTATCCGTTAAAATGAACAAATGCTTGAAAGCATATCAAAGTTTTGGGGGGGCCCAAGGTAATTTATATCATCCTGGCTATGTCTTAGATCTATCTGCTCTGTTCATTGCTTACGTAAACTTAAGGGGTGGGCCTTGCGTTTCCCGTAGTAACGCAAGAGGGTTGGTTATTTTAATACATAAAGCTATGTTAAGGTACTAACAATTACTGTTTTTGAAAGCTTAGAAAATTTGCTTTCCAGCAATATGTCACTTCAATTACTTAGAGATAAAGATTAATGTATTATAACTGATAAAAAATTGGTTGCCATACATCATGTTCTATTTTTAGTTGAACAATTATCCTACCGGTACTTGATGTAACAAACTTGCAATTGTTAGACAAAACTAGTCCTTTGATACATTTTGGCTACGTTTTTTCACAAGCCAGGCACTTTGGCAACAACTGTTTACGTTTTCAAAAACATTCATCAAAAAAATGAAGCTTCTTAACGTTTATGAATGTAGCTTACCGGTTTGAAACACATAAAATTTTGGTGTCTGCATTTCACAAAATTCCAATTTCTAGAAAACTAAGTCGTTTGGAACATTTTGTCTATTCTTTCTTGACTGCATCGATCATTGGCATTATCCATCAAAATATTCAAAAAGATTCATCAAAAAATGAAGTTCCTACAAATCTTATGATGTGCTTAACTTCAAGCAAAACACTCGGTAATCATCTAAGAAAAAGAAAAAAGGGAAAAAATGACGGTCCTGTTAAATCTTTTGCAACAAAATTTTAGTGTCGAGCTACATATCATCTAAATGTTGAACTCATTTTCTTCGCAAATGGGTGAGGTCAGCGCAGTCAGGTGATTTAACATTCTTAACTTGGACGTTATTAATGGAGGCCCTGCTATTGCAATAACTTAACTGTGAATGCTTCATTTCGGGTTAGTTTGCTTTATGCATCGCGACGTTCATGCCAGGGGGAAGCAAAATGCACGCAATTATAGGCGTTAGCTCATCCAAATTTACACAATAACGAAAAAAGTCGTATGTAGTGGCCCTAGCATTTAATGCCTAAATCCTGAAAATACATATAAATTACCTTGGGCCCCCCCAAAACTTTGATATGCTTTCAAGCATTTGTTCATTTTAACGGATAAAAGTCTTTTTATCCGTTAAAATCAGCTAGTATAAAATTTTTTTTTGGTTTAAGAACGCCGATGATAAAAGCAGGGTAAATAAGACGTTGCCAGCACGCGATAAATTTGGTAGACATGTAATGGCCATGCACACCCGCCGACAATGTTGTTTTTCATCAATTGCGTTTAAAAAAAAACGTTAGTTTTGCTAAAAGTAATTCTATAACATCTTGTGCTGTATCAAATGCAACAGCGATTATTCATTTAGGTGCTTTTTGAGCTTGCTATTTTTTTCTGTCTTGAATACTTTTACAAAGCACTGCGAGGTCATAATCTTAAATGTGACATCACGATGCTCGCCGCTATATAGTGAGAACAGCAGCAGGCAGCAAACAGCAAAATTTGTTACTATTATTTTGATAGTGAACACAAACAAAACAGCACATTACTGATATTTGTAATTGCTAGGATATTTGTATTGGCACGAAACACTGATCTTCTTTTAAAAGTAAGGAGGTCTGGATTTGAAGCAAAGTTAAATGTAATAAAATCTCAAGTTTAAGAAAAGATCAAAATGAAACAATAATAATAGCATCAATTTGTAAAACTGGAATTAGAGGGAATGTTTTTCCTTGAAAATAGCTTAACAAGCGCCTATTGGTATAGGATATATGTCTTTGAGAAAAGGCATGGCCTCTTTTCATGCTATGGCCGAATTAAAGCATTCAGCGCAGCCAAAGAACCTAATATCACAAATATATATGAAATAGGACCCACCAAATCGTCAAATAGACCTACCACTAAATACTTTATTTCTTTAATTGTCAAAACGACCACCATGTGAGCTCCGCCATCATTTTTGACTATGTTTCATTCCTCCCCCCTTACAGCTTCAAAAAGAAGAAATAGTAGTTCGTGGCATGATTCTTTCCTTTTGAGTACTACCAGTCTTGGTTTGATAGATCAAAATGATCATCATTACATGTACAGGAACAATGGCATATATTTACTGAAAAATTTTGTTGCTGCTTTCAGTGCCGTTGCCAGAGCAAACGAAGTCCTGGGGCACAAACCCAAAGTGAGGGGGCACTAAAATAGACTGAATTTTGCATATAAAAACTGATATTGTACGGCTGCAAAGATTGTGCAATTTTGAAAATTCTGTATTTTTGTTTAAAAAAAGATATTATAGGATATAGAATGTTTTGTATTGCATGCGATGCAAACCTTCATGATCTTGAAATAGTAATGACTGATCATGTGTTAATAATTAGATAAATTTATAACATAACTTGAGATTTTGGCCATATTTGATGACTTGATGGGTTTAGTGGTGTAAACTTAAAATATGAAATGGTGTTTGAAACTTAAACCACCGAACTACCGATATTAAAAATTTTGATTTACTGCTAATCTAGGTAACATTGGTCAAGTACATGACGCATCAAAATACATACTGTTGTTCTGCTGATAACTGAATCACAATTAAATAAGTAAAAAAGAACATTGCCCAATGCAAAAACAACAAATTTTTTAAGAAAAAACACAATAGTGCGGAACCAACATTTTGAAACAAAGAACACCGAAAAGTTTAAAATAAACTAAATCTACTGATTTCAACCAAAATCACTGCATTCTACGATTTGAGGTACTGAACTATCGAAAGACGTTTTCTTTCCAATCAGTTTTTGTCAAGTCGCTTTCAAATGCAAGTTGAACAACATGAGCTTTGCGAGCGTGCTTCATTGATTGCCTACGATCTCGCATGATAGTTTTCAGTACAGAAAAAGAGTTCTCACTCTTGGGGGTAGCGGCTCCGAGAATGACGCCTAGTTTAAGTGCAAGATGTACAATAGACATCGCCCTAACTGCTTCACAATGTTTAGAAAGGAGTTTGGTTGTTGTAGCCATTGTCTTCTCATCATCGTTTAATTTTGTAACGTAACCTACGTCTTAGCAATATCAAATCCTGCTTCCACTTTTGTGCGGTCTACCAAATCCCAAAGAGGTAGCACCATTCTAAGGCTGCATTCAAAAGGTTTTTATTTTCAGGTTGAAGAGCAGAGACAGCAGTATTTAGTTTTGTATTTTAATGACTAAAGTACACGTCTATTTTGTTGATGACTTGATCCAATGTGCTATATAATAATCTCCGCATTTTGTCTTTATTCATTTCCTTATTTCCGGTTTCTTCTTTGACTACATATACAGTCTTGTAACAATGTATTATCACGTCGTGTTTGTCTTAAATGATTAACGATTTCATCTCATATATCACAAAATTTTTCTTCTGTTCGAAGATTGTCATATCAGTTGATAAGTCAGTATTTTGAGCTGGAAGAATATTTTTGGCGGGGCAAACAAACTTAGAACCTACAAAATACAATATAAAAATTAGCTGTTTCAACACGGAATACTCTTAGTGGTTCTATTGTGCAGGCTTTTAGTAGGACTGCTTGTCCTCACTAGTTAATACACGTTAGGTCTCTTTAAGACTACATTAATACAAGTATTTTGTTAGGATATAAACCAGTAAATTAATGATTAATTAATAAGCTTTCAAAAGCACCAACGGGAAGTACATATTGCAGACGCACATTCATTCACTGCCTTTCATATCAACATAGCAAACTGGTTTCCTGAGGCTGTTCTTGAAACAGAGTCGTCACCTGTGATTGTAGAACAGTAAAATTACAGAAGATAACCGAACGTGCCCAATTTACAATTTGGAGTGCCCGATCTGTTGCTACGGTCAACCAAAAGGCAAAGCGATGCGTGGAGCAATTGAAAAACTTTTTGTGACAATCCTCGCTTCCTGGACACGTTATGAATTTGCACAAAACATAACATTATAAAAATATTCTTGCAAATAATAATTTTTTGCATTACGCAAACGGTAATTTGCTTGTAATATTTGCATGTAAAATATTGTATTTTACAATATTTGGTAAAGACACACAAAATATCAATTAAATTTAGCCCAAAAAAGATGTTTTAAATTCTTGGTAAGAGCTAGATGCTTTGTTTTCGGCACATCTATATGAACTGTTGAGTGTTGTTTGCTAGTCCTTTGTTTGACTGGGCACTACAATAGGTAGACTGCTGCGCCTAACCATATGTTTGCTACTGTAAATATAAAAGCATCAGATATAACGTTAAATGCCTTTCACAAACAATATAATCGAAGTTGCGAGCTTGTTCCCCGGACTACTTTTGTCATGATGAGCGCCGAGCAGGGAAACTGTGAATACCAATTTTCAAGTCTGCTCAGGTGAAATGAATTCAAGTCTGTTAAGCAGATAGCTAGTCCCGAAACCACTCATGGCTCCAAAAATTATATTTATTTAACATTTTAAGCCATCACGCTGGTCATAGCATTGAAATGTGTTGTGGTATGAGCTTCTCCTAAGATCTGAGGCAAACCATTTGAGCTAATTGCTTCTATTCTAATCTGGTAGCCAAGCAGTCTACTCGCCGTTATGGTGGCCCAGCAACATGACATGACTGACAAACACAGCACAAGCTTCTAAATTTAATTGTCATCATCCATAAATTATTTGAAACCGAGAAAATAAGAATGATTAAGTTATATAGCAATACTGTATATACGTTGTAAAGGATCTATGCAATGAACAAGAAACTTTGTTCCTGCACCTCTCGAAGCAGTCTTGATGCCTCTATAGGTGTTTCTGCTTCATGTGTCCTAGAAGTACCCATTTCTTGGAGAAGCGATGCTATATGTTGAAAGCAATTGAGAATAGCTGTTACTGTAGCCAGATAGCCAGTCCACTTCTTCTCAAGCAGGCGCTTCAGGTTTCTACTACTAATATTATAGCAAAGTGCAACTGTGGGCTTGCGAAAAAAATTTTAGGTTACCACAAATGTGCAAAAAATCATTGATCACTTGTTCAACGGACATTGAGTGCATCACTTCAAGATGCAATTGATGGTTCAGGCGGTGCACATAAGGGATCTTTACGTTTTCTTGTTTCTGCAATAAACGTTGAACTCATCCACAAAGTCCTGCCGTTACAGATGCGCCATCATAGACTAGACTAAGTATCTTTGATGACGTCAGTCCTTCTTTAGTAAGTTCCGCCAAAATCACGTCAGTAATTAATTTCGCATCATCCGAATCGGTGCTTCATAAAACCAAAAGACGTTCTACTGCTTTCACAGAATCCTCGTTGAAAAACAAATGATTATGGAAATGTTTTCTACGCCTCTAGGGTCCTAGGTGCCATCCACTTAAGTTGTTTCACAACGCATTTCTCTAAAGTCTCCACCAGCTTTAGATCCAAAATAGCGCCTAGAAAAGCAAAAAGCTGCATCAAACTTGACAGAATATTCCAACAAATCTCACCTGTGATAACACGCAGCATTGAAGCGTCTTTTCTTGGCCCCAAACATGTTTACAGGATAAGCACGCAACCAAACTTGCTTCGGGTCGTCAACTCCTAAATCATTAGCATCAGCAGTTGGTCGTTTACTCATACGCTGGCCAACTAGCAGCAGATGTTGTAAATGCACTGCAGCAAGCAGACAAGCAGTGACCTTGCAAACTTTCAGAACTTTCTCTCGAATTAGAACTTTGCAACCAATCCCTCAAATTCATTATTCGTTTTTTACATCCTCAAAGAATAATCGAAATGAAAACATCTGCTGTAACCGTTGATAAGACGGTTTATCGCGTCACAATTGTAGTGTTACAGCAATTGATTGCGCCACAGCTGTGTAAAGAATCGACAGCGTCAAAAGAAAACTACATGTATGTTGAATTAAACGTTGTTTTGCATCAGAAATCTAAGCGTTGTCTTGTCTTTACGCGGTGCTTTAAACAAAACAAAAACTTTAAACTAACTCTAAATAGGGGGACACAAGCAACCATCAGGGGGCCACAGTCACCTAGCTCCCCGTAGCGACGGCACTGGCTGCTCTTATAAATGTTTGTACGGTGAAGCCGGCGCAGCTGCATTATTTGATACGTTTTAACTCGGCACGGGTGATGGCAAGACCTGTTGGGGTGAAATCGCACTATACTTATGGGAAACATGTTTTCTGTTTTGTTTCATAATACCTTTTAGGTCTACCGGGATGAAACCTAAAAATTTTGAGAAAAGCAAGGACTCTTTTAACTTATCTGAGCATACCTAAGCAAGGAAAAACGACTATGCAACATAATGCGTAGTCAGTAGGGACTTAGAAAGTTTAAGGGAAAATCAAAAAAAACAACGTCACTGTGTGAAATCGCACCACATCAAAAATGTTATTGATATTTTGCTTTAAAATACCTTTATAGAGCTACCGGGATCAAACCTAAACATTTGGGAGAAAAGCAAGGACTCTTTTAACTCTCCTGGGTACGCCAAGAAGGGAGATAAGAACATGCTTACATAATGCGTAGCCAGCAAGGAATTGAGGAGAAATCAAAAGAAAACAACGTCACTGGGTGAAATCGCACCAGATCAAAGACATTTTTGTTATTTTGGTTTAGAATAGCTCAACATCAGAAATGTGTTCCCAACTTGCATACTACGGGAAACCCAAGGCCCACCCCCTTGAGTTTACGTAATCAATGAACAGAACAGATAGATCTAAGACATAGCCAGGACCTGGAAATGAGAAATTCTATTAGGAAAGCACGCCGAGTCGTGAGAAGCTTATTTGCAGAAAACGCATAAACTTTTCGTTACTGTTCACACAAGGCCCCGATAGGTGAAGCAGGCTTGGCTGGCTGAACCGACATTCTCAATCCCAACGTTACTGATGGGGCTGTGCGAGCTACGTCGACATATACTATGAAGCAAGGGTTTTTTGTTTTGCTGACATGCTGCCTGTTAAGTTATCTACATTTATGTTCTTAAAGCAATGTATAAAAAAGTTTTAGAAATAATCAAAATTTTAACATTGACCCAACAAATTGTAAAACTGAATTTGGAGAGATATTTGTTTGAAAATAACTGGGTATGATGGGCTCCTATTGAAATATGGTGAATGACTTTGGGAAAGGCATAGCCACTTTTCTTGCTATGGTAGAAACAAGGCAAATATAGCGCAGCCAAAGAACTTAATACCACAAAATATATAAGTAAGGGGCAGCATGAAAAGTAGGCTTACAATTGAACAGTTTATTGCTGTAATTGTGAAAACAACCACCATTTGGCGGCCACCATCATTATTTGACTGTGTTTCAATTCTTTCCCCTGACACCTATTTTTTAGTTTTAGTGGTAGATTTTAATGGTAATATTTTTAATTATGGTTTTCTTGCTTGAAAAAATCCAAGCGTAACCACCAGGGATAATTTCAAAATGGCAATCTAGACGACAGTTTTTGATGCGACAATTTAAAATTACCACCAGCGGAGAAAAAACCTGCTCAACCAGTGGTAATACTTGCAAAAACAAGCTGTCCTTCAGGAAATTATCACTGTCAGTAAGAATTAAAAGTTACCACTGGTAGAGTGTCTCATTTGCCGTGTATTATTGAAAGCCTGCTCCACCAGTTGTAATATTTGCGAAAATTAATTGACTGTGAGAAAATTCCTACTGTCAACGAGAATCAAAAATTACTTATGGAAGAACCTTGGCTTAACAAAACTTTTACCGCAATTTTGCTTGCTTCTACTGCTTGCTAAATGCGCGTTATGAGAGAGAGAGAGGAAGGAAAAAACTACGGCAAACAACTTGCCAGTAAAAAATGGTTGAAATTGAAGTTCTACAAACTTTACTGCGGAACAAAACTAATGTGCCGTTTTTGTTAAAAAAACTCAATTAAAGGTAGACGTTTGTTTTCGTTCAGAATTTAACCTCCAGTGCGTATCAAAAGTTTTTCCAAAATGCATACAGACCTGTTTTTGAGAGCATTCCACAATCCTCATAAAAGATGTAACGGTGGCCAGTATTATTCCATTTTGGTGGAGGGGATGGGCATATATTTAGAAGTCGGGTTTACTCTCCTTTCTGGTAAGCTCATACCATGCAATTCTTAAAAACGGCAACCTTGAAAGAGACGTGCGATAGACGATTGAACTAAAGAAAGTAATAAAGTCGTCAAGTACAATTTTAAAACGTCGCTCAGGCAAACAACTTTTAAAATGATACATGTTCCGTAAACAGGCTAGCCACTTGATTTAAAAATAGGTTGGTTGATCAAATGTACTTCAAGCTCCGACACTTCACATTTTGAAAAAAAGTTTCCGCAGTTATATAAGGCTTGCAAGAACTACAAAAAATTTATTAATGAAAATCAAATTGCTGTTGATTTCAGTCAGAAGCATGAAAGAAATTACTTTGATACTTCTGGTGATGGCGATTTCCATTCAAGCACAACCATACTGTAAGTAATAGGTTATGCTAGACAGAAATAGCTGCAATAGTTATCTCAAGGTTACTGTAATTTTAATGCATTGCAAGTGGAATTTTATAACTAGGTAGTGGTATCTTAGGAGCCTATAAAGAAACTAACGTTCGAGACTAACCTACAGCAAAAAAACATCTGTCAGCAGTATGGTGCAATGGACCAACGGTTACTTGTGTCAGCAGCGTGGTCGAGTGAGTTGTAGCTCCGAGTGTGAAGGTAATAACTATGAGTTCGGACCTCACGACGGTAGCGTTGGTGTGCACTTGACCAAAGCGCTTTACAACCATTTTCGAACTCTTTTGCGCTGCATGTGGAAGAAATGCGCTAGGGCTGCAGTACCTCCTGCACTAGTAACTCCAAAGCGAGTTTAAGGGCAAAAGATGATTAGCATGACCGAAAAATGGCTTCCCATGGCCCGAAAAAAAATACCCAGCAAAGCAATTTTTTGAGATTTGCAACAGCTTTTGTCATAAAAAAATCATTGTTTTGGTTTGCTCTCTTATTAAAATTCTTGTTTCACGCCAATATTTGCATCTAGTGGCGTAAGCAGATGCATTTGACTGAGAGGGGGCTAAACTTGTATCAGATCTGGGCAGAAATCGGAGGTGGTGAAGAGATTGTGTTTAGAGAGTTTCAATATTTTAATTGAAAAATTTGTCAAAATTATAATATTTGAGTCGACGCTTTTTTTAATTTTTCACGTGAATTTTCTAAGTCAAAATGTTTAATCGCTTCTACGTGTAAGAAATAAATTAAAGCTTTTCTTGAAGCACATATAAACCTCATTTGGAAAACTTTCGACGCCTGCTAAAGACACAATTGTGGCATATGAAGACGAGAGTTCTGGAACCAGATATATCCTTCGCGTTTCCACTACATAAACCCTAAAACAAAAACAGTTGCGAGAAGCAAAACCTATAAAGCTAATTTAAAGATTTTGTATAATTTTGCTGATTATTCTACCAAACTTTTGGTCCACGCCAATTAATGCCTTTTCACTATTGGATTGACCTTCACAATATTCAAGTTAAGGTCTTCATTAATTGACCATAGTTTTCGGTAGAGCAAACGTTTTGGTTATTTATATCTCTGGGCTTAGGTGACTTCACTATCTTTGAAGAACTTTGAAATTTGAATAAAAGGGAATTTTTTCTGTTGTTATTATTAAAAACTACACAATTGTTGGGAGAAAAAATCCTATTTGACCTAAACAATCTTTTTGCTTTTAGAATTAAAGTCCAAAAGCATTCAAAGAGTCGGCACACCAGGAAATATCAATAGCATACCACTCTATTCTGAGTGTTTATTCAAATCTATCGCTATATGGTAGAAATATAGACACATCTTACGCAATACTGTCTTGAAAATACGGGCTTGGTAGCATACTTGGAAGAAGCGGTGATGCATGCTTTGTTTCGGATCCCGTCTCTCTCTGGTGCATGACCTTCATCACGTACTAAAGAGGACCTTGGCCCTCCCACAAAATCAAAAGTACAAACACTTGCTCTTTACGTCAGTTTTCAAAGCACATTCGTGCCAATTCTGTATTCGATGTGATTTAAAATGAAATGAAATGAATTACAGTATATTCCTGCTTTCTAACTACAACGGTTTTTCTGCATTGTTCTGTTACGGTACCTTTCATGTAGTTGAGGGGATGAGAACTTCAAAACAAGCTCAAAACATCCGAAAGCGGCTTGCAATATTTTTTGAAACATATTTACTAACAAAAAGAAAATAAATACGTTTCAAGCGGCTTTTTCATTGTGTTTCAAACCAAATGCATTTTCAGTATTGCGCTTACTTTTACCACTGAGCGTCAAGCCGGAGATTCTCAGAATTATCCTCAAAGTCTCTGATATGTTACCAAAAAGGTTTCAAGCAAAAGGATTTTTTAAGTATTGGAAGGAGAAAATAAACAAAAGCGTTGAAGCGTTTCTTTTTGTCACAGGATATCGTCGCGGCAAAATGCTTTTGATACCATTTATTTAGAAAGTTGAAACTAGGTTTCCCATAGCGAGTGGAAGCAGATCGTAACCTTGGCAAAGCGGAAATTCCATCTTTCTCATGAATTTTTGAGAACCATGTTCATGTTAAAGAAAAACAAGTGTATTTTAAGATGCAATTAAAAAAAATACTCAAAAAACAAAATATTCCTTGAAAAAGTCTTTTGTTCAAAAAACAGCTTAGCTTACCCTACCTTCCCACTGTTTGCAGTGCCGTCCGGCTGTGATCAATCGGTTGTCGGTTCCGATTATCTTCTTGCATACAATGGTTGGCCGGTCCGTATTTTATGTTCCGCTCTTGTTGTGAGCGAAAGGAGATATTTAGGCCTGTTTGATTGGTATGCAAATGGTTGGATTGAATATGAAGATCATCTGCAAGTAAGCTGCATATTTATTAAAGAAGGTTATATCTCGAAAGTAGTCTTGATGGCTAAGAGGGTGTGTGATTTAAAAAACGAATATCAATTTTAATATTATTTTAAAAGATTTACTGCCTATGAGAGCTTACTAAAGAGGAAACCATTGTAAAGAGTCTTCTTCAAGGTTTGAGTGGATGATGATTTGAATTCTATCGTGCCATAATCGTAAGATTTAAGAGCATGATATATTTGTCATTCAATCACTATCAACATGTGACGATGCTCCAAGCTATTGGTCTACGTGGCCAGATTTTTAGTTTCATGTCATTGCAGTCGGCTGAAGAATGGAGATCGAATTCAATAACTAGGATAACAGCTACTTTAATCCTGTTAAACTTTTTGGCTTTTCAGAAGGTATATCTACCTAATCAGCTGTTGCTGTGTTTTACCTAAACATATAAGTCAATCTGCTCTTGTTAAAATTAAAGTGGAAATTGCGTGAGAAAAATTGTTTACCAAGCAATTGATTTTTACGGGTCGATTAACCAGAAAATACAAATGCTTACGCGCATGAAAGAATTGTGTTTTCGCTTTTTTCATATTTAGTAACCTGACAAAAACAATAGTTAATATAACTTGTTCTGTCTTGCCGACTTGTGTTAACTATAAACTTAGCCACGTATGCATGAGCAGTTTTTCATGTGCTCCCGTGCAAGTAAGCGAGGAATACATGGAAAATTGGAAAACGTTTTCTTTGTGCCACTTTACTTAGGTTCCACAAATAGAAAATGTTTTCAAAATTGCAAATACTCTCATATTTGTGGTCATCCCCAACGAAATATCGTAAAATAACAGCCATAGTTTCTGATCTCGTTTCTCGCTGACGGTGTGCTAAAAAGATCTAATGAATCGAAACAGGCCTGACGGCATCTGTCATACGTTTACTGACAAAAGCACTTGTTTCAAATTGTAAAATGGTAGGGTGGGAATACTGAGCTGGGTCTTATTATTTATCATAGTGGTGCTACGTTACAAAATAGGAAGGAGTCGAAAGCGCCTCAGGCTTCCTTCCTTATTCAACACAATGTTATTAAAAACGTAGCTCAGCGCAGTAGAACGCTGGCTCAAAATCCAACAGCTTGTGAGTTTAGTAACCGCACGGTTGCCGCCTTCCATTGTTTGATTAGAATCAATACTTCATATTTCCTTGATCAGAACGTCCAACCACACCAACTACTATAAATTTTGTAAGATGAAGGTATGTGTCTCGAAAAGTATCTTCTCTCGGTTTTTGAGACCGGATTTCTCGATTCTCCGAGTTAGGTTTTTATTACTTTGAGTACTTTGGCTTCTCTGTACCTGTTGTGTCCTTTTTACGTTCACAAAGACGATGGACTTATGCGAGCTCTAAACTAATTTCAATTGGGAGAAAATTTTATGTTACTGCTATACTTTGTTTATTTGTGATTGGACTTTTTTAATTCCTAATAGGACATTAAACTAAATTCACAGCCAGGGATAAAATTTAAGGACGCTTCTCGTTTTACGATAATACTGTGTTCAAACCGTCATAACTTTTGTTAAATTCACTAATCTCACTCAAATTCTGTTTATAACCATGTATTTAATTACCTAGTATAATTAAACCTGTATTGAATAGTTTTAGTACTGACTACTGTGTCAGTTACGATCAACTTCGCGTGAATTTTTTTAGGAAACTCATTGAAAAAGCGAGTAACTACTGTACCTTACGCATGGGACAATCTTTTCTGTTGCTAATACCCTTAGTTGGCCAGATTTTTTTTTGTCCTAGAAATACCCTCATTTAGGTATTTCATGATTGCGTTTTGCGCAGCTGATTGGCTAACTTTTATCTTCTTCGGGATTTGACATAAAAGAAACTTAAAATTGTCTCAAACTACGATTTGAGCCCGTTTTTCGTGCTGATAAATGGCTTTTAGCCCATATTTTATTTCTATGAATTAAAAAGAATGTGACTGAAAAGCGTCTTTGTAAGTACGTAACTTATTGAGCAGAATATGAAAAGATATTGTTGTACAGAGATTCTACATTAACCCACCAACATAGTTACGCATTTGATACAACAACACCAAATGCTCATCAAGATATGACCATTTAAAACTAGATCCTCGGGTGTTTCGAAAATGTCCTTAAACTTTTGTCGTAGGCAGGAAAACACAAAAATAAATTTGGACACGTCAGTAATGGACCCTTGAAACAATTTTTGTGCCAAACTAAGCTAAGCAGGTGATCACGGTCATCATCATCAATAGTTAATCATTATTTTGTCATGACCAACAGCAAAATGGTCATCATCTATCCTTTAATAACCAGTTGTTATTGAACCTTTTGTTGCCGAAAAATGTAGAAGCTATGTTTTGTATATTCTTTTTAACAAACTCCTTTACCAGAAAATTTTATTTTCTAACTTTTGAACTTTTCTAAATTATTTTGTAACAACTTATGGACTAAAAAGTAATTGTATCAAAATTAGATTTGAGGTTTTAATAAAACAAAACTTAATTGTAGTTCCATCTTATTTCTGCACTTTTTTTCTTTCAAAGATCATGGACAAGAGATCTGATGTGTGCTCGAAGCTGACTTTTAGCGGTGGCTAAAGTGAACGTAAGGCAGTATTTTTGACGGGGAGTTCACCCTCCATCGAACGAAGGCCTCCTGTGCGAGCATTGATCATTTGTGTTGGACTGATTAAATAATGTCAAGAACAATTTGAATTTGTCTAAATTTACGCAAATTCAGTAACTTCCAAGCAGCCCACCCCACCCCAATTCTTTGCATCTACGAAATCACTCTTAGCAATGATTTGAGATAACACCATAGCGTTCTGGACAAAACAGTTCGATTCTTTGAGAGACAATATTATTAATTTTACATGTAAGTATCCAGTTATATAGTCAAGTGAGTGCGACAACGTAGTGAATTAAGCGTCCACATCACAGTCGGTATACTTACAATTAACTCAACCAAAACGTTATGACTCTTTGGTTGTAACGCTACTATGCTTAATCTCAAAGGCCATTGCAATATTAGTTTCAAAAATATTTCAGTGTTTGGTGATAAACGAAACCGGATCAATTGTCTTCAACAAAACAACTAATTTGGAATCGTTGATGAATGACGAAGGATATATCGGTTACGACACGCACGATGTCTTTGAGCATTCATCCAATAACTACACGATAATTATAGCCGTAAGTTTAGTTAATCAGTTTATTTTGTGTTTCGTCATTATTTTGTGAGGGGAGGTTAAGTTTGTAATTAGGGGGAGGCGGAAGAAGTAAGTTTACATCAATCCTCAACCAACTGGAATGCAAAAAATTTGGTTTTTATTTGGCTCATGCAAATCAAGGCAAAAGATCCATTGGTTCTTTGATCTCCAGATGAGAAGGTAGAAGGAAATTGCTGACACAAGTACAATTAGCTGAACACCCTTGAGCTGCGGCTCAATCAAAAGAACAAGTTTTCAGAGCCTTGCTGGCTTTGATTTAACTTAGCAATGAAGAAATCGGTTACGTTTATCATTGAGAGCTTTTGACAATTGGACCAAAATTGAGTGAAAATTATTGCAAACGTTTTGCAGTGCTTTCGCGATAAGACGGTTTATCAAGTTTTGTATGAAGAGCAGATGCTAACTGCAAAAGTTTGAAATATAGTATATCAAAAATTAAATAAAGCTAACCCCAGGGAACCGGAAGAAACTGAAAATAAAATATAAAAGTTATCAAAGGCACCAGATTTAGCTTAACTTCTTAACTTGATTAAATATTTTTCCTCCATATTTTTACATAAAATTGCCAAGTTGTTCAGTAGTCACTTCAACTCACAGCACTAGAAACGATCTCAAACAATATATTTGTTGAAGCAGCTCTCAAAACTAGTTCTTGAAGAGAGGCCGCTTTTTTGAATGAGCTTTCTTTTTTGGCAATTTCAAAGAGGAGAGCACTGAAGAGACTATTCTTTTTGCTTCATACAAACACATTTATCGTTGTGATCAAGAGGAATGTAGAAACTCCAGTTCATGGTTTGCATCGTGATCGAGTGAATGTTGACTTGACTGCACAGTCGTGCGTTCAAACTTCACAATGAAAGAATCGTTGTGCTCTTAAAAAGGATCTTTGCAATAATTTATTTTGTTTGGAGGATTCTAACAAACAGTAAATTTGTCAAAAGTATTACGAATCAATTGAAACAGAACTTTGAAGCTTGGAAACTGGGAACCAAGTCTGGATAAATGCCATATTGCCTCCGCATGCAACTCATGAGGAGCCGCGTTTGGCCGCCCCTGATATAAACATAAACAATAAACAGTTTGTCTTTCTCAATGCTTATGCTGTTTATTTTCAAGTTTGCGAAACAAAATAAGCTTATGTTTTGACAATATTTCCAGAACTCCCAAAACACAACTATCGATGCATTTAGTTTAAATCTCTTTGAATTTTGATGTTGCATTTTACTTAAACATAAAATGCATTAGCACTATTGCCTTAATTTTTGGCTAACATCAAAATGAAATCTCTTTGATTTCTTTATTAGGAGCAATCTCAAGGACGATGTCTCTTTGCCGAGATGCACCTCAATGTTGAGAATCTGAACCAAAGTACCTGTGAGGAGTTCATCAAAAGCATTGACCAATTTACTTCATCTGCATTGGAAATAGGAAAATTTCTAATGATTGAATGCTTAGGTAATATTCACGTTTTGTCCTGAGCGCTGAACATTGCCATTCCATAAACCTTTGCTGCCTAGCTGATTGTGGAGAATAATGCATCAACAAAAACCTTAAAATTTGTTTCTAGCGAAGTTAAATTCTTCCGGTTGCATGCCAGCAAATGAGCTCAGCTCCCCAGAAGGTCTAAACATAAAAACTAATGCGCCGTAATACAGTAGAATCCGGCTATTACATCTCAACGGACCGTGAAAAAAGTGTCGTTAAAAGCGAATTGTCGCTAAAGCGGGATTGGCGTATTTTGTTCCTACAAAGTGTTTTTAGTTCAATTGAAAGATCTAACAGGGATTACAAGCGTACTCTAATGAGCATTACTGCTTTATGGCGTGTCTTTGCTACGTTTTATTTGTGCAAAAACAAAGCAAATCAGTAGGTCAAAAATAAATTGGTAAGTGTATTTACACGCAAATAGGATACCGTAGTACAGTTCAGATATAGAGACACTGCCAATAAAAAATGAATTAAATTAAAAAAGCACAATTTACTCCCATACACAGTTACACTTGTATGAAAAACTCGCTGATTTTTTTGTGTTTTGGCTTAGTAACTGCTATGTTCAACGCTTGTTGCTGTAATTGTGCAAGCAAATGCAGCGCGTTTTCGTGCTTATCTCTACTTCTGAAGTAGAGATCTAATTGTCTGATTGCTGACAGTGCTTAAAATGGTGACATAGCGGCAGATTGAACGTCTTCTACAGAAATCACGTCATCATCTTCGTCTTTTTGATCATCAACGGTTGTTAGTTCATTCAAAATGCTTGTGTCTGTAATCGTTTCACGTGTTAACAGTCCATCGTCGCTTGTAGCATAATCGGTAAAGCCAAGTGTTTCAGGAATTAATCCACCCGCTTGAAGTCTTTTCCATATCCCAACAACTTCATCATCACCATCATCCTCGGTTTGTTCTTCTTGAACTTGGTTGTCTTCTGCTTGGATAAAGTTGACTTTTTTGAAGCAGTTTTTTATTGTTGCTTCACTGACAGCATTCCAGGCATTGCTGAGAAGTTTCGTTCCTTCTAAAACATTGATCGTAAAGTCTTTCTTTTCTTCAAAGGCTATCAAGCGCATTTTCGCTAAATTTTTTCGATAATGTGATTTGAGGCATCGAATAACCCCAGCATCCATTGGCTGGGTTCTTGCTGTTGTATTGGGTGGGAAAAAGATTAGCTTGATAATCGTGAGCCCTTTAACTTTGGGATGAGCTGTGCAGTTGTCAAGCACCAATGCAATGTTTCGGTTGCTTTTTCGCATTTGCGAGTCTAGTTTTTTTACCCACGTTTCGAAAATTGCTGCCGTCATCCAAGCTTTCTTGTTCAATTCATATGGCAAAGGCAGTTTCTTGATGTTTTTGAAACATCTTGGATTGGTTGATTTGCCAATAACAGGAAGGGGCAACTTTTCCCCAGCCATGCTCGCTGTCATTAACACAGTTAATCTTTCCTTCGAAAGTTTTCCACCGGCACACTTGTCATTTTTAAAAACATGAGTCCTATCTGGTAAGCATCGATAAAACAACCCAGTTTAATCTCCATTAAAAATGTCTTCAGCCTTGAATTGTTTTAAAAGAGCAGGAAGACAGTTTGTTTGCCACTCATCTACGCCATTTTGGTCAACGGATTCTGCCTCACCATGTAATTTTTGCACACTATGTCCTTTCTCATCTTCCACCGATTTATCCACTCATACTTAATTGCTTGGGATTTCCACAACCGCGAACTTCTGCATACTCTTGAACTTTCAACAGTAACATTTCCCCACTGACTGGAATTTTTTTGTTTCTTGCTTGACTAAACCATTTCACCAAAGGCTCATCCATCGCTTCGAAATTATGCTTACGCTTTTGTTTAGTTTTGCTGCTGTAACCTGCCTCAAAGTCTTCGATTATCTTTTCTTTATTCTTCAAAATTGTGATTAAGGATGTTCTTGAAATTTCAAGTTCCTTAGCAAGCATTGACACTGGTGTATCATTTCTCCTGTTTGCCTCATTAACGATTTCATATTTTTTCCAAAACGGTAACGATGTTCTTTTTTTAAACATCTTTCTGCACTGTACTGTCAATAAACTAGCCGCACCCAGAACGTATAGTGTAGTTTAAATACTGTACAGTACACAGTAGAGCAAAGTCGGACTCTTTATTAGGTCAACAATGGTCTTGTATACGAACTCAAAGCGAGTTGCATGCAGTCTACCCGATTTCAGTGAGTAGTTGTCACGCATGAATGGTTATTAAATAGCGCTTTGCGTAACTCGCAAAAAAAGCGTTTGGCACGCAGCGTCAATGCGTACAATGAAGCGTTGGTAGCAAATGTATTAAACAAAAGACAATAACTGTCGCAAAATAAGATAATTTTGTTCGCTGGGATGAAGAAATGGCGTCGGTAAAGGCGAATTGTCGTAAAAGCGGGTGTCGCTAAAGCCAAAGTTAAATATATACAAAAGATAGGAATTCTGCCGGGACCAACAAAAATGCGTTGTTAAAAGCGAATTGTCGTTATAGCCGGTGTCGTTATATCCAGTTTCTACTGTATTACGGTAATTTTAAGAGGCTGTGAAATGATCTATACACTTTTCCAATAAGCAACCATGCATTCGTGTATCGTGGAGATTCACTCAAACTGAAATCTTAACTCGAAGTGTAAGCTTCAAAGCAAACAATACGGTAGGTTCTTTCGATCGCGCAGCATCAAGCGGTAAGCGGTGATCTAGCATTTATTCGATGTTAAATGTGATGTGTCATCCAGTAGGCTCTATCACTAGTGTGATTGGTTCTGAATACAACAACAACAGCATATTTCAGTTCGTAATTTAATTTTTAGTCATTCGTTTTTATATGTTTTTGCCTAAACCTTTTTCTGACGGCTAGTGATTCTTCACGTTGCTTGCAGTTGATAACAGCAAATATCCAAAAATTCCATCGATGCCTGAAATCACTTATCAATGGTTTCGCAACTGCTCTGACGACGTACCGACCAACAATGTCACCTTTACAGGTCCTAATGTAAGTTTGGCTAAGAATGTAGCGAACTAAGAGAAAAGGGCCCAATGTTCAGTGGTGGGCACCGGCTAGTGAAAAAATAACGGCGCAAACGCAATCGCTAGTCAGCGAAAATTTTATCGGCCCTACCGCTATCCGCTAAACACTCTCAGCTTTGGGGCGATAAACGCTCACGCTAGATGTTTGCAAAAACTAATGGCTGCTAGCCGATAAAAGCAGTGATCGCAAGTTTGAATTTCACCCAAAATGCTGCCGTGTAAATAGAAAACACACTAATTTTCTTTCTGTCCAGTTGAGAAAATACGAGCATGATAATAGATATAACACTAACAGAAGTAATAGCTGTAGTAAAGACATCACAAAAAGCAAATATTTATTAAACACAGCTATTCAAAAAACAAGCATCACAGAATCTACAAAATCTTCATCGCTGACAGTGGAGAGTTTGGAATTTTAGAGGCCTGGGGCAAGATATCATCAGGGGATCCCTGAGTGTCCAAGGTTATACAGCCTTGTTTTCAATGTTCTCACTTTCATCGACTTTGTGCGGTTTTTAAAATTTCGCCTTTATTGTCTTCTATTTTAAGCTAAGAAGTTTCAGAATGAAATAAAAGATAGTTACGATATGTCCTTTTCTAAAGACTCATATACTACTATGACAGTTTGTAAAACCACATAGGGTCTTCAAAAAGATAAACTCGAGGCAAGTGCCTCACTTTAAATCCACTACTGATCGTTGATTCCAGTTGATTTCTCTTGTGCATATCAGTTCTAACAAAAACTGATGTTCCATCGTTGCACTGCAAGTTATGACGGTGCGATATTTGACAAATAATTTCCTTAACATCATATTGGAGAACAACGTAGCAATCGATTGGCTTTGGGACTCGTGTCCGTCTTTGAAAAAGTTGTATTATAGCTTCTCACTACTGCTGCCTCTTTGTGACTTCTCCATAAATGGCCTCTCAAAAAATTCATCGTTGGTAGATGCACTCTGCTAGGTTATAATTTTGGAACGTTTTACTGTTTCTCGACAATAACAAGGGATCGACTTAGTGCTAGCGGCAACTACTTTCGAAAACGTCAGCGCAGCTTCTGCTATCGCTTTTGGACAAAAAATAAAGTCCGCTACTGTTGCCTGCAGTTGACGACGACAATATCGGGCTAAATCGTACGCTAACACAACACTAGCGCCCGCTAGTGCTGCCACTGAACATGTTACATTATTGATCTTCTTCTTTCGTTTGAGGTACTCAGGTTGTCAATATTCGCCCCGGAATAAATTCGCTGGTTACCGGGGTACACCACGTGGAGGTTATTGACATGTACCCCACATTATTGATGATTACTATATATTAAGCTCTCACAAACATTTTAAAGTAATAACCAAGATATTAAACATAGTCTTGGAACAATTTTAAAGCGATTATTTTGTGAGATCATTCAAAAATTCGGTCAAAAATCCGGGGAGTTTATTTGGTTGTAAAGACTTTCATAAATATTACAAGAAGAGGCAACAACATCCTTTGTCCTCTGGTTGTGTCCACGAGTTGAAGGTCAGAGAAGTGCTGAAGTTATATCGAATTGACGAGTTACAGTTGGTTTACTGACACGCGCATGATGGCAGTATAACATTTTTAGCTGCCCATAACTTGTACATCGTATTTTTTTTGATTGCCATGTTTATCCTCCATTCACGAGAAAGCGATGCATTGCTATTTTTTGGACGGTAAGTCCGCACTCGCTTAGAAGTTGCCATTTTCGGGTCACCTGTCTTCCACATAGAGATGGGGCCCCGTTAAGTGCCTTGCCCAAGGACACAACAATCGAACTTGCCGGCTTGCTCTCCACAACCTCCCATAAACGCCGAGCGCCAAGCAGGGAAGCTATAGATACCATTTTTTAAAGTCTTTCGGTATGACTCGACAAGGGGAATGAACCGCCTTCAAAATCACCAACAAACAGTTCGACAACCAAAACCTAACTTTTAAGTTTAAAGCAATGCTTAAGCACACAAAAGAAAGAGGCTACCACCTCATCCACCTTCAAAACTCTTATTGAAAGATTTCCTTTTCTCTGACAGTTAAAAGCACCTTCTTTAAAACCTATCAGTTTAATTCCCCAAAACCATTCTAAACAAACTTTATTTGAAATTACAAAGATGTAGCCCAATATAACCTGTAGAGACCTATCTACAGTATGTAATGTAGATAGATCTCTATAAACATGTAATTGGATGTCAGCCAGTAATAGAAAATTGATTGCAAATTTTATGACTTTTGCATTAGAGTTCAGTTTTCGTTGAAAACATTTCTCACATCCACGAATGACTGAAGTAACAGCCTTGATTTTTTTCAGCTTGAGATCTCGCGACTCGCTTACGAACATGGAGGAAGTTACGTATGCGCAGCGAAGTACAAAGGAATGACTCGGTATATTCGTAGAAGAGATTTTTGTGTGAAACGTGAGAGTTTGTTTAACTTGCTAAGTTGTTGGGTGTCTATATTGCATTCAAAAAAGGCAGTGACGCATTTAGATTTTTGGATGCTTGTAAGCAATGGAGATGAAGTTGTTTAGCAGGGAAAGTTACCCTTCGTGAGTTCTGTTGATAACATTATAAATTTTTTTCTTGCGCAAAATATCACTGTCGAGGGCATGAATGACTCCTGCTTATGACTATCTACTAGTCTACTCGAGAAGAAAGAGACAAATGTCTTCCCTCTCTCTTAAAATCTAGATTTTACAGTTATGTCATCCTGATACCCCACTTGTTGGCCTTTTTAAAATTTTTCTTTTTCCCCCATCGGTTCCGCCCAACACCATGGTGTTTCGAGTCAAAACCAATATCTAAATGCATTTCTTAGACACATTGATTCAATTAGTGGCTTTTTTTATATTTTCTTAGAGGCCAAGTCAGTAAATCAACAAATTCTAACTTGCGATGTGAAGACTTTAAAAAAGAATGTGGGCGATAGGGCGACAGTGATTTGCGAAGCTAATTTTGGTCATGGTCTGCTTCGGGAATCGCAGTTCGACATCCAGCTGAGAAAGGTGTGTAAACAATATCGCTTTATTTCAATGCGTTTATCGATCTTTTTTAAGTACATTGATTGCATAAACATCAACCTATAATTTTGTTTTTGACCTTTTCGAAGCAAAAAATTGCTCATCTATTAATATTACGCAAATTGTTGGTATATCCTGCCCGAGACTTATCTTTCTATCTTGATTATGATAGGTTGATGTAATGATCGTATTTTTGATTCGATTCAATTTGGAAGTAGTTAATTTGACTTCATCCAACATGATTACACTCTCCCTCTCCCCTTCCCCCAAAAAAATCAATTCAAAGTAGGTAAAACCACGTTATTTATTGAATTACTTTACTTAAACAGTTTTTTTAATCAGGCACTGGCCAAATCTGATGGCTAAACAAGTTCTGAGATCAGAAGAAGCTGGAATCACCACGTCCTTTATCTTTAATGACTGACAAACTGTTTTTTAGTAACCTAATAATTATTTTTAAAAATTAGAGAAGAGCATTGCAATCTGGTGATGACGACGAATGGAAGTTCCTCAAAAGATGTAGCTTCAGCACAGACGCATCAAGCAATCCAGAATATCCAACTCTTCTTTGTTCTTTGTAAGAATTACTTCAATTGATAGTTTTATACATTTTCACTTAATTTTGTATTTCTCGCAGTGAAAATCCAAAAGAAAATTGTTATTATGGTCGTCTTTCTTCTGAACAATTGCGAGTATCAAAAGCTATTGTGACGGTTACTATCGACTTTGGGTAAGATAGACAGGCATAGCTTAAACACTTTTTCCTTTTTATAAGCACAAGGATCCACAAATGGAATAGCATCCAAGAGCTCTTTTATTAACTACCAGGTCTTCACCAACACCTAGTAACTCAATTCCCAGAGAAGATAGCAATAAGAGTAGGGTCTATTCTTAACTCGTATTACGAGCTCTCCATTTTGTGCTCACCATGTTGGAATACTAAATCTGCTATCCCAAAATATCGCAGGACGAAGCTTCTAAGCATCCACCATGGCAGTCCGCTTTCTTAATGTAGAGCTACCAGTCTGCAGGTTTTCAGAATGATCTGCTTGAAACGGACCGCCCTTCAAAATGATGTTAAAAAAATGTCATCTTTTTCGGTGAATTTATTTCGAGAAAGGAAAGGATCGAACAACAAAACAAGCAGCCAAAAATCTGTTTGAGTAGCTCAACCAACCCCGTCGTTTTTGTGAAAAAAACATTTCTACGTGAAATGATTTCTAAATTGTAGGGTCAGCAATGATGTCCATTGATTAAGCTTTATTGTTTTGTAATTTTTGTTTAAATTGTATGGGCTGTCACACAAGTTGGTTGCTAACAGCAACTAGGGTCGTCGAGATGATAATTCGGACCCTTAAATGATTTTGAAGTAATTCACAAATGAATATGTTTACCTGCAGATCAAAACAAATTTTAAAAAATCGCTCAAAAACTTCCAAAAAACGAGTCTTTGAATAGAAACAACAAAGTTTTAACATGTAGTGTTGGCCGTATTTAAAATTGGGGCTAAAATTTCCGAAAATTTGCTCAATCAAAAATAATTTTAGGCCCTGTTAAAAATATCGGCAATGCAAGTATTCCTTGAAGCCAAGCACGTAAAATTGTTGCAAGGGAGCCCAATTAATGTTATAATGCTATTTTATGACTTGAGTGTCTCTAAAAAATGTCATTATTCCTTTTACAGTCAATGTATCGTGACTAAGTAAAGGGGTTTTCTGCTCTTTTTGTCCTCCTTATTTCGCACGTACTTGGACTCAATATTTAAAGCTTTGGGCATCAAATATTGACCCTTCATTCTATCTTAAAATGATTCAATGATCTGTTGTCAGCATCTTGTAAAGCAATAATTACTAAATGATCGTAACATTACAGAAACATCATTGAAAACAGCTTTGGGACATATTTGTTAGTGTCTGATCTTCTGGTGACAAGAATTCCTCCCGTTAATGCCACCATTTACCTCGAAAATAATCAAGTACCTATTCTCCTCTCACAAGTAGCTATTGCATGCATCTGCATCGGAATCATTATTTTTATCGCCATCGTTGTGGGACTTCTTCTCTACTTTTCCGTTTACATCAGAGTTTTTTACAAACGACATTTTCAAGCTTACGAAATTGGTAAATATGCTTTTTTAAAAATTGATTTCACGAAGTTAAATCAAGAAAAAGATTGTATAGAAAAAAGACTTACCAAGTATCAAGACATGATCAGAAATAAGACTTTTATATATTTTTGAAAAGGATAGGCTTTACCTATCTCCAAAATACAGGCTGTCACACAATCAAATTCACATTTAATGTTTACAGTAATTGCAAGTCAAACTTCGTTCAAACATAGCAAATAAGAAAATTAAGAAGTATCCAGTAATTGTACTAGCGTTCAAAAGCATTGTGTTCTTGCTATTGCTATGCCAAAGTATACAAAATGATGCTAATGCTTGCAAACAACGCAAAACCTATCTAATAGTTGGTTTTGGATGACGGCAGGAGGAGGAGTAAAACATCTGCAACATCTAAGCTGTAGTATAGCATCTCTCTAAAATTTCTTGAATGCATTTGAAAGGAACTTAAATGAATAAGAGAAAATTTTTCAAGTAAAATTTTAGAGGTTGCATCCATATTACAAAGTCATAAAACTTCACTAAAGGCGATTGAACTACTTTCCGACCTAAATGCTTCAGGGAGTCTAGGCTAACCACCAACGCGATGTGCTTTAGATGACAAACGCTATGGCGCCTGGTTGGTTTATAACTTTTCAATAGAAATGGACAAATTTTGTAAAGAAAGTCTACGAACATCTGTGACAAAAATCCGTGAAATTCTGGAAGATAAAGGATTAAAAATATACGATGAAGGAAGGGATAGAATATGCGATTTTGAAAGTGAGGAAACTGTAAGACTTCTACTGATAGGGAATGCATGGTAGATCATAGCCAAGCTGAATTGGCAGGAATGGGCCTGCTAAAAGACAATAATGTTGGGACAACACTAAAATACGGAAATTTACGGAATTAGGGTAAAGCCCTAAATTCTTACGGACATATGGAAAAACAACAATTTGTTGAATTTTAGTAATCCCAGAAATACGGAAATTCACAGAAGTACTTAGATTAACGCAACTCATTTATGTAATTTTACCAAATTGGCTGATTATATTTTTAATTCTTATCAACTTGCGTAAATTTCCGTATTTCTGCATTTTTCGTACTTCTTCAGTTAGTAGTTTTTCCGTTTGACAGTGATTTTTTTTAGAATAAATTTCCGTATTTCCGTCATTTCATGTTTAGTGTGAATTTTCGTTAGTTATTCTATAAGTCGACATGAATTTTTATAGTTCCATAAATTTTTCTATTTTGGTGTTGTCTAAAAGTTGTAGGATTTTTGGCGTATTCCTCTTAGTATTCCCGACCAAAATATAAATAATTCTTGCTGTGTTTAAAAACATTGATATTTCCAGTGCTGCCTTTGTGGAAGGAATTTTTTTCTTTCATTTGCTTAAACTACTCACTGCAATTGTTTTCCTAATTCTGCTATGTATCTCAATAATCATCAGACTCGGAACAAACAACAGCTGCGTAAATTTTGACAAGTAAAATTCATGAGTATTTTTCTCGTTTACCATTTTCTCGTCTTTTCCATAAAATGCGAACCACTGTTGCTACTATCATCTATATTCAAAGCAATTTGCATGCATATGAGATATTTGTCTGTTTGATTAACTAAACCAGGAGTTCTTAACCGGAGGTAAACTTACCCCTTGGGGTAAATTTTGTTAGCAAAAAATTCACACTCTTACTCATTACAATAGGCCAGAGGCTGCCAAACGTTTGGTCATACGGAGCTGATGATGAGGTTGACCATCACCTACGGAGCCCCACAATATATTTTTAGAAAGAGAAACACATCGGTTCTTGCCGATTGATGTCAGCCAATCGTTATTTTTCGTGTCATGTCACCGCGGGACCACCGCGCCTCGACGTTTTACCGTACGTGGACATCGTGTTCTCCAAAAAAAAAAAAAGGTCAGCGACCTCTCTTTGGACCTAATTTACGTCTACAACGCCCCGGTCGGAGCACTTTGAGAACCAATGCAATAGCCATTTGTGGAAGTGAAGATATTTGAATACATTTGGGGGTAAATTCTGCTTATGGAATTTGCCAAGGGGTAAATGTGAGAATAAAGGTTGAGAACCACTGAACTAAACCCATCCTAACAAAGTTGCTGCTTTTACAGATCGGGCTGAAACAATCGGTGCTTTGATTGAAAGAAGCCATAGAATTTTGATTTTTTTGAATCTCGAATTCATCAAAGACGGATGGAGCATGCTGGCTTTACATAAGGTAGAAGACAATAGGAAATGGCAAACATTGTGTTTTATAACTTTCGTAAAAGCAATGGGCGAGTGGGGGATCGCAACTTACCTTTTTTTATGATCTTCCGCTCTTTTATAAGTCACTAGCTTCCTTTGCCGGCGTCGCCCGGCAAAGGACCTTCATCAGTAATGTCGGGGTTTAGTATTTCAGTTCAACCGGCCATGCCGGCTTTACCCATCGGGCTCTTGTGTAAGCAATAGCGAAAAGTTAATAAATTTTACGCCCTTTCACAATTCTTGTACATGAAGTTGTGATCATCACATTCTCTTAATCATGACTGGCAATGCTCACAAAGAATCTTGCCGCAAATTATTGATCATACTTGTGATGAAGCAGTGATTGAAACATATTCAAAATTGATTGTGGCGGTAAAATGGTGGTTGCTTTCATAATTATAGAAATAAACTATTTAATGGTAAGCCTATTTTGCAGTGTAGTGCTGCCCCTTTCCTGTTCATTTTTGTGGCATTAAGTTCTTAATTTGACTACACTATTGGTCTTGTTTCCGGCATAGCGACAAAAGAGGCTATTGTTTTCTTTATATTCAGTTTTACAAATTGTTGTGGTTATGCCTTTGTGTTGATTTTTTCTTAAACTTAGGATTTTATTACAATGCTGTAGAGCAGTGGTTTCCAAACTTTATAAGTCACGAACCACTTTTTAAAACATAAATTTTTGGGTCCCACTTAATTCTGCATGTACTTCGAAGTACTTGGAAAAAAGCACAGTGAAACAAACATCTATTTAAAATGTTACCTCACTTTTAAATTATTTGCGACAAGGCATGCAGTAATTTAAATTTTGAAAGACTTTCGCGACCCACTGAAATTACGCCCACGACCCACCATTGGGTCGGGACCCGATAGTTTGGGAACCGCTACTGTAGAGTATATAGACATAAATACCTTGACAGGCAGCATATCAGCATAAGAAAAAATCTTGGCTTTATAGTGTACATTTATATATATAGTGTATGCATACAAAATACAACGGCGTCACCCGAAGAGCCGCCATCAGTAACGTCGGGATTGAGAGTGTCGGTTCAGCCGGCCAAGCCGGCTTCACCTATCATGCTCTTGTGTGAAGAGTAACCAAACGTTTATGTGTTTTCTGCACATAAGATATTCACGACTTTTTGTGCTCCTTTTCCTATCGATAATAGAATATCTATTGGCGTAGTGGTTAGGGGGTCCGCTTCGCAGTCGGTAGATCTGGGATTTAATCCCCTTGTCGAATCATACCAAAAGGCTTTAAAAAATGGCATCCTTAGCTTACCTACTTGGCGCTCGGCATTTAGGGGAGGTTGTGGAGAACAAGCTGGAAAATTCCTTGTTGTGTCCTTGGGAAAGACACTTAACGAGACGCCCCCGCCTTCATGTGGAAGACAGGTGGCCCAGACGCCTCGGAAATGGCAACTCCCAAGCGAGTGCGGACTTCCCGTCCAAAGTATAGCAATACAATTCGCTTTATCGTAAATGAAGGATAAATATGGCAAATAAAAAAAACTCATTTCAAGATCCTGGCTGTGCCTTAGATCAATGTTCCCTGTTCGTCGCTGACACAAACCCAAGGGAGCCTTGCGTTTCCCGTAGTTTGGAAGTAGAGAACACACTTCTCTTATTAAGCTGTTCTGAAGCAAAATAGCAAAAATGTCTTTCGTGTAGGCGATTTGACACAGTGACGCTGTTTTCTTTTGATTTCCTTTTTAAACTTTCTCAAGTCCTCGCTGGCTACGCATTATGTAGCATGTTGTTTTCTCCCTGCTTGACATGCCCTGGGGAGTTAAAAGTGTCCTTGCTTTTCCCAAAATGTTTGGTTTGATCCCAGTAGCTCTATAAAGCTATTATAAAGCAAAATATCAATAATATATTCTTTTTCTTCTTTCTATGAGCTATTTGTTGAGAGCATTATGCAGGAAGATATATATATATAGGTTACCCTGCGTTAGCGCTCACGCTCGGTTTGCAAGTCTTCAGTTTGACTGGGGCCGCCACGACGGATACACTGCTTGGCCCCACCACCTGTCTGCCACATAAAGATGGAGGTATTCCGTAAAGTGTCTTGTCCAAGGACACAACAAGCAAGCTTGCCGGCTTGTTCTCCACACTATGCCTATTTGCTGAGCGTCAAGCAGGGAAGCTGTCAATACTATTTTTTAAAGTCTTTGGCGTGGTTCGACATGGGAAATGAACCCTTGATCTACCGACTACGAAGCAAACGCTCTAACCACTGCGCCAGCGCGCCGGTTATATTTTCCATGTGATGCAATTTGACACAGTGACGTTGTTAATTTTGATTTCCCCTCAAACTTTTTCGAGTCTTTGCTGGTTGCGCATTATGATTCATATTCGTTTTTCCTTGCTTAGGTATGCTTACAAAAGTTAACCACTTCCTTGCGGAAAGCCGCTATAGCCGCGCTGCGTTTCTGTGACATAACGACGGAGATCGGCTACTGCCGCAAATTTTTCTTTACCTGGTGTCGGAAAGCGTTTATGCCCGCATATAACACGTGTTTATGCGATGAATTACATAAAGCAGCGATTCCCAAAGTATGGGTCGCAAAAGGTCAACAAATGGGTCGTTCCGAAGCAATATCGTAAGGAAATGGATAAATGAGTCCTTGCTTCCCAAATGTTCAGGTTTGATCCCGGCAACTCTATAAAGCTATCATCAAGCAAAGTAGAAAACATGTTTCTCCCAAGTATGGTGCGATTTTACCCCGGCAGGGATACTATCACCTGTGCCAATTCAAAACGTATCAATTAATTCAGCTGCGCCAGCTTCACCGTACAAACATTTGTGAGAGCAACAACGAAATGTTTTACTAAATATAAGCCATAGTTCCTGTACATGTAATGGTGATCATGTTGTTCTATTAATCAAGATTCGAAGTATTCAAAAAGAAAGAACGATGACACTAACTATCATTCATAATTTTTAGAGTGTAAGGGGAGTGAAACATACTCAAAATTAATGGCGTCGCCCAAATGGTGGTCGTTTTGACTTATAGAGAAATGAGCTGTTTGGTGGTAGGCATGTTCGACGATTTGATAGGCTCGCTTTCGCATTGATATTGGTGACATTAAGATTTTTGCTTGCGCTGTTTGCTTTAATTCGGCCATAGCATGAAAAGGGGCCCTGCCTTTTCTTTAAGTCATATAACCTATTGCAATAGGTTCCTATTAAGCTCTTTTCAAACAAAAACATTCCCTCTTAATGCATTGTTACAAATTGATGCTATTATTATTTAATTTTGATCTTTTGTTAAATTTGGGATATTTTTACATTTAACTTTGCCCCTAATCCAGACCTCCCTACAATTAAATGAAGATTAGTATTTTGTACCGATATCCTTGCAATCACAAATATCAGTAATGGGCTTTACCATTTATGTTTGCTCTCAAAATGATAGTGGATAATTTTGCTGCCAACTGCTGTTCTCACTACGTAGTGGCAAGCATTGCGATGGCATTTAACATTACGACCTCACAATGGGTTTTGAGCCATTATTATTAGGATCGCTACTGTAGGCAAATTACAATAGAAAAATTACCCAATAAGGTCGAAACCGATCGCGGGTTTTTGACATGATGTAATAGATTGCTGTATGGTACCGTATGATGCTGGTGATCATTTTTGAGCAAATTTTTTTATTGTACTTGGATGCTGGAAGCAGATCCCTCACAATAGAAGATCGTCTTGAAAATTGCTAACTAGCAACTAGCAACTCCTGTAGGCAAATTATATGAACTAACGTCTCTGACTGCGTGCATGTTTCTTGGCCCTGGCATAAACGCCGCCATGCAAATAGCAAACTAATTTGAAATGAAGCACTCAAAGTTGAGTTATTGCAGTAGCGGGGGCTCCCATCAATAATGTCGAGTTTAAGAACATCAAATCAGCTGGCTGCTGTGGCAGCCTCGCCCAATTGCAAAGGAAATTGCTTCAACATTTAGATCACATGTAGCTCGACACTTGCATTTTGTTGCAAACCATAAAAAATGATCATCTTTACTTCCTCGTTTTTTTGGGGGGTGATCACCAAGTGTTTTGCTTGGAGTAGGCTACATATTAAAATTTGTGCACTTCATTTTTCGATAAATCTTTTCAAGTATTTTGATTGATAATGCCAAAGATCCATGCTATCGAGAAAGAATACCCAAAATGTACCAAAGGACTTAGTTTTTCTAGAAATTGCAATTTTATGAAATGCAAGCACTAAAACTTTGTGTGTTTTCAACCAATAGATTACATTCCATAAACGTTTGGAGACTTCAGTTTTTGATGAATCTATTTGAAAACGACGACAGATAATGCAAAAGAGCCTTGCTTGTGAGGAAAAGTAGTCAAAATGCACCAAAAAGCTGACTTTGTCTAACAATTGCAAGTTTGTTAGGTCAAGCAGGATAATTGTTCAACTAAAAATAAAACATCATGTATGGCAACCAATTTTTCATCAGCCATTATAAACTAATCCTTAGCCCTAAGAAATGGAAGTCACATTTTGGTGGAAAGCAAATTTCCTAAGCTTTCAAAGGACAGTAATTGTTAGTACTTTATTCTAACGTTTTTGTATTAAAGTCACTTGGTTTTGCTGAACTCACTACTTTCGGAAGAGGTGAAAAGTTACACCACAGGTCTTAAAGTTTTTTCAGTATAAAAACTAATATTAATTGTACATATTGTATACTATCGGAATCGCATTGAAATGTCCTTTAATTTGTTGAAGAAGGTTTGAAAATCAGTTGAGAAATAAGGTCACAAATCAGTTTTCTAATAAATTGATTTTGCAAAAAGGTTGCAGTTTTTAAAAACATCTTGATATTATGATCTCCGGTAGCGAAGATTAGTGTTAATCGAACGAGATATACTGTATTATGACATCAAAGGGCCAGTTTAAGCGTGCAAGGGAAAAAGAGAAGAAAAACTGCAGAGAGGGCTTAAAGTGCTTGAATAAAGAATTGCTCATAGCATTGTCAAATAGGCTTTAATTGTTGTAAAGTTGTTTTTATCAAAAGCACCTTATCAATATCTTCTAAAAAAACCTTTAATCGCGTTGGTGCGATCAGTAGTTTTTGAGAAAAAACAAAAAACGGATTGTGCAATGAATCGTTGATAGTGACGTCATTTTAGACCCGAAAGAAACGAAAGTTTTTGAAATGTAGAAAATCGGAAGCTGGTTTTTGTTTGAGAAAAAAGCGGTTGTCCTTTGTCACGTAATGCAATATCTAAAAAATTATTTTGATTATGACGTCATAATGACGTCCCGAATACTCGTATGACACTCACCATGGGGTGGTGATCAATTGTGCCAAGTTTGATGCTTGTAACTGTAGCAGTTAAAACAGACACACAGAATTGCGCTTTATATATTAGACTTCTAAAGGGTGGGTGTTATTATTACATTCCCCACGTCTTTTTTGGAATAGTTAGGACGCCGCGCCGTAAAAAAATTGCTAGAGAAAACCGGTAGCGTATTCATCAATGCAAATCGCAGACTGTATTTCGATGCCGAGAAAGCTGAAAGCGGTGACAGCTCTGTAACGAATGTAAAAGGGGCAATGTCTTCCTTAAATTTAAAGGAGCAGAATGAAGCATGTTGTGCGTGTAAATACAAAAATTTCAAGTATATGCTGTCGCCATCTTTAAGCTCACGAGTTTTTTTGATTGTATCTTTAACAGGCTGCCAAGTTATTACGCAACGGTGATAGCACTGGACAACAAAAACAATTTTTTTTCTTTTACGCAAGTAACAAGATGGTGATTTTGGCTAATTTGAGGGCCCTGATTTCAAAATGATATTAGTTTTTTCTATCACGCCACGTTTATGATATAACCTCATGTTCCAATTTTCTCTGATTCTATATAGCGCACATACTCACGATCTACCGTTTCGCACTAAACAGACGACTGCAACAGACAACAAATGTGTTTTATTTCGCAATATATCGTGAGAAACGGCTTTAGAAATATTTAATGCATTTGGCTTTCCTTTTATATGACGAGCTCTTGCTCTCACGTTATAGATACCAGCAGAAATCTCTCGTCATATTGGCATCGAAACGGCCCTGGTACCGCACTTCTATGACGGCTATATCTCGGTGGAATCTCTTCCTTGTTCATCACTTACTTCGCCAAGATTAGGGGGAAAGCAGAAAGTGCATTTTTAACGACATACAAGCTTTTAATTGCTCTTATGCTTTCAACATGCGATCAACAATATCAGCATATTGGTCATGACGGTGATTTCCCGAGAAGTCAGCAACAACAGATTTCAAAGCATTCCAAGCAGCCAGTTGTAACGAATTAAGTCGTGAATCAAACTCCTCATTTAGCATCAATTGCCTGATTTCAGAATCCACAAAACCTCCAGCTTTCAATTTCACATCACTTTTATCAGCTCCAAAGAAATCGTTGAGAAATTTGAAGCCATCGCTATCATAAAATTTTTCATCCAACCAAGCTTGATATGAATAGGCGGTGAAAAGACATTTGCAGAGCTAACCAAAGGCTGATGTTGGACATAATGTCTTCCAATTTGAGGGCTTTGTCGAGGAGGCCATACTTTTACTGCATAGTGACTGCTGTCTTGCCGACTGCTTCATAAACATAAAAAGCACATATGCTTTGTGTACCCCAACGGCAACCCAAAGAGGAGAGAAACAACTTTTAGATTACTACAAATTTTTCAATTATACTTGGAATATTCCAAGATATCAAGAAGAATCTTTATTGTATCATAGGTTTTGAGGATACAATGAAGGATGCTGTAGCTCACGGGGATTGTTGGTTTGATATTATCATTGTACAACAACACGGCTTTAGGACTTGTTTTGCTGGAGTCGATAAACAACCTCCAATGAACAGTGTTATGTTCACAACCCAGTTCGGTCAGTAACCCATCTATATTTTTGCAATAGCATATATTTTTTTGCACTTGCGTAATAACGAGCAAGATTTGATTGCGGCCACGAAAGGACGAAATGGTTGCTCCTGGTTCCAGTAGATTCCACTGTTGGAGCCTGGACCCCAGAGCTTCTGCTTTCTCTTTGGATAGATACCGATCACACACTAGGTCATTCAGGCGTTCCTAAATAATAAAGAGTGGCGTAAACTCATGTTGAAAAGAGAGATCTGATTCAATAAGATCCTCCTTATTTTCAGTACCGGCACTCGTACGTTTATCAACAGACAAGGTATTTCCTTTTCAGTTTAAGGCTGAGATACTGGTAGATCTGGGTTGTGGGAAATTGGTTTAATGACTGACTTGCAGAAAGGGCAGGAAATTTTAAGCTCATTTTTTTGAGAAAATTCTCTGATGTTTGTCATGCAGAAGTAGCAATCAGTAACGTGATCACTCTGCTCACACCATACCATGGAAACAGCAAAAAGCATTTGCCTCCGTTTACCATCCAGCAAAACAGAAGACTTGCTCTAAAACGGTTGCAGCAAATATGTGGGGCCTATTTATTATCTTGGTCGTCTACCTGGCATGTAAATTAGCGCTTGTATGCATGTCTCATTCTGCTGTTCAGCTTTACTTGGTGAACAAGAGGAGTATACTCGCTGCGGACATAATAAAAGTTGTCAGGATGATTGACACAACCACGTTTGGGGGTTGAAAGCATCATTGTAACTGGTTGTTTTAAATCAGTAATTTCAGTGGTTATATATAGCAAATCTGAGCACAAAATACAACTAAAATTAAACACTTTCTCTAAAATTCCTAACTGCCGTAAATTTCTCTTAAACCCTGTAGCTAAAAGCAACTTGCTAAGTTAAAAACACTACTGCCACAAAAACTACCGTGTTTCCCCGATAATAAGTCCTACCCGCAAAATAAGACTTAGCGTGATTTTTGAGGATGATTTTAATGTAAGCCCTACCCTTAAAATAAGCCCTAGTTGAGAGCGGCAGAAAGACGAAAGGCGAAAACTCCGCTGCAATTTTGGAAACTGATGACTTGCAAGACATTCCAGAGGATGATGATATGATTGTTCTTGAATAAATTGTTGTTAATGAGTTTCTGAATAAAAAACATGTTAATGGCAAGTAAATGTAGATCTTTTTTCGTAATTTCTGTTTATTTAAAATCTCGTAATTTTTACTTTGTAACTTCATTTTTTGATATATCAAAATAATACATCCCCCGAAAATAAGCCCTAGTGCCATATTTTGGAGTAAAAATTAATATAAGCCCTGTCTTATTATCGGGGAAACACGGTATTAAAGAATCTAGTTATGAAGCATTACATTAATTGTTGCATCACAAAGAGAGTAGTGTGAAGTAATAAGTTCCAATTGCTTATCACTAATAGACCTCATTGTTGCGACTGAATTTTAAAATAAACCCAGATTGGAGCGGAAGTAAGTGAAATAAAATACAGATATCTCAATTTCTAGACAGGATAGAAAAAATCTGACAGCAGATTTGGGCTCAGCACACCAATAGCATTGGGAAATGATAGTTTTTCTGTGACGTAATATTTTGTTGTTGAGCAGTGTAATTTTACGTAATAAAGGCTTTCGTCATCCGCAACAATCAAAAATTCTTACTCTTCACACGGGAAAGCAAATGACTCACTGTCCTATTTGCCGAATGCATTGACGTTGTAATAACTTGCAAATAGGGCTAGAAGAAACAAAACAAACTTTTGCATGTTTTAAGTCAGTAATAGATCAAAAGCTACAATTCTTTTCTACTAGAGCTACATTCCAAGCGAGCTTCTTACCAAGTAAACAGCTAGTTTTATGTGAGACTAAATGCGAAAGTCTATATGGCACAGGAGGCATAACTTCCTTTGATATACGTCACAGTCATGGATGACATGTAGCCAATAGCAGTTGAATTGCTGCTTAAAGCCATAACTGGCTTATAGTCATTGTAAAGTCGTTTCCTTAATTTTGGTAAATAAGGCGGCGCCAATCTCCGTTTATGGTAGCCGTTAGCCAGCTGTTTACCTAAAATCGCATTTCATTACCAGTCAACAGGATCATTACATTAACTCTGTGAGGCAAGTCGTGATTGTAACTAACGGCCAGATTGATTGGTGATGCTTTTTAGGGCTTCAACGAAACGATCAATTCCAAATCGAAGTTGATCTTTATTCTTTTTCCGGGAATCAAGGAGTATTTGAAACAGCATTCCCATGAAGATGATTCTTGCAGGCTTATAGAAAGAGCCATAAAGGTTAGTTAAAGTAGCTAGTTGTTTTATCATTTTAATTTAGCTTAGAAAATAGCTGTTTCAGCCATAAGCTTTTTGTGACGCTCTCAGCAGTGGCAGTAAAGCTTCAAAAGGGAAAATCTAGAGTGAGTAAGTGTTTTATCTGATTAATTTGGACGTTAAGCAATCAAGACAAGCCAATGATAGCGCTAGTATTGTAAAGCGCGCCAAAAAAAGATTTCGCAATAGCGAAATGCTAGAGAAAGCGCAGCAAGAGGTCAAATAGGAACGCCGCGATTGTCCAAAAAGTTTGAGAGTGTAAACAAACTCTTTCTGTCTGGATAACACCGGGAGCTGACTTGATATGAGCAGCCTCTAAGTGATTAAGGTGGAAAGAGCTGTGTGCTGTGGCGAGGATTGAAAACCGCTTGTTATGATCGTTTAATGCACTATTATCATTTTCGAAAAGATGCTGACCAATGGCAGAGTCACAGTCGGTTTAGTGTCGTTGCATTTGCACGATCTGTGTGGTTGAGATCGGCGTGGACGGGTCAATTGTTGTCTTCACCATTGCGGAACATGTTGCTTGATGCGATCCGGTAGTCTTTGAGATGTTTGCCCTACGTACCGATAATCACAGTGGACTTATATTCATATATGACAAAACTTTTTTGAGTGATAGGGAGAACATCCTTGCGGGCCACAGGCAGCATGCTCTTTGACGTAAAGATCAAGCGGGTGCTGACGGGACCATAGCAGCTTTTGACGGTGGTTTTGACTTCTTTTTCCAAGTTTGTAGAGGGCTTACCTATCCAAGGGACCCTCAAGACTCAATACATACTATTTTTTGGATAGGGGCTTACCTATCCAAAGGAGCCTCAAGTCGTTCCTGGGCCGAAATGCTTAAGAGTGGAGAACTGAGCGATTTTCTTGACAATCTGAGCGTTGATGACGTTTTTGGGATAGCCATTGTCCAGTAATGTTTTCTTGATTTGTTCTATTTCTCCACTGAGTCTACGCTTGGTGCAAACCATTCGGCTCGATGCACTAAAATTGATATTAGACTTATTTTACGTTTGAGAGGACTAAAGAATTCCGAAATTAAATACTGTCCGGTGAAAGTGGATTTCGGGTATACACTGGTTTCAAAGCCAACATCTGTTCTTTTGACATAAACATCAAGAAACTGTCAACATTTTTCTTTTTCAAAGGTGAATTTGAGGGATGGATGAAGGCAGTTGAATGTGATCAAAAATTCATCTGCATCAGCTTCGTGATTGAAGCTGGCAAACGTGTCGTCAACATATCTGAAGTATGTTGGAGGCTTCTGTTTGAGAAAATAACTTTTTTCATAATATCTAACAAAGATGTTAGCCAAAGCCGGACCAAATGGTGATCCCACAGCTACTACGTCTGCTTGCTTGTACATAGTTTTATTGAAGCTGAACTTAACTGAGGATGTTGCGCTCTTCATCAATTCAACAAACAGGTCTTTTGGAATGACTGGTTGTGAATCAGATTCGTCATAAAGGGCTTCTAAACAGACTTTGATGGTTTCATCAAGGGGAACGTTGGTAAACAAGCTGAACACATCAAAAGAACACATGCAGACATTAGGGTCGATGTCAAGATTTTGCATGGTCTTAGCAAAGGTAAACGAATCTGATATGCAATGTAATGAAAACCGCTTTAACACAGGTTGTAATGCGCCAGCTAATGTCCTTCCAAGTTCATGATGTGACGAACCTGTCACAGACAGTATAGGGCGAAGTAGAGTGCCTTCTAAGTGTGTTTTCGGCAAATCATACATTTTCGATCTTTGCAATCCAGTTGGTCGTATTGCATCATATATCCACTTCGGCATAAGATCGGCTTTGACTAAGCCAAGCAATCGCTTCTGAAGGCGCGACTCTTAGAGGCTGCTCATATCAAGACTCAGCGCCCGGTGTTATGCAGATAGAAAGAGTTTGTTTACACTCTCAAACTTTTTGGAAAATCGCGGCGTTTCTACTTGGCCTCTTGCTGCGCTTTCTGTAGCATTTCGCTATTGCGAAATCTTCCTTTGGCGCGCTTTTCAATACTAGCGCTATCATTGGCTTGTCTTGATTGCTTAACGTCCAAATTAATCAGATAAAACACTTACTCACTCTAGATTTTCCCTTTTGGCGTGATTCTTGTTGGGGCAGAACTTTGATGAGTGATAATGTGTCAAATCGCTGCCCTAAGCAGATGTTTGTAATTTTTTCTTTGGCCCAACACCACTTATGGGCTTGGTGGCTAGATACTATTAAGTATTTGTTTCTAACGATTTTTTCAAAAGATTGTTATAAAAGGGTTTAATCCCTGAAAAAAATACATTGATTTCACTTAGAATTTATTTTTTAATATTTGAATGTTTTATATACTCCAAGGTGTCTCCGCCACCCCCAGTCCAATAACCCAAGCAACTTCTGAAAGTCCGTCCGACAATAACTCAAAATTCTACCAAAATGCTGTTTCTGCGTTCAAAAAGGTTTATTGTTGTTCCAAATAACATGCAAGATTCATTTAAAAAACATTTTCAAATAGTAGTTAAAGCCGCATAAATAATTCAATTTTTGAGTTACATTTTGGGAAAGCAGGATGGAGGAGGAGGGGAATTTGCAGATATATGTGATAGCACAATATACATGTATATTACAAATTCATAAGAAAAAAGAAGTTACTTTATACAGAAGCCGGATGACTTAATGATATGATAAAGAATATGACTTAATGATTTGAAGTTATTTTGCAGCAACACCAAAGCATCTGTAGTTTACAGTTACGTCACACCACATCAAAATTAAGTCCATTTCAAATTATAAGCTAAAGGTTCAAGACCATATGAATACCATGCATTTCAAAGCGCAAAATCAAGATACTTTTAATTTGACTTTTAATTTTTTTGTTTTGGTAAGGTAAAAGTGGCTGTGATGTATATTCTTACATAAAAGTAATCAATTTGAGATTTGAAGCATAAATATCTGAAGCGGTTAAAGATTAAGAAATTTGAATGGAAAAAAGGCGGGGAGTATTTCTGCGCTGTGTTCTGTTTGTTACACACCAAAAAGCAAAAAGAAAAAGATATTTTTTCGAAGTTTAATCAAGGTAGTTTAACCTCCAATAAGTTTGATTTCATCCTTCAAGACTTGTCAAATGATGTTGAAGTTGAGGTATTCATATAGATCTTGGAGTCCCACTAGAGTTAAAGACACATAAATCGTGTATGGCAAAATATCATGTAGGTTTTATTTTGCCGCTGACGGCAAAATAGCCACTTCCTTAAGAGAAACTTGCAAATACACAGCATAATAGCCCTAACTCTCTTTGCATATGTCGACCAACGGATCCAAACAGATATCCGGTTTTGACCACACTTATTTCAAGCGGATAGTTATTTTTTTAAAAAGTAATAGAGAGCAAAACTATATCTACCATATATAGCTTTGTCAAAACCTTTGCAAAAAATAGCTCAGCACTGTCGTCTAGTAATTGCTATCAAGGTCCCTAATATGAGTTAAATATTTGCTAGAAAATTTGTCTGATATTAATATCCAGCTGTATGCTATCGCTGCTACTAATTTAATGCATCTTTGCTTTGTCTAAACGTTACAGCATGCACAATTTTGTGAAAGCAGTAACATGTATTGCAAAAATGGCTGTGTTGGATGATTTGATGTATCTATATTGATGCTTATGAAGTGTTAATTGAATCAATGGTTCTTAACTTTTTTAAACTTGCGGATCGAAGTTTCAAAACAACTCTTGCGACCCGGTAATCTTTTAAAATGTAACAAAATTATATAAACATGATCAGTCCCGTAGCACTCCAACTTTGGGCCCCCCCCAAAGTAAGCGCAAGAGCCCCTGCGCACAGGTCATATCACTTTAGAGGTGTAAAATTAAAAAGCTGCATTAAGAAAATACACCACAATTTGTACATAAGTAAACAGGCTAATGTCAGAATAAAGCATGCCGATACCGAAGGTGCAAGTCATACAAAATTCGGCACCGATGCCAAAGTTCAGTAGGACATTTATGCAGACACTGCGAAACGAAAGCAATGACACTGAAAAACATGAAAAAGTTATAAAAACACAGTATCATTTAAATAGTCTGGAGCGAACCTTTTTGTTCGCAAATGCTGTTATGACATTGTCATAATCAAGAGATCGGGCGCAGTCATTTTCGATTGACAACATGGCTAATGAAGATAGTCTACTGTCTGTCATAGACGTTCTATTAAAAGTTTTGATCAGTTTCAATTTGCTGAAGCTTCTTTCAGCGCTGGCAACAGTCACGGGGCAAGTTAGTAAGATTCGAAGTGCGATGTACACATTCGGATACAATTCAAATAAATGAGTCTTTAGAAGATAGTTCAGAAAGTCTTGAGCCGTATTGAGATTGCGTTTTTTTTGTAAAATTAAAACAAACCGCTGTAGCTCAGCGCTCATTTCATCAGAATCAATGTCACCGAACTTTTTTTGGAACTCTTTACAGCAAGTAAGAAGAGCATTTTCTTGTTGCACAAGCAAAAGCTTGTCTCGTGTGTACAAAAACGAAAAGGCGGAAGAAACCTCACGTAACAAATTAAAGCGCTCCTTTATTGACATAATAGCCTGGTCTACTAATGGATAGAAAAAGCTGCTTTTAAATTTCAGTTCAGGAGTAGCTCGTTGTTCCTCTTCACCTTGGTAATCAAACAATCTTCTTTTCTTTCCACTTCTTGACGGAGGAAAAGAAGGATCAATATCCAATTCCTGTGCTATTTCAACAGCAGATGTTGCGGCACTGTCATAACCCGTTGTGCGATAGTTTTGCAAAAACTTTTCAGTTGCCTGGATTTCCGTTTCCATTGTATGAAGAGAGACTCCATACGATTGAAGAATCTTGCTTGCTTTATTGACTTGGAATAGGATATCATACCAAATAAACACCGACAAAAGAAAACTCCATTTTGATAAATGAGCTATCAACGATTTTGTTTCTGAGGCAGCTCTTCCATCTTTTCTTTCTATGGAAATGGCTTCCAAGTCTTTCAGTGCCAGCAACACCTCTTTTAAATTGTATCGAAGAGGTTTGATGCATTTAATTCTGCTTTCCCAACGAGTATCAGATTGTGACTTTATGGACAGCTCCACATGTTTCTTCAAAATTTCCCAACGTTGAACAGAGGAAGAAAACAGCACATACAACCTTGCAAGTACTTCAAAAAATGTCAATGCTTCCGTCGATGAATTAGCACTGTCAACAACAACTAAGTTAAGGGTATGGTTTGCACAGGGCACGTAAACAGCTTTGGGATTGATGTCTAGCATTCTTGCTTGGACCCCAGAATGTTTTCCTTTCATGTTAGCACCATTATCATATGACTGACCTCGACAATCAGACAATTCGAGTTGCAGTTCGGTCGCTTTTTCTAAGAAAGCGTCCAACAAGCCTTTCCCAGTACTGTCACTTATTCTCAAGTAGCCAAAAAATGTTTCTTTAACAACAGCAGCTTCTTCATTACATAGTACATAACGGAGAATGACAGACATTTGTTCATGATGTGACATATCTGGAGTGCAGTCCAAAATTATAGAAAAATATTTTGCCAATTTCAATTGCTGTAAATTTTCTTTTTCAACTTCTGTCGCTAGCAATTCAATTAGTTCATTTTGTATGGTAGGACTCAAACAGTGATCTTTAGTGTTTTTATTCTTGATTCTGTCTTGAAGCTCTTTTAGGATCGGATCTCTTCTTGCCAAAAGCTCAAATATACCCAGAAAATTTCCATTGTGAGGAGATCCTAAGACTTCTTCAGATCCTCTAAAAGCAAGATTCCTTTCCGATAGAAACAAGGCAATGTCGATAAGTCTCTCTAAAACATTTCTCCAAAAACGTCTTTCATTGAAAAAAATATTCATCTCGCGTTTGTCGATAGTGGATGAATTTCTTATCCCTTCAGCTAGCAACATCCATTGACTGCAGCATTCTTGGTGGGAAATGCCATTTTCATGGTCTTTCAGTTTTTTCGAAAAACCCTCCCATGTATTTATACCACTACAAAAGGGGCTTAGTGTTTTTCCAAATAGCTTACAACAAAAGCAAAAAACTTGATCTGATTCCCCAGAATAAACTAGCCACGACCGTGAAACACTTTCACCATTAGATAACACACGTTTATAATGGTTGGAGGAAAAACGTCGCCTTGGAGTTGTGTTATTATATGGAAAATTCATTATTAGTTGATGTGGTCCACGCTTTACTATATCACATCGTTGAGCATCAGAAATACTTTCAGGCCATTTACATGGGTCATCAGGGATAGGGGTAAATTGAGATTCAGTTATTTTTGATATTGAAGGTTGCATATTGGCAGGTAAATCACAACTTACATTTTCTGGAAATTCACAATCACTTTGATGCTGATCGTCATAGTCTTCTTTTTCTTGTACACTATAGTTTTCTTCATCCCTCTCGGTACTAGTGCCAGGTCTACTCTGCTCAGTAATCTTGAAAAAATCTGTCATCTTGGGCAATTTCGCTACAGCATCTCGAGCAGTGGCTGCTTCTTTTCTCTTTTGAGCACCACTTTTTGAACGTTTCATTCTATACAATGTCAATAAAATACTTTATCTGCACTCTGCAGTGTATATATATTGTCCCGGTATTTCTAGCCAAACAGAATTCCAGACCATTCTATGATTGTTGCGTAACAACGGCATTGTTACGTCAATCGAATATTCAAGATTCTACCAGAAAATCAATCGAAATATTCTAGATTCTGCGAGATAAAATGACGTTGCATTCACTTATGATGTCACAAGCCAATTTCTTCCTACAGTTTAAATCGGTTGTAAACAAGTCTGCTGAACTGAAAATAGTCGCGTAGCCAAAAAACAATTTCAGACTAACTTGGGTCCCCAAAGTTGGCCTGGGCCCCCCCAATTGGGGGGTTTGTGGGGCGGCTGCTACGTCTCTGAACATGATGAATTCATAAAAAGAATTATCTTAAGAGAACTATTAGGTTTGTTCGAGGGCTAAATGCATGTATATCTGATAAGTATGCAAGCATGCCTGTCCACATTTCCTTGGATAAAGATTTTTAATAAGGAATTTCTAATAGTAAACCTTGCACCTAATTGGCAAAGCAGTATACGATCGAAAGGGGCATTAACAATTTATTAAAATGAATATGCAAGAAAACAATAATGAGTATACCACCCAACCAATTTAGACGAGACCATCCCTGGACGCGTTTCGTCCTTTTGGACTCATCAGCAGGGCCCGTCCCGTTACAAGCAAAGGTAACCCACTCATTAACGTTATCCTTAAAAACAAGCAATGCACACGCAGAAGCACTGAGACTTCAACTGATCTCCCAGTGGATATGCAGCCAACACAAAACAATTTGTCGACCCGCCCTGTTAAGCAACGCAATACGCAATCGTCGGTTAAAGTTTCAGTGCTTCTGCGTGTGCATTGCTTGTTTTTAAGGATAACGTTAATGAGTGCGTTACCTTTGCTTGTTATTGTTTCTTTGCATATTCATTTTAATAAATTGTTAATGCCCCTTTCGCTCGTATACTGCTTTGCCAATTAGGTGCAAGGTTTACAATTTCCATCTTCGCCTATAATTTTCGAATTTCTAATAAAAGAGACAAGTGGATTCTTTACTACTTTATGTAAACGAAAACGTGTTGAGCTCTCCATCACTTTTAAATTGGCTGTTTTTATTCTGAACTCATACCGTCTTAAAGATTTTGCAATTAAGACATAAAATTGGAATATATTTTGACGCGCCGACAGAAAAGTCAACGCGGACCGGCGGTTAAGAAATCCTGAATTGTATTTGAACTGCCAAATACAAAGAAATTTTATCAATTTGCTTACAGATGAAATAAACTAATTTCAGCAGCTAACATAGCTATAGCTGAGAAAAAAGATTTTTCCTGGATGAAATTTTTAATGTTGCATTTTAGCTCAATTACTCCATCAAGATGCCAAGCGACTGTGGCAGCAAGCGCTTCAAGTACCAGCTGGAAGATGCGATGCCAAAACTGAGAATGAAGCTGCCATCATTTTCTACGTTTTCGTCAGAATTAGATTCATCCAAAGCTTCGTATGCCAATACGGCATTTGATGAAATTAATACTCCATAATGAGACTTGATTAAAATTTACATTCCTCGGTAAGCCCATGTGGAATTTCAATTTTATTTGGTTACTAATCTCGGAATTACAAGGAGGTGAAAGTCCAATTTTATGAGTTTTAATGAACATGAATTACTTTCCCATCACCCTATTAATTACTACCGTATATTCTACTCGATACTACATTGAGATTCCCTGCTATAACTTAATGGTTTCGCTGGCTGATCTGACGTATGATGCATTGGATGTTTAACTCTCTGAAGTGGAATATAAAATGTGGTGTAGTTGTGTAATAACGATTTTAAACGGATTTCGTGAAGTTTACAGCGCCTATGATTCAGACAGTTCAACACCGTTAAGAAATTTAAGTCATGTTTGAAAAACATACCATTAGGAAAATAGATACTTTTAGAAAAATGAGTGTTTCAAACAACACGGTACCGTTTTTCAGAAAAGATATTCCGTACCATATGTCGAATCTCCTCAAATTTAACTTGTAAATGGCCTTAACGCATCGGGATTTTGAATTAAATTGTTAGCCATACACATATCAAATTAACAGCATGAATACCGACTGCAATGCAGATAGCAATTCCAGCTAGACTCCATAAATTAGATTGAAATATCAATGCCCACTATTATTGATCATATTGATATCATTTACTCGTGTATATAACATATTTAAGCAATTGGCAGTTCAAAGTTGAAACATGGCACAATTTTTTGAGATACCCAGTTATGAGTGATTCGAGGTCGGTGACATCATGATGGTCTCACAAGCAAATATTAACTTGTAAAATGAGACTCGCGGTAAAGCGGCTTTGACTTCAAACAAAAACACGAAACGACTCACTTTTTTAAAAACAGTGTTTTGCTAAAAGGTGTGTGATTGCCATATTTAAGGCTGCGTCCACTTCGCAGTCGGTTGACCTGGGATTCAATCCCCTTGTCGAGTCATACCAAAAGACTTTAAAAAATGGTATCCACAGCTTCCCTGCTTGGCGCTCGACACTTAGGGGAGGTTGTTGTGAACAGACCGGCAAGTTCGCTTGTTGTGTCCTTGGGCAAGGCACTTAACGGGACGCCCCCGCCTTCATGTGGAAGACAGGTGGCCCAGACATCTCGGAAATGGCAACTCCCAAACGAGTGCGAACGTCCCGTCCAAAATATAGCGATACAATTTGCTTTCTCGTGAATAGAGGATAAATATGGCAAATAAAAAAAAAAAAAAATTTATCCCATTTTCATTTGTCAAGTCACAGCAAACACTTTAATAATGGCATTCACAGATTTCCTGCTTTGTGGTAAACAAAAGAATTATGTAGGGAATAAACTATTACTCCTTAAAAATTTACTCCATCATGATTAAGGTCTGTTCTGGCACTAAATACCGTTGCAATTGCAAAAGTGGCAAAACCAGGTAATATTTTCTTCTATTTCAAAAAGTGAGGGTCACAGAAATTCCGCTCAAAAATCAGGAGATAGATATTAAAAAGCTGCCTCTAACGAAAATAAGTTCATAGAATTACAAGCTGTAACGTCGAAATTGCCTGATCTCTTTATAAAAAATTTGGAAAATTTAGCTCTCATTATCGTGAGCTCACATTCCAGAGCTTTATGCTCAGTTTTGTGTAATTTTTTCAAGCGAAATCCCTTGGTAATAACAAACTTACAAAGAAATCGTCAAAGAATGTTGTATAAGAGATTATCAAAAACTGTCGCCTACTGTGCTTGTGGAAATAGGTTCATCAGCCAAAAGCAATAACAAGATTAGATAGCAAACAGGTTTGTTACCTTAAATATGAATTATTTGCTAAAAACAACCTAAAAAACATGAAACAAAACAATTATTTAAATGAAGTGCGTAGGGATTAAAAACTAGCAGTTTGAGCAAGACATAAAATTACAACATGACTTATTTAAGGAAAACTGTCAAAAAGTATTCCACCGGGCTCTCATCAAATTGATTTTACGCGAAATTCAGGCCCATAGAAGTAGACAGGAGAGACAAAGCGGCCCTGCTATACTTTTTTAGCCCATTGCCATTGCTGGGTAAAATGCAAAAAATGTTTTCACCTTCAGCGCGATAATTAAGGTGAAAAATTGTTTTGATTCAGTTTCAAATTTGGATAACAAAAGCTTTTCTTAATCTAATTTATTAGAAATCTTTGAAATTAATGCTGTGAATTGGATTCAAAGCAATTTCAGGGTTTCTTATAATATTTACAAGATACGATATGATTTTATTCATATCTTGTTTGATATATACTGCATTAGTGAAAGTCACACATCATTTTTATAATTTATCACATGCCTCAAACTTTAGAACAAAATTATGGCAAATGCTTGTCAATATCATGCTTCCGCTCATGTTTCAGACATAAATTTTGCTATATGAATAACAAAAACGAATATATTTTCCATTAATTCAAAACAATTGTAGGCTCACTTTTTATTGCATTTTTTTGGTTTTGCTTTTCGATTAAGTGTCAAAACGAACTTTAACGACGTTCTTTTCAGCCTTTGTGTAAATGAAACGTTCTTGACAAAATGTTCATAGTCATTGCGCTCACTCTGAGGTAGATTTGATTAGATTGGAGTGCTACCCTCAGTAAATTCCTCGTGTCTACATTGTACTGCTGCTTTGCAGGATTTTTTTTTTGAGAGAACCCTCTTCAGTTTAACGGCAGTTCAGCGCATGAAAACATGCAATCCATAACAACATTTTGTTTCTCTTTCTCTAAACTGATTTCCACTGAATTCCTATTTTAAAATCTAATTGTGTGATCGGAAGCCCTTTCGGGCGAGATAAGGCAGTCCCACCTTTAGTATAGAAAGCTGGTAGTTTTTTTTAGGCGATCATAAGCAGTTATAATAAGCGAACCATAAGAGTTAAATTTGTAATATTTATAACTGTATGTAATCCGTATTTTTAACTTTAAAAATAAAAGTGTGTTTATATTATAATATGACGTTACTTGTAAACTTTGTTTTGCAATCAATCATTCAATAAAAATTTAACCGATTTTGTTTATTCTACAACGGTTAGATTTAGTTATGCGCACTCATACCACCAGGCTTTCTGCATGACAAGCAGCCGAGTTGAGCGACATATTTTCATCTTCCGACTATGCGAAAACTATTGGTCACTTGTAGGTACTAAACCAAAAGCCTCTATCTGTTCAAATCAGGTTTGCAGTTATCAATATAGCTGGCATCATTGGCATAGCTAGAGTAAACCACAGGAACCGTTGCCTTTCCAAGAATAAAAGGTCGGATCAAGAAATGAAAATTTTTCAATTATTTCTACTTCAAACGTTGATTTAAAAAAATAATTTTCTAATAAATTCCATACTTTGTCCCCTGTCAAAATTTGTTTATGGCACGTTCTTGGCAGGCGTGGTGCATTTCTATCAAAAGCAGCGCAATCAAGTAGGGAAATTGTTGTGGTCTGTCTTTACCGAGGACATAACAACGTAGCTATCGTGAGGTTTGAACATACGATCATTGCAGCCAATGACAAAGAAAATGAAAGCAAAAGAAGATATAAACTTTTGCAGGAAAACTTCACGAAAGGAGAAAATAGTTGGCACTTACCAGTTTAAAGTCTCTTCTGTTTAAGGTCTTAAGGTAAATGGTGCACCCTGACTTCAATTGGATTTGGTCATGCCTTCAAAGAAGGTAACTTAATGTACCGTCGGGTAACACGCTAAAATATAAACACAAAAACTGAAATATGCAAACCATTTAGTAAAACAGAAGTCAAGCGGTCGCGGTTGAGTTTGCTGCAGACGCTTTATTTATCGCCCGCCGTGCCAGCTTTTCGTTTATATTGTCGGTCTTAATACTGCATATTGAGCATATCTTCTTTCTTATGCAGCCATTTGGGTTACTGTTAGTCTACAGGGGGAACTATTACTTACAGTAGCGTATTGACAAGAATTTGTTCCTTTCACCGATAGCCCTACTTCGTATGAACAAGAATCATGTTATGTCATCTCTAGATGTGTTTGACTCCAAGTAATTTCACGAACAGCCTTGGCTCACTTCTTGTATATCATAACTTTCTCCCTCAATATTTGTAACGACAGTTTTGTTGTATTATATACACTATTCATCGCATGAGCATTCGTCAACTACAGGTGCTTTTTCTGTACTTGTGCTTTAAATTCTTTAAGTGACACATATAAAAATCCGGTCAACTAACGATAGGAACTTATTCAACCCACCGAACACAAGGTGAACCAAAACTTGGAAAACAGCGAAAAATTAGGCAAGTGATTCAATTAGAAGAGGATGAATTATGTTGAGTTGGATAATACTGTCCTTCGGACTAGCGAAAACCTTTCGTCTGTTTTGCTTGAAACTGCTTGGGACACACTTATGTTCAAACTCGTCGCAAAGTCACATTTGTTGGCCTTTTTCTGCGCATTACTACCATAGGAAAGGAAGTTATCCCAACATAGCATTTCCAAAGGCTGCACAACAACATAGCTACAGTGATATCGGAACGCACAACCTTGCAATTATTTTCGCGATAAAACGGCGCTCCGAAAAATGAACTTCATCTTTTTCTGCGCCAGTGACCAATTACCATAGTTCGAAAAGGCCTCTAATTGTATTCAATAGGCTCATTGTCTGTCCGTAGCTTACCGATTACCACAATTCGAAAATGTTTTACCAAGTTTCCATTTTACACCGCACCTATATGGACTTTGAGTTGGGGTTGTTGCAGACACTTTCGGTCTGAAGTCCGGCCTAATGCTGTCTTCTAGAATAACGAGTACCACAGGTTCCACAGAGCATATAATTGAAATTACTTCAAAACTAGAGGGTTACGATATTGACAGTTGTTGAAGGATTTAAACTATGATATGATACGGTACGATGCGGTATGATACAGTACAGTTTTCTGTAAATATTAACACGCATAACACAAATACACAAACGTGAATTCACTGAAGCCTCATCTACTATAGCTTGACTGGAAATCAGACCCAAAAGCAATCTAACAGCATTCGTATGCGTTTGAATAACAGTAGCTTACAAGCTAATCAAACAAAAATTCACTCAAATTCCAAACTGACTACGAGTGCAACAACGGTCAGTTATATTGGGGAAGTAACAGTGATTAATCAAAGAACAAAGGTTATCAGGGGTAAAAGCTTGGTCAGAAGAGGCTATGACATTATCTAAAAATATATTAATAAATGACCAGGCGTGCGAGAAACAACGCCAAATAAGGAAACATCGATTAAAGTAAACATGAAGCTAGGCGACAAACAAGGGAAACCGGGTTGAAACTCATGGCGATTTGAAAGACATACTTGCTGTGACACATCCCCCACCTATTTGCGAACGAAAATTCAAAATACACAACACACCAAGTACGACTGCGTCGAAAGGTTGAACACCAAAGATGCGAAACAATACGCAATTATTGTAATCCTATGCACAATTACCAGTTAGTGATAACAGTTAATATTGACCAGACAGTAATTTTGTGGAAAAAGAGTCTATGTGAAACAGTTTGCTTGCGTAAACATCTGTTGCAAGTTTGCACAGTTTTGTTGTGGGCCGCTTCAGAGCTCTGTTTTGAGTACGAACGAGGACTTGTCGTAGGTGGCCCAAATCGTCTGGGTAGGTTTGTATAACCCTGCCCAATGGCCATTTTCCACGCAAGGAACTTTCGTCGCACACCAAGACTAAGTCGTCAACAGCAAAGTTTGGCTCGACCCTATGCCACTGCAGGCGTGGTTGAGAAGTTTGTAAATATTTTCGTCCCCAGCGCTTCCAAAACAGTTGGGATAGATATTGCACTTGCCTCCATCTTCTTCTCACGAAGTAGTCTTGTCGATCAAAGAACCCGGCTGAATGATCTCCCTAACAAAGGATCAAGAGCTGATTCGGCGTGAGTGGTTTGCCACCTTTAGGATCCATTACCACCGGTGTAACAAGCCTCGAATTAACTATGTGTTTGGTTTCTGCAAATAAAGTCAAAAGAACGTCAACACTTGAAGCTTGGTCGGCGCAGATGGCAGATAAAACCCGTTTCATAGTGCGGATAACTCTTTCCCATATACCTCCCATGCCGCTCGCGTGCGGTGGGTTAAATTTCCAACGGATTTCTTGACGTTTTAGTCGTTCTCCAATGACAGACTGGTCAAGGTCGTTCAACGAACGTCGCAGCTTCTGGTAGTCTTCGACTAGATTTGAACCGTTGTCATTGATGAATGTATGCGATTTACCTCTGCGACTGATGAAGCGTCGCAGTGCGTCAGTTGACAGAATGCAGCGCCGCACAGCTATGGCAAATAGATTATTTAAGTCACCTAGCCATCGCCTCCAAATCCGAACATCCCCTTCCGAAATTGCATTATTCCAATCCTACTACATGCGACAAAGATCCTGAATCAGTTTTCTGGTAGTTGGAATCAGCGTGCAATAACATAGCTTTGTATTGGCTAAAAGTGTTAACACAGCGCATTTTTGGCTCTAAAACTTCCACCAAATAGGAAAAATTGTCTCAAAATGCTAAACTCAAGTGTACAACATCGCAGAAGTCAAACGGGCTATGATGATCTTTGAAAAAGATTGGACTTTACAGTAGGTGTCGAGCCCATCCTAACATAAGTTTTGGTTTTCTTTTAGCAACAAAAAAATATCATCAAATGAGAATTAAAAATAGAAATACAAGGAAGAGGGTTACTCACTCACTGTATATCTGCCACGAGTACTTAAAACCAACATCTGTTCCTATTCTTTACCAATCACATTGCATGCTATTGTTTAAATTAAAGTGTCAGAAAACATCAATTGCTCAAGCTTACAATAGACAAAGAATTTATTTACTGTGTTATACAGACATATCTGAGGACTACATGCAGTTAGAAGCAGTTTCTTTAGAAAAAGGTGAAGCAGCCAAGTTAATCAAAGTTAAAATTAGGTATAGCAACAAAACATATACAGTAATTGATCTTTGTGTAATACAATACTAATGATATATACTGTTGGCAGCAACTGTCGGTTACTTGCAAAAAACGTTTGTTGGTTGGATCTCATAACAGAATTATAGTAGTGGCTGTAGCTAAACAGAATTCACTGAGCTATACAGAATAACTGAAATCAAGTCATCACTTGGAAAAACAGTTTTATAGCTTTGTGATTAGCAAAGTACAAAGGCACAGCAAGAAAAGATTTCTTCTTGACACTTTGCTTCAAATTAGCAAAAGCGTTTTTTGAAGACGTCAAAATAATTCATCGCAAGAACAAAGTAAAAAAAGTTATCGGCCATAAAACATCTCGAACAAGTGTGAAAGATTTTAAAATATCTTTTTTCAGACATTATTGAAAATTTGTCACTTTTTTTCCTGTAAAAATCCTTGCTGCCCACTTGACTAGGTAAGAGATTTCGACCTTAGCTTCGACCTCATTCTTCATGTGTATTCTAATAGCATAGGCGTAAAATTTTAGGGACTGCTGCTTTAAGGACTTGAAGGGACTTTAAGAACTGCAACTCTTCCACACTGTTTTCGGTCCCTAAGAAATAAAAAAAAATTATTTCCCAATCTAACCAATGACTATCAACAAATTCATCTCATGTAAAAGGTTTTCAATCTAGTTTTTGTTCAAAATGTGCCAAAAATTGCTTGCAAAAAGTTGATCCCCCCCAAAAAGAGTCTTTCTTTGGTCAACTCCTTTGTCATAAAATACAAAATGTCGCACCTATGGCTAATAGAAAACAAAAAGCAAGGAGTTTAAACAATCCACCAAAATCATTAAGCTGCAGCAATTTATATCCGTAAGTTTGAGTTCTTGACTTCAATTGATCCAAACATAACACATGTTTTCTAAACTACTAACACGTAGAACGTTTATCTGTCTCCTCGTGCTCATAGACGTGTTCCGAGCACCTTATTGGTCGAAACAAGCTGTCAGCATGTGTCATATTCAATAAATGGATTACTTGTACTTACTTCAAAGCAGTCCCGTAGCACTCCAACTTCGGGCCCCCCCCAAAGTAAGCGCAAGAGCCCCTGCGCACAGGTCATATCACTTTAGAGGTGTAAAATTGAAAAGCTGCATTAAGAAAATACACCACCATTTGTACATAAGTAAACAGGCTAATGTCAGAATAAAGCATGCCGATACCGAAGGTGCAAGTCATAAAAAATTCGGCACCGATGCCAAAGTTCAGTAGGACATTTATGCAGACACTGCGAAACGAAAGCAATGACACTGAAAAACATGAAAAAGTTATAAAAACACAGTATCATTTAAATAGTCTGGAGCGAACCTTTTTGTTCGCAAATGCTGTTATGACATTGTCATAATCAAGAGATCGGGCGCAGTCATTTTCGATTGACAACATGGCTAATGAAGATAGTCTACTGTCTGTCATAGACGTTCTATTAAAAGTTTTGATCAGTTTCAATTTGCTGAAGCTTCTTTCAGCGCTGGCAACAGTCACGGGGCAAGTTAGTAAGATTCGAAGTGCGATGTACACATTCGGATACAATTCAAATAAATGAGTCTTTAGAAGATAGTTCAGAAAGTCTTGAGCCGTATTGAGATTGCGTTTTTTTTGTAAAATTAAAACAAACCGCTGTAGCTCAGCGCTCATTTCATCAGAATCAATGTCACCGAACTTTTTTTGGAACTCTTTACAGCAAGTAAGAAGAGCATTTTCTTGTTGCACAAGCAAAAGCTTGTCTCGTGTGTACAAAAACGAAAAGGCGGAAGAAACCTCACGTAACAAATTAAAGCGCTCCTTTATTGACATAATAGCCTGGTCTACTAATGGATAGAAAAAGTTGCTTTTAAATTTCAGTTCAGGAGTAGCTCGTTGTTCCTCTTCACCTTGGTAATCAAACAATCTTCTTTTCTTTCCACTTCTTGACGGAGGAAAAGAAGGATCAATATCCAATTCCTGTGCTATTTCAACAGCAGATGTTGCGGCACTGTCATAACCCGTTGTGCGATAGTTTTGCAAAAACTTTTCAGTTGCCTGGATTTCCGTTTCCATTGTATGAAGGGAGACTCTATACGATTGAAGAATCTTGCTTGCTTTATTTTATTGACTTGGAATAGGATATCATACCAAATAAACACCGACAAAAGAAAACTCCATTTTGATAAATGAGCTATCAACGATTTTGTTTCTGAGGCAGCTCTTCCATCTTTTCTTTCTATGGAAATGGCTTCCAAGTCTTTCAGTGCCAGCAACACTTCTTTTAAATTGTATCGAAGAGTTTTGGTGCATTTAATTCTGCTTTCCCAACGAGTATCAGATTGTGACTTTATGGACAGCTCCACATGTTTCTTCAAAATTTCCCAACGCTGAGCAGAGGAAGAAAACAGCACATACAACCTTGCAAGTACTCCAAAAAATGTCAATGCTTCCGTCGATGAATTAGCACTGTCAACAACAACTAAGTTAAGGGTATGGTTTGCACAGGGCACGTAAACAGCTTTGGGATTGATGTCTAGCATTCTTGCTTGGACCCCAGAATGTTTTCCTTTCATGTTAGCACCATTATCATATGACTGACCTCGACAATCAGACAATTCGAGATGCAGTTCGGTCGCTTTTTCTAAGAAAGCGTCCAACAAGCCTTTCCCAGTACTGTCACTTATTCTCAAGTAGCCAAAAAATGTTTCTTTAACAACAGCAGCTTCTTCATTACATAGTACATAACGGAGAATGACAGACATTTGTTCATGATGTGACATATCTGGAGTGCAGTCCAAAATTATAGAAAAATATTTTGCCAATTTCAATTGCTGTAAATTTTCTTTTTCAACTTCTGTCGCTAGCAATTCAATTAGTTCATTTTGTATGGTAGGACTCAAATAGTGATCTTTAGTGTTTTTATTCTTGATTCTGTCTTGAAGCTCTTTTAGGATCGGATCTCTTCTTGCCAAAAGCTCAAATATACCCAGAAAATTTCCATTGTGAGGAGATCCTAAGACTTCTTCAGATCCTCTAAAAGCAAGATTCCTTTCCGATAGAAACAAGGCAATGTCGATAAGTCTCTCTAAAACATTTCTCCAAAAACGTCTTTCATTGAAAAAAATATTCATCTCGCGTTTGTCGATAGTCGATGAATTTCTTATCCCTTCAGCTAGCAACATCCATTGACTGCAGCATTCTTGGTGGGAAATGCCGTTTTCATGGTCTTTCAGTTTTTTCGAAAAACCCTCCCATGTATTTATACCACTACAAAAGGGGCTTAGTGTTTTTCCAAATAGCTTACAACAAAAGCAAAAAACTTGATCTGATTCCCCAGAATAAACTAGCCACGACCGTGAAACACTTTCACCATTAGGTAGCACACGTTTATAATGGTTGGAGGAAAAACGTCGCCTTGGAGTTGTGTTATTATATGGAAAATTCATTATTAGTTGATGTGGTCCACGCTTTACTATATCACATCGTTGAGCATCAGAAATACTTTCAGGCCATTTACATGGGTCATCAGGGATAGGGGTAAATTGAGATTCAGTTATTTTTGATATTGAAGGTTGCATATTGGCAGGTAAATCACAACTTACATTTTCTGGAAATTCACAATCACTTTGATGCTGATCGTCATAGTCTTCTTTTTCTTGTACACTATAGTTTTCTTCATCCCTCTCGGTACTAGTGCCAGGTCTACTCTGCTCAGTAATCTTGAAAAAATCTGTCATCTTGGGCAATTTCGCTACAGCATCTCGAGCAGTGGCTGCTTCTTTTCTCTTTTGAGCACCACTTTTTGAACGTTTCATTCTATACAATGTCAATAAAATACTTTATCTGCACTCTGCAGTGTATATATATTGTCCCGGTATTTCTAGCCAAACAGAATTCCAGACCATTCTATGATTGTTGCGTACCAACGGTATTGTTACGTCAATCGAATATTCAAGATTCTACCAGAAAATCAATCGAAATATTCTAGATTCTGCGAGATAAAATGACGTTGCATTCACTTATGATGTCACAAGCCAATTTCTTCCTACAGTTTAAATCGGTTGTAAACAAGTCTGCTGAACTGAAAATAGTCACGTAGCCAAAAAGCAATTTCAGACTAACTTGGGCCCCCAAAGTTGGCCTGGGCCCCCCAATTGGGGGGTTTGGGGGGCGGCTGCTACGTCTCTGCTCCAAAGTTTGTTTACTACTATCTTGACTGCTCAAACACCTAACTGTCATTTACTTTGACACCTTCTCTCTTGAGGGAGCCAGAGTTTCAGTTATGATTTCTGTTTTTAAGTGCATGATTGTCAGGAGTGTTATTTTGTAAACATGTCTTTTAAGGTACTCTTATGAATAGTGATTTAGTTCAAGAGAGTAAAGCGTTCACTCTAAATCTTCTATTGTTGGAAGATCTAGAAAATTTATTTTCAGTGATGACGTCTCGATGATATCGTCATCTGTTCTCTTTATGACGCTTACTCTGTTAAATATTCGTATCAAGCTTTGTCCTTCTGGTTACGGTATACGCTAATTTAAATTTCGGAGAGGTTGAAGCACAAGTGCCTTCCCTCTCACACACAAAAGATAAGGAGTCGCGAGTTAATGCAATGTGTAGTTTGCATTTTTTGCAAGAATTATATAGTCAGCTATTGATTGGATCTGCGTGAGATGCAGATCATGCTGGCTCTTTGTAGTCGCGCCGTAAGCTTAGTTTGATCCTAAAATTATAGTAATGTTTTTGGCAGGTGAATTTTGTCGTGCATGCAACAATGCGTTTAAGAACAAAAAGACATCTGCGTAATATTGCTGTTCTCAGTTTAATGACTGGAATATGTTGCGTTATGGGATATATATATTTACACAAACATTACTATAGCACCCAATTTCGCCACACTAAGAATTTGCAGAAGAGTTTAAATGACGCCGTTGACACAATTCGGTCAGTAAGCCCAGAAGCTGTTCAAAAATTATACGTGGAAAATAACGCGACTCGAGAGGATAAAGAAGATCTAAAAATACTGCAACAGCAGCAACAACAACCAGAACATCAACATGAACAACAGCAAAAACAATTAATTCAACCAACCAATGGTGTCAAAGAAAAGTCTAGAAACTGTTCTTTTTGGTCTTATCCTGCAGAAGTCAAAACTTTTGAAAATCCCCGAATAAAACTGGACCCTACTCGTTTTATATATCCAGGAATAGTATGGGGTCCCAACAATCAAGTGATAGGAATGGTGGATAGCACGCTTTTTGCCATAAAACTCAATAGGTAAGGCCAAGTGTCAATCAAATCAAAGTTAAAATAGGGCAACAAAAAACTAGTGAGAAAACACAGTGATTTTGCTTTTATTTAAAGGTTAAAAATGCGGAAAATTAATTTTTTTTGTTGCACTTGTGATAAAAATGTACAGTGCCAGCGATATGGGTAACTGCGGAGCGGATCCAAAGGCAACGTTTTTCTAGTCATAACACGATCAACAAAGATTTCGCCGTGAGCTAAGAACAAGAGAATAACTCAACAACCATATCACGTTTGAACGATTTTCAAGCGGCTGTGTAAGCAGCTCTTTTGAAAAGAAATAAGCATACTGGGGGCACATTTAGTTTACAAATCTAAACAGCTTTATTCTGTAGTAGTTTCCTTGGTGTAGTTTGTACTACGTAAATAAACAAAGCGATACCAGAAGCGTAGTTCCTGCAACATGGCTCATTCCTGTGGCTTATTGGCCATTACAAGCTCGCGGCTCCAAGATTTATTCAATCATATGATATTATTTGGAACGTCATTGTTGGCGTTTCGACTTTGAATTTCGTCATTAATTAGAAGGTAGTTTAACTAGCTTTTTTATATGGCCCAGCAAAACGGTCGCTGCAGATTCCTTGATAACAGCTGAAAAATTCCTTTTCGTTTGAAAGCTGGCTTACTGCTGTTCTAAGTCAGCCTATTTTGGCACCTTTACATAAAAGTTTCGCCAACACTTTAACCGTCCATGAGTACGACGTGATATACTGTCCAAGACTTACGCTGTAACGAAAGGGAACCCTAAATGAGAGTCATAATTTCCGAATAATTAGTAGGTGACTAGTTGGGGTCACTTATACTCACCATGGAGCAGTGGGGAAGACTAAGAACAACTCCGGTAAGATTCTAAGCCACAGCCTTTCGATTGTCAGCCAGATGTTTATATAGTGCAATAACAATTAGTTGGTAAACTGGGGCTTGAATAGTCTATCTTATGTCAGGTTGGTTGAAACCCTGGCTCGCGGGCCACGTGCGGTCGGCGCCCAACGGCTTTTTTTGCGGCCCTCGAACACTTAATTTTGTATGTCGCATTTTCAAGAGGAAAATGCTTAGGGATTAAAATGCACCAACGTTTTACGCAAATCCGTTGCATTAACAAGAGGATCAGATAAGTCGGACATCATCTAGGTGCAGGTCGGTACGTATGCTGGCTATTGTGATGTAATAATTTTCACGCTTTGTGACGAAGCAGATATGCGTTGATTTGTGCGCTTTTTTGCAAAAACAGACTCTTTAATTAACTCAAGTTAGTAGAAGTGCATGGCATTAGAGTAATCACAAAAATATTTTTGTAAAGAGAAGCCAAAAATATATTGTTTGGTCTGTGATTTTGTCAGTTTTTTAAAAATAATCTGTTTTGAAAATCGCTTTTTCACGCTTAATTTTGACGAATCCACACCTGACATTTGTTTGGTGACTTTTTTTCGGAGATAGAAGATATGGAGCCTTAAACCTCAAAATAATTTCAATCCTTCATCGGCTTCAATAAATTTTGAGGTGTCACGATCCCTGCAGCTCCCGTCTAGCTACACCACAGCGGCAACCAAGCTTGTAAGCAACGAGCAGTTGCAATGCTTGATAGACTTTTTTTGGCGATGTGCTCCAAGCTTGGCAACGCATTCAATTACGAAAAAAATCCTCATTTGTGGAGCAATTAAAAAGCAACACACAGAACAGAATGGTTGGTTAAACGCCAGATGCTGCCTACTTAATGGACCACAAAATTGGAGCAAACGTTGGTATAACAACTGAAAACAAGAAACCATGAATTGTTTTGCCAATTCGTTGGCGGGTGACATCTTTTTTAATGGCCAAAAATCAGTTTTTTTGGTGGAAAGCAAAATAGAAAACATCAAAGAGTGTGTTGGAAGTGCAGCACAACATTAAATCGATTGAAAGAGTAAAATCAATTTTTTTGATTACTATGACGTTTCTACCTTTGCGGCAGAACAAAGTTTTCCTCAAATCTTGATGTGGGTTTTTTGTGCTCGTAGTTTTGGACTGCCCTGGTTGACGTTACTGAACTTAATTAGATATTTCTTAGCGTAAATGCAAATCTAAAATGACGCCCATTGTCATACACAAATGGCCTAGATTGATTTTCTCCTATAGCCAGTGGGGTCACTAAAATAGCGGATCAAAATAAGAGGCATTCAATTGAAAACACCACTTTTTTTTAGGGAATACCTTTGACAAAATTTAGGGTAAGTTTAGGAGCAGGGGCGTACGCAGAAATTTCTTGAGGGGGACGCGAGATGTTTATTTTTGGAGATCGGCAAACGATGAACACAGCGCTGAAAATTGTGCGGAAATAGCCAGTGTTAACCTTTTCCTTTTTTTTTGGAGATCGATGTTGGCGGTTGGTCTAAATTGTGCTGAGGTATACGGTAATGGCCTTCGTTTTTTTGGAGATCGACCGTTTACTGCGCTAAATTTGCGCAAATGCATGCTGCAGTTACAATCATGGCAGCCGACAATCACGTAATCACGTTCCACAATTTCTTGAGGAGGGCAAGGCGCGAGGATGATTTCGTGAAAATAATCGTTGAAATAGACATTTTACTATTCCTAATGTTGGAGGCGCGCACATAGGAGCCCTCCCCCTGCGTACGCCACTGCTTAGGTGCTTTGGTTGAAGATCCATTTTACAGAGAACACCAACTTAAATTTGGGAAATATTGTTTAATGGTGACACTTATCGAGCCTGCCCTGAGCTATACTTTTCGGTTTTAACGATAACGATTTTTTAAGTTGCTCGCGATGCTCCGAACTCAAGTGATACCGCCGTTTGTAACCTTTGTTATAGCTGCCTAAAAACAAGATTGTGAGGGAAAGAGGAGCAAAGCGGAGATCCCAGAGCCTACTAAATGAAGGGGGGGTCTTCGCATCGATTGAAATTGGGAAAGTTTTCGCAAAGCATATGTCACCAATCGGAAAAAAATTACACCACCAGTCACTTTTTTTACTTTATCTTTGTCTCACTCTCTCTTATTCTCTCTCTCTCTATCTCTTTTTTAGGCATTCTGGCTAAAAGATGTATTGAAAAACCTCGATTTCCACTCTTATCTTTTGTTAACAGCCTATAGTAAATCTGCTTTTCAAATTAATATCCGATGCTTTCTCTTGCGCGGCCACAGACATTAGTCTTTGCCTTTCCATGCTGTTTTTACCTCAAATTTTTCAACATACTGCAACTGCAAATGCTTGCAATTGATAGCTAGCAAAACCGTATCTTCCAAGGGGGGGGGGGGGGGTTACTGCAGGGTGTGTGAAGCCTCTTTCTTAAAGGTTCAAACCGCTTTCTCTGTGTTTAACCGCATTCAAAAGAAGACCTTGTCTGCAGTATAATGGCCAAAACACTTTGCGGAAGTAATTAAGTAGGACTTTGGTAGCAAAATTTAGTAGCGGCTGAAGAGCTAGGCAATGCGCAATTTTTGAACAAGTTTCGCAAGTAGCACAATTCCGCAATAAAGCAACTTGCGTCGCAGTTCACTGTAATTTTTTGTGCTCATGCGTTGCGCTTCATCTTTTTTATATTTATTTTGCGTCATTTGCGCTACGCTTTCAGCATTTTTTTATTGCGGAAATTGCTGTTGTGGAGCTCTATATTTGTTTACTTGCGCTTAACATTTTCTTTAATTGAGCAATCTCTCTTACTTACTGAAATCTAAATTTGTAAACAATGCTCTTTTTTGCCAAATCTTTAAAAATACAAAAAGTTTTGTGATAATAATTGAAAGATTTTGATCACATCGCTTACGCCCTGGTGTTTGAACTAATTGCATTTGCATTGTGGGCTGGATGAAAATGGTTTCGCACATGAGAGTTTTAGTTTTGTAACTTTGTGAAAGTAATGCTTTGTTCTAATACAATTACATTGATAATATCTGTTGGTACAGCAATTATAGCTTTAGTTTAGTGGTCCTCTGTACTTGCAAAGATGTATCCGAGTATCCTATTATGGCACTGAATTAAATGGTGTTTTGTTGTTACCACAAATTGACATTAAAAATCGGTCAACCGGCAGTGAAATGGCTCGTTAACCGGCGGACAAATTTCATTTTTGTCAGTAGGATCGAGTCAAAAAGCGGACAATAGCAGCCTCCAAATTTTGTTTCCGGGCCGGGTTCATCCTCTCGATGCCCCTATCAATATCATAACTAACAGCGGAAATAGAATAATTTCAAAAGATGCCGCCAATCTGATATATATCGTCACTGCAGGGCCTCAGTGTAAAAAGTGAAATCCAGATCATACTTAAAGATATGATTGAGGACAGAAAGAAAAAGATCTAACCAACTAGCGGCAAGCCTGTCGTAATTCTAAAGAAGATAATTACGTTAAACCTTCTTGGAAAGTATTCCAAAGAAATATTTTGTGTTTATTCTTGTTTAATTTTAAAATATGTTATTAATGTAGGCTACATCAGAAAATCTGGACGAAGGCTTAGTTTAATGAACCCTGATTTGTACTGAGAATAGTGTAGGTAGGTTAGGGGTTTGCAAGTCTGCAAAATAGCAGACAGCAAATTTTTCGGCTCGCGGAAAAATAAGCCTTGTGGCCTCCGACCACAGATTGCATTTTCAGGTCGACTTCTTAGGAATTCAGCCCTGTTGAGGCCGACCTCATAAGTTGATTTTCCAAACAAAAAATCTAAAATGTTTTCCTGGTAATTATAGAAGCATTCAAAACTATTCGAATGTTATCGAATCGGCGCGTACACTGGTAACGGAATTATCTCCAGAACTTGAATAGGCAATTGACATTTTAAATAAATGTCGGGATTTTGACGGAATTTTGGTGAAAAAATATCCATAGTTGACTGCTACAATATTAGTTTGCAAACGTTTTTACCAGTTTAGGAGGCATGCCCTCTGCTTTTATTAGTAAATTGTCCAAAAATATATATTCATTTTACATTTTGGGATACAAATTCTATTGCTTCATTATTACATCTAGGCTAATAAACTAGTTTAATTTGGCAACAAAATTGTTCCAAAATCTGATAGTTCTTAAATATATCGTCAAAGCAAGGCTTTAGAGTACTTTTTTTTCTTCCCACAGTTGCTTTCGCTTGAGGAGGCACTGCGACTTTTTGGGGGAATGCAATAACCGAGGTTGCTTCGGTTGGCGTCGTACCTGAAGCTTTGTACAAAATAAGAGCAGGATATACAATCGATGCCATAGTGCTGTATTCGGAGAAGCACCAAATGTAATTGGGGGTGCAATTGTTCCCAAATCTCAAAACGGTTTAGTTTTTCCACACACTACGGATGTTGAAGGCATTTTCTTTCGGGAGACTGTTTCCGTATGGGGGAACAACCAATTAATTTGGGGTAGTACACTTTGAGTTGACCTAGCACAGCGTTTTGGAATCTAAGCAAAATACAAATTTTGTCGTAATTAATCAAGCCAGGCAATGAAAATTATACAATTACTCCTTAGCACTTGACAAAACTATCATACAGAGAGACAATACACAATGTTACTCGAATATTCACTTTAATCACTCTGACTACTTCGTGCAATCTTCCACATCTGTACAATTAGCTTGTCTGCAAAAAAAGTTGCACAGCCCTGAAATAGGCTATGGTTTTCCGTAAGAAATTTAACCTATTTTTACTATCAGACGTTTAGTTTCAAACAATTTAGTCAATAGTTTGCCACTTTTACGATTTAGGAATTCGATTGCGGAATTTGCGGTTGCGCTTATAAAGTTTCACGTAGGTTGCGCATTTTGATATTGTGCTCATCAGGTTTAAAAGGTCGGTTGCGTAATTTACAGTTGTGCTTCAAACTTTTAAAATTCAGTTGCAAAAGTTGTGCTACACTTTGTTGGTTTTTTTGTGTGCCGAGCGCTCTACCAAGTACTGTACTTAAAGTTAGCTGTCAAAGCTCTACTTCGTAACATGACTTTTCAAAAACCAGTTTAATTCTACGTAATTCTGATTGACATATGTTAATTGTTACCGTAACGCTTAATTTTGTTTCTGTCTCTGTCTGTCTGTCTGTCTGTCTGTCTGTCTGTCTGTCTGTCTCTCTCTCTCTCTCTCTCTCTCTCTCTCTCTCTCTCTCTCTCTCTGTACGGGTGTGTGTGTGAGCAAGAGCGCTTTCTCTCCTCTGAAAATTGGATCATTGAGTACAAAAAGATAAAACTTGCCGCGATGAATATCTAAACATGACCAAGTCAAAATTCTAACTTTTCAGAGAAACACTTTTAAAATTTGAAGAAGGTATTAGCTTACCGATGAATTAAGCGGTAACCATGCCCACACTAATAGTTTAATTCAGTGATAAAGTTTTGAACCTTTTTTCTCAAAAATTTTAAGCCTTTATTGAGGTACATAAAACACCAAATTAATTTCATCTTTAGATCATTCGATCAATTTTAATCTTAGAATAAGCGTTACCAGGGAATTGATTTTGTCACGAAAAGGTCACCATCGGAAGCGACCTTACTTTACTGAAAAGAAAAAGATTTTCCAATTTGTGATTTTCGGGACTAATGAGGCAGTTTCTTTATAAAAAAATTCATGTTGGCTCCCAGACTCAATTTATGTTTAACGAGGCCATTTTGGTGGATTATTTAACAAATTACGATTGATACTACAGACAACTTTGATCATTGTTTCAGAACTTTGGTTATTCCAAAATTTCGCGGCCATTTCTGGCATCCCGGCTCATTCCCTCCATATCAAGCTATTGACGTGGAGAGGCTCTGCAAGTTTGTTTCTTGTATTCCGTGGTACGAATTGCGGGAAAAATGTGGAGACTCGTTTGACGTCGTTTTTCAGGTGAAACTGCTAATGTAGTGAATAGTCACGGATGTTTTGACATCAGCATAGGCTTTTACGAAATAGCGTTCATTTCATCTTACTGCAAGCATTGGTCAAAAACAAATTATCGACCGTACTTTCAGGAATACTCTTTTCCAGATTGAGCTCAACAAACCGCTCGTCCTTTACATACTGAAATAGAACGTGTAGCTGGGAGTAACAGCTGGCGTTCCTATCCTTCTACGTAAGATAGACGTTGTCTAGATTCGTTGAATGCTTAAGACAAGAAGTGCATTGTTTCCATGTTGTCGTCTTCAGTGCAGAGCTACGGTGTAACCTACATCAGTTTATTTCAACAAATTAAATCAAACAGCAATTTCAATATCAGATCAGAATGTTTTAGACTTACAGGTAAATACCGATACAAATTTCGCAATAATCAGTTTCAGCGATATCCAGGGTTATGAATATGCAAAATGAGGAATACGCAGAACTTGAAATATGGAGAATTAGGAACACGAAAATTTATAACTGTGCCCAAATTCGATTAAACAATAGCTCTGCTAAACAGCCTTACGCAATCATATTCTTATTCAAATAGAATAAAAGAAAAATCATCGAAACAACAACAAGCTGACGCATGTTACTACTCAAAGCTCACCAACACAGCCTGTGTCATCAGCGAAGACTTCGCACAAACTATACTTGCCAAAGCAGTTGCAAGAAGCAAAACATGTCAAGCGATAAGCTCAAGCACAACGTTGTTTGTTCAAACTTAACCAATAGGGCAAACTACGACCAAAAAGATGAGATGGTACACCCAAACATGCACAATTAACTAACGCACTATTGCAGTGTTCATGAATGAGCTTGTTAAAAAAAAATCATGTTTTTCTAGTTTAGTCCCAACAATGAAGGAGATATCAGAATGTTTGAAGCGGATACAAGAATGAAAATACTTCATCCTTCACGCATTGACAAAAGCATCCCTTTTCCATCTCGTCTGAAAACGACCGGCAACAATGTTTACGAAATTCCCGCTTTGCCAAACTCCAAATCAAAAAAAATACTACAGCAAGAATCACGCATCGATGTGGACAATATCACAACTGAATACAGCACTACAGCAAAGTGCGCAGTTGCTGCAACTGTGTTTAGAGTCCTTGACATGCCTAATAGTTATAAAATGGCGATTCCTCTGAAAGAAAACAAAAATCATTTCGATGCAACAAACCAAGAGTTGATTTTCGCAACACTAGATGCAATCAGGCATCCTCCGTGCATAATAGAAGCGGCTAAGGATTACATCCGGGATGTTTTAAACAATCAAAAATACGTTGCATTTCATTGGAGATACGAACCAACAGACTGGTATCCTCATCATTGTGGTCGGCCAAGAATAAGAGTAAGATGGGAGGAGGAATGCGTAAAACTAAATAAGTTTGGAAAGCCTGACCATTTGGCCAAGGTTATTACACAAGCTATAGAAAAAGAACTGAACATTTCAAACGATGTTGTAAATCAAACGCCAATACCAATTTATATTGCAATGCCGACAAAAATTGAAAAGTTTCGTGACGATGTTTATGAAAATATTCTTGCAATAAACAAAAACTTTATAAAACCAACGGAACACATAGAAACGTATTTAACAAAGCAATATGAACAGTGCTGGAAAGAGACTGGTTGGATCAACCTCGAAGAAATGTTTTCTCTCTGCGAAATGGAGATTATGATTCTCAGTGAGTGGTTTATTTTCTCTCCGGGATCAACTTGGTCAGCAAATGTTCGTCCGTACCGTTTAACCAAAAATGAAAAGGGAGAACTAATTAAACGATATGAGGAACGTATATTTAGCTTATTATAAATCATAGTTGGTTTTTAACAAGGTGTGTCAAAATTAGCCTTGCAAACAGTCCTTTATTTTTACCAGTGCTTTTTCGCAGCAGCGGTTTTGCAAGAGTTTGTAAAACCCAGAGCGCCAGCGAAAAATTCCCTTCAAAACTCCCAAAATTTAAAAGATTAAGTTTTACAGCTACCAATCACATTTCAAATCTTTTTTAAAGACCAGTTGTTAGTGGATCGTTTTGTAGATATTTTTATCCGGGGAGTGCTCCTCATCTTTACAGGGAAGCCATTGTTCTGAAGCTTTTCAAAATTTTGTTACAACAAATTTTAAAAAGAAAACATTGATATCGCTCGAATTTGTAATAAAATTAGATAATATAAGATAATTTGCTTTTTATTTAACTTGTTCTTAATAATTGAGATAATGATCTATGTTGATAGCTACTAATGTGTTTATGTATTGTTTGCGAAGCATGTAACATGTGTTTTATTTTAGTTCGCCAAGCAAATAGATATATAAATTAATTATAAAGTTTGATTACTTTATTTGTGTACCGTATTTAGTAAATATGCAATTTCAGTTTAGTGTACCAACAAAATAGGAAGTGGGTCAGAATTGCGCAAAAAGGACGTAAACTACTTGGACAAACGGTGTCCCATCAACAACTAAAAGAAAACATTTTTGAACAAAAATAATGAAAATTTGTTTAACTACACCAATTATTCAACACAAGAGCAACTGAAAGTTCAGTTTTTCATATTGGAGACGAACTTTCAAAAAGTGACCGCTGTGTTTATTTTTGGAAATCTATGAGAGCTGACCGTTCGAGTTATAGTAAAAAATATTTTCTGATATATTCAATCTTGGGTTAATGAAAAGTGAAAAAAAAGGCACAGAAAATGGTGTGCTGGGATTTATGATACAAAATAATAGGGACCCTTGAAGGCAGAAAAGATACTCTTAAGAAGAATTTATTTTTGTGGACACATTTTTGACTAAATTCAACTCTGGCTGTGATGCTTGTAATCAAACACAATTTAGCTATTTTAATTTTGATTAGCAGAAATGTCTTTGATAAGTAGACTTTGTCAATGCGTCTTCTAATTGCGAGAGAGATTTTTAATTTGAAGTCAAAGAAAATATTGGCTTTATTCAAAAATTTAAGCAAGAAAGATGCAGTCTGAAAAACAACTGAGAGAGGAAAATTTTTCAAAAAATTCTTGACATCTATGTTGAAAGAAAAAATTTAATCAAAAGTTTTAATACGAGCATATTATTATTCATTTTATTCATTGGAATCCAAATTTTAAGAAAATACTAACAGAAACACAATATTTTTGAAATAACTTGGATTTTAAATGATAATAGCCAGGCTAACTACAAGTTTCGGTGTTTGAAATTCGGCAAGAGCAAGATCTCTTTTGCTTCCCGTTTTCCTGGTTACCCACATAGAGTCAACTCTGGTTTTAAGATGGTTTTTGGATTGGGTTTTTGTAGTATGATTTTCCTTTCATGTTAAATGCAAGTTACGCTGTTTGGTCATGTTGTGCCGAGAGAAGGAGTAGTGCATTGGCTCTTACGGGTAAGATCAAGGGAAGAATAGCAAGACGACAACAGCGATTGATATGAATGGATAATTCCAACAATGGACAAGAACATTTAATTACATCATCTAGACACAACAGTTTTCTAAAATGGTGCAGCAACTGCAATTTGTGGACATCACCTCATTATGATTTTGTAGCACTTTGCTGTCAAGTGAAATGCTAAAAACGCACCATATGAAGCGTTGTTTGTAAAAAGTTTTCATTCTATACAAAATATAGTCAGTGTACTTTGCACAAATCGACTGGAATTTGACAAATCGCACTGCAATTTATAGAAAGCAGATCCAAGTTGACTCATAGTCCTGTGCTTTGACAAATCGACTACAATATGTACAAATGGATGCAATTTGACAAGTCGTAGGCTACTGCAATTTGACAAATTACTCTTTGCAATTAGTGCAAGAAGATTTGCTGGTTGTCAAATTGCTCAATACAATTGGCGCATGCAGATTCATTAGTTGTTTTGTTGATGAAGTCACAGCTTTCGTAAGAAGAAATACATGGTTTAACAACGTATTTAAGACACCTGCATGAAAGTCATGAGGTAGACTGCTCGTAAGTGTCGCCTGTTTCCATACCGCTGGTTGTGGATTCGCTAATCAAATGCATTGTAGTGTTTTTTGTATTTGGTAATCCCTTAATTTCAGTTCGTTTATTGGTCTCTATTTATTTTGTCTGAAGAAGTGAGAATTGGTCTCTATTTCTTGATTTACTCAAAAAGTATTGATTATAAAAAAGCGATGAATCGCTATTTTGGGAGATATTATGTAGGTGCTGCCGATAAAAAATATTCTGCACCAATCTAAAGTCATTAACACTAGAAGCCCGGACCGATCATTTTTGACCGGTTTTAAATTTTGATGCTTCGTATTTCTGGCATTTTTGCTATTTGATTTTTCATACTCCTTGACTTTTCCTAACTTTGGATGATGTTTTAGTAAGTCAAACAATTTTTCTTCTATAGCTTTTGTAAATGGAGCATTTTGCACATCTACCCATAAGCCCGAACCGGTCAAAAATGACTGGTTCTTAAGACGGTTATAATTTGTCTTTGAACTAATGAATTAAAGCATAATAGAAGGGTGAGAAAAGTTTGTTTGTCTTACAGATTTGAAGAAATGCATATTGCATAAATAATGTCCTAGGTATAGGAATTTTGTTACAAGTTTTTTCATCGTTTTTGACAAACCGGTTTTTCTAATCATGAATCGTGGCAACAATTATACTGTCCAGCAAGTACTTCAGCGGTTACAAACTGATCAGCTTGATGACTCCTGTGATGAGAATGAAGAAACTGAATTGCAAGATAAAGAATTTGTTCCTAATTGTTGTGCTGGTGTCGAAAGTTGTGACAGTGATACCGACAGCGGTGAAGACAAACAAAGCTCTGCTACTGTTGCTATAGATTTTCTTTCTCAAAGTGATCAATCAGTATCTCAAAATACTGCCGGACAGGTGAACGCACGAAACGGAATTGTGTGGAAAAACATGACAGGTGCTCCAGGTCTGGGAAGAGCATCTTCGTCCAATGTGTTTTCAGAACGTCCTGGCCCAACGTCTTATTGTCACAGATCTGTAGTGAACGGTAGCCCTTACAGTGCTTTTCATTTATTTATAGAGGAACATATGCTCAGGTGTATTCAGAAACACACTATCAACCACGGAAAGAAAGATAATGACAATTTTGATTTACATGTTGATGAGCTGGAAAGTTTCATAGGTCTTCAAATCAATCGAGGAGTGTTGGTCGGGAAGAATACGCCAGTAAAGCAACTTTGGAGCAAGAAATGGGGACAACTAATTTTTCGAAATACAAGGAGCCGTGATAGGTACCAGGAAATCATGAAATATTTGAGGTTTGATGACTTTTTTAGTCGGAGGCAAAGGAGAGAAACTGACAAATTTTGCTTGATTTCCGAGGTGTGGAATTGCTTCGTAGAAAATTGTAAGAAATGCTATGTATCAAACTGCGATTTGACTATTGATGAACAACTTTTCCCATGCAAAACCAGGTGTCCTTTTATACAATATATGGCCAGACAAGCCAGACAAATTTGGAATTAAGTTCTGGCTTTTGGCTGATGCTCAATCAAAATACTTGTGCAATGGCAAACCATATTTAGGAAGAGATCCTAGCCGAAGCAGATGTAGCGACCTTCCAGGTGATGTGTGCTTGACCCTTTTACAACCTTATTATAAAAAGGGCTACAATGTCACCACCGACAACTACTTTACCAGCCTAAAGCTAGCGGAAGAACTTGAGCAGAAAAAAACAACAAACCTTGGCACTATACGGAAACAACGACGAGAAGTGCCAAGCACTGAGCTGATAATGAAAGGCAAGGAATTATATGCTATATGGCCTGTGGCTGTATTTTTTAATGTTATCCACTGTGCCTGCATATATGCTTATATCATTTACTGCCTTACAACGAAATTGAAATTATCAAGAAGACAGTTTATGCTTGAGCTTATAAAAGAACTTTGCAAACCAAAAGATGGAGTGGGCTCAATACCTCCTTCTTCAGCAGTGGATCACACAGTCAGCATTGCATTGCCGCGAACCAGTGGTTTAGCACACCAAGCTCGGAAAAAAATAGAGTGCCAGTTTGTAGCATGTAGAAACAAATCTAGCTCTTTTTGCCAAAACTGTGAGAAAGTATGCTGTGGCAAACACACATCCGAAAAAGTAACAATTGTAAAATGCAAAAATTGTGATAATTGAGTGTCAATAAATTTGTATACCTTATATTTCTACTTAATTAATTATAATCATAAAAATGTCAAAAAATTAATTATAAAAATGTCAAATACGCAAGAATAGTTTCTTTGTGCTTTTCATACAGTATATGTCTAAATTAGTGAAAGAGAGAACCTATTAAAACTGATTTACAGATAACCCGTCAAAAATGACCGCATCCGTCCTTATAGGTAGGGAAATAATTCAGGGCTTCTAGTGTTAAACAATGCAACAACAGATTCTTTGTATAAGCATTATAAGCCTTCTAAACATGCTTCTGTTTTTTCTGCACGCTTGAAATTTTCTCTATGATGTCATAATCCTGAGTGGTACGATTAACACAGTCTTTGGGTACTAGAGTTTATAAAGCGCAATTCTGTCTGTACAAGTATACGTACGTACATACGCTTAAACTCTTCCAAAACTACTGGGCGTACAAACATCAAATCTGGCACGATTGATCTCTTCCACAAGATGAGTGTCATAAGGGTATGCGTGTCGTCATGATGACATGAAAATTGAAAGTAATTTTTTTTAATTTACATTTCTAGTCTGAGCAAAACCGTTTTATGCTCAAACAAAAGCTAGCTTTCAACCTACTACTTTACAAAAAATTTCATTCTTTTGAGATCTAAAATGACGTCACACTCAGCGTTTGATTTTACAATTTCTTAACTGTGTTTTCTCAAAAACTACTCATCGTAGAAATGCAATCAAACGCTTTTTCGATAGATATTGACAAGGAAATTTTAATGAAAGCAACTCTGCAACAATTTAGCCAGATTTTACAATGCTCGATTAATTCTTTGTTTAAGCATTTTATGTCTTCTAAGCATGTTTTTTTTCTTTTTCTCTTGCACGCTTAAAATTTGCTATATGATGTCATAATACCGTCTGGTACGATTGGCATAGTCATTCGCTAACAAAAATCATAATGTGTTGATTTTTTCAAAAATTGTAACATTTTTACAAAATTGGTTCATTAAAAACTAGTTTGTGACCTCATTTCTCAACCGATCTTCAAAATTTAGGATCAAGTGCATAAATTTTCCCATGTGGGGAAATTTATGCACTTGACAAGAATTAAAATTGCAACCCCAGGTCTCTATCCCTCACCCTGTACACTCCCTTGCAGTGTACACTGCCCCGTACATTTACATACCGGGCCTGTCCCTCCAGTGTACACTGCCTTTCTTTTAATGCCCTGCCAGCTGAAATTCGAACCTGCAACCATGGTCTTCTGGGGAAAATTTTGCACTTGTTGTTGTCTTGGGAAAATTTTGCACTTGTTTCAAAATATTTATTTTACCAAATTAAAGAGTGTTTTAAGGTAATTGCGATAGCATATGTGTCTTCATTATTACTTTTTATACTAAAAACATTAAACTTTATCATCAATAGTATAACCTTTTAACTCTACCAAATAGTGGTAAGCCGAGTAAAAACAGGTAAATTTGATACATAAAAGATATAACAAGGTATTAAAAATTAGTGTCCTTTGAAAGCCTAGGAAATTTGCTTTCCAGCAATATGTGACTCTAATTAGTTATGGCTAATGATTACTTTATAACTGTTGATTACAAATCGGTTGCCATACATCATGTTGTGTTTTTAATTGAACAATTAGTTTTAGGGCACTAACCCTCTAGGACATTTCCCCCCATTTTATGGTATAAAATAGAGGTGAAATCACAATAACTACCCAATAATGTAAACTGTTAAACATAATCATATATACTAACCTTACAACATGAACCAAAATAAGACTACTCGTGGCATTTAACCACTGGTCACATACCCCCTGGTCATATTCCCCCAGGCACTCTACCCCCAACCCTAACCCTAACTCTAAATGTAACCCTTACCCTAATCCTAGGCATTGCATTAGGCAACAATACTGGTGGTAAGTGACCGGAAGTATGAGACCGGGGATAAGTGACCGTGGGTAACTTGCCTGTTACCGAACAATTATTCCACTTGACCTAACAAACTTGCAATTGCTAGAAAAAGTTAGTTGATTGATACATTTTGACTACTTTTCCTCACAAGCGTAATAATTTGTTATTGTCTACCTACGTTTTTAAAAAGGCTCATTAAAAAATTAAATATCTAATGAATCTTTGAATTTTTGGCAATATTTATCAAAATATTCAAAAACGTTCATCTAATATCAAATCTCAAAAACCTTTAATATTTAGCCAACCCCAAGCAAAACACTTCGTGATTCCCCCCAAAAAAGACGAGGAGAAATAATGATCCTCCCGTTTAATCGTTTGCAACAAAATATTATTGTTGAGCTACATATCATCTAAATGTTGAGACAATTTTTTTGCAATTGGGTGACGCTGCCGCAGCCAGCTGATTTGATATTTTTAACCTCGACATTATTAATGAAGGCTCTGCTGTTGCAATAGCTTAACTATAAGCGCTTCATTTCGGGTTAGTTTGCTTTTAGCATGGCGGCGTTTGTGCCAGGACCAAGCAACATGCCCGCAGTCAGAGACGTTAACTCATGCAAATTCGTTTACACTTACAAAAAAGTAGCAGCCTAAGTAGCGGTCTTAGCATTTCATGGCTTAATTCTGAAAATACATATGAGTTATCATGGCTCCCTCCCACAAGTTTGATATGTTTTCAAGCACTTGCAGATTTTAACGGATAAAAAGTCTTTTTAGTTTAAGAAGGCTGATGGTGATAACAGGGTAAATAATACGTTGCCAGGACGCGATAAACTTGGGAGACATGTAGTGGCTGTGAGCACCCGCCCATAATTTCTTTAATCGATTGCGTTTAAAGAAACGTTAATTTTTGCTAAAAGTAATTCAATAACATCTTCTATCAAGGCACAACAAAGCGATTATTTTTACAAGTGTTTTTTTAAGCTTGCTTTTTTCTTCTTTTTGAATCCTTTTAGTAAGCAGTATTCCGTCGTAATCTAAAATGGCATCACCGTGCTTGACATTACATAGTGAGTACAGCAGCAGGCGGCAAACTTATCTATACTATAAACTATTTGTGCTCAAATGAAAACCAGCTTCCGACTTATCACATTTCAAAAACTTTTATTTGTTTGGGGTCTAAAATGACGTCATAAACAACGATTTATTGAACAATCTGTTTTTGTTTTTTCTCAAAAAGTACATACCGCATAAACGCGATTAAACGTTCTTTGTGGAGATATTAATAAGGTGCTTTCGATAAAACAATTTTACAACAACTAAAGCTTATTTGATTATGCTACCAGCAATTATTTATTTAACCACTTTAAGCCCTTTGAGCATTTTTTCCTCTCTTTTTCCTTTGCTCGCCGAAAACTGGCTCTATGGTGTGATAATACATCTCGTACGATTAACACATGTGTTCGCTACGGAAGATCATAATATGAACATGTTTTCAAAAATTGCAACCTTTTTGCAAAATCCGTTTATTAAAACACTGTGGTTGCCTCATTTCGAGTTAGTTTGCTCTTTGTATAGCGGCGTTTATGCCAGGGCCAAGAAACATGCTCGCAGTCTGAGACGTAAGTTTATATTAATTTTTCTACAGTAACGAAAAAGTGTTAAGCAGCGATCCTAATAATAATGGCTCAAAACGCATTGTGAGGGCATACTGTTTCATGACATTTCAATGCTTGCCACTATTTAGTGAAAACAGCAGCAGGCACCGAAATTATCCACTATCATTTTGATAACGAATATAAATGGTAAAGCTCATTACTGATATTTGTGATTGCAAGGATATCAGTACAAAATACTAATCTTCATTTAACTGTAGGGGATCTGGATTAGGGACAAAGTTAAATGCAATAAAATCTCAAATTTAACAAAAGATCAAAATTAAACAATAATAGCATCAATATGTAACAGTGGATTACGAGGAAATGTTTTTGTTTGAAAAGAGCTTAATAGGCGCCTATTGCAATAGGTTATATGACTTAAAAAAAAGCCATGGTCCCCTTTTCATGCTATGACCAAATTAAAGCAAATAGCGTAGGCGAAAATCTTAATGTCACAAATAGCATCAATTTGTAACAGTGGATTACGAGGAAATGTTTTTGTTTGAAAAGAGCTTAATAGGCGCTTATTGCAATAGGTTATATGACTTAAAGAAAAGCCATGGTCCCCTTTTCATGCTATGGCCGAATTAAAGCATATAGCGCAAGCAAAAATGTTGATGTCACCACTATTAATACAAAAGCGGGCCCACCAAATCGTCGAACATGCCTACCACCAAACAGCTCATTTCCTTAATTGTCAAAACGATCACCATTTGGGTGATGCCGTCATTTTGACTACGTTTCACCTCGCCCCCCCCCCCTTCCCCTATTAAAAATTACGAATGGTAGTTTGTGTCATTGTTCTTTCTTTTTGAACACTTTCAGTCTTGATTAATAGACCAACATGATCACCATTAGATGTACAAGAACAGTTGCTTATATTTAATAAAACATTGGCTTTATAGAGCTGCCGGAATCAAACCTAAAAATTTGAAAAAGCAAAGACTCATTTAACTATTAATATCATGAGCATACCTAAGCTAGGAAAAACAAATATGAATCATAATGCATAACCAACAGAGACTTGAGAAAGTTTAAGGCGAAATTAAAATCAACAACGCCACTGTGTTAAATCGCACCACATGGAACATATTATTGGTATTTTGCTTTATAATAGTTTTATGAAGCTAACGGGATTAAACCAAACATTTGAGAAAAAGAAAGGATTCTTTTACCTCCCCAGGGCACGTTAAGCAAGTAGAAAGGAACATGCAGCATATTGCGTAGCCAGCAAGGACTTGAGAAAGTTAAGGGGAAATCAAAAGAAAACCGCGTCACTGTGTCAAATCGCACCAAACGAAAGACACCTTAGCCCTTTTGCTTTAGAATAGCTTAATATCAGAAATCTGATTCCTATTTCCAAACTACGGAAACGCAAGGCTCCCTTGGGTTCGTGTCAGCAATGAACAGAGCACAGCCAGTCATAGCCAGAATCACGAAATGAGATATTCTACTAGGAAAATGAGCACAAAAAGTCGTGAAAATCTATGTGCAGAAAACACATAAACTTTTGGTAACTCTTCATACAAGAATCTGATAGTTAAAGCCGGCTTGGAACCGACACTCCCAATTGACGTTGCTAACGGAGGCTCTTCGGGTGACGCCGTTGTATATACTATAAAGCAAGGAATTTTTCTCATGTTGATATGCTGCCTGTTATGGTATTTATGTCATTTATGTCTATACTCTACAGCATTGTAACAAAATCCCAAGTTTAAGAAAAAATCAACATAAAACCATAACTACAACAATTTATAAAACTGAATATAGAGAGAGCAAGAGCCTCTTTTGTCGCTATGCCGGAAACAAGACCAACAGAACACCACAAATATTAACATAAATAGGAAAAGGGCAGCACCACAACGAAAATAGGCTTACCATTAAATAGTTTTATTTGTTTAATTGTGAAAGCAATCACCATTTGGCCACTACAATCAGTTTTATTTATGTACAATCCCTTCTCCCTCACAAGTATTAACGATAATTTGTGGCCAGATTCTTTGTGAGCATTGCCAGTCATGATTTAAGAGAATATGATGATCACAATTTCGTGTACAGGAATTGTAGAAGTGCACACAATTCATTAACTTTTCGTTACTGTTCACACAAGAGCCCAATAGGTGAAGCCGGCTTGGCCGGTCGAACCGAAATTCTAAACCCGGACATTACTGACAGAGGGCCTCTGCCGGGCGACACCGGCAAAGCCGGCTAGTTCACAATCATTTTGATACCAAACATAAACAGTAAAGCCCATTACAGATATTCGTAATTGATAGAATTTTTGTATCGGTACCTAACACTGATCTCCGTTTAAAAGCAGGCAGTTCTGGATTAGGGACAGTGTTAATGTAATAATATTCCAAGTTTAAAATAAGATCAAAATTAAACAATAATAGCATCAATTTGTAAAATTGGAATTACAGGGAATGTTTTTTCTTGAAAAAGCTTAATAGGCGCCAATTGGTATAGGCTATATGATTTAAAAAAAAAGGCATTGCCCCTTTCATGCTACGGCCGATTTAAAGCATACAGCGCAACCAAAGAACCTAATACAGGGTGACACAAAAAAAACGGTCATCACCTAAAGTTGAATAACGTTTGAAACAATCAATCAATTCTTTCCATTTTTCAGATTTACCAATAAGTATTAATGTTATAAGAGTCTACCAAATTTGACCCTCGAGATGCCATGGACTACTGAGCAAAAGATATTTATAGTTGAGGCATATTTTCGGCAGAAGTCTATCCACGCAGCTCAATTGCAATTCAAAGAACGGTTTAGATGTCGTGAATTTCCTGTTCATTCAATGATCTACAGATGGGTCAACAAGTTCAGAACCCATGGGACTGTGCATAACCTCAATCTTAAAGACACTAGCAGACAATCATACTCTGGACGACCGAAATCATCAAGGACACCGCACAACGTTGCTGCAGTCAGAGACTCTGTTGTCCGCAGCCCAAGCAAGTCTGTGCGTCGGCGAAGTCAGGAGCTTGGAATCAACCGAGAGTCCGTGCGGAGAATTTTGATCGCAGATCTCAACCTGTATCCTTACAGGATACAGATTAAACAAAAGCTTACACTTGATGACATAAGGAAGCGCGTGATCATGTGCCAGTGGTTTTGCGACAAGATTGACGCTGTGCCAGACTTTCTTGACAATGTCTGGTTTTCGGACGAGGCACATTTTCTGTTGTCGGGTCACGTGAACTCTAAAAACAACATCTTCTGGGGAAGCACATCCCCTGAGCACTGTCTGCAAAGGCCATTACACTCTCTGAAGTGCACTGCCTGGGTTGCCATCTCCAAACATGGCATCATTGGACCATTCTGGTTCGAGGACGACAATGAGCAGTGTGTGACAATCAACACCGAGCGATATGTCCAGGTGCTTGGCAAGTTCTGGACAGCACTTGGTCGACGGAGAGAGGTCGTCAGGGTCCTCCAGTGGTTCCAGCAGGATGGTGACACCCCCCACACCTCAAAAGAATCATTGGCATGGCTACAGCAGCGTTTTCCTGACCGACTGATCAGCCGCAGGTGTGACCCGCAGTGGTCGCCGTATTCACCGGACTTGAACCCCCCAGATTTTTATCTGTGGGGATACCTTAAGGACCGGGTCTATGCCAACAACCCCCAAAGTATCCCTGACCTGAAGGCAGCAATCACAGCAGCAATAAGAGCGATCCCAAGGGAGGAATGCAGGAGGGTCATCGAGAATTTTGCCCGCCGGATCCAAGTGTGCCTGCAGCGCCGGGGAGCTCATTTCGAGCACATTTTTTGAGCGCCAGTGAAACAAAGAGGTTTTGTAGTACAGACTTGAAATTTTCGAGTTGTCTGCTACACAGGACGTGACCTAATGTAGCTGAAATTTTGTGTCAATATAAATAAAACTTTATAAGTTATTCGAATTTTGGTGATGACCGTTTTTTTTGTGTCACCCTGTATCACAAATATAATTGCGTAAGGTGGGCTACCACTAAATACTTTATTTCTTTGATTGTAAAAACGATCACCATTTGGGTGATGCCATCATTTTTGATTATTTTTCACTTCTTCCCACTAAAGCTTTGAAAAATAGTAATGATAGTTTGTAATATCATTCTTTTCTTTTGAGTAGTACCAGTCTTAATTAATAGACCAACATGATCACCGTTACTTGTACAGGAGCTATGGCTTATATTTTCTACAACTTTGGTTGCTGCTCTCACAAATGTTTGTACGATAAAGCCGGAGCAGCTACCTTTATTGATACATTTCAACTCGGCACAAGTGATAGCATAACGTGCCGGGGTATAATCGCAACAACTAAAAAGAAACATGCTTTCTATTTTGTTTATAATATCTATATAGGGCTACCGGGATTAAAAATAAAAATTTGGAGAAAACAAGGACTCTTTAACTCCTATGAGCACACCGAAGCAGAGAAAAACGTACCTGCAACATAATGTGTAGCCAGCAAGGATTTCAGAAAGTTTGAGGGGAAATCAAAAGAAAATAACGTCATTTTGTCAAATCGCTTCAGATCGAAAATGTTATTGGTATTTTGCTTTATAATACCTTTATAGAGCTACCGTAATCAAATCTTCAAAATTTGAGGAAAAGCAAGGGCTTTTTTTAACTCCCCAGGGCACGCCAAGCAGGTAGAAAACAACATGGAACATAATGCGTAGCCAGCAAGGACTTGGGAAAGTTCGAGGGGAAATCAAAAGAAAACAATGTCTGTACGAGAAATTGCACCATATGAAAATGATTTTTGCTATTTTGCATCAGAATAGCTTATTATCAGAAATGCGTTTCCTACTTCCAAACTAAGGGAAACCCAAGACCCCCTTGGATTTACGTAAGCAATAAACAGAGCACATAGACTTAAGCATAGCCATGACCTTTAAAAAATTCTATCACGAAAAAAGCGCACCAAATCGTGAAAATCTTATGTACAGAAAAAACATAAACTTATCGTTACTGTTGATACATGCGCCCAATGGGTGAAGCAGGCTTGATAGGCTGAACCGACATTCTCAATCCCAGCGTTGCTGATGGGGGCATGGGTGTGACGCCGACATATACTCTAAATCAAAAATTTTTTGGTTTGCTGATATGCTGCCTGATAAGGTATCTATGTCTGTTACAGACGAAATATTCTCAAGAGAATTTTAATTAAAAACTGATTCTCACCCTAGCAAAGCTGCAAGGCCTCTTTCTACATCAACCACATATAGCTGCTGGAGACCTACATTTATAATTCATGTCTTTGTGCTGTTAGCAATTCTAAAAAATAATATCTGGAACAGCCAATTCTATGAAGTTTTCATTGTCTACTTTCACGAGCTCACGTGAGAATCTCGTAGATTTGCAGCACTATAAAACTTCCTCTGTCATAAAACCTCAGTCATTTTAGGTCTTTCTCAAAATCAAATTATATTAGAAGTGTAAATCTCTGCTATTAAAGTTTGAATTGTTTCAGAAAGTCACATACAGTCAGTAAGTGTATGTATTATAAGCTTCCAAATTTATTGTTAACAACGAGTGCTTATTGTTACCTTATTATGTAATTCTTGTACCTTTTAGTTACCTTATTAAGGGTTCTAACAAGAACAAAACCGGTAGTGGAAGTAGTATTTCATTCAACTGATTGCAGTTAGCCTTTAAGCCTTAATATCAATTAATCAAATTAGTATGTAATTCTTGTTACTTAATTTGAGATACAATCAAAACTATAATAGTATCAGTAATGATACCATACTCATCTATTGTGGTCTCTTTGTTTCTATTGTGTGTAATCTTCTCACATAATTATTATTATTTATCGTCGTACTGTAAATGCCATCGCTATTCGCTACTTTAATCATTCTATTCTACTCATTTTTGCATCCAAATCAAGTGTGAGGTTTGGCTATTTGTTTATAATTGTTTAATTATTCCAGAAAACCTGTCGCAGTATCGACGCCATTCATACATGATTAATCGGATTTTTTTGCGTCTGAATTAAATTTGATTCGATCATCAAGAGTGCCGTTAGATAGCGCGATTGAGTTTGCGCTGTCCGCTAAGACCTTCCCTTCAAACCGTGTGACTAGGATAGCAGCAGTCACAATGTCTACATTACAAAGCAATGTAATTAAATCTCAAGTTTAAGAAAAAATCAAAAATATAAAACCACAAGCTTAACAATTAGTAAAACTAAATTTAGAGAGAATATTTTGTTTGAAAATAACTTGGTATGATGGGCGCCTACTAGAATATGGCAATTGACTTCGGGAAAGCCATAGCCGCTTTTGTTGCTATACCGGAAACAAGGAAAATGGTGCAGTCAAAGAACTTAATGCCGCAAATACAAATAGGAACGGGGCAGCACCAAATCTCAAAGCACGCTTACAATTAAATGGTTTATCTCTGCAATTGTGAAAGCACTCACCATTTGGCCGCCATCATCATTTTTGACTGTGTTTAAATCCCTCTCTTCTCATCCTTTTTACAAATATTAATGGTAGTTTGTGACAAGATTCTTTGTTTGTAAACATTACCAGTCTTGATTGAGGGATAAAAATTGTCACCATTACGTGTGCAAGAATTATGCATGTGCACAAAAAACACAATTTTTTCGTTTTTCTTTACGCAGGTGAGCAGTGGTTGAAGCTGGCTTGGCCGGCTGAACCAATTTTTTTAAACTTCGACCTTACTGATAAAGGACCATGTGGGCGACGCCGGCAGAGCCGGCTCGTCATATGATAATGTTTTTCAAAAACTGTATTTTTTTACAAAATTACTTTACTTGAAACTGATTTCTTACCTTAATTTTTAACCGATTTTTAAAATTTTTTTTAAAAGTTAAAGTTAATTTCAAGGTAATTCCAATAATATATCACTTGTACCTTCACTATTTGCTTTCCAGCAATATGTTACTCTAATTGCTTATGGCTAAGGATTAGTTTACAATTGCTAATCAAGAATTCGTTGCCATATATAATTTTCCTTTTTTAGTTAAAAAATTTTCCTATTGCACCTAAGCAACTTGCAATTTTTATAAAAAGATAGTTCTTTGATACACTTTGACTATTATCCTTGCAAGCATGGTTCTTTGGCAGTATTCGTCTAAATTTGTAAAAAGATTCATCTGAAAATGAAGTTATTAAAAATTTTTAAATGTAGCCTGCTGGTCAAGCACGCGCTAAACTTTGGTACCTGGACATCCCAAACTGCAATTTTCCAGAAAAACTAAGTTGTGTTTCATTTTGTCTTTGCTTTTTCAAAAGCATGGTTCTTTGATATTATCTATCAAAATTTTCAAAAAGATTCATCTAAAAATAAAGTCTCTAACAGTTTTTAAGGTAGCCAGCTCCGAGCAAAACATTGATAATCCCCCTAAAAAACATGGAAGTAAAGATGGTCCTGTTTTATCGTTTGCAGCAAAATGTTAAGTCTCGAACCACATATCGTCTAAATATTATAGTAATTTTCTCTGCCGTTATGTGAAGCCGGCACATCTGGCTGATTTGATATTCTTATTCTCGACATTACTGTTGGAGGCTTTCCTATTGCAATAACTTAACCATAAGTGCTTAACTTGGGGTTAGTTTGCACTTTGCATGGCAGTGCTTAGCCAGGACCAAGCAGCATGTGTACAGCCAGAGGCTTTAGTTCGAACAAGTAGGCATGCAATTGCAAAAAATAGCAAGCAACGGTCCTAATATTTTGCATTTTCAATCCCCCCTTACACTTTTAAATTGGATGAATGATAGTTTGTGGCAAGGTCCTTTTCTTGTGAGCCATTTCCTGTGTTGACACTTTTCCTATTGATGGCTTAGGGACACCAACGGATTTACCAGAGTGATAAATTTCTCTTTTTTTGTAATAGCCTTTAACGTGGACCTTTCAACGATTTTATTTCATATACTATGGAATTTGTTCCGAAAAAAAATTTAAATGAGAAGACAAGTATCAAGTACAGTTGGTCAAATATTCGATTCAATTTGATAGTTTTTTAGATTTCACGAACTAATTAATTTTTCCGATTTCAGTACTATTTTTTTCCTGCGAAATTTTTGAATATTTCAAATGATATGGAATGATATGACGAACATGCGACTGATCGCATACACCAACTACAGAACAATCAACACTTATCTGTGGAGCAACGAATGATCTTATTCAAGTAGAATCAAAAGAAAACATCATGTTATTAACTTGCGAAGCAAATTTTCGGAACAAAAGATTACTGCCCGTACAAGATCTTTAATTTAATGGTCAAAGTTTAAATGGACTGCCGCCTGTCAAGAGCTCTGCAAAGAAAAACGCAGCGCTGATAATGTAACACATATGTTACACGATTAGTAATTGTTGTATGATTATGACGTAACAACTATTTTTCTGAAATTCATTGTAATTTTGTAGTTTCCAAACAATGAAGGAATTGTCTCAAATTTCATGAATTAGAATCTTATGATCCTCAAAGGGTTAATTGACCGGCGGTCAGTGCGCTTCAGATCCAAACGTGGTAAGAAAATATTTAACAGCCAGTCTTCATTATTAGACTAAGATGATCACCAATACCTGCATAGGAATTACGGACGAGCATAAAAACATTAACTTTTTGTTACTGTTTACACAAGTGCCCGATAGTTTCAGCCGCCTGAACCGGCTGAACCGATATTTTTAACCCCGACGTTACTGATAGGGGCCCTGCGGGCAATGCCGGCAGAGTCAGATAGTTACCAATAAAAGGATCAAATTTTGCATTTAATGAGGGTTTTTTATCGAGTGAGAAATTATAAAACTAACTCAAGACACACTGATTTTTGTACTTTTTAAGCAAAAGCCATTACGGCGCCCATTGTCAACTTGAAGTTTGTTTTCTTACACTTATTTGAAGGAACGGAGAGAATTCGTAAAATAAGTTAGAGTTTCTTAGACCTCTCTTAATTCAAAGTACTCGTCGTACAATCAAGATTAGGGGCGTAGGGACGATGCTCCCATTAATACTAACTATCGCTTATGGTCGTAAAAATATAATTTGGTTGAAGTTGGCTACAAACACAATAAATTACAAATATTAGAATACATTTTGTGAAAACAAAAAATCGTTGGCATAGTGTTGCTTATTTAGTTGTGGATTGATTTCCTTGATTTCACGAAGCTTTTCAAATCAGTAAACATTATACGTCATCCGTTTTAACGAAGTCTATATCATTGCATTTGCTTATTTCGTCATGAACACTATTATATTATATTTAGCGTGTTTGTGTGCTGTTATTGTTCAATTACTAAATTTGCATACATATTTAATATTAATTTGAAGGAACAGTAAGTTTTTTCGATTCATTGTTGAAACAGCTGTTTCATATCTCTGGTGAAAGTTTTCAACCGTTTGTGCCGTCAGTAATTTCTGAGAAAATAAAGAAAACACACAGTAACAAGGAAAGTTCATTATGACGTCATTTTACTTCAAAAGAATGCATTCTTTGCTAATGAACGTGTCAGATGCTGGCTTTTATTTTAAAGAAAAATCATTAAAGAAAACGGTTTTTAGAAAATGAATTTTGATGATGAGATTATCATGACATCATCAACTTTCCTATGACACTTTTCTTCACATCACCTTTCTTGTGACAATTGAGAAAATGATCCATCGGTCGAAACTTCATGCCTTTGCACCTAATACCTTTAGAGGAGTTAACGGTAATATGCTAACACACGAAAAAAGTTGGGATTCGGAGTACATAAATCAAAATTTCCAATAAGATGCACGATAAACAAGAACACACCAGGAAAATTTTTCAGGAGAGAGCGGATAGCCCAAGAATTCTTATGATCTTTATAAAAGTTCTTTACAAAAATTCATGAACATTTGTTCAAACACCTCTGAAAGGTCTTAATGCAAATGATTTTCTAGGTACATTTCAAACAATATTTGCGTTTTCTCTCACTAATTGTTGTAAAAAAATTTTCGATTAAATATTTCAAAATGCCCGTTAGCAAAGCTAAGCACCAACAATGATTTATAATAAGCTAAATATACGTTCCTCATATCGTTTAATTAGTTCTCCCTTTTCATTTTTGGTTAAACGGTACGGACGAACATTTGCTGACCAAGTTGATCCCGGAGAGAAAATAAACCACTCACTGAGAATCATAATCTCCATTTCGCAGAGAGAAAACATTTCTTCGAGGTTGATCCAACCAGTCTCTTTCCAGCACTGTTCATATTGCTTTGTTAAATACGTTTCTATGTGTTCCGTTGGTTTTATAAAGTTTTTGTTTATTGCAAGAATATTTTCATAAACATCGTCACGAAACTTTTCAATTTTTGTCGGCATTGCAATATAAATTGGTATTGGCGTTTGATTTACAACATCGTTTGAAATGTTCAGTTCTTTTTCTATAGCTTGTGTAATAACCTTGGCCAAATGGTCAGGCTTTCCAAACTTATTTAGTTTTACGCATTCCTCCTCCCATCTTACTCTTATTCTTGGCCGACCACAATGATGAGGATACCAGTCTGTTGGTTCGTATCTCCAATGAAATGCAACGTATTTTTGATTGTTTAAAACATCCCGAATGTAATCCTTGGCCGCTTCTATTATGCACGGAGGATGCCTGATTGCATCTAGTGTTGCGAAAATCAACTCTTCGTTTGTTGCATCGAAATGATTTTTGTTTTCTTTCAGAGGAATCGCCATTTTATAACTGTTAGGCATGTCAAGGACTCTAAACACAGTTGCAGCAACTGCGCACTTTGCTGTAGTGCTGTATTCAGTTGTGATATTGTCCACATCGATGCGTGATTCTTGCTGTAGTATTTTTTTTGATTTGGAGTTTGGCAAAGCGGGAATTTCGTAAACATTGTTGCCGGTCGTTTTCAGACGAGATGGAAAAGGGATGCTTTTGTCAATGCGTGAAGGATGAAGTATTTTCATTCTTGTATCCGCTTCAAACATTCTGATATCTCCTTCATTGTTGGGACTAAACTAGAAAAACATGATTTTTTTTTAACAAGCTCATTCATGAGCACTGCAATTGTGCGTTAGTTACTTATACGATTCATGCCGTAAGCATTCTACGAATTTAGACAACGTCAACTGTTTGTAGTGAGATAGGAGTGCCAGCTGTTGATTCCCAGCTACACGTTCCATTTCAGTTTGTTGTAAAGCAAAGGCTGTTTATCGATCTTAATCTAAAAAGGAGCATTCTTAAAATTATGGTTGATGATTTTATTAGCATTTTACAAATGAACGTTATTTTTCGAAAGCCCATAGAGCTGTCAAAACATCCGTGACTATTTACTACATTAGCAGTTTCACCTGAAAAACGACGTCAAACGAGTCTCCACATTTTTCCCGCAATTCGTACCAAGGAATACAAGAAACAAACTTGCAGAGCCTCTCCACGTCAATAGCTTGATATGGAGGGAATGAGCCGGGATGCCAGAAATGACCGCGAAATTTTGGAATAACCAAAGTTCTGAAACAATAATCAAACTTGTCTGTAGTATCAATCGTAATTTGTTAAATAAAAACAGATCCAACCGGGCCGCATGAAACATAGTTGGAATCTTGAGGTCCGAATAAGATTATATTAATCAGGGTATATTTTGTTGGCTATTACTCATTAATTGACAACTTGCTATTATTGCTACTAGCAATACACCGTTGAACATAATAATACAATATATTTAGACAATTCAAACGTTTTCGGCGCTACATTTCGCCCTCATCAGGATCTATACACAAATATTTACAGCATTAAAACTTTCGTTGAACGAAAACACAAAAAACATAAAGTAACTTGAAATAGTTCTGATAAAAAACAGTAAAGCTTCATTCTACGGTCTTCGTAATTGTCTGGTCACTACTAACAAAGAATTTGATAATAAAAAAAAAAGAAAAACAATTGCCTGCTAGGAGTTAATCGGATTTAGGGTTTTGTAAATAATTGTTTCAAATATATGGAAATTACAGTAAAGTTCGGTGCAAAATTGTTTGATTAAATGATTAAATAAATATTTTTGATTAAAACACGTTTAGTAAAAATGACGCTCCGTTTGCATAGAGTTGTTTGTTTAGCACAGGGTTGCTTCTTTTGATGACCAAGGCTTCATGGATTTTGGCTTCGTAGGATGTTTGGCATTTTCTAATTATTTCAAATTGCCCCATGTTATTCGGCCGAGTTTTGCACGAACTGCATTTTTTTATATGTTCTTTGATGGCACTTTTACTTGACCTTGAAACATTTAAGTGCTCCCCTGGTCTTATACTCAAATGTCTTGCGGACGTACCGATGTACGTGACGTTCACATCACGTGAACAGGTAAACTTATAAACGACATTTGAGTTCAAGGCCAGAGGAGTTTTGCTTTTCAAAGAGAAATATTCCTGCACTTTTGTTGTTTTGTAGACGATTGTGATTTTAATGTCAAACCGTTTCTTTATTAGTGATTGAATTTGTAGACCGAATTCTTTTGAGATTTTTCCGAGATAGGGGATGATAAAAAGATTGATAAATTCTGTTTCGGTTTTACTGTCTGTTTTTTCTTTTTGAAATTGGCATAAAATTTTGTTAAAAAAATGGATTGGATAACCGTTACTGTAAAAAAGATTTTTCAAATAAGCAACTTCTTTTTGGAAGAGATAGTCCGTTGAACAGGTAATTTTTGCTCTATTGAGAAGACACAAAATAAGACCTTTTTTCCAAATTTTGGGACAAAAAGCATTGAAATTTAACAATAATCCGGTGTTAGAAGGTTTTCTCCATGTCCAGGTATCAAATTTATCTAAGTTAATTTTTATTTCCACATCCAAAAATGGAATTGTATTTTTAGCCTGTTCTAAAGTAAACTTAATATTGGGGTGCTGGGTGTTAAGCTTTTCCAGGAATTTGGTGCATGATTGGTCACTATCAAAGATTGCAAAAATGTCATCAATATATCTGAGATACAGTTTGGGAGATGCTTCCGGTTCATTGCATAAAAGTTGGTTTTCCGTATGAGCCATAAAGAAATTTGCGAGTGTTGGTCCTAGTGGACAGCCCATAGTGACGCCATCAATTTGTTTATACAGTGTGTCTTTATACAAAAACAATCCTTGGGTCGCCAGACGCATCAACTTAACAAAAACATCTTTTTCAAAAGCAGGGGGGCTGGGATTATTTTCTTTGTATATGTAATTACCAATCATATTTATTGTTTCTTCCAGCGGCACGTTGGTGAATAGAGAAACTACGTCGAAACTGACCATAATTTGGTGAGGAGATGGAGAAAATTCTTTTAGCTTGTCTAACAAGTGAAATGTCGAGTCCAGCATAAATTGATTTGGAATGTAGGGTTTAATAATTTGATCAAGAAATTTGGCTAGATTATATTCTGGCGTGTCAATCATTGAGACTACTGGTCTTGCAGGATTGCCTTGTTTATGCACTTTTATAGTTCCGTATAGTTTTCCTGGTGCACTTCCAGTTGACACAATTTTGCTGGTTATGCTGTTATATGATTTTAGATACTTATTAATGTGGTAATTAATTGAATTTTCTTTGGCAATTATTGGATGTACTTTTCCATCTGTGTTAACTTTTAAGAATTTTGTGGATCGTCAATAACGTGGTCAAGTTTTGAATAGTAATCTTCACTATTTAACACAACAACTCCATTTCCTTTGTCGTACTGACATATTTTAATATTTTTGTTTTGGCGTAGTTTACGGAGAGTAGAGTGGAGGCTTTGGTTTTGATTAGTTGAACAGAGACGATTACTTTCTGTTAAAAACCTTTTCAGATAGAATTTGGTTTGATCTTGAAATTCATCATCAATATGAATATTGGGATTCTTTCGTTTGAGGGAATAAATAAGTTTCTCTATATTGGCCTTCACTTCATCCTGTTTTACTTTCTTTGGTAGAATGTGGTGCTTCAGTCCGTATCTCAACGCATTTGTTTCTTTTAGGCTGAGTTTCTTATCACTGAAATTGGTTATAGCATGTGGAACTCTCGATGTTTGTTTCCTGTATAGATTTATCAGTTTGCGTTGGTGAGTGTTTAGGATAGTTTTTGCACTTTGCTCAAACTTTTTCTTCAGTAGACCAATAAAACAAGACTTTTCTAAGAAGCTTAATTCTTTAAAAATTCCTGTTTTGACAGTTTGGTATTTGCGATCAGCTAAGTTCTCTTCATACTTGATTTCTTTCAGTTTCTTCTTAACTACTAACCGGTATATGTCTCTTGGCTTGTTGTATACCTTAAGATTTGGGGGCTAAAACTTCAAAAATTCCTGGCAAAGGTCGAGCTCTAGACAGGTTTGCAGATATTTCAAATCTAATTTAATTTTTACTGTTTTCCATCCTACCTTTTCCAAGTTTTGTAGTTTTCGAACAGTGATGCCTCTCTTGGTGCTGATTCGATAATACAATTTCGGTAGAGAGGTGACTTTTAGTATCCTTGATAATGACCAATCATGATCTTTGATAATGACCAATCATGCACCAAATTCCTGGAAAAGCTTAACACCCAGCACCCCAATATTAAGTTTACTTTAGAACAGGCTAAAAATACAATTCCATTTTTGGATGTGGAAATAAAAATTAACTTAGATAAATTTGATACCTGGACATGGAGAAAACCTTCTAACACCGGATTATTGTTAAATTTCAATGCTTTTTGTCCCAAAATTTGGAAAAAAGGTCTTATTTTGTGTCTTCTCAATAGAGCAAAAATTACCTGTTCAACGGACTATCTCTTCCAAAAAGAAGTTGCTTATTTGAAAAATCTTTTTTACAGTAACGGTTATCCAATCCATTTTTTTAACAAAATTTTATGCCAATTTCAAAAAGAAAAAACAGACAGTAAAACCGAAACAGAATTTATCAATCTTTTTATCATCCCCTATCTCGGAAAAATCTCAAAAGAATTCGGTCTACAAATTCAATCACTAATAAAGAAACGGTTTGACATTAAAATCACAATCGTCTACAAAACAACAAAAGTGCAGGAATATTTCTCTTTGAAAAGCAAAACTCCTCTGGCCTTGAACTCAAATGTCGTTTATAAGTTTACCTGTTCACGTGATGTGAACGTCACGTACATCGGTACGTCCGCAAGACATTTGAGTATAAGACCAGGGGAGCACTTAAATGTTTCAAGGTCAAGTAAAAGTGCCATCAAAGAACATATAAAAAAATGCAGTTCGTGCAAAACTCGGCCGAATAACATGGGGCAATTTGAAATAATTAGAAAATGCCAAACATCCTACGAAGCCAAAATCCATGAAGCCTTGGTCATCAAAAGAAGCAACCCTGTGCTAAACAAACAACTCTATGCAAACGGAGCGTCATTTTTACTAAACGTGTTTTAATCAAAAATATTTATTTAATCATTTAATCAAACAATTTTGCACCGAACTTTACTGTAATTTCCATATATTTGAAACAATTATTTACAAAACCCTAAATCCGATTAACTCCTAGCAGGCAATTGTTTTTCTTTTTTTTTTATTATCAAATTCTTTGTTAGTAGTGACCAGACAATTACGAAGACCGTAGAATGAAGCTTTACTGTTTTTTATCAGAACTATTTCAAGTTACTTTATGTTTTTTGTGTTTTCGTTCAACGAAAGTTTTAATGCTGTAAATATTTGTGTATAGATCCTGATGAGGGCGAAATGTAGCGCCGAAAACGTTTGAATTGTCTAAATATATTGTATTATTATGTTCAACGGTGTATTGCTAGTAGCAATAATAGCAACTTGGATACTAAAAGTCACCTCTCTACCGAAATTGTATAATTGACAACTCATTCAAAAGCTATAAGAAAAGATTTCACAGTTGCAATTCTTCTACGATTTGTGGGAATCTTTCTAAAATTTTTTCTCGATTGTAACATGCTCTTTCGCTAATGGTACTGGTGCACATGCACTTCTTGTTGTTCTACTCCTTCTCAATTTGGTAAAAAATATTTTCCCCAATCCCATTTTTACCTTGTAATACTACTTTGAATAGCCTCAGCAATATAAAAAATTGACAACTTATGTGCAATTTCAGGAATTTAGTCAAAAATAGAACTTTAATGAATCTTTCTGGGTCGTAAATTTCTTACCCTTGAAAATATCCTATGTATTTCTAAAAAATCATTGATGCTTTTAATGTCAAGAAAAGGGTAGAATATAATCACAAAATTTGAAAGTTGTTTATTAAATATATAGTACAGTGAGAAGAGTCGCTTGCGTCAAATATACAAAAGGGGCTATACAGCTTTTTTGTGATACGTCCTAGCATTTGATTAAGTACCGGCATGACGTAATTCGAAGCCAATTGGCAAAAAAGTGCTAAACCGCATCACATCATCCAAGAGTCAAAAAGGGTTTTTATAGCTCAACAAGCGATTGACGAAGTTCGTGCGGATTTTAGGTCACATAAATTGCTTAAGTTCTAGTTTGCAGGGTATATTTTGCCCAAATCTTGGTATCGGTTTATGTTTTGTACTGCAGCACTGATGCAGCTGCTTTATGGGCTGAATTAAATTAGACTACATGTTACTTGGTTTACTAGTTTTAGCTGATAAATTTTTACACAACTGCTTAAAAACCACTGTAAAGTGTTTACTATTTTTCCGAATTTTCGATCTCCAAACAGTATGGATACCATTTACTTTCATAACAATTTCTCATTGATCCATTGTCACATTAGTTTGATTGACACTTGGCCTTACCTATTGAGTTTTATGGCAAAAAGCGTGCTATCCACCATTCCTATCACTTGATTGTTGGGACCCCATACTATTCCTGGATATATAAAACGAGTAGGGTCTAGTTTTATTCGAGGATTTTCAAACGTTTTGACTTCTGCAGGATAAGACCAAAAAGAACAGTTTCTAGCTTTTTGTTTAACAACATTTGTTGCTTGATTTGGCTTCTTTGTTTGTTGTTCATGTTGATGTTGTTGTTGTTGTTGCTGCTTCTGTTGTTGTGCTTGCTGCTTCTGTTGTTTTTGCACTATTTTTTCTTGCTTCTGCTGCTGCTGCTTTTGGTATGATTGCTTCTGTTGTTGCTTTTGTACTTTTTTCTCCTGCTGCTGCCGCTGCTCTTTTTGTTGCAGTGATCGCTTTTGTTGCTGTTCTCGTTGTTGTTGTGGATAATCTTTACTATTGCGACTCACTGGGCTTTTCGCAGTTAATTTTTGAAGAGGCTTTGAACCGGTAGACCTTGTTGCATACATGAAGTTATCAAAACTTTTATGTAAGATTTTATTCCTGGAAAATAGAGTACTACTGGAGTAGTGGTATAAATATATATAACCAGTACAGCAACATAAAGCGATTAAAAAGCAAGCAAGAGTAACTATGTGCAACTTATTCTTTGTTTTTAAATACATTATGGCACGTAGGCACAATGCTCCTGCAAAAAATGTTTATAATTGTATCATTAAAGCAAAATAACACCGCTTGCTACGTTTGCAGTGCAAAGTCATCATTCCATTTTAAATACTGGATTGCAGTCAATTAAACAAATATTAAAATGCATTGTTGGTTAGTATCAAGGTTGTAAATTCCAGAGGGCATGGGAGAAGTATCCTCTCAATAATTTAAAAAATGGAAAGCTCTTGCAATTACTTTCTCCGATGTTGACGTAAGCAATTTTTTTTAATTGATGAGAACAATTTTGGGTTTGATAATAATACATTCTTCTTTCACTCAAAACCAGTATGTTGGCTGCTTTTGTGAAGTAACATCAATAAATTATCTACATCATAAAGCGCAATTCTGTCTGTCCGTTTGACCGTCCGTTTGTCTGTTTTAACTCCTCCGAACTTACTGGGTATATGATCATGAAGCTTAACGTGTTTGATTACCTCACCATGGTAAGTGTCATAGGGAGTTTGTGACGCAATGATGACGGCATTATCAAAGATAATTTTTGTAATTCATTTTCTTAATGGAGAAAAACGGCTTTTCATTCACACATACACCAGTCTCCAACTTACCAATTGGCAAAAATTTTACCAATTTCGGAGTTAAAATGACGTCACAAATAACGCTTGATTGCAAGATTTATTTTCGTATTATATTCTCAAGAAATACTGACCGTAAAAACGCGATTGAAAACTTTTTCGGAAGTTATAAACAAGATGCTCTCGATGAAAAACTTTGAAAACAATTTGAGCTTTACTTGAAATGTAATGAGCAATTTGTTTTAAGCATTGTGCCGCAAGCACGTTCTTTTCTCAAACGCGATATACCACAAAGGGCGCTTATTTGCGACAAGTCAACATAGATATATGACATACAATGTTGCCACTCTTTGGGAGATTACTGCCAACCTTGCGATATTGTAAAATTTTTTTCTTGAATTGACTAACCTACTATATAAAGCACAATTCTGTTTGTCTGTGTGTCTGAGTCTCTGTCTGTTTTAACTCCTCTGAAACTGCTAGAGGTACAAACATCAAACTTGGCACGATTGATCACCATCCCCGTGGTGAGTGTCATAAGGGGGTTTGTGACGTCATGATTACGTCATAACCAAAAATAATTTTTTTAATTGTCATTACTTGACAGAGGACAACCGCTTTTTGCTCAAATGAGAACCAGCTTCCGACTCATCACATTCCAAAAACTTTCATTTGTTTCAACGATTCATTAAGCAATATGTGTTTTGTTCTTTCTCAAAAAGTACTAATCGCACAAACACGATTAAACGTTCTTTTAGGAAATATTAAGAAGCTGCTTTTGATAAAAACAACTTTACAACATTTAATGCTTATTTAAATAGGCTACTAGTACTTCTTTATTTAAGCACTTCAAGCCCTCTATGCAGTTTTTCTTCTCTTTTTCCCTTGCACGCTTAAACTGGCTTTATGATGTGATAATATATCTCGTACGATTAACACAAATGTCTGCTACCGCAGATCATAATAGCAAGATGTGTACAAAAATTGCACCCTTTTTGCAAAATCAGTTTATTGAAACATTGATTTGCGACCTCATTTCTCAAGTGATTTTCAAACTTTTTTCGACAAATTAAAGGGTATTTCAAGGCAATTCCGATAGTGTACAATATGTACAATTAATATTAGTTTTTATACTGAAAAAACTGAATTTCAAGACCTGGGGTGTTACTTTTTACCCCTTCCAAAAGTATTGACTTCAGTAAAAACAGTTAACTTTAATACAAAAACGTTATAATAAAGTACTAATAATTACTATTCTTTGAAAGCTTAAGAAATTTGCTTTCCAGCAATATGTGACTCCAATTACTTCAGGCTAAGGATTAGTTTATAATGGCTGATGAAAAATTGGTTGCCAGACATGATGTTTCATTTTTAGTTGTACAATTAAAGGTTGAGAATCCCTGGCCTACAGTGACGAAGAAGTGGTAAGTAGCGATCCTAATAATAATGGCTCAAAACGCATTGTGAGGGCATAATGTTAAATGACATCGCAATGCTTAACACTACGTAGTGAGAACAGCAGCAGGCGGTAAATTATCCACTATCATTTTGATAGCGAACATAAATGGTAAAGCCCATTACTGATAGTTGTGATTGCAAGGATATCTTTACAAAATAATAATCTTCATTTAACAGTAGGAAGGTCTGGATTAGGGGCAAAGTTAAATGTAATAAAATCCAAAATTTAAGAAAAGATCAAAATTAAACAATAATAGCATCAATCTAAAACACTGAATTAAGAGGGAATATTTTTGTTTGAAAATAGATTAATAGGCGTTTGTTACAATAGGTTATATGACTTAAAGGAAAGGCAGGGCCCCTTTTCATGCTATGGCCGAATCAAAGCAAACAGCGCAGGCAAAAATCGTAATGTCACCAACATTAATATGAAAGCGTGCGCATCAAATCGTCGAACATGCCCACCACTAAACAGCTCATTTCTTTAATTGGTCAAAACGACCACCATTCGGGCGACGCCATTAATTTTGACTATATTTCACCTCCCTCCCCGTTTTAACACTTTTCAAAATTACGAATGGTATTTAGTGTCATCATTCTTTCTTTTTGAATACTTCAGTCTTGCTTTATAGACCAACATGATCACCATTAGATGCACAGGAGCTATGGCTTATCTTAAGTAAAACATTTCGTTGTGGCTTTAACAAATGTTTATACGGTGAAGCTGGTGGAGATGCAATAATTGATACGTTTTAATTCGGCACGGGTGATAGTATGGTCTTCCGGGGTTAAATCGCACCATAGTTTAATCGCACTGCCGCACACGATAGCGAACTGTACGGTACGAAGGCCAAACACACCACAACGCCTTTGATTTGCTGTTACTTCTATAGACCAAGTTTTAAAAACTGGCAAAAAATAAGAAATGCGCTGTTTTCACAAAATTGGCAGAATAAAGCGCAATAAGTTAATTTTATTTTTGATTTTGATAATTAGCGTAGAGTGTGTGGACTCAGAGATAATTTAAGTATTTTTCTGTACTTACTGATAATGATAGTTTCATTTTTTGTCATTTTTTTTACTGGACAAATAATTTTTACTGGACCTCTGTAAATACTAAATTTATCCAACTGTACGTTCGTCAAAAATAATTGAATAGCTCTACTCACCATCATTGTAATAAAATCCCAAGTTTAAGAAAAAATCGACATAAAACCATAACCATAACAATTTGTAAAACTGAATATAGAGAGAACAATAGCCGCTTTTGTCGCTATGCCGGAAACAAGACCAATAGCGCATCCAAATTAGGAACTTAATGCCACAAATATAAATAGGAAAGCGGCAGCACCAATTGGCAAAATAGGCTTACCATTAAATAGTTTATTTCTATAATTGTGAAAGCAACCGCCAATTTGGTCGCTACAATCAGTTTTGAATAAGTACAATCGCTGCTTCATCACAAGTATGAACAATAATTTGAGGCAAGATTCTTTGTGAGCATTACCAGTCATGATTAAGAAAATATAATGATCACAATTTCGTGTAGAAGAATTGTGAAAGTACATAAAATTCATTAACTTTTCGCTACTGTACACACAAGAGCCGAATAGGTGAAGCCGGCTTGGCCGGTTGAACCGAAATACTAAACCCGGACATTACTGATGGAGGGCCTCTGCCGGGCGACGCCGCAAAGCTGGCTAGCCTTAAGATATTTTAATTTCAGGTTTGCCTATCCTTGGGAAATTTTCCAAGATCTTCAGAAATCACTACCTATCTTAGGATTTGGGGAAAATTTTTTTAAACTGAATGTGAGTTTGTGGGTCGTCAGGGCCTATTTATGGAGATAAGTTACGCCACAATGTCTGTCGAAAAGCGGTCGATCTCCAGAAATGACCAGGCCATTGTGTTTTGCCAGCAGATTAAATTGTGCTCCTGCGTGCGTCAACATCGGGGCAGGAGAGCAATTAATCTTCAAAAAAAGATCTTCATGTTGATTTGGATAACCGATGTCAGAAAATACCTTAAAATCTGCGCTTAGAAGCAATCGTTCTCCGTAGAAGACAATCCAGATTTTATGCATGTGTTTACAATCTTTGGGAAATCTATGGATTTCACAACTTAAAAACTTGAGAATTCGAAAAATCAAGAGTGGCAACACTAATGGCATATAGCTTCAACTTTCGCGGCGACTTACCAAACCCAGCTTTATGACTTTCATGTCGGAAAATCTAAATGTAAAGAAAAAAGCTAACCGCTTACAAACCAATGTTAGCCATCTTAGCGCTTAACAGCGATAAATTGTTTTGAGTAACAAAAGCCCAGCCAGGGACTTGAGAAATTTCTCAGTGTAAAATCTCATCGCATACAGGGAATGGATTTTGCTCGCGTTTCTTGACAAAGAAAAACAGGCTTTTGCTCAAAAGAAAGCCAGCTCTACCATTTAGAGATTATTGATTCTGATTTTTCGTTTTCCTCATCTTCTCAAAAAATAAATATTTGTAATTGATAGATTGACTGTACGTAAGACTAATCTTAATTTAAAGTAGGTGGGCCAGGATTAGAACTCAGATGGAATGTTTTTGCTGGAAAATAGCTTATTAGTAGGGCCATTTTTTTTGACCTAAAAAAATATATTTTTGATTTTATTTTAGCAAAACTTTGTCTTTATTTTGACCTAACCGCTTTCGCCTATTATTTATGTCTCGTTGCACTTTTTTGATTAAAAATGTTTTATAATCCGCAATTTACATAAGTTTTTAAAAAAGAAGGTAGCCTACTTTAAACATTTTCTCAATCACTCAGTCTTGAAGCTAATGCAACAAAGCGACGTATGACGTCAAAACCTAGAATAACGAGCCATTGTGTGTACCGGTATCAATTAGTGTGTAATACAAAAAATGCGTTGTTATCGCAACTGTACTGTACATTAACAGTCTGTCTATGATGTTTTTAACGAAAGCCACACAGTATAATTACCAGGACTTTTTATTGTAATACAGCATCATATATTTTTTTACGTTCTTAACATGAAAATTTCTGTCTTTTCTCAGTAATTTACTGAGCATAGAAAACGATCTCTCAACAGCAGCAGAGGTTGGCTGGGCTTTTTGCAATAGTGCGTAGCTTGTTGGGTCAATTGTCAAGTTGGTACAGTTTATTATTGTTTCTAAATCAGAGTTGAATAGTCGTTTTTTAATGTAATTTTTAATTGCGCACAGATTATCATCGAATTGCATATTCTTCAGCAGTCCGTATGCTTCGGTTATCGTGCAGGCACTTCCTTCTAAGAACTCTACGTTGGCTGCTAGAGTTCGGTATTGATTTATTTTAACCAAGTCCGGCAACAAATCTTCCACATTGATAGCGTTTTTTGCTCTACTGACTAAGAGGTCTGCACTTGTCCAATTGTTGACAATGGTACGAACAGCTGGAAGGTTCTCACTGTAATATAAGGCGGCTCTAAGCCAAGTTGCCCATCTTGTAATTACAGGGTCAGGAAGAGATGACAGACCAGCATCATGAAAATCTTTCTTGCGATCTTTGTTATTTAATTGTTGTTGCCTTGATCGTTGGTATTATTTCATCAATATTTTTAAAATGAGCACGCACACGCATAGCGCAGTTATGTAGTAAGTGCGCAACGCAGGTGACATGCATCAAAGAAGGGTATAATTCCTTTAATGTCTTTCCAGCCAAAGACATGTACCGAACAGCATCAGTCAAGAACAATGAAAAATTCTCGCGTTTTATTTCAAGTTGTCGCAATATGTCATCCATAGTGTGCAGAATAATACTGCTATAAACATTGCTACCGCTGTCAAGTGGATGGCAATTAACGAGGAATGTCTGATTTGGGGCATCTAAGCTGCCCACAAGCACACTAATATACTTTTGTTTAGCAATCTCTGCTTCATCCACAATTAAAAAAATTTTTTGTCACGAAGTAGTTCTTGAATTTGTTCTTCTTTTTGGGATGCTAATTTAGCAACACATGCCCGGGCTGCAGTCTCCGAATGCAATACTTTCCCCATTGTAGCAAACAGAGACTTTAAAGAAGGATGGTTAAGTTTATGAAGTGGGATATCTGCAGCTATGAATGAAGAGACAACCTGTTCCTTGAAGTTTACTTGATCGAGTTGTAAAAAGGTTTGCTTACTTTGGAATTTGCTCTTCGTCTCCAATTTTCTTTGGTGTAGCTTACTTTTTCGGTGGCTTTCCACAAAAAACGTTTTGTCGCATTTGACCAACACGTCGCAAAGGTTGCATCGCAAGTCGCGGGCAGGAGTTGCCGAAAACTCATCCGGATATTCCTGGAAAATTTGCCTAACTTTCGCTGTAGAAGATTTGGCTTGTTTAGGCATTCTTTGCTTTGCAAGCTACGACTTAAAAAGACCACGTGTAAAGAACGCAAAGGCTTTATAGGAATAGATTAATCGTCTAACAATTATGTGTTCATGCATCAACAATGACGATTTCGTGCATAATAAGTGCTATTTCCTTCTAAATTATCGCACGCATTTTTACCATTGCAACTACTTCGGAAATTTAAAATCAAATAAAACTGCGCATAAAATTTTAATAGCAGCTTAAAAATTCAAAAAATATAAAAAAGATATAAATTTGTTTGTTTTTGTAAGGAAATTTTTGATGAAGACAATTTTGACAAGTTTTGACTTTATGCAAAATTTTGACTTTATTTTGACTTATAAAATCTACCAAAACAGACTCCTGAACACCTGAAACAAACGTTATTACACGTTTGATCATGTAACAAGGTCCTGAAAAAATGTTGACTTTATTGACTTTAGCGGGCCCTACTTATTGGGCATAATGGAATAGTGTGCGTGGCTTTGGAAGAAGACATGGTCCCTTTTCTCGCGATGCCAGAATTATGAAAAATGGCGCCGCCAAAGAACATAATATCACAAATGTGAATACTAAAGGGGACAGACCAAATCGTGAAATAGGCTTACCATTGAATTGTTCATTTCTGTTGTTGAAAAAAACGACCACCATGTTGGTGCCTCTATCATTTTTTACTTTGTTTCTCCCCCCCGCTCTTCTCACACTGGAAAGAAGGAAAGTTAGTTTGTAAAATCATACCTTTTAGTGTGTATCACCAGTCTTGATTAAAAGAGTAAAATGATTACATCTATGTGTGCAAAAACTATGGTCCTATTCACAAAAGTTTTTGTTGCTGCTCTCACAAAGCTTTCTGCGGTGAAACCGGCGCAGTTTGTAATACCATATTTTTAACTGTAATACTGTATTTTTACTATAACACCGTATTTTTATCGAGGCATCGGTGATGCCAACCCCTGCCGGAAAAATCTCACCATATTTGGAAGACATATTTTTGCTATTTTGTTCGCAAATAGCTTCATATCTCTGCCAATTCAAATATTCATTTTATTTTGTAGAAGTCTTTTAAAATCTTATTTCAACAGGAGAGGAAGGCAAAGAGGGCAAAATTCTAGCTTTAGCATAAAGTCTAACATACTATTGCTGTGACAATTGTCCATTCCAAATGCCAATAAATTTTTTGTCTAACTGGCCACGCTCTGGTCACCGTATAACTACAAAACGTTGGCTACTTACAAAAGCATGGTGATTGTAGTCAGTGGCAGTAGCGCAACAAGTGGTGCCTAAAGGGGATGAAGCCCCTGAGCTTGTGACAGGGGGCTGAGCCTCTCCAGGATAATTTCCAGGAATTACCTATCACATTTTGAGTAATTCAACTTGTTTGCAAATAGACGTTTCCTGAATGTATCCTAAACACATCATTATTGTGCTATTTTTATAAAACACTGTAACGCTAGGTTGTGAGTTGACTATTACCGTATTTTTCGGACCGTCAGGCCCACCGGACTATAGGACGCAGTATCAATAAACGTCTTCTAACGCGTTTATTTTCATACATAAGGCGCTTCGGACTACAAGGCGCATTTAATGAAATCAACCTCAACGCATTTTATCAGTACCGTACTTATATTTTATGATCAAACAATCAATTATTGTGTTCGCATTGCGTGAGAAGTGTAGGTCTAGTTGTCAGGTACCGCACATGTTGCAATACTTGCCGACGCATGTGTGTGTTTACGCACGTGAAGTGAAGAGAATGAGGGCAGGTAAAGAGAAAAAACACGCTCGTAAGGGGAATGAGTGTAGGCAATTTGATCGCAAGAAAGAAACAACAAGTTTGCTCTCAAGAAAGAACGAGTTGAGGTAGTACAATTGCGTCGGTAGCGCTTATTGCAACATAAAATTTGTTCAGAGCTTGGTGACAAAACGCAACCTGATTCACACATTAGACGCGCCGGACTATAAGGCGCACGTTCCATTTTTGAGAAAATTAAAGGATTATAAGTGCGCCTTATGGTCCGAAAAATACGGTAGGGGAAAGGCGGGTAATTTGATACGGCAGGTGACTTGATACACCCCCTCCACAGCTAATAGTAAAAATATTTAAAGTGAAACACTGCCATCTTTTGCGAGAAAACTTGAAAAAATTGTACTGGAAAAGGCGCGAAGGTAGTGGACAAACTAGAAGAAGATGAATTAATTGAAAATGTTGTTAGTTGCTGTTTGAGTAAATTTAAACATATTTTAAAATTTTGTCTTTGAGAAATCAGGTTGAGGTTTAAAAAGCTATAAAGTTGACCTGACTGTAGTATAAAGCATAGGCTGTTGAAAAAGGGGGACTTTTCTTATCAGCTATATTTACTGCTTTAACAAGGTAGCTATCTTTTTAAAAAGTGTAAAATGGGTCAGTTGATACAGCTGTGGTTACGTGAGTTGATACACTGTATCAAATGACCTGCTCTACCATAACGTAGTTTGTTTTCATTTGAATGGAGCTATAACAAACTTTATCGTTGCGTGCAGGCCGAGAAAAAACGATAATGTGGTCAATAAACTACTAAAACAGTATTAGTTGGCTTCTTCGAGTTATCTTCTTCTGAACCAATTAAGTGAATTGTAATGCCTCAAACGTATAGAAGAAAAACAAAGAGAGTTTTTAGGACATCCCTTGACGTATTGAGAAGAGCTGCTGAAGAAATTGAAAATGGAAGCTCTCTTCGTAAAGCAGCTGCGAACTTCAACATTGACAAAATGACACTCTCTCGCTATGTCAATAAATTCAAATCACAACCGCAGCCAGTAGCTGGTTGTGATGCAGTCTTGTTGTCTAATTTTGTTATTCCTCCTGCGATGGAAAGTGATCTTGCTCAGCACATTGAAACATTAAGTGACATGTTTTATGGCCTTACAATAGAGAAATGTAAACAAGTTGCCTACAAATTTGCAACAAGAAACAAGTTAAAGGTGCCGTTTTCATGGGATGAAAAGAAGAAAGCTGGAAAAAGTTGGTGGCTAGGTTTCAAATCCCGACACAGTTTATCCGTCCGTTTTCCAGAACCAACTGTCAATTTTTGAGTGATTCTACCTGTTTTGGGGAATCCGGGAGTTTTTATTTGACTCCACAACTGAGACCTTTATTATCTTGAATAGGCTTTATTAGTCAACCAGCAAATCACTATCCAAACTATAGATACATACAGATACAGAGAATTACAATAAAAACGTTTTTACCGAGTTCCTAAATACGTTAATCTGTTATTATTATTGGAGTATGGTACGACAGCTCTCTAACATCTTAAACATTCTACCGCACTTACGGTGCGAGGGAAAACTTAATTAATACCACGCCACAAATTACAATATAAACACCTTCCTAGCCCCAGATAGTGGACAGTAAATTTAACAATTAAAAAGGGTTTGACACAATATTCAACACCAACCTCACTTGGACGTGCTTCTGCGTTGAATAGATTTACTGTTAAAGAGTTCTTTAACAATTCGGCAAAAGTATTGAATGAGTATAGGTTCACAGCTCAACAGATATTTAATGTTGATGAAACAGGTCTAACTACTGTACAAAATCTTGGTAAAATTGTCACAGCAAGAGGGGTAAGAAATGTTGGATCTGTAACGTCTGCTGAAAGAGGGAAACTAGTCACAGCTGTGTACACTATTTGTGTCTCAGGTAGTGTTTTCCCTCCGCTGCTCATTTTTTCCCGTGTACATTATCGGGATCATTTTGTCAGAGGAGGACATGAAGATTGTATTGGACAATGCAGCAAATCTGGTTGGATAAATGAGGATTTGTTCCTCGTTTATTTAGAAGATCTTATCAGTCGCAACAGATGTTCATTAGACCACAAGATTTTGCTTATTCTTGATAATCACGAAAGCCATATATCGTTGAGAGTCATTGACAAGGCCAAATCGTCAGGCATTGTAATGCTTGCTATTCCTCCAAAAACTTCACATCGATTACAATCTCTTGATGTATCAGTGTTCGGTCCATTTAAAAGAGGTTACAATAAAGCGATGGACAACTGGATGAGAATTTACCCTGGTAAAACTCTCACAATCTGCGAAGTTTCTGCTTTGGTAAAAGAAGCTCAACTTTGTGCGTTGATGCCAAGAAATATTTTATCTGGATTTAAAAACACTGGAACTTGGTCCTACAATCCAGATATTTTTGCTGAAGAAGATTTTGCAGCTACCACAATCACCGATCGTCCAGCTCCAGATATTCAGATCACATTAATTAATGATTTACCAGTTGATTCTGCGAGGTCTTCAGCTTGCACGTCGCAGTCTATGCTCATCGGTGGTGGACTAAATAGTCACACCATGCAAGCTGGCTCTTCGGTAGATGATGCCACTTTAAGTAGAGCAGAAAAAACAACTTCACCAGAGCATTTTGCCGCTCCATCGTCAACTGTATACGTCTCCCCAAGTGGTGTATATAGCATTCCAAAAGCACAACCTCGTATATCCGAGAGTTCTGCAAGAAAAGGAAAGAAACAAATTCTAACCTCCACTCAAGTAAGAGAAAAATATGCTTTGTTGAAAAAGCAAAAAATTTGGCAAAAGTAAAAAAGTCATCAAACCGCTTTTTTGTAAGAAGAAAAAGATCGTGGTATTATCAGAGAGCTCTTCTGAAGAAGAAGAAAATGTCCAAATTGAGTATGATGATAACACTGATTGTTTGATTAATGACAACATTGGTGAAGGAAATTATGTTGTGGTGAATGTAACTGGAAAAAAATAGTGCGATGCATTGATGAAGTTAATGATGGCGAATATGAAGGCGCATTCCTCCATAAAGTTCCCAGCTGCTTGAAAGATGACTGCATTTCTTTCACTAGTGACGAAAAAGATGACGCATCATTTTTTTGCAAGTGATATCGTATTCAAATTGCCACCTCCAGTCTTAGTTGGTGGTACCGGCAGACGAGCTAAACATTTACGATTTAACTGTGACTTGAAAAAATGGAATGTTATCTAACAGCATTTTCACCATCAACTAATTTCAAGCAGACTGATTTTTATTGTTGGCCTACACATGGCTGTTGTGAATTGCATAATAAAAAAAACCGAACTTGTTTTTTGTAAATTAAAATGGACAATTGGGACTAATTCTGTGTTATATTTGATTACTCAGTGCCTATGACCCATAAAGAGCAAAACATAGTTGTTAACTTATCGGTATTTGAAATACTTGTTAGTCAACTAAAAATTATCTAATCAGCATTTTGTGATGAATAATTTCGCTAAATAAAACCGATTTGGTAATTTTAATCGTTTACACCAAATTTCCATTTGAGTTTTGTTTTTGTGAGAATGCGCCCCAATCGTTATTTAAAGGATGTGTACCATCTGCTTGAAAAGTTATTGCTGAGCTGATTTAAATTAAACGAGGTGCTTAAATTTACTAATATATATTGATTGGAATTCTTTGTATAAAGACACAATCGTTAGTCGACGATGCTGGTACGGAAAATACTATGGTAATTTAACAACTGCATCAATCATATTCCATAGCGGAAAATAAACTTTTCTTCAGGTCATGGTTTTATCTAGTAGTCATTTAACGTAGTTTAAACATGGTTTCCTAGCAAGTTAGACGCAAAGTTTTTGATGTATCAACTGTCCTGATCAGGCAGGTGAGTTGATACGTTTGAAGAGCCGCATAAAAACTCATGTAAGTGTAAAACTGTTTCTTTGAAAAACTCCATCGACGACACATAAATGTGCAAGGCCACAATGCAGTATCAGAGCAAATATCAGGTTTGCAGCTTTAAAAATCGACCAGAAAAGAAAAAAATATGAAAAAGTGTATCAACTATCCTGCCTTCCCCCTACATCATAAATCTCAACAGCCTTTTTGCAATTAGCTTGTTATTATTTCTGAGTGGTTACTTCTTTCTGCGTCTGTGTGGCTAGGCAGCTTTATGCTGGCATGCTTTTTCCAAAATAGGAGGAATTCATCGAAACAATTTTTTTGATATTTATCAACAGCCAGCTTAATCAGCGTGATTGTGATGTCACAAAACGTCACAATGCAAATATTTTTTAATTGCATCTCTTAATGGAAGAAAGCGCTTTTGTGCTAAAACGAAAGTCAGCCACCGACTCACCAAATTTCAACAATTTCATTTATTTATTTTCTAACATGACGTCATAATTGATGATTGATTGTAAAATTGTTCTTTTTGTCATTTTCTCAAAAAATGCTGACCGTAAAAACGCGGTTAAAACCTTCTTTGAAAAACGAAATAATAGGCTGTTTGTTAATGATGCAAAATTCTATTAAAAAGTATGGAGTATTTAAAGAAAAACAATTGATATATTATCTTACTTCTTACTAAATATTACAAGTCATATAACTTTCTATTTTTATTTGGTGATCGCTTTTGTAAAGAATGACTGGTTCTAATTGTTCAGTGTAGGCTATCGACCGTAAATGCGTTATCAATGCAGTAGAAGAGCTACATTTTGGTGCAAAATAGTTATTGTGTATTGCTATTTCAATTGTCTTTTCACTGAATGTCACCTGACTCATTATGAAGTGTTTGACAGCGTCATATTTATTTTGTGCTTTAGGGAGGGTAACCCAATACGCTTATCACCGACAACACTCTCGGAAGCGGGCCGCATAAGAAGGAACAGGTATATTTGGGAAAGGAACAGGACTAGGGACATCACTTATGCCAATGATATCTTTTGTTTCTTTACTGTTCATTATTTTCCCAAGGGGGTTTGCACCAAGTCCTGAAATGTGAGTGCCACCAAACAATTGATTTCTGTAATGGTAAAACAAAAGCCATTGCGGCGCCCATTCCCAACTTTGCGTTTGTTTTCCTATATTTATTTGAAGAAACGGATAAAGAGTTTCTGAAATCTATCCCAACTTAAAGTGCTCTAACTGTGCTCGGGATTAAAGGCATTGGAGCAATGCCCCCAGTTGTACCAATTTATCGCTTAAGGTCGTAAAAATATATTTTGGTTGAAGGTGGAGGAGCCGGGTGAACTGATGCTGCTAACCCGATAGTACTGATTGGGAGCCCTGCCGGGCGGCGCGGACGGAGTCAGCTAGTAAAAAATAAAATAAGAAAAAAGAAGGGAGCTGAGGCAGCTTATAATAGGGTGACTGGCAGCTAGTAAATGCTCTCCAACTACGTGGTATTGGCAATGCAATGAAAAGGAAGTTATAGGCCTGCGTAAAAGCCCTACGTGAAAATAGACCGAAAAAAAGCCTTGTAAAGTAAAAATTGCAACTTTTCACAGAACGCCAATAAAAGCAAACAAAATCAGAGTTGGAAACGGGTCGAGCTTTTCGGGTCGGGTTCGGGTTTGGGCTTAAATTCTAAAAAATTTTTCGGCCGATATCGGGCCCGTATGCAAAATTTTTCACAGTAGGCTTATTAAGAGTAAGGTTCATGCATTTTCAAGTCGTTCCGGGAATTTAAATTTCGGGCCTAAGTCGTGCTACAAAATAAATGTCGGGTTCGGGCTTGTATTTTCAGGTTCGGGCCCTGTAATTGCGCCCGTTTCCAACTCCAAACAAAATAACCTAAGACTTTATACGAATATACAGAATTTATCCTAAAACAAAAATGTGAGCTAATGCAGTGCTTTTCAACTTTTTGAAGCACGCAGCATACTTTTACTGACATTGTTTTGAGGGGAAAACAACAAGGTGATAATAAAAACGACATGAAAAAAAATTAAGATGTGATACACAAATGAAATAGAAGGACCATTCAATAAATTAGGCAAATTTTTTCATAAAAATTTTTTTAGTGGAGATAAATGCTTACTATTTTCTTTTTTACCTATCAGATGTAAACTTCATGTAAATTGTGTTTTGATAGCTTATTGTTTTGCTTTCGATTTTTTTGATTTTACAAATTGCTGACCTGGAAATTTGTTCAAGAATTGGAGAAAGATCGGTGATCAAATTTTTGGTTGCAGAACAATGCAAATCAGGTGAAATATTTAGAAGAATGTCTGCTGTGAATGAAAAAGCACGTTTTAGCCAAAAAATATCTACAAATGGGCTAAATTATTCAAGGAAGGACAGAAAAATATGTTCCATCAAAACAGGCAAGGAAGGCTTATAGGAGTGTGAACTTAAACCATGATCAAATCAGTTAATGACATCATTCAGTCAGACAGAAGGATAAAGAGGGAAGATGTTGCACACAGTTTGAATATCTCGATTGGGATAGCACGTGAAATTGTTCGTCAAGATCTTGGTTTCTACAAAATCAGCTGTTGCTGAGTTGTCTAAATGCTTACTCAAGAACACAAACAGAAAAGAGTAGAGTAGCAGTGTATCGGCCGCTTTGAAAAACAGGGTGATGATTTCCTCAAGAAAGCATTTACTTGTGAGGAAACATGGGTTTGGCAATATCTTGCTCACTGGTAGAAGAGCATTTGAAACCGATTGTGGGAATGAAGAAAAAGAAGAACCAGTCATAAAAAATAAAAAAAAGAATTTTATAGTGCATAGAATTTTTAGTTGTGAGACTGAAATTAAAAATGAGTATTGTTGGCTTGTATCACTTCTGATATGCAATAACTAGGCCCATTTTTTTTACCTAAAAAAATATATTTTTGACTTTATTTTAGCAAAACTTTGTCTTTATTTTGACCTAACCGCTTTCGCCTATTATTTATGTCTCGTTGCACTTTTTTGATTAAAAATGTTTTATAATCCGCAATTTACATAAGTTTTTAAAGAAGAAGGTAGCCTACTTTAAACATTTTCTCAATCACTCAGTCTTGAAGCTAATGCAACAAAGCGACGTATGACGTCAAAACCTAGGATAACGAGCCATTGTGTGTACCGGTATCAATTAGTGTGTAATACAAAAAATGCGTTGTTATCGCAACTGTACTGTACATTAACAGTCTGTCTATGATGTTTTTAACGAAAGCCACACAGTATAATTACCAGGACTTTTTATTGTAATACAGCATCATATATTTTTTTACGTTCTTAACATGAAAATTTCTGTCTTTTCTCAGTAATTTACTGAGCATAGAAAACGACCTCTCAACAGCAGCAGAGGTTGGCTGGGCTTTTTGCAATAGTGCGTAGCTTGTTGGGTCAATTGTCAAGTTGGTACAGTTTATTATTGTTTCTAAATCAGAGTTGAATAGTCGTTTTTTAATGTAATTTTTAATTGCGCACGGATCATCATCGAATTGCATATTCTTCAGCAGTCCGTATGCTTCGGTTATCGTGCAGGCACTTCCTTCTAAGAACTCTACGTTGGCTGCTAGAGTTCGGTATTGATTTATTTTAACCAAGTCCGGCAACAAATCTTCCACATTGATAGCGTTTTTTGCTCTACTGACTAAGAGGTCTGCACTTGTCCAATTGTTGACAATGGTACGAACAGCTGGAAGGTTCTCACTGTAATATAAGGCAGCTCTAAGCCAAGTTGCCCATCTTGTAATTACAGAGTCAGGAAGAGATGGCAGACCAGCATCATAAAAATCTTTCTTGCGATCTTTGTTATTTGATTGTTGTTGCCTTGATCGTTGGTATTATTTCATCAATATTTTTAAAATGAGCCCGCACACGCATAGCGCAGTTATGTAGTAAGTGCGCAACGCAGGTGACATGCATCAAAGAAGGGTATAATTCCTTTAATGTCTTTCCAGCCAAAGACATGTACCGAACAGCATCAGTCAAGAACAATGAAAAATTCTCGCGTTTTATTTCAAGTTGTCGCAATATGTCATCCACAGTGTGCAGAATAATACTGCTATAAACATTGCTACCGCTGTCAAGTGGATGGCAATTAACGAGGAATGTCTGATTTGGGGCATCTAAGCTGCCCACAAGCACACTAATATACTTTTGTTTAGCAATCTCTGCTTCATCCACAATTAAAAAAATTTTTTGTCACGAAGTAATTCTTGAATTTGTTCTTCTTTTTGGGATGCTAATTTAGCAACACATGCCCGGGCTGCAGTCTCCGAATGCAATACTTTCCCCATTGTAGCAAACAGAGACTTTAAAGAAGGATGGTTAAGTTTATGAAGTGGGATATCTGCAGCTAAGAATGAAGAGACAACCTGTTCCTTGAAGTTTACTTGATCGAGTTGTAAAAAGGTTTGCTTACTTTGGAATTTGCTCTTCGTCTCCAATTTTCTTTGGTGTAGCTTACTTTTTCGGTGGCTTTCCACAAAAAACGTTTTGTTGCATTTGACCAACACGTCGCAAAGGTTGCATCGCAAGTCGCGGGCAGGAGTTGCCGAAAACTCATCCGGATATTCCTGGAAAATTTGCCTAGCTTTCGCTGTAGAAAATTTGGCTTGTTTAGGCATTCTTTGCTTTGCAAGCTACGACTTAAAAAGACCACGTGTAAAGAACGCAAAGGCTTTATAGGCATAGATTAATCGTCTAACAATTATGTGTTTATGCATCAACAATGACGATTTCGTGCATAATAAGTGCTATTTCCTTCTCAATTATCGCACGCATTTTTACCATTGCAACTACTTCGGAAATTTAAAATCAAATAAAACTGCGCATAAAATTTTAATAGCAGCTCAAAAATTGAAAAAAATATCAAAGCAATATAAATTCGTTTGTTTTTGTAAGGAAATTTTTGATGAAGACAATTTTGACAAGTTTTGACTTTATGCAAAATTTTGACTTTATTTTGACTTATAAAATCTACCAAAACAGACTCCTGAACACCTGAAACAAACGTTATTACACGTTTGATCATGTAACAAGGTCCTGAAAAAATGTTGACTTTATTGACTTTAGCGGGCCCTACTTATTGGGCATAATGGAATAGTGGGCGTGGCTTTGGAAGAAGACATGGTCCCTTTTCTCGCGATGCCAGAATTATGAAAAATGGCGCCGCCAAAGAACATAATATCACAAATGTGAATACTAAAGGGGACAGACCAAATCGTGAAATAGGCTTACCATTGAATTGTTCATTTCTGTTGTTGAAAAAAACGACCACCATGTTGGTGCCTCTATCATTTTTTACTTTGTTTCTCCCCCCCGCTCTTCTCACACTGGAAAGAAGGAAAGTTAGTTTGTAAAATCATACCTTTTAGTGTGTATCACCAGTCTTGATTAAAAGAGTAAAATGATTACATCTATGTGTGCAAAAACTATGGTCCTATTCACAAAAGTTTTTGTTGCTGCTCTCACAAAGCTTTCTGCGGTGAAACCGGCGCAGTTTGTAATACCATATTTTTAACTGTAATACTGTATTTTTACTATAACACCGTATTTTTATCGAGGCATCGGTGATGCCAACCCCTGCCGGAAAAATCTCACCATATTTGGAAGACATATTTTTGCTATTTTGTTCGCAAATAGCTTCATATCTCTGCCAATTCAAATATTCATTTTATTTTGTAGAAGTCTTTTAAAATCTTATTTCAACAGGAGAGGAAGGCAAAGAGGGCAAAATTCTAGCTTTAGGATAAAATCTAACATACTATTGCTGTGACAATTGTCCATTCCAAATGCCAATAAATTTTTTGTCTAACTGGCCACGCTCTGGTCACCGTATAACTACAAAACGTTGGCTACTTACAAAAGCATGGTGATTGTAGTCAGTGGCAGTAGCGCAACAAGTGGTGCCTAAAGGGGATGAAGCCCCTGAGCTTGTGACAGGGGGCTGAGCCTCTCCAGGATAATTTCCAGGAATTACCTATCACATTTTGAGTAATTCAACTTGTTTGCAAATAGACGTTTCCTGAATGTATCCTAAACACATCATTATTGTGCTATTTTTATAAAACACTGTAACGCTAGGTTGTGAGTTGACTATTACCGTATTTTTCGGACCGTCAGGCCCACCGGACTATAGGACGCAGTATCAATAAACGTCTTCTAACGCGTTTATTTTCATACATAAGGCGCTTCGGACTACAAGGCGCATTTAATGAAATCAACCTCAACGCATTTTATCAGTACCGTACTTATATTTTATGATCAAACAATCAATTATTGTGTTCGCATTGCGTGAGAAGTGTAGGGCTAGTTGTCAGGTACCGCACATGTTGCAATACTTGCCGACGCATGTGTGTGTTTACGCACGTGAAGTGAAGAGAATGAGGGCAGGTAAAGAGAAAAAACACACTCGTAAGGGGAATGAGTGTAGGCAATTTGATCGCAAGAAAGAAACAACAAGTTTGCTCTCAAGAAAGAACGAGTTGAGGTAGTACAATTGCGTCGGTAGCGCTTATTGCAACAGTGGTGGTATCGCTTCTACATAAAATTTGTTCAGAGCTTGGTGACAAAACGCAACCTGATTCACACATTAGACGCGCCGGACTATAAGGCGCACGTTCCATTTTTGAGAAAATTAAAGGATTATAAGTGCGCCTTATGGTCCGAAAAATACGGTAGGGGAAAGGCGGGTAATTTGATACGGCAGGTGACTTGATACACCCCCTCCACAGCTAATAGTAAAAATATTTAAAGTGAAACACTGCCATCTTTTGCGAGAAAACTTGAAAAAATTGTACTGGAAAAGGCGCGAAGGTAGTGGACAAACTAGAAGAAGATGAATTAATTGAAAATGTTGTTAGTTGCTGTTTGAGTAAATTTAAACATATTTTAAAATTTTGTCTTTGAGAAATCAGGTTGAGGTTTAAAAAGCTATAAAGTTGACCTGACTGTAGTATAAAGCATAGGCTGTTGAAAAAGGGGGACTTTTCTTATCAGCTATATTTACTGCTTTAACAAGGTAGCTATCTTTTTAAAAAGTGTAAAATGGGTCAGTTGATACAGCTGTGGTTACGTGAGTTGATACACTGTATCAAATGACCTGCTCTACCATAACGTAGTTTGTTTTCATTTGAATGGAGCTATAACAAACTTTATCGTTGCGTGCAGGCCGAGAAAAAACGATAATGTGGTCAATAAACTACTAAAACAGTATTAGTTGGCTTCTTCGAGTTATCTTCTTCTGAATCAATTAAGTGAATTGTAATGCCTCAAACGTATAGAAGAAAAACAAAGAGAGTTTTTAGGACATCCCTTGACGTATTGAGAAGAGCTGCTGAAGAAATTGAAAATGGAAGCTCTCTTCGTAAAGCAGCTGCGAACTTCAACATTGACAAAATGACACTCTCTCGCTATGTCAATAAATTCAAATCACAACCGCAGCCAGTAGCTGGTTGTGATGCAGTCTTGTTGTCTAATTTTGTTATTCCTCCTGCGATGGAAAGTGATCTTGCTCAGCACATTGAAACATTAAGTGACATGTTTTATGGCCTTACAATAGAGAAATGTAAACAAGTTGCCTACAAATTTGCAACAAGAAACAAGTTAAAGGTGCCGTTTTCATGGGATGAAAAGAAGAAAGCTGGAAAAAGTTGGTGGCTAGGTTTCAAATCCCGACACAGTTTATCCGTCCGTTTTCCAGAACCAACTGTCAATTTTTGAGTGATTCTACCTGTTTTGGGGAATCCGGGAGTTTTTATTTGACTCCACAACTGAGACCTTTATTATCTTGAATAGGCTTTATTAGTCAACCAGCAAATCACTATCCAAACTATAGATACATACAGATACAGAGAATTACAATAAAAACGTTTTTACCGAGTTCCTAAATACGTTAATCTGTTATTATTATTGGAGTATGGTACGACAGCTCTCTAACATCTTAAACATTCTACCGCACTTACGGTGCGAGGGAAAACTTAATTAATACCACGCCACAAATTACAATATAAACACCTTCCTAGCCCCAGATAGTGGACAGTAAATTTAACAATTAAAAAGGGTTTGACACAATATTCAACACCAACCTCACTTGGACGTGCTTCTGCGTTGAATAGATTTACTGTTAAAGAGTTCTTTAACAATTCGGCAAAAGTATTGAATGAGTATAGGTTCACAGCTCAACAGATATTTAATGTTGATGAAACAGGTCTAACTACCGTACAAAATCTTGGTAAAATTGTCACAGCAAGAGGGGTAAGAAATGTTGGATCTGTAACGTCTGCTGAAAGAGGGAAACTAGTCACAGCTGTGTACACTATTTGTGTCTCAGGTAGTGTTTTGCCTCCGCTGCTCATTTTTTCCCGTGTACATTATCGGGATCATTTTGTCAGGAATGCAGCAAATCTGGTTGGATAAATGAGGATTTGTTCCTCGTTTATTTAGAAGATCTTATCAGTCGCAACAGATGTTCATTAGACCACAAGATTTTGCTTATTCTTGATAATCACGAAAGCCATATATCGTTGAGAGTCATTGACAAGGCCAAATCGTCAGGCATTGTAATGCTTGCTATTCCTCCAAAAACTTCACATCGATTACAATCTCTTGATGTATCAGTGTTCGGTCCATTTAAAAGAGGTTACAATAAAGCGATGGACAACTGGATGAGAATTTACCCTGGTAAAACTCTCACAATCTGCGAAGTTTCTGCTTTGGTAAAAGAAGCTCAACTTTGTGCGTTGATGCCAAGAAATATTTTATCTGGATTTAAAAACACTGGAACTTGGTCCTACAATCCAGATATTTTTGCTGAAGAAGATTTTGCAGCTACCACAATCACCGATCGTCCAGCTCCAGATATTCAGATCACATTAATTAATGATTTACCAGTTGATTCTGCGAGGTCTTCAGCTTGCACGTCGCAGTCTATGCTCATCGGTGGTGGACTAAATAGTCACACCATGCAAGCTGGCTCTTCGGTAGATGATGCCACTTTAAGTAGAGCAGAAAAAACAACTTCACCAGAGCATTTTGCCGCTCCATCGTCAACTGTATACGTCTCCCCAAGTGGTGTATATAGCATTCCAAAAGCACAACCTCGTATATCCGAGAGTTCTGCAAGAAAAGGAAAGAAACAAATTCTAACCTCCACTCAAGTAAGAGAAAAATATGCTTTGTTGAAAAAGCAAAAAATTTGGCAAAAGTAAAAAAGTCATCAAACCGCTTTTTTGTAAGAAGAAAAAGATCGTGGTATTATCAGAGAGCTCTTCTGAAGAAGAAGAAAATGTCCAAATTGAGTATGATGATAACACTGATTGTTTGATTAATGACAACATTGGTGAAGGAAATTATGTTGTGGTGAATGTAACTGGAAAAAAATAGTGCGATGCATTGATGAAGTTAATGATGGCGAATATGAAGGCGCATTCCTCCATAAAGTTCCCAGCTGCTTGAAAGATGACTGCATTTCTTTCACTAGTGACGAAAAAGATGACGCATCATTTTTTGCAAGTGATATCGTATTCAAATTGCCACCTCCAGTCTTAGTTGGTGGTACCGGCAGACGAGCTAAACATTTACGATTTAACTGTGACTTGAAAAAATAGAATGTTATCTAACAGCATTTTCACCATCAACTAATTTCAAGCAGTCTGATTTTTATTGTTGGCCTACACATGGCTGTTGTGAATTGCATAATAAAAAAAACCGAACTTGTTTTTTGTAAATTAAAATGGACAATTGGGACTAATTCTGTGTTATATTTGATTACTCAGTGCCTATGACCCATAAAGAGCAAAACATAGTTGTTAACTTATCGGTATTTGAAATACTTGTTAGTCAACTAAAAATTATCTAATTAGCATTTTGTGATGAATAATTTCGCTAAATAAAACCGATTTGGTAATTTTAATCGTTTACACCAAATTTCCATTTGAGTTTTGTTTTTGTGAGAATGCGCCCCAATCGTTATTTAAAGGATGTGTACCATCTGCTTGAAAAGTTATTGCTGAGCTGATTTAAATTAAACGAGGTGCTTAAATTTACTAATATAAATTGATTGGAATTCTTTGTATAAAGACACAATCGTTAGTCGACGATGCTGGTACGGAAAATACTGTGGTAATTTAACAACTGCATCAATCATATTCCATAGCGGAAAATAAACTTTTCTTCAGGTCATAGTTTTATCTAGTAGTCATCTAACGTAGTTTAAACATGGTTTCCTAGCAAGTTAGACGCAAAGTTTTTGATGTATCAACTGACCTATCACTGTCTCATCTGACCTTTTAGATGTCTCAACTGTCCTGATCAGGCAGGTGAGTTGATACGTTTGAAGAGCCGCATAAAAACTCATGTAAGTGTAAAACTGTTTCTTTGAAAAACTCCATCGACGACACATAAATGTGCAAGGCCACAATGCAGTATCAGAGCAAATATCAGGTTTGCAGCTTTAAAAATCGACCAGAAAAGAAAAAAATATGAAAAAGTGTATCAACTATCCTGCCTTCCCCCTACATCATAAATCTCAACAGCCTTTTAGCAATTAGCTTGTTATTATTTCTGAGTGGTGACTTGTGGTGATTGTAAAATTATTCTTTTTGTCATTTTCTCAAAAAATGCTGACCGTAAAAACGCGGTTGAAACCTTCTTTGAAAAACGAAATAATAGGCTGTTTGTTAATGACGCAAAATTCTATGAAAAAGTATGGAGTATTTAAAGAAAAACAATTGATTTATTATCTTACTTCTTACTAAATATTACAAGTAATATAACTTTCTATTTTTATTTGGTGATCGCTTTTGTAAAGAATGACTGGTTCTAATTGTTCAGTGTAGGCTATCGACCGTAAATGCGTTATCAATGCAGTAGAAGAGCTACATTTTGGTGCAAAATAGTTATTGTGTATTGCTATTTCAATTGTCTTTTCACTGAATGTCACCTGACTCATTATGAAGTGTTTGACAGCGTCATATTTATTTTGTGCTTTAGGGAGGGTAACCCAATACGCTTATCACCGACAACACTCTCGGAAGCGGGCCGCATAAGAAGGAACAGGTATATTTGGGAAAGGAACAGGACTAGGGACATCACTTATGCCAATGATATCTTTTGTTTCTTTACTGTTCATTATTTTCCCAAGGGGTTTGCACCAAGTCCTGAAATGTGAGTGCCACCAAACAATTGATTTCTGTAATGGTAAAACAAAAGCCATTGCGGCGCCCATTCTCAACTTTGCGTTTGTTTTCCTATATTTATTTGAAGAAACGGATAAAGAGTTTCTGAAATCTATCCCAACTTAAAGTGCTCTAACTGTGCTCGGGATTAAAGGCATTGGAGCAATGCCCCCAGTTGTACCAATTTATCGCTTAAGGTCGTAAAAATATATTTTGGTTGAAGGTGGAGGAGCCGGGTGAACTGATGCTGCTAACCCGATAGTACTGATTGGGAGCCCTGCCGGGCGGCGCGGACGGAGTCAGCTAGTAAAAAATAAAATAAGAAAAAAGAAGGGAGCTGAGGCAGCCCATAATAGGGTGACTGGCAGCTAGTAAATGCTCTCCAACTACGTGGTATTGGCAATGCAATGAAAAGGAAGTTATAGGCCTGCGTAAAAGCCCTACGTGAAAATAGACCGAAAAAAGCCTTGTAAAGTAAAAATTGCAACTTTTCACAGAACGCCAATAAAAGCAAACAAAATCAGAGTTGGAAACGGGTCGAGCTTTTCGGGTCGGGTTCGGGTTTGGGCTTAAATTCTAAAAAATTTTTCGGCCGATATCGGGCCCGTATGCAAAATTTTTCACAGTAGGCTTATTAAGAGTAAGGTTCATGCATTTTCAAGTCGTTCCGGGAATTTAAATTTCGGGCCTAAGTCGTGCTACAAAATAAATGTCGGGTTCGGGCTTGTATTTTCAGGTTCGGGCCCTGTAATTGCGCCCGTTTCCAACTCCAAACAAAATAACCTAAGACTTTATACGAATATACAGAATTTATCCTAAAACAAAAATGTGAGCTAATGCAGTGCTTTTCAACTTTTTGAAGCACGCAGCATACTTTTACTGACATTGTTTTGAGGGGAAAACAACAAGGTGATAATAAAAACGACATGAAAAAAAATTAAGATGTGATACACAAATGAAATAGAAGGACCATTCAATAAATTAGGCAAATTTTTTCATAAAAATTTTTTTAGTGGAGATAAATGCTTACTATTTTCTTTTTTACCTATCAGATGTAAACTTCATGTAAATTGTGTTTTGATAGCTTATTGTTTTGCTTTCGATTTTTTTGATTTTACAAATTGCTGACCTGGAAATTTGTTCAAGAATTGGAGAAAGATCGGTGATCAAATTTTTGGTTGCAGAACAATGCAAATCAGGTGAAATATTTAGAAGAATGTCTGCTGTGAATGAAAAAGCACGTTTTAGCCAAAAAATATCTACAAATGGGCTAAATTATTCAAGGAAGGACAGAAAAATATGTTCCATCAAAACAGGCAAGGAAGGCTTATAGGAGTGTGAACTTAAACCATGATCAAATCAGTTAATGACATCATTCAGTCAGACAGAAGGATAAAGAGGGAAGATGTTGCACACAGTTTGAATATCTCGATTGGGATAGCACGTGAAATTGTTCGTCAAGATCTTGGTTTCTACAAAATCAGCTGTTGCTGAGTTGTCTAAATGCTTACTCAAGAACACAAACAGAAAAGAGTAGAGTAGCAGTGTATCGGCCGCTTTGAAAAACAGGGTGATGATTTCCTCAAGAAAGCATTTACTTGTGAGGAAACATGGGTTTGGCAATATCTTGCTCACTGGTAGAAGAGCATTTGAAACCGATTGTGGGAATGAAGAAAAAGAAGAACCAGTCATAAAAAATAAAAAAAAAGAATTTTATAGTGCATAGAATTTTTAGTTGTGAGACTGAAATTAAAAATGAGTATTGTTGGCTTGTATCACTTCTGATATGCAATAACTAGGCCCATTTTTTTACCTAAAAAAATATATTTTTGACTTTATTTTAGCAAAATTTTGTCTTTATTTTGACCTAACCGCTTTCGCCTATTATTTATGTCTCGTTGCACTTTTTTGATTAAAAATGTTTTATAATCCGCAATTTACATAAGTTTTTAAAGAAGAAGGTAGCCTACTTTAAACATTTTCTCAATCACTCAGTCTTGAAGCTAATGCAACAAAGCGACGTATGACGTCAAAACCTAGGATAACGAGCCATTGTGTGTACCGGTATCAATTAGTGTGTAATACAAAAAATGCGTTGTTATCGCAACTGTACTGTACATTAACAGTCTGTCTATGATGTTTTTAACGAAAGCCACACAGTATAATTACCAGGACTTTTTATTGTAATACAGCATCATATATTTTTTTACGTTCTTAACATGAAAATTTCTGTCTTTTCTCAGTAATTTACTGAGCATAGAAAACGACCTCTCAACAGCAGCAGAGGTTGGCTGGGCTTTTTGCAATAGTGCGTAGCTTGTTGGGTCAATTGTCAAGTTGGTACAGTTTATTATTGTTTCTAAATCAGAGTTGAATAGTCGTTTTTTAATGTAATTTTTAATTGCGCACGGATCATCATCGAATTGCATATTCTTCAGCAGTCCGTATGCTTCGGTTATCGTGCAGGCACTTCCTTCTAAGAACTCTACGTTGGCTGCTAGAGTTCGGCATTGATTTATTTTAACCAAGTCCGGCAACAAATCTTCCACATTGATAGCGTTTTTTGCTCTACTGACTAAGAGGTCTGCACTTGTCCAATTGTTGACAATGGTACGAACAGCTGGAAGGTTCTCACTGTAATATAAGGCAGCTCTAAGCCAAGTTGCCCATCTTGTAATTACAGAGTCAGGAAGAGATGGCAGACCAGCATCATGAAAATCTTTCTTGCGATCTTTGTTATTTGATTGTTGTTGCCTTGATCGTTGGTATTATTTCATCAATATTTTTAAAATGAGCCCGCACACGCATAGCGCAGTTATGTAGTAAGTGCGCAACGCAGGTGACATGCATCAAAGAAGGGTATAATTCCTTTAATGTCTTTCCAGCCAAAGACATGTACCGAACAGCATCAGTCAAGAACAATGAAAAATTCTCGCGTTTTATTTCAAGTTGTCGCAATATGTCATCCACAGTGTGCAGAATAATACTGCTATAAACATTGCTACCGCTGTCAAGTGGATGGCAATTAACGAGGAATGTCTGATTTGGGGCATCTAAGCTGCCCACAAGCACACTAATATACTTTTGTTTAGCAATCTCTGCTTCATCCACAATTAAAAAAATTTTTTGTCACGAAGTAATTCTTGAATTTGTTCTTCTTTTTGGGATGCTAATTTAGCAACACATGCCCGGGCTGCAGTCTCCGAATGCAATACTTTCCCCATTGTAGCAAACAGAGACTTTAAAGAAGGATGGTTAAGTTTATGAAGTGGGATATCTGCAGCTAAGAATGAAGAGACAACCTGTTCCTTGAAGTTTACTTGATCGAGTTGTAAAAAGGTTTGCTTACTTTGGAATTTGCTCTTCGTCTCCAATTTTCTTTGGTGTAGCTTACTTTTTCGGTGGCTTTCCACAAAAAACGTTTTGTTGCATTTGACCAACACGTCGCAAAGGTTGCATCGCAAGTCGCGGGCAGGAGTTGCCGAAAACTCATCCGGATATTCCTGGAAAATTTGCCTAACTTTCGCTGTAGAAAATTTGGCTTGTTTAGGCATTCTTTGCTTTGCAAGCTACGACTTAAAAAGACCACGTGTAAAGAACGCAAAGGCTTTATAGGCATAGATTAATCGTCTAACAATTATGTGTTTATGCATCAACAATGACGATTTCGTGCATAATAAGTGCTATTTCCTTCTCAATTATCGCACGCATTTTTACCATTGCAACTACTTCGGAAATTTAAAATCAAATAAAACTGCGCATAAAATTTTAATAGCAGCTCAAAAATTGAAAAAAATATCAAAGCAATATAAATTCGTTTGTTTTTGTAAGGAAATTTTTGATGAAGACAATTTTGACAAGTTTTGACTTTATGCAAAATTTTGACTTTATTTTGACTTATAAAATCTACCAAAACAGACTCCTGAACACCTGAAACAAACGTTATTACACGTTTGATCATGTAACAAGGTCCTGAAAAAATGTTGACTTTATTGACTTTAGCGGGCCCTACTTATTGGGCATAATGGAATAGTGGGCGTGGCTTTGGAAGAAGACATGGTCCCTTTTCTCGCGATGCCAGAATTATGAAAAATGGCGCCGCCAAAGAACATAATATCACAAATGTGAATACTAAAGGGGACAGACCAAATCGTGAAATAGGCTTACCATTGAATTGTTCATTTCTGTTGTTGAAAAAAACGACCACCATGTTGGTGCCTCTATCATTTTTTACTTTGTTTCTCCCCCCCGCTCTTCTCACACTGGAAAGAAGGAAAGTTAGTTTGTAAAATCATACCTTTTAGTGTGTATCACCAGTCTTGATTAAAAGAGTAAAATGATTACATCTATGTGTGCAAAAACTATGGTCCTATTCACAAAAGTTTTTGTTGCTGCTCTCACAAAGCTTTCTGCGGTGAAACCGGCGCAGTTTGTAATACCATATTTTTAACTGTAATACTGTATTTTTACTATAACACCGTATTTTTATCGAGGCATCGGTGATGCCAACCCCTGCCGGAAAAATCTCACCATATTTGGAAGACATATTTTTGCTATTTTGTTCGCAAATAGCTTCATATCTCTGCCAATTCAAATATTCATTTTATTTTGTAGAAGTCTTTTAAAATCTTATTTCAACAGGAGAGGAAGGCAAAGAGGGCAAAATTCTAGCTTTAGCATAAAGTCTAACATACTATTGCTGTGACAATTGTCCATTCCAAATGCCAATAAATTTTTTGTCTAACTGGCCACGCTCTGGTCACCGTATAACTACAAAACGTTGGCTACTTACAAAAGCATGGTGATTGTAGTCAGTGGCAGTAGCGCAACAAGTGGTGCCTAAAGGGGATGAAGCCCCTGAGCTTGTGACAGGGGGCTGAGCCTCTCCAGGATAATTTCCAGGAATTACCTATCACATTTTGAGTAATTCAACTTGTTTGCAAATAGACGTTTCCTGAATGTATCCTAAACACATCATTATTGTGCTATTTTTATAAAACACTGTAACGCTAGGTTGTGAGTTGACTATTACCGTATTTTTCGGACCGTCAGGCCCACCGGACTATAGGACGCAGTATCAATAAACGTCTTCTAACGCGTTTATTTTCATACATAAGGCGCTTCGGACTACAAGGCGCATTTAATGAAATCAACCTCAACGCATTTTATCAGTACCGTACTTATATTTTATGATCAAACAATCAATTATTGTGTTCGCATTGCGTGAGAAGTGTAGGGCTAGTTGTCAGGTACCGCACATGTTGCAATACTTGCCGACGCATGTGTGTGTTTACGCACGTGAAGTGAAGAGAATGAGGGCAGGTAAAGAGAAAAAACACACTCGTAAGGGGAATGAGTGTAGGCAATTTGATCGCAAGAAAGAAACAACAAGTTTGCTCTCAAGAAAGAACGAGTTGAGGTAGTACAATTGCGTCGGTAGCGCTTATTGCAACATAAAATTTGTTCAGAGCTTGGTGACAAAACGCAACCTGATTCACACATTAGACGCGCCGGACTATAAGGCGCACGTTCCATTTTTGAGAAAATTAAAGGATTATAAGTGCGCCTTATGGTCCGAAAAATACGGTAGGGGAAAGGCGGGTAATTTGATACGGCAGGTGACTTGATACACCCCCTCCACAGCTAATAGTAAAAATATTTAAAGTGAAACACTGCCATCTTTTGCGAGAAAACTTGAAAAAATTGTACTGGAAAAGGCGCGAAGGTAGTGGACAAACTAGAAGAAGATGAATTAATTGAAAATGTTGTTAGTTGCTGTTTGAGTAAATTTAAACATATTTTAAAATTTTGTCTTTGAGAAATCAGGTTGAGGTTTAAAAAGCTATAAAGTTGACCTGACTGTAGTATAAAGCATAGGCTGTTGAAAAAGGGGGACTTTTCTTATCAGCTATATTTACTGCTTTAACAAGGTAGCTATCTTTTTAAAAAGTGTAAAATGGGTCAGTTGATACAGCTGTGGTTACGTGAGTTGATACACTGTATCAAATGACCTGCTCTACCATAACGTAGTTTGTTTTCATTTGAATGGAGCTATAACAAACTTTATCGTTGCGTGCAGGCCGAGAAAAAACGATAATGTGGTCAATAAACTACTAAAACAGTATTAGTTGGCTTCTTCGAGTTATCTTCTTCTGAATCAATTAAGTGAATTGTAATGCCTCAAACGTATAGAAGAAAAACAAAGAGAGCTTTTAGGACATCCCTTGACGTATTGAGAAGAGCTGCTGAAGAAATTGAAAATGGAAGCTCTCTTCGTAAAGCAGCTGCGAACTTCAACATTGACAAAATGACACTCTCTCGCTATGTCAATAAATTCAAATCACAACCGCAGCCAGTAGCTGGTTGTGATGCAGTCTTGTTGTCTAATTTTGTTATTCCTCCTGCGATGGAAAGTGATCTTGCTCAGCACATTGAAACATTAAGTGACATGTTTTATGGCCTTACAATAGAGAAATGTAAACAAGTTGCCTACAAATTTGCAACAAGAAACAAGTTAAAGGTGCCGTCTTCATGGGATGAAAAGAAGAAAGCTGGAAAAAGTTGGTGGCTAGGTTTCAAATCCCGACACAGTTTATCCGTCCGTTTTCCAGAACCAACTGTCAATATCTGAGTGATTCTACCTGTTTTGGGGAATCCGGGAGTTTTTATTTGACTCCACAACTGAGACCTTTATTATCTTGAATAGGCTTTATTAGTCAACCAGCAAATCACTATCCAAACTATAGATACATACAGATACAGAGAATTACAATAAAAACGTTTTTACCGAGTTCCTAAATACGTTAATCTGTTATTATTATTGGAGTATGGTACGACAGCTCTCTAACATCTTAAACATTCTACCGCACTTACGGTGCGAGGGAAAACTTAATTAATACCACGCCACAAATTACAATATAAACACCTTCCTAGCCCCAGATAGTGGACAGTAAATTTAACAATTAAAAAGGGTTTGACACAATATTCAACACCAACCTCACTTGGACGTGCTTCTGCGTTGAATAGATTTACTGTTAAAGAGTTCTTTAACAATTCGGCAAAAGTATTGAATGAGTATAGGTTCACAGCTCAACAGATATTTAATGTTGATGAAACAGGTCTAACTACCGTACAAAATCTTGGTAAAATTGTCACAGCAAGAGGTGTAAGAAATGTTGGATCTGTAACGTCTGCTGAAAGAGGGAAACTAGTCACAGCTGTGTACACTATTTGTGTCTCAGGTAGTGTTTTGCCTCCGCTGCTCATTTTTTCCCGTGTACATTATCGGGATCATTTTGTCAGAGGAGGACATGAAGATTGTATTGGACAATGCAGCAAATCTGGTTGGATAAATGAGGATTTGTTCCTCGTTTATTTAGAAGATCTTATCAGTCGCAACAGATGTTCATTAGACCACAAGATTTTGCTTATTCTTGATAATCACGAAAGCCATATATCGTTGAGAGTCATTGACAAGGCCAAATCGTCAGGCATTGTAATGCTTGCTATTCCTCCAAAAACTTCACATCGATTACAATCTCTTGATGTATCAGTGTTCGGTCCATTTAAAAGAGGTTACAATAAAGCGATGGACAACTGGATGAGAATTTACCCTGGTAAAACTCTCACAATCTGCGAAGTTTCTGCTTTGGTAAAAGAAGCTCAACTTTGTGCGTTGATGCCAAGAAATATTTTATCTGGATTTAAAAACACTGGAACTTGGTCCTACAATCCAGATATTTTTGCTGAAGAAGATTTTGCAGCTACCACAATCACCGATCGTCCAGCTCCAGATATTCAGATCACATTAATTAATGATTTACCAGTTGATTCTGCGAGGTCTTCAGCTTGCACGTCGCAGTCTATGCTCATCGGTGGTGGACTAAATAGTCACACCATGCAAGCTGGCTCTTCGGTAGATGATGCCACTTTAAGTAGAGCAGAAAAAACAACTTCACCAGAGCATTTTGCCGCTCCATCGTCAACTGTATACGTCTCCCCAAGTGGTGTATATAGCATTCCAAAAGCACAACCTCGTATATCCGAGAGTGCTGCAAGAAAAGGAAAGAAACAAATTCTAACCTCCACTCAAGTAAGAGAAAAATATGCTTTGTTGAAAAAGCAAAAAATTTGGCGAAAGTAAAAAAGTCATCAAACCGCTTTTTTGTAAGAAGAAAAAGATCGTGGTATTATCAGAGAGCTCTTCTGAAGAAGAAGAAAATGTCCAAATTGAGTATGATGATAACACTGATTGTTTGATTAATGACAACATTGGTGAAGGAAATTATGTTGTGGTGAATGTAACTGGAAAAAAATAGTGCGATGCATTGATGAAGTTAATGATGGCGAATATGAAGGCGCATTCCTCCATAAAGTTCCCAGCTGCTTGAAAGATGACTGCATTTCTTTCACTAGTGACGAAAAAGATGACGCATCATTTTTTGCAAGTGATATCGTATTCAAATTGCCACCTCCAGTCTTAGTTGGTGGTACCGGCAGACGAGCTAAACATTTACGATTTAACTGTGACTTGAAAAAATAGAACGTTATCTAACAGCATTTTCACCATCAACTAATTTCAAGCAGTCTGATTTTTATTGTTGGCCTACACATGGCTGTTGTGAATTGCATAATAAAAAAAACCGAACTTGTTTTTTGTAAATTAAAATGGACAATTGGGACTAATTCTGTGTTATATTTGATTACTCAGTGCCTATGACCCATAAAGAGCAAAACATAGTTGTTAACTTATCGGTATTTGAAATACTTGTTAGTCAACTAAAAATTATCTAATCAGCATTTTGTGATGAATAATTTCGCTAAATAAAACCGATTTGGTAATTTTAATCGTTTACACCAAATTTCCATTTGAGTTTTGTTTTTGTGAGAATGCGCCCCAATCGTTATTTAAAGGATGTGTACCATCTGCTTGAAAAGTTATTGCTGAGCTGATTTAAATTAAACGAGGTGCTTAAATTTACTAATATAAATTGATTGGAATTCTTTGTATAAAGACACAATCGTTGGTCGACGATGCTGGTACGGAAAATACTGTGGTAATTTAACAACTGCATCAATCATATTCCATAGCGGAAAATAAACTTTTCTTCAGGTCATGGTTTTACCTAGTAGTCATTTAACGTAGTTTAAACATGGTTTCCTAGCAAGTTAGACGCAAAGTTTTTGATGTATCAACTGTCCTGATCAGGCAGGTGAGTTGATACGTTTGAAGAGCCGCATAAAAACTCATATAAGTGTAAAACTGTTTCTTTGAAAAACTCCATCGACGACACATAAATGTGCAAGGCCACAATGCAGTATCAGAGCAAATATCAGGTTTGCAGCTTTAAAAATCGACCAGAAAAGAAAAAAATATGAAAAAGTGTATCAACTATCCCGCCTTCCCCCTACATCATAAATCTCAACAGCCTTTTTGCAATTAGCTTGTTATTATTTCTGAGTGGTGACTTCTGTCTGCGTCTGTGTGGCTAGGCAGCTTTATGCTGGCATGCTTTTTCCAAAATAGGAGGAATTCATCGAAACAATTTTTTTGATTTTTTATCAACGGCCAGCTCAATCAGCGTGATTGTGACGTTCCGAAAAGTCACAATGCAAATATTTTTTATTTGCATCTCTTAATGGAAGAAAGCGCTTTTGTGCTAAAACAAAAGTGAGCCACCGACTCACCAAATTTCAACAATTTCATTTATTTATTTTCTAACATGACGTCATAATTGATGATTGATTGTAAAATTGTTCTTTTTGTCATTTTCTCAAAAAATGCTGACCGTAAAAGCGCGGTTGAAACCTTCTTTGCAAAATGAAATAATAGGCTGTTTGTTAATGACGCAAAATTCTATGAAAAAGTATGGAGTATTTAAAGAAAAACAATTGATTTATTATCTTACTTCTTACTAAATATTACAAGTAATATAACTTTCTATTTTTATTTGGTGATCGCTTTTGTAAAGAATGACTGGTTCTAATTGTTCAGTGTAGGCTATCGACCGTAAATGCGTTATCAATGCAGTAGAAGAGCTACATTTTGGTGCAACATAGTTATTGTGTATTGCTATTTCAATTGTCTTTTCACTGAATGTCACCTGACTCATTATGAAGTGTTTGACAGCGTCATATTTATTTTGTGCTTTAGGGAGGGTAACCCAATACGCTTATCACCGACAACACTCTCGGAAGCGGGCCGCATAAGAAGAAACAGGTATATTTGGGAAAGGAACAGGACTAGGGACATCACTTATGCCAATGATATCTTTTGCTTTTTTACTGTTCATTATTTTCCCAAGGGGGTTTGCACCAAGTCCTGAAATGTGAGTGCCACCAAACAATTGATTTCTGTAATGGTAAAACAAAAGCCATTGCGGCGCCCATTCCCAACTTTGCGTTTGTTTTCCTATATTTATTTGAAGAAACGGATAAAGAGTTTCTGAAATCTATCCCAACTTAAAGTGCTCTAACTGTGCTCGGGATTAAAGGCACTGGAGCAATGCCCCCAGTTGTACCAATTTATCGCTTAAGGTCGTAAAAATATATTTTGGTTGAAGGTGGAGGAGCCGGGTGAACTGATGCTGCTAACCCGATAGTACTGATTGGGAGCCCTGCCGGGCGGCGCGGACGGAGTCAGCTAGTAAAAAATAAAATAAGAAAAAAGAAGGGAGCTGAGGCAGCCCATAATAGGGTGACTGGCAGCTAGTAAATGCTCTCCAACTACGTGGTATTGGCAATGCAATGAAAAGGAAGTTATAGGCCTGCGTAAAAGCCCTACGTGAAAATAGACCGAAAAAAAGCCTTGTAAAGTAAAAATTGCAACTTTTCACAGAACGCCAATAAAAGCAAACAAAATCAGAGTTGGAAACGGGTCGAGCTTTTCGGGTCGGGTTCGGGTTCGGGCTTAAATTCTAAAAAATTTTCGGGCCGATATCGGGCCCGTATGCAAAATTTTTCACAGTAGGCTTATTAAGAGTAAGGTTCATGCATTTTCAAGTCGTTCCGGGAATTTAAATTTCGGGCCTAAGTCGTGCTACAAAATAAATGTCGGGTTCGGGCTTGTATTTTCAGGTTCGGGCCCTGTAATTGCGCCCGTTTCCAACTCCAAACAAAATAACCTAAGACTTTATACGAATATACAGAATTTATCCTAAAACAAAAATGTGAGCTAATGCAGTGCTTTTCAACTTTTTGAAGCACGCAGCATACTTTTACTGACATTGTTTTGAGGGGAAAACAACATGGTGATACATAAAAACGACATGAAAAAAAATTAAGATGAGATACACAAATGAAATAGAAGGACCATTCAATAAATTAGGCAAATTTTTTCATAAAAATTTTTTTAGTGGAGATAAATGCTTACTATTTTCTTTTTTACCTATCAGATGTAAACTTCATGTAAATTGTGTTTTGATAGCTTATTGTTTTGCTTTCGATTTTTTTGATTTTACAAATTGCTGACCTGGAAATTTGTTCAAGAATTGGAGAAAGATCGGTGATCAAATTTTTGGTTGCAGAACAATGCAAATCAGGTGAAATATTTAGAAGAATGTCTGCTGTGAATGAAAAAGCACGTTTTAGCCAAAAAATATCTACAAATGGGCTAAATTATTCAAGGAAGGACAGAAAAATATGTTCCATCAAAACAGGCAAGGAAGGCTTATAGGAGTGTGAACTTAAACCATGATCAAATCAGTTAATGACATCATTCAGTCAGACAGAAGGATAAAGAGGGAAGATGTTGCACACAGTTTGAATACCTCGGTTGGGATAGCACGTGAAATTGTTCGTCAAGATCTTGGTTTCTACAAAATCAGCTGTTGCTGAGTTGTCTAAATGCTTATTCAAGAACACAAACAGAAAAGAGTAGAGTAGCAGTGTATCGGCCGCTTTGAAAAACAGGGTGATGATTTCCTCAAGAAAGCATTTTCTTGTGAGGAAACATGGGTTTGGCAATATATGGCTCACTGGTAGAAGAGCATTTGAAACCGATTGCGGGAATGAAGAAAAAGAAGAACCAGTCATAAAAAATAAAAAAAAAGAATTTTATAGTGCATAGAATTTTTAGTTGTGAGACTGAAATTAAAAATGAGTATTGTTGGCTTGTATCACTTCTGATATGCAATAACTAGGCCCATTTTTTTACCTAAAAAAATATATTTTTGATTTTATTTTAGCAAAATTTTGTCTTTATTTTGACCTAACCGCTTTCGCCTATTATTTATGTCTCGTTGCACTTTTTTGATTAAAAATGTTTTATAATCCGCAATTTACATAAGTTTTTAAAGAAGAAGGTAGCCTACTTTAAACATTTTCTCAATCACTCAGTCTTGAAGCTAATGCAACAAAGCGACGTATGACGTCAAAACCTAGGATAACGAGCCATTGTGTGTACCGGTATCAATTAGTGTGTAATACAAAAAATGCGTTGTTATCGCAACTGTACTGTACATTAACAGTCTGTCTATGATGTTTTTAACGAAAGCCACACAGTATAATTACCAGGACTTTTTATTGTAATACAGCATCATATATTTTTTTACGTTCTTAACATGAAAATTTCTGTCTTTTCTCAGTAATTTACTGAGCATAGAAAACGACCTCTCAACAGCAGCAGAGGTTGGCTGGGCTTTTTGCAATAGTGCGTAGATTGTTGGGTCAATTGTCAAGTTGGTACAGTTTATTATTGTTTCTAAATCAGAGTTGAATAGTCGTTTTTTAATGTAATTTTTAATTGCGCACGGATCATCATCGAATTGCATATTCTTCAGCAGTCCGTATGCTTCGGTTATCGTGCAGGCACTTCCTTCTAAGAACTCTACGTTGGCTGCTAGAGTTCGGTATTGATTTATTTTAACCAAGTCCGGCAACAAATCTTCCACATTGATAGCGTTTTTTGCTCTACTGACTAAGAGGTCTGCACTTGTCCAATTGTTGACAATGGTACCAGAGACGTAGCAGCCGCCCCCCAAACCCCCCAATTGGGGGGGGGGGGCCCAGGCCAACTTTGGGGGTCCAAGTTAGTCTGAAATTGCTTTTTGGCTACGTGACTATTTTCAGTTCAGCAGACTTGTTTACAACCGATTTAAACTGTAGGAAGAAATTGGCTTGTGACATCATAAGTGAATGCAACGTCATTTTATCTCGCAGAATCTAGAATATTTCGATTGATTTTCTGGTAGAATCTTGAATATTCGATTGACGTAACAATGCCGTTGTTACGCAACAATCATAGAATGGTCTGGAATTCTGTTTGGCTAGAAATACCGGGACAATATATATACACTGCAGAGTGCAGATAAAGTATTTTATTGACATTGTATAGAATGAAACGTTCAAAAAGTGGTGCTCAAACGAGAAAAGAAGCAGCCACTGCTCGAGATGCTGTAGCGAAATTACCCAAGATGACAGATTTTTTCAAGATTACTGAGCAGAGTAGACCTGGCACCAGTACCGAGAGGGATGAAGAAAACTATAGTGTACAAGAAAAAGAAGACTATGACGATCAGCATCAAAGTGATTGTGAATTTCCAGAAAATGTAAGTTGTGATTTACCTGCCAATACGCAACCTTCAATATCAAAAATAACTGAATCTCAATTTACCCCTATCCCTGATGACCCATGTACATGGCCTGAAAGTATTTCTGATGCTCAACGATGTGATATAGTAAAGCGTGGACCACATCAACTAATAATGAATTTTCCATATAATAACACAACTCCAAGGCGACGTTTTTCCTCCAACCATTATAAACGTGTGTTACCTAATGGTGAAAGTATTTCACGGTCGTGGCTAGTTTATTCTGGGGAATCAGATCAAGTTTTTTGCTTTTGTTGTAAGCTATTTGGAAAAACACTAAGCCCCTTTTGTTGTGGTATTAATACATGGGAGGGTTTTTCGAAAAAACTGAAAGACCATGAAAACGGCATTTCCCACCAAGAATGCTACAGTCAATGGATGTTGCTAGCTGAAGGGATAAGAAATTCATCCACTATCGACAAACGCGAGATGAATATTTTTTTCAATGAAAGACGTTTTTGGAGAAATGTTTTAGAGAGACTTATCGACATTACCTTGTTTCTATCGGAAAGGAATCTTGCTTTTAGAGGATCTGAAGAAGTCTTAGGATCTCCTCACAATGGAAATTTTCTGGGTATATTTGAGCTTTTGGCAAGAAGAGATCCGATCCTAAAAGAGCTTCAAGACAGAATCAAGAATAAAAACACTAAAGATCACTATTTGAGTCCTACCATACAAAATGAACTAATTGAATTGCTAGCGACAGAAGTTGAAAAAGAAAATTTACAGCAATTGAAATTGGCAAAATATTTTTCTATAATTTTGGACTGCACTCCAGATATGTCACATCATGAACAAATGTCTGTCATTCTCCGTTATGTACTATGTAATAAAGAAGCTGCTGTTGTTAAAGAAACATTTTTTGGCTACCTGAGAATAAGTGACAGTACTGGGAAAGGCTTGTTGGACGCTTTCTTAGAAAAAGCGACCGAACTGCAACTCGAATTGTCTGATTGTCGAGGTCAGTCATATGATAATGGTGCTAACATGAAAGGAAAACATTCTGGGGTCCAAGCAAGAATGCTAGACATCAATCCCAAAGCTGTTTACGTGCCCTGTGCAAACCATACCCTTAACTTAGTTGTTGTTGACAGTGCTAATTGATCGACGGAAGCATTGACATTTTTTGGAGTACTTACAAGGTTGTATGTGCTGTTTTCTTCCTCTGCTCAGCGTTGGGAAATTTTGAAGAAACATGTGGAGCTGTCCATAAAGTCACAATCTGATACTCGTTGGGAAAGCAGAATTAAATGCATCAAACCTCTTCGATACAATTTAAAAGAGGTGTTGCTGGCACTGAAAGACTTGGAAGCCATTTCCATAGAAAGAAAAGATGGAAGAGCTGCCTCAGAAACAAAATCGTTGATAGCTCATTTATCAAAATGGAGTTTTCTTTTGTCGGTGTTTATTTGGTATGATATCCTATTCCAAGTCAATTAAGCAAGCAAGATTCTTCAATCGTATGGAGTCTCCCTTCATACAATGGAAACGGAAATCCAGGCAACTGAAAAGTTTTGCAAAACTATCGCACAACGGGTTATGACAGTGCCGCAACATCTGCTGTTGAAATAGCACAGGAATTGGATATTGATCCTTCTTTTCCTCCGTCAAGAAGTGGAAAGAAAAGAAGATTGTTTGATTACCAAGGTGAAGAGGAACAACGAGCTACTCCTGAACTGAAATTTAAAAGCAACTTTTTCTATCCATTAGTAGACCAGGCTATTATGTCAATAAAGGAGCGCTTTAATTTGTTACGTGAGGTTTCTTCCGCCTTTTCGTTTTTGTACACACGAGACAAACTTTTGCTTGTGCAACAAGAAAATGCTCTTCTTACTTGCTGTAAAGAGTTCCAAAAAAAGTTCGGTGACATTGATTCTGATGAAATGAGCGCTGAGCTACAGCGGTTTGTTTTAATTTTACAAAAAAAACGCAATCTCAATACGGCTCAAGACTTTCTGAACTATCTTCTAAAGACTCATTTATTTGAATTGTATCCGAATGTGTACATCGCACTTCGAATCTTACTAACTTGCCCCGTGACTGTTGCCAGCGCTGAAAGAAGCTTCAGCAAATTGAAACTGATCAAAACTTTTAATAGAACGTCTATGACAGACAGTAGACTATCTTCATTAGCCATGTTGTCAATCGAAAATGACTGCGCCCGATCTCTTGATTATGACAATGTCATAACAGCATTTGCGAACAAAAAGGTTCGCTCCAGACTATTTAAATGATACTGTGTTTTTATAACTTTTTCATGTTTTTCAGTGTCATTGCTTTCGTTTCGCAGTGTCTGCATAAATGTCCTACTGAACTCTGGCATCGGTGCCGAATTTTTTATGACTTGCACCTTCGGTATCGGCATGCTTTATTCTGACATTAGCCTGTTTACTTATGTACAAATTGTGGTGTATTTTCTTAATGCAGTTTTTCAATTTTACACCTCTAAAGTGATATGACCTGTGCGCAGGGGCTCTTGCGCTTACTTTGGGGGGGGCCGAAGTTGGAGTGCTACGGGACTGAATGGTACGAACAGCTGGAAGGTTCTCACTGTAATATAAGGCAGCTCTAAGCCAAGTTGCCCATCTTGTAATTACAGGGTCAGAAAGAGATAGCAGACCAGCATCATGAAAATCATTCTTGCGATCTTTGTTTTTGATTGTTACTGCCTTGATCGTTGGTATTATTTCATCAATATTTTTAAAATAAGCACGCACACACATAGCGCAGTTATGTAGTAAGTGCGCAACGCAGGTGACATGCATCAAAGAAGGGTATGATTCCTTTAATGTCTTTCCAGCCAAAGACATGTACCGAACAGCATCAGTCAAGAACAATGAAAAATTCTCGCGTTTTATTTCAAGTTGTCGCAATATGTCATCCACAGTGTGCAGAATAATACTGCTATAAACATTGCTACCGCTGTCAAGTGGATGGCAATTAACGAGGAATGTCTGATGTGGGGCATCTAAGCTGCCCACAAGCACACTAATATACTTTTGTTTAGCAATCTCTGCTTCATCCACAATTAAAAAAATTTTTGTCACGAAGTAATTCTTGAATTTGTTCTTCTTTTTGGGATGCTAATTTAGCAACACATGCTCGGGCTGCAGTCTCCGAATGCAATACTTTCCCCATTGTAGCAAACAGAGACTTTAAAGAAGAATGGTTAAGTTTATGAAATGGGATATCTGCAGCTAAGAATGAAGAGACAACCTGTTCCTTGAAGTTTACTTGATCGAGTTGTAAAAAGGTTTGCTTACTTTGGAATTTGCTCTTCGTCTCCAATTTTCTTTGGTGTAGCTTACTTTTTCGGTGGCTTTCCACAAAAAACGTTTTGTTGCATTTGACTAACACGTCGCAAAGGTTGCATCGCAAGTCGCGGGCAGGAGTTGCCGAAAACTCATCCGGATATTCCTGGAAAATTTGCCTAACTTTCGCTGTAGAAAATTTGGCTTGTTTAGGCATTCTTTGCTTTGCAAGCTACGACTTAAAAAGACCACGTGTAAAGAGCGCAAAGGTTTTATAGGAATAGATTAATCGTCTAACAATTATGTGTTTATGCATCAACAATGACGATTTCATGCATAATAAATGCTATTTTCTTCTCAATTATCGCACGCATTTTTAGCATTGCAACTACTTCGGAAATTTAAAATCAAATAAAACTGCGCATGAAATTTTAATAGCAGCTCAAAAATTGAAAAAAATATCAAAGCAATATAAATTTGTTTGTTTTTGTAAGGAAATTTTTGATGAAGACAATTTTGACAAGTTTTGACTTTATGCAAAATTTTGACTTTATTTTGACTTATAAAATCTACCAAAACAAACTCCTGAACACCTGAAACAAACGTTATTACACGTTTGATCATGTAACAAGGTCCTGAAAAAATGTTGACTTTATTGACTTTAGCGGGCTCTAATAATTATATAATGGCAAAGCTGCAATCAAGTACAACGACATCCAGTTTTAAATCAAAGACAGACTTTTTATTGTAAGCTAATAACAGCACAGGATTTATAAACTAATTAAATGTTTTCTTAACTATTCAGACCAGTTCACTTTCAACCTCATAAAATGTGATACAAGCGTTATTTTTCAATTTGTTTTTGTGCTATGTGTGTATTGCATTGTTCAACAATCTGAAGTCATACTACCTTGAGTAAGCTAAGCGAACACTGCAATCATCCTGTACTTTGTCGGGACAGAACACTGAAGCAGTCCATTTAACGAGTACTAAAAGGCAACTAATGGTACTCTTTTACCAGGCCATCGAAGTAACCTTGTTGGTACTGAGGCTTTCAGTTTCCTACGGATCGAAATGACCAATATTTTAATTGGGTTTCCCAGCATGAAACCGACAATTTCACAGTTGTCTCGCAGATGCATAAGCATTTTTTGACGAAAACCTTGACTCAATATCGGTGCGTAAAAACCAATAATTGAGTAAACTTTTTTTTGTGATACATCAATCACACTATACCACTCTTACGGTAACTTTTGTCAGCTACAACTTCATCGGTCCAGATCCATCAAATATTCATTTAAAAGACATAAAAAAGAGACAAATTATTTTAACTGAAAAACATCACTGCTCTAACTTGAAAATTTTCACCCAGATTTATCAAAATTTGAGATAAATCTGATTGTATGAGCAGAAAAACTGAGGCCACAACAAAATCAACAACGTCAACGTGTCCTATCACTTAGCACCGCAATGTTATCACTAGCCACAATAAAATTTAGGGTTCTGTGCTCTTTCAGACATTTCCAAAATTGTACCCTTTTTTCCCAAAGCCCGGATTGTTACTGCCCGGGCGAACGCAGAAAAACGCCCCTCAAATTTGCTCAAATTTCGCACGCCTCATTTTTAAATTTTACAGCTACTTAGTTGTGGCAACAAGATAATCCAAAAGGAATAAATCTATTTGATTGACACTATACGGTAATTCAAACCCACCAAAGTTGAACATTAAACTATTGTAGCTTACAGCAAAAAACTGAAGTTGACATTTCTTGAAGAAAAAGCATATTTGACTACAAAGGTAAAGCAAATACGGTCCATACTTGTGTTTTATGAATGGGGAGGGGTTACATTGCCCTTGACCCACGGCGCTGATGAGAGTAGGGAAGCCAGTCTTTTTCTTGTCCGTCTTTCGTTTGACAAGAATGTCTATTCGTATCATTTCACCCCGGGTACCTAGTGGGGAACTGTTGATTGAAATCGTAACAATACAGGGATATGACGACAAAGCCAAAAGTGAGGAGACTCGCATTTTTTGAGATATATTAATACGTTGGAACCGGGTGCAAGAAGTATTCACAAAATTCTAAGCAAAATAGCTTTCAAATCTCGTGATGGCTACGCCGATGTGCACTTGTAAAGGACAATTTACGGCAATTTCCATTCTTTATAAAATTCGTATTTTGAAAGAGAGCGCACAGAGCCATATGTTTGCGTATCAATATTTTCCAAATGGTTAAAAGCATAGCAGCCTCAATATATTAAACGTTTTTACTAGAATTCTAAAAGTTTTTGGCACATCACGTGGCACGTGTCACGAGAGTTTTGAAAGATTGGTGAAAATCTATTCGTCTTAGCACAAGACCAATTTTTGAAAGCCAAAAACTTTTTGAATTTTAATAAAAATGCTTAATTCATTGGGGTGTAGCATTAGGTCAAAGACTGATGCTACCTATGATATCACCATACGTATTGTGGCGTCACTGTAGGTTGGATAACGCGATAATGCAGCCGACATATGGCAAGGGGTGGAGGAAAAAAGGAAAAGTGAAAAGGCGATAGAAAATGGGACAGTATTTTAGATATATTTTAAAGACATTTATTAGTGGTACAAATTGCACCTTTTCAAGTTGTTTAGCAGTGAAAGATACCAAACTTAACTGCGCTATTGGGCGGAGAAAGGAGCGATTGGTGAGAGAGACTATTGCACATGTTGCGTACTTTCTGCCTAGGAAAGATTAGGCTTTAACTGGAAGTTTAGATGCCATAAAATTCAACAAATCCGCTACTGAGGCAGCTACGCATTTTAATAATTTGGAAGAGAAAAATGCTTTGATATTTAAACAATTGCTTAGTGGTAAAAAACTTCAAAGTAGCTTTTAGAAAAAGCTTTTGGAAATGGATTTATAACTCTTTTCAGTAATTAGCAAAAACTTAAACGTTTTCGTTTGGCACGTATCAGAAGTTAATGCCAGAAGGATGCAGAGAAGAGAGCGTCGCTATTATAGTCGGCGAGACGATTGAAAAGTTGCGTTTCGCCATCGTCCGAAATCCAAGTGGACCAATTGCAGCGCGTAGATAAATTCTTTTTGAAGGCAAAGTGCAAGTTGTTTGTTTATAATGAAAGTAGCCTCAAGGGTGGCTAGATAGAAGAAAGATCTAGCGACGACCAACACTGTGAATTGATTGTCACAGTAAGCGGCGGGGTAATCCTGACTATTAAGTAAATGTTCTTCAATTCCTGAGTCACTTTCGGGGGGGGGGGGGGGAGTGAGCCTGCACTTTCGCTTAGATACTAGCCTTTCTTTCTTCATGCTGAGTCTGATTGATTTAGATACATGTTGGCTAATTCTGCCCTGCAGTCTTTAGAATGTGTGGCCAACGTACCGGCAGTCACAGCGGTACACAGTGTTCGGAACAAGCCCCTTGCGTTGAAGTCTCGAGTCGAGTCACAAGTCATTGACGTCGAGTTTCGAGTCGAGTCAAGTCTTGTCATTCAAACGTCTCGAGGCAAGTCGAGCCACGTTAAATAATAAAAATGATTTGCAAGATTTTGACTCAATACCAGATTTGCCAGCAAGGGCGTGTGCAGAAATTTTTTGAGGCGGGCGCGGCAAAGGCACATTTTTGCTTTGTGAGTGCAGCCGGCTTACCGGTTGCTTTAATATAGCTGTCAAAGTTTATTTCCGAAATCAAAACATAAAATTTTTGAGAGGAAAATTTTTTGTATTCCAGCTTTTGAGTAGACAAATTGTAATTTGTAACACTACTTTATTAAGCGTAGGTAATTATAAATACAAGAAGGCGGGATAAAGTTTCGGTGTTTGTTTTGCTTTATTGTATTAATTATTATGTTTTATAAATAAATATCACTGATAACCGTTCGGCTGCTTAAAAGTACAAAGGATTAACTCAACTCATTCTATCCAGATTGCGCTGCCGTTTGCTACTAAGTCAACGTGACCAATCAATCACTCGACTCTAAAGAAATTTTGAAGGAACCTATGGCAGTTAGCTGATTCTTGCCGGCTTGCTATTTATGTCCTCTAGTTTACCTTAAGACAAAAAACAATCAAAACAATGGCGGCACAGGAAAGAGGATAAGTATTTTCGGTACAGCGGATGTGTATGTTGCATGAAACCCACCTACTCATCGACGCAACACATGCATACCACTTCATGCAATTACCCACCTGCTAATGGACTTGCGATTAAAGTTTGTCCCAGGCTAATCTGCTCTTTTCTAACAAATTACTAATTACTAATTGCTCTTTTCTAACAAATTACTAATTACTAACAAATTACCTACTGATAATCCAGGGCCACTATCAGCTATATTAATTGGTGAGCATAACGCACATGGATTATCACTGAGGCACAAGTTGTCTTTCCTGGATTTCGGTGGCTCTGCCTTACCACTCCTAAGTTTTGTGTACCTCCTTAGTTTCCAGCTCACAATAATCCGGATGCACAATTTTTAGGCATTCTTACTAGTTTCGCGAATATACAAATGAAAAAGAAGATGCACAAATAAAGTTATTAACCATTTTTTAAACAAAAACTCAATGTGTCAAGCAAAATCCGGAACTATGTCATTAAATTCTAATTTCTGCTTACAATCACTTATTTTTCAATCAAAAGAATAGATGAAGCAGACAGCCAATTTCCCGGTCGTATATCTTACGATTTTATCAATAGAAGATTTTAAAAGCTTATCTCGCAGCAAGGTGTAGAAAGGGACTAAGTGAGATATGCTTAAAAATAAACGATCATAAATATAAAGTAGAGTCACGTAATTGAAACATTTCAAGTTTTAATTACTGCTGAGTTCTACGAGTCTACAACACAGTTGGTGCTGTAGTAGCGTTTTACTTTGAAATGTTGCTTACTTATTTAGGTCGCTTAAGCCTTGAAATTTCCACAGAAACTCAACAAAACTCACTCTAGGCCTATGTTATTGCGTCAAAACAATGGAGTGGTGGAGTTTCCGAGGTTTCTGAAAGCATCTGTCTGTTTTCTCTTCCACTTTTTTTTTCCTTTTTTACACTAACTGGCACATTTGGTACAAACTCTCCACACTCATTTTTTTCTCCATTATTAGACTTTTATTGGTCGCGGGTCACTCATTTCTTTTGGTTACCCACCCGGCCGATGAGCGTGCAAAACGGACTGTGTTGCTGCAGCTTGCCAAGAATATTTTGTTTGTATATCAGCAAACATGCCACTAAACTTCAGCATGAAAGAACATCGTTAAATCATGAAACGGATGGCTATTAATAGTTTGGGTAGACAATGTCGTAATGGAAAAACTACCGTGATATTCATCGGTACTCAAAAGAAATGAAGGTTCTTGTAGCCAAGCGTGAAAATAGGAAAGCAACTCTGCTAAAATACCTCTAGCGGCAAAGTCAGCAGAATTTAATTTCAATGAAATGGGTTTCTGGGAACGAATTGACGTTTGTTTACATATGATGGCAAGACAATTGGCTGCAAAAACAGGAAAGCGCTCGATATTGTTCTGTATGCATTGGAGGTAGCTGTAGAATCCGTCCAAAACTTAGAATTGCAGTTTGGTAACTGAAGCTCTTTAATACGAGTACATAAAGCCTGACAGACAAAACTGCTACTGTTGGTTCAAGCATTGGTATACATACAGCCTTCAAAGGCGTAACCCGAGCCTTCCCTATAACGAACGAACAATAATTGCGACCTGCGTTGTCAAGCATTCGCAGGCAACAGTAACAATGCAATGAAGCATCAGAAAGGAAATAAAGTTGATGAGACGTTGTTTCAAATCCGCTAGAATTTGAGAGAACGTTTAATTTGTAACTTGCTCAAATGTGGCAAAAATTACAACCACTTTGTTCAGTCATTCGCTTCATCTTCATTCGGTGGTTTGACCCAACTGCGACCTTGTTTGTAAAGTTCTTGCAAAAGCAGTTTAGGAAAAATAGAAATGGGAGCAACTAAGCAGAGAGAATCAAATAAACTCGATACATCAGATAGAAATCCATGTTTAATTAATTGCCTTTGTGGAGCTTGAACGTCGCAAACCAATTCGTCAATTCGATATTTTTATTGAACCCCCAAAACTCTGATCGCTAATGATGATTCAAATTTACGACAACCAAGACTCTTTGCTCTCTCCAGTTCGGGAACTGCCTCAAGCATTTTTTGGCTGTTGCTTCGCCACTTCCTTAATGGTAACCAATGTTCCCTCTAAGCTGCGCGCCTGCGCGGCCGCGCAGTTGTTTAGATCCCTTTGCGCAGTTACCACAACGCTTTGCGCAGTCTCCACCACTTGCTAACCGCCCGCTACTGAAAGAAGCCACTGCCTGGCGGAAATAATTGTCACCTGGCGATAGCCACGATAAAATTACTGTGAAATTTATGTTTTATGTGTAATTTGTGTTTTATGTGTAATTTATGTTCTATTACTGTGTAATAGACTTTCATAAATTCTGCTCAGTAAAATTGTGATTCAGCGCACTCGTTAGTTTTTCCGCGCAGCATTATCAAAAATTAGAGGGAACGTTGATCGTAACCCTGCTCTGCTTAACACTTTCACTAGATCATGAATTGCATTTGTGGCCTTGGTTTCAGATTCCTATAAGAATAAACACTTATTAACATAAAAGTTATGTTTGTCGATGTCAGATGTAAGAGTTTAGTGCATATAGACAAACTTTCCTGCAACGTGAGGCAAATTAAAGGAGATACAAGTTGGAGATGAGGTGCGCCAAAGACTTGCACGTTTATGTTGTATTCCGTTGGTTCATCATCTATATTGTCTTCGCACCACCACAAGAAACTTAATGTGGTAGTGCCTTCGGGATCCAATTCCACCTGGTGAAACATTGACTCGATGTTACTAAAAAAAACCATACTTTCTTTGCAGAACCGAGGAAGTACACCAACCAAGCTGCTGGTGGGGTTGAGTCCCTGCTTCAACACATCATTTAAACAAACTCCTTTGGACTTAGCCGCACAGTCAAACACTACACGCACCTTAACGGTTTGTGAGGATGTGTGACTGGATGGTGGGGCAGGTACCGCACAAAGGCATTGTCGCATTTGTCTGTGGATAGATTTACTCTGGACGCATGTTCTGTTGACAAGTATTCGTCAATGGTGTTGACGTATCCTATCTTTAAAGACGGATTTTTGTGAAACGTCTTTTTAAGCACATTAAACAATAAAGTTCCAGACCTCGATCATAAGGCAAGCGAGAAAATCCTGATCGCCAAGGTAGAGGTAATTGATAACGACCATCAACCATCTAAATAAAATCCACAAGCAACTTGCACATCAAATGGTCTTCACAAGAAAAAGGCATTTCAATAACAGTCATGTCTTTTTCGAAATCAGAGGACCATATGGCTTGAATTTGTTACACAATAGTTTTGCTGTGGAGCTTCAAGAAGTTGAGTTGGCAGTTTTGAGTGCAAGAAAGCGACAGTGAAGGCCCTGACAATGAACATCCTAAAGAGATTTTTATCGATACGGTCTCACCTCGGCAGCCTTTTTGAAAAGCTGCCGTACAAAATAATTCAGGAACATCAGCTCCTATTAGTAGTGGCAATAAGCTTTGGGAAGTCCAAATCACAGAAACGTGATTTTCTTTTAATTTTTTTAACTTGCATTTAAAAAAAATTTTCTTTAACTCGCATTTAGCAGATGTTAAGTTTGAACCCTCAGTAATATCATCGATCGAAAATACGTAGGGCATGTCGAAAACATAAGAGCGATCAACAGAGAGAACCTTCAAATCCGATTTGTGATTAGATGAGTGGCTGCGACGTTACCTAGTGTGGGAAAGGTGATACTCTTTAGGTTGTCGTCAACCCCAAGAACTTTCATTAGTCCTTTGTCACAAAATCAATTTGAGTATCAAATAAAACCACTGGAAGTGAGCTTTGTCAATAAACATGGCAATTCCTAACGCTTCCTAGCGACCTCAAAAAACTTTTTAGTTTAAAAATATTATCTAGATTTAATTCGTGTTGGTAAAAGAACATCTCTGATAATTCGCACAAGGTAAATTATGTCCCACCTATTATCAAGTTAGGTAAATAGGTTAAAATACTGCAATGAATTTGATAGATTCATTTTTGTTGAATAGGCTTGCGCGCCTTACATCACACGGGTCAGTTCTGCATGAATTGACAAAACAGCAGCACGTTGTAGATTATGCATAGACACTCATAGCACGCTTGCGAGTGCACACATGCATTGGGTCATTGTTAAAGTGTAAAAGAATCTTCGACAGCTTGAAGCGCTAAATTTGAACAATAAGGAGGCAAAGATTGCAACACGTCTCAGCAAAAGACTTCAGTTACAATTACGCATGGACTTTGACATTATGCCTGCCACTTGATGACTGTGATTTTCCTTGACCATAATAAGAAAAGCCGCAGCCAATGTTCGCTCAAAACCCTAAGCCGGAATTGAATGGATCTTGCAAGTAAATGTTTGCAAGTCTAGACCAAGCAGTTGCGAGAGAATTACGTAACGGCTCTTAGGTCAACACATAAATTGCCGATAAAAATTAATAGTAAATCTGGACTGGTAACAGTGTTTACATTTAACAAAATCAGTACTCCAGCTAACTAAGCAATGCTCCCTGGTGACTTAACAACAAATATTGTTAAATTCCAATAGGATAAAAACCCACTATCTAAGTCCCCCAGCATATCCCCCACAAATAAAACCTCCCTCCTAGTATGACTAAATCATTTACAAATATTAATGAACAGAACATGACAACCCTCACACTCTCCCCTCACAACATTCCCATTGTCAGATATCACTTGTCATATACATTCTTGATGTAGCACTGTGTCAATGGCAATGTTGAATACCTACTTACATTCTTGTATTACATTCAAGTACTTACAGTATTCAAACTACTTACAGTCAAGTATTTAAAAAAAACCGTGGCACACCTGCAAATCCCGCAGCACACACTTTGGGAAACACTGTTCTAGATCGTAGATCGCAGTGAGATTGTGTTACTCAAGGGCAAGTTGCATTATTTAAGATTCTATATTCCGGTTTCGAGTGGGATAGTGCTAAGAGCATAGTTTTATTCGAGGGAATTCAAGAGTGAGTGATTAACTATCGTCAGAATTCAGAAGTACTCAGTGTGGTATCGGGTTTACTTGGAGAATATTTGGGAATGTGATTCCCATTGGTGAGTTTGAGATTTTAGTCAGCGATTTTGAGAGTTAAGGGGTTTAGTCGTGTTACCTGTGAATTACTGGAATAGAATAATATCAGCCGATATTATTGGATTATTACAGTGGATTTATTGCCGTGGATTTATCGGCAACGGAAAGTGCTATATTTGTGGAATATATTCTTTTCATTGAAAAGTGTTTAAAGGATTTTTAATACATTTGTGTCTACGTCTACGAGCTATTAACTGAAACTATCATTCCAAGAATTAAGTTTGGCTTTGTTTCACGCCTGCTGCGTTTTACATAAGAAGTGGAAATTTTATTGTTTTTTCTTTCGCATGTTTACCTAATTCACATTTTAACTTCATTTACAGGCTACCAGGTAAATTTTATTTCATCTGGTATTGATACATAACACCTATCTATTCATGCAGTCTCTCGACCAATACTATCTTGATTGCTGTCATCTCGACTTCCTTTGCTATCAGCAAATAAGATAAGGCCAAAAACAGATTGGCTGTTCCCACAATGATATTGTAGCAGGCAGTCAACCAAATTATCTACTGAAATAAAATGTATCCCAAAATGTTTTATGACATACGTGCACAGATGGAACAAGCATCTTGGACGTGGCAACAGGACGGAGCATAACCTCACACTGCCAGAGAAACTGTACAATGGTTGAGACCGAATGTGCCTGATTTTATCAAACCGGATCAATGGCCTGCGAAAAGTCCTGATCAAAATGAGCTTGACTATTGCGTTTGGAATTTGCTTTTACACAATTGCAAAGGAATAAAATGCATAGCAACGAAGAGTTGAAAACTATTCTGACGGACGCATGGAATGACATACCAATGTATACTATGCGGCATGCGGTACAAAGATGGCAAGATCGGTTAAACCAATGTTCTCGTACTGGAAGAAGACTCTTTAAACACTTCTGAACCGATATCACTAATATTCGGTTTTCTTTTTCCAATACATTTTGCACTTTTGATAATAAAATATAATAAAAAATTTGCCGGTTTTTTACCAGGCGCCCAATAGATCAGAAGTACGGTATAATTTTTATTTTTAACTAACGCTGCTGCGGCGGTAAGTTATTGAGAAAATTGCATTGAAAGTTGTTTAAATGGGTAAAGCGAAGAAATTTATTGGCAACTAATACTTTCGTTATGGAGTAAACACGGTTACTTTTACAGTAGAAGGATATCAATATGAATATAAGCCAAAACGGTGCTCAGACGTCCATGCTGCGCCTTTAATTGGTGACTTTGAAAAAGATATTCAAATCTCCACACCAAAGCCGTCGAAGGAGAAAAGAAAAAAAGCCCAAGGCTTTAAAATATACTTCTAATTTTGAATCACAAACTCAAGGAAGATGCAGTGCGACTGTGGGAAAACAATCTGCAACAATGGTAAAATTTGCAATCACAAGCACAAGTATCAAAGATATGGCAGTTGAAACTGTCATCACCAGTGGTCTTCCTCTTTGCTCCTTTGAAAAATCCTGCATCGCAAAGATGCTAGCTCGGACGTTAGATCAACTGAATCCAAAACTTACAGCTTCCAATGCGAGAGCATGGATCATTAATGCTTGTCAGAGAAAAATGATAGAAACTGAACAGACATTCGCTGGTAGAATGGTTGTGGTAAAAGTAGAGTCGTGTATGCGAAGAAAGCGTTATTATATTGTAATAAATTTGCAAGCAGCGGTGAACGGTAATTTGCGAGTTATCACCGCAGCTGTCTAACGAGTTACACGAAAGAGCGGCAGCTGCTGCAATACTTAAAACATTGTGAGCTACTTGGCAAAACTTGGTATTTTCGAAAAGCAAATTTACTGCCTGTTGTCGTTGTTGTTGTTGTGATTGTTACTTGGTTTTTGAAAGATAGGAATTTATTCGCAAATACTACTAACAGCACAGTATAAGGCAATAATAAATAACTAGAATAAAAGGTCAAGTAGAATTTTGGAATAGTTGCTAGCTTCTGTCTGTCAACCACGTTTCTGAAATTTTGCGCATCGGCGAGTGACAGAAGCTAGCAATCCGACAAACAAGGCAAAAAAAAGATTTAAAAAGGGATATAAATTCATTACAGTGATTATCCCTCCTCTTCCTCGGGATGGAGGTACAGTACGAACGGCAATTTTGCTTTATGTTGTCAACCTAGTTGAAATTAGGCTAGGGAAAAGATGGCAGTCCACTTGGAATCAGTCATGAGTGACTGGTTGCCCCATCACCAACAAGGCGGACTGCCACTGGTGGGTACTCAAGAGTCCTCTTTTACGACATGCTGGGTTAGCAACTTCACAATTGTAACCCGCTGAAGTACATGTAGGCCACCTGTCTGCCACATAAATGTGGATGCGTCCCGTTAAGTGCTTTGCTCAAGGACACAACAAGCAAGCTTGCCGGCTTGTTCTCCACACTATCCTTTTTTTATACTGAGCCCCAAGCAGGGAAGCTGTGAATACCATTTTAAAAATCTTGTGGTGTGACTGGACTTGGGTAATGAACCCCAGGTCTACCCACTACGAAGCGGGCGCTCTAACCACTACACCATCGCGCCAGTAATTTACATCCCCGCGACAGATAACGGATTTAAAGTTTAAAAAGTTGGGGAGGTGATGAGAAGCAATTTTACTCTGCCCTAAAATTTTGCTGATCAGAATGACGAGTATGAATGTGATGCAACTTAAGCTTCCAAAGGTGAACTTTAGGCGTAATAACCGATGAAGATGGAGTTATTACCGTCAGGTGTGCCTTAAGCAAGTTTTGGCGAATGAATCCCTTTTTTTGTCAGAGGTTGATTGATTAGCCACACAGGAGCTTACTGAATGTTTAAAACCAGTTTTTTTATGACCACCGCAATTCAGCTGCAGAAATTGACTGCAGGTAAGTTCTTCGGTGAGTGGCTGAAATGTAAAATCCAACTGCAGCGCAAGAGCATTGACAATGGTTCTTCCATGGCATTGGCTGTGCTTCATGCCATGGAACGTCGTGAAACAAGTTTACTGCCTAATGCTGCTTTTTTGGCTGCAATTTATGTTGATCCAAGGTATCAGGTACATCTAAAATATTCTCAGAAAACAGTTGCACCACCACATTTGGCAGCATTATGGAGGCCCTTGCAAATGCTACGGGAGTCAGTTGACACGACTGACGTAGAACCTCTAGACTCATTGTCAGAATCTTAAAAAAAATCTGCTCCTACATGCGAGATTGATATTATTGATAAGATACTCGCCACTTCGGATGCGTGCAATGCCAGCTCATCACATTCACCACGGGATGAGCAAAATGTAACTGAGATGATGAAGTGCTTCAACAACCAAGCCAGTTTCCTCAGGAACCCCAACGTCTTTAAATGGTGGGGCAGGCAGAGTCTAACTTCAAACACGTTGCTAATGTGGCTCTTGCTTTACCAGTTACTGAAGCCAGCGTTGAAAGAACATTTTTGGGTTTGGGTACATTTTAAATGAATTGACACTAGAGTTCAAAGAAGACATAATCGAGGCAATAATGTTTCAGTGTTGCAACACTTGAACCCTTCGTTTGCAGTATAATTGAGCTGGCTTTCAAATGCGTTTGAACAATTTTTTTTAGAATTTGTTCATTGGTTGCTGTTTTTTGATGATAAGTTGATAACATCAATATCATTGGTGTTTTGATCGTTAAGTGTAAATCCAATTAGTATATTATCGAGCGAATATCCCTTAGCCCGCTATTAAATGAAGTAGTTGGTTGGAAGTTGGCTTAATTACCCGGTTTTCTCCACCAGAGGAAGTAAAATTAGCGTAGCCTCCCCACTTCTGCTGATATTTAGCTCAGCATACATTTGCCGTTACGTAAGAACAAAAATTCAGCAAAATAACCGATACGGAAAGATACGGTATTACGGTACGAAAATCTCAGTACGATATTTTTTGAAAATACGGAAAGCCATTCCGTACCGTACCTAACCCCTGGTTTGTTATTACCGTATTTCTGATTGTACTTGCATTCGTTTTATCACTTGGGCATCGCATTTTTTTCTTGCCATTGCCACGCCACCACAGCTTCAAAAATGTAGTGCTTTGAAGAGTGCTACCTGTACAATGTCATTTTAAAGTTACTGTAGCTCCAAAAGGATTTGAACCAATAATAGGAGGACTATTCTAAAAAAGAACCTATGTGGTTAAAAAGGTACAATTTTCCAAAAAAGTGCTTTAAATTCATTTTTCAAGATTAGCTCGAATTGAAATAGTACATTACTGTAGATAAATTTTTTTCTCATTTTGAGGTTTTTGCTTACTTCACCTTGTTTAAAATGGTTTGATTACATAAAAGATACTAATACAGGGGCATTATGCCTACCAACTACATCTTGCAACACTCAGTGGGCCATTAAAAACTGTCATGCTGAATTTCACCAAAAAATTGCTTTCATTTAAAGTAACAAATTAGCCAACCACCAATTTAAGTGTAGACAATTTCTTTTTGACCGCAACTACTCCCAATTTTATTATTCAAAAAAAATATCCTCTCCTCAGGTAATGACATTTGGATCAACCACTCACTATTAGTGACACTACTGCATAAATAGCATTGACATACAGAAACGGAGACGAGAAATCCACAAAACTTCTGTTTTGCAAAACTCTTCCAAGCGAACTCTGCATAAAAAGCACATTCCAGTAATTATCCTTAATAGAAAAGTTTGTCAATGTATTTACGAGTTCCTCTTTAATTTATGCCCTGACCCTTCTTACCAAATTTTAACTTTGATGATCAATTTCATCAAATGCCTGATAGGTATAGCAAGCTATTGATAAATCTCATTGGGCAACCAGGAATGTGGAAGCGGAAGCTGGAAGCGTAAGCTGTGGAAGCAGTCCTTTTTCTGTGGAAGCAGAAGCAGAAGCAGAAGCGCGAAAATTTTACAGCTTCCCCTTCCACATTGTTTATTTGACTTGAAGAGTAACTTCGCGAAAAAGTTTTGTTCATTTCCCGATGTAAATTGAACGGTGAAGTTGCACTATAAGTCTGAATGAAAGTGCGAGGTCAATAGCGTGAGAGAACGAGGAAAAGTATAACTAGCATCACATTTTACATTGATTACCGGAAAGAAAAAATAAGTTTGGCAATGAAACGTTGCCAATAAAACGATGATTTGATTAAACTTAAGTGACTTTGGTTAGGGGGTTGAAAACGTTGAAAAAGAAATTACTTACGACGGAAACAACTTGATCATTTTGCATCAGTGCTCTTCAACAGGGATTTCGCCAAACATGTATTAGTGTTCTGTGAGTGTTAAAGGTTCCGTGAGGGACCGCGAAGGTTCTTCGTTTATTACTAGTATTTATTTCAGTATATTAATTTTATGTATGTAGTGGTTTTCTTCTTCGTTTGAGCTATATTTGTTGTGAGCATTATGCAGGAAGATGTATATACACTGCGTTAGCGCTCACGCTCGGTTTGCGAGTCTTCAGTTAGACTGAGGCCACCACAACGGGCAGACTGCTTGGCCCCACCACCTGTCTGCCACATAAAGATAGAGGCATCCTGTTAAGTGCCTTGCCCAAGAACATAACAAGCAAGCTTAACCGCTTGTTCTCCACACTATTCTTATTTTGCTGAGCGCTAAGCAGGGAAGCTGTAAATATCATTTTTAAGTGACTCCTGGTGATTTCATGAGTTACCTTTTTCCATTCGTTCCTATTTATTGCAAGTTTTAAGAGTACTTTCAAGGTTGAATCCCAGTTTCTTCGTGATTTCTTCTAGCCATTTTCCTCTTGGTCTTCCCCTTCTTCTTTCCCTTCCACCTTTCCCTGCACAATCACTTTTTCCAAACTGTTGTCAGTTTCCAAAATGTGTCAGTAATACCTTAGTTTACCTCGCTAAATGATATTGAGGAGTGACATGTGGGGCTGTATCTGCTCCTAAACCCAATCATTCGTTTTAGGAAGTTCATGGAATCCTTAGTAGCCCTCTCCGAGTCCACATTTCGAATGATTTTAATCCCCGCTGATCCGCCTTACGTAGTATCCAACTTTCGCTGTCATATGTCACTACTGGAAACACAAGGAAATAAACCAATTTTGTTTTGTGACTATAGATATGTTGTCATCTTTCATATTTTTGCCAGGTTAGTCGTGGTACTGCAACCCATGGCTAGCCTTCTCCGAATTTCTTTCTCGTAATCTGCATCGTCACAAATAATTGACCCCAAGAAATTGAAGTTATGTGCAATTTCGGTGTGATCATCTTCTACTTTGAATTCCTGAAGTCTAACTGTTGTCATTACCTTTGTTTTCTTTATATTTAATCTCAAGCTTGCTTTTTTGCTAGTTTTTTGACTGCGTTTATGAGTATTTTAATATGATCTAAGTTTTCATTGATCAGTGTTGTATCATTTGGGTATTTCAAGTTATTTATCATTTTCCTCCTACTGTCATTCCTTGTATCGTCTCTATTTCGCTTATCCCATTATGCTCTCCGTGTAAAGATTAAATAATCATGGAGATAAAATACAGCCGCCTTGACTTACACCTTTTCTAATTTTAAACCACGATGTGTTACCAAATTCCGTCCTCATGGTAGCTTCTTGCTTAGTGTACAGATTGTTCATTAGCTTTATCAAGTGTTTAGGTATCTCCAACTTTTGCAAGTTTCTCCACAGCAAATCGTGGTCGATGCCATTAAGCGCTTTGCTGTAATCAATGAAATCCATAAAAATATCTTTTTGCATTTCTCTCGCTTTTTTCATTGTCCAACACAGATTTGCGATATGGTCCGTAGTCCTTCCGCCTTTACGAAATCCAGCCTGCTCTTGTGGCAATTCAAATTCCTAGTAGGATTGAATCCTTTTCTGTATGATTTTTAGCAAAACTTCACTTGCGCGCAGGGATGTAAAAGCGGTTATTTTTCAACCGCTTGCGCTTTCACACCTATCGCTTCCGCTTCCAATAACAAAAAACGAAAAAACGACCGTTGGCAATTTTTTTTAACTTTTGTGGGTCTGTACCGTGCCTTCTTCTACACTTTATCATTTTGAGAAAACAAAAACCTTCATTTATTGCTATTACCTTACCTATTTGTTGTTGTTGTTGTTGTTTACCCGACCCCTTCCGAGGGATGGGGGCATGGCGGAAGACCATGGAGCCCCAGAAGCCGGGCAACTCCCCAGGGTCTGGACCAGAGGTCATAAAGAGACAGAGAGTCGCCAAAGAGTGAGCGGCGCAAAGAGTCCGTAGCTGGACAGTGCAGAATGAGATGAGAGATGTCCTGGGACGAGTGTCCACAGGCGCTGCAAGAAGGATTCTCGATTCTGCCAATCCTGGAGAGATAGGAACCTAAAAGAAGGCTGTGTCCATTGCAGCGAAGACGAGAGAGGACACAGCGAGCATGACGAGGGAGCACAAGTTCCTCAGTGGAAATTGAGGGAACCTGTGTGTCAAAATACTTTGAGGAGACAGTACGCCTCCAGTCCGAGATAAGACGAGAGTGGATACGAGAGATAATAGGAGAGAGACTACAAGGGATTGCGGAGGGCGCAAGCAGCGCTCCCCGTCTGGCAAGCTCATCAGCTGTGTCGTTCCCCGGGAGAAACGAGTGTCCGGGGACCCATTGTAGCCTGATAGAACAGGAGGAAAAGAAGGACAGTTCCTGCCAGATCTGCCACAGAGTTTGAGACAACAGGAAATGTGGAGGAGAGGACAGGGTGGCGAGGACAGAACGAGAGTCAGACAGGAGAAGAAGAGAAGAAAAATGGCAGACTTTATGGTGTTGCCGAGACCAGCAAAGAGCGTGCAGAATGGCGCAGGCTTCAGCCGAAAAACTGGAACAAACTGGGCCTGCCGAAAAGGAAAGAGTGGCCTCAGTGCCACAGAGAGAGCAGTTGGCAAGAACGCCGGAGCCGCCCTTGCCAAAAGGAAAAGGAACAGAGCCGTCTGTCCAGAGTACCAGATCATGAGGAGGAAGAGAGTCAAGGTGGGCGAGAGCCGCACCTTGGCGAGAGCCGCACCTTGGCGAGAGTGAGGGGGATCAGAGCGAGAGCATGGAGTGGAAAGGGTGGACTCCACCGTGAACGAGGGAAGATTCCAAGGAGGACAGGGAGGGCAAGCAACAAGAGCCTCCCTAGAACAAGTAGAAGAAAGCATGAGCGGGTGAGTGGACGCAAAAGCTCTCCAGGACGATCTGCAGAGTCTTGGTTTCACTCCTAGTCTGGCCAAACCTGAGATGGGAAAGGAGGTTGGGAGACGAAGAGCCCGCTCATGAGAAAAAAGAGTGAAGTGAGTCAGAGTGACTCGTAGGGGAGGTAGAGAAGCCTCGGTGAGTAGTAGAGGGATAGGGGACGACGAGAGGCAGCCGGTGATGGCGCGACTGGCCGCTCGGTGAAGGCGTTCCAATTTGGTGATATTGGTAGCGCTTAGGAAAGGAAACCATCCGGGTGAAGCGTAAGTGAGAAGGGACCGAAGAAAAGATTTATACAGAACAGAGAGGGACTCCTTAGAGGGGCCCCAAGAGGAAGCAGAGATACAGCGTAAGGCCTTGAGACGTGGAAAGAATTTGGCCTTCAGCAAAGATACATGCCTAGAAAAGGAAAGAGTGCGGTCGAAGGTGACCCCAAGAAAAGTTGGAGTGGGATTAAAACGGAGGCGGGAGCCGAGTAGGAGGAGGTTGGGCTGGAGGTTAGCCTGGTGGGGATCCACTGAAAAGAAGGAGGCCTCACATTTGCTCGGATTGAGAGGAAGACACCAGTACTCAGACCAGCGCTCCAATCGAAACAGAGCTCCTTGTGTGGCCTCCACCGCAGTGGGGACCGAGGGGGAGGAGGACCAAATGGCCAGATCGTCAGCGTAAAGAGAGCAGCTGACGGAAGAAGGCAGAGAAGCCGGAAGATCATTGATGAAGAGGGAGAAAAGTACAGGGCCAAGAACGGATCCTTGCGGAACACCTCGACGGACTCGAAAGGAGCGGCTTTTGTGATTTTGAAAAACCACAGAAGCGCGCCTGTCAGAAAGGAAAGATTGAGTCCAACGAGCAAAGCAAGGAGGGAGGCCAGCCGAAATAAGTTTGTGGAAAAGGGCGGGGTGCCAGACAGAGTCAAAAGCTTTAGAGAAATCGATAGTAGACAGGATCGTCCGAGAGCCCGGCCTGGGTTTGTTAAACCCATCCGAAATGGACTGAGAAAGGTACAGAATTTGATCAAGTGTAGACCGTCCAGGGCGGAAACCGGCCTGGCGGGGAGAGAGAATGGAATTAGATTCCAGAAAAAAGAGAAGACCGGATAGTATGATGCGTTCAAAAAGCTTTGATACGCAGGAGGTGAGAGAGATAGGCCGGAAGGAAGCAGGAGAGTCGAGAGGTTTTCCCATCTTATGTATGGGAATAATAGAAGATGTCTTCCAGATGGAAGGAAAGGAATGTGAAGACCAAGAAAGATTGAAGATGTGAAGAAGAAAATCCATGCCAGAGCGAGGAAGATGCTTTAGCATGGGATAGGCAACTTTGTCTGGGCCAGTGGCAGTGGATGAGGAGAGGTTGGAGGCAGCCGCAAGAAATTCAGCGGGAGAGAAGGGAGAGCAAAAGGACGAGTGAGACTCCACAGAGCACGTAGCTCGGCGGAGCTCAGTGAGGTAGCCTCTGGCTCTGCTGCGCAGGGCCTTTGGCTGAGACACGGAAAAGTGAGACCTCGGGTAAGCGGCATAGACCGAAGCCGATTCCCTGGGAGAGGAACAGTTAGGAAAGTTAGGAGAGGAAGAAGACGAGGAAGGAGAGCCAGCAATAGAGCGAAGAAGAGAGTGCACAGATTTAGGATTAGATTTAGGTGAAAGAGAAGTGCAGGTCGTCTGCCATGCCTCAGCCTTGGCCTTGGCAATGACCGACGAGGCACGTCGAGAGGCGGAGATGTAAGCCTGGCGATCTTCATCACTTCTGTGAGCAGTAGCGAAAGTCTTGCGTCTTTCACCAACCGCTTCTTCCACCTCAGCAGACCACCAGGCTTTAGGAGGGCGTTTGATGCGGCCGAAAGGAATGGAAGATTTGGCCGCATTCATTGCCAGAGAGGTAAAGAGAGCAGCTGCAGAGGAAAGAGAAAGAGACGAGTATTCCTCTGCAGTAGGACAGTGAGAGTCAAAGTAGGAGACAAAGTCATCCCAGCGAGCTTTCTGAAAATTGAAGGAAGGGGGGCGCTCGTTGGGGTGAAAGACCGGAGAGAGAGGGATAGATAGAAGAATTGGTAGGTGGTCAGAACCCAGGTCCTGAAGCACCTCCCAGGAGCACGAAAAAGCAAGAGTAGAAGGAGCAAAGGAGATGTCAGGAGAGGAGCGACTGCCGGAGGAGCGATGGAAAAGGGTGGGTGTGTCAGGGTCATTGAGGGGGAGGAGGTCTGAGGAGATGACCCAGTCGAATACTTCCTCCCCACGGGGGTCGAAAGTACCTCTTGAGTCCCAAAGCGGGTGATGGCAATTGAAGTCCCCCAGAATGAAGAGATTTCTGGAGGAGGGAAGAATTGAGGGAGAGAAGGAATCGGTTCTGCCATCCGTTGGGGAGGAGCGAATAGGGGGGGCATACACATTAAGAAATGACACCGAGGAGGATTTGTTTAGAGAGATGTTGACCCCTACATAATCAGAGTAGGGATCAAGCGAAGAAAGAGAGGTGGTAGAAAGTTCAGAAAAGGATAGGCCCTGTCTGACGAAAATGACAACGCCGCCACTGGCATGCGAGGCATCAGAAGAGAGAATGCCAGACCGGGAGTGAGTACGATCAGAACGCAGAACAGAGAATCCAGGAATCCGGAAAGAGGAAGAGGAGTTAAGATTGGATTCCTGAATGCAGATAAGATCGACAGGATGGGATGAAAGAAAGTGAAGTAGTTCAGTGCTCCTGGCTCGAAGACCTCCAGCATTCCATTGAAGAACCCTGAGAGAGTCAGGGGGAGGAGAGGAGGCAGGAGGTGCAGAAGTATAGCCAGGAGCAAGGGACGGTGGTGGAAGGGTAGGGGAAGGAGATATAAGATGGGCAGATGGGGGATAAGAAGTTTGGAGACGAGGGTGGGGCAAGAGTGCAGCATTAGCAGAGGGGGGGCCAGATTCCACAGTGGAGGTATACGTGCCGGAGGAGTCCGAGGAGGGGGGAGTCACAGTGTTACGGCAGGGGGGGCAGCTCCAAGAGTGAGAGCTGCCAAGAGCTCTGAAGTTAGATAAAGAAAGTTGTGAGCACCTTAGATGGACCCATTTGGAGCAAGCGCAGCATTGCACCGACTTGCCCCGCCAGGTCACATTTCCAGCGCACACAGAGCAAGGAAAGATGGGGCCAGGGTTAGGATGAACGTTACCGCTCATCAGGAGAAGAAGAAGAATGAGGAGACGAAGGAGGACAAGAGTAGGGCAGGAGAGAAGAAAAAGTAAGAACAGGCGACCGATTTTAAAGATGCTGTGTGCTGCCCTTCTGCGGTCGTTCAGGGGGCAGCATAGCGAAAAAATGAATGGGGAGTGCCCGGGGTAACTGGGACCCTTGGGAAGGCCAACAGCCATTTCGACCCAACCCAAACGGGGCCGGGGACCGCACCACCACGTTGAGGCGGCTGTTGATTGGTGCAGACCTTACCTATTTTGCTTGACCTTATTGTTCCGAATTACTCCGTGTTTCTTTTTCTTGGATATTAGAACTCGTGTTGAATGTAGAACAGTGCTTTTCAATCTTTTTGTCATCGCGGAACCCCTAATGTACTTTCGCGTTTGTCATGGAACCCCCACCAACAAAAATTTAGAAATCACGATGAGCTTGCAAGAAAATCAAATATTTCGTTACTACAATTCAAAAAATAATTAAACACTTCAACAAATAGACAGTTATTACAAGTTCCTTCACTACTTACAACCACTTTTACAACAGTTAACTTAATGATTCTCGGATCTAAACCGTATGACCACAAATTACAGCCCTCGACATTAACCTGTCGTCACAACAACAAATTACACCGTATAGCGCTGGTTTTCCCTCTCTATCCTCAACAAACTCTGACTTTGAGCTAACTTTAACTCTAACCATTATTACGGGCTTTCTGTCCGTCCCCAGAACACGTATTGACTCCGATCTTTTTGGATAGTGAAGTGCGAAATTTCTGTCGTATATATAATATATACATGTAAAGCGAGCAAAATTGAATTGCATCAATCAACAGCCGCCTCAACGTGGTGATGCGGTCTCCAACTCCGTTTGGATTGGGTCAAAATAGCTGTTGGCCTTTCCTAGGGTCCCAGTTACCCCGGGCACTCCCCTCACACAAACCATTTTTTCGCCGTGCAGCCCCTGAACCACTGCAGAAGAGCAGCACCCAGCCTCTTTAAAATCGGCCTGTCTTCTCTCTGCCCCTGCCTTTCTCTTGCCCGTCTGTTCATTCTTCTCCTTCTCCTGATGAGCGGCAACGTTCATCCTAACCCTTGTCCCGTCTTTCTCTGTTCAGTGTGCGCTGGAAATGTGACCTGGCGGGGTAGGTCAGTGCAATGCTGCACATGCTCTAATTGGGTTCATTTAAAATGCTCACTACTCTCCTTTTCTAGATTCAAAACTCTTGGCAGCTCTCACTCCTGGAGCTTCCCTCCCTGTTGCGTCCTGTTTTTTGGAGATTTCACACCTACCAGCACTGTGACTTCCTTATCGGACTCCTTCAGATGTTATACCTCCATTGCTCAATCTGGCCCATGTAGCCTCCCTTCTGCTAATGCAGCACTCGCTCCCCACCCTCGCCTTCAAACCTCTTATCCTTTTTCCGCCCACTTTGTATCTTCTCTCTCTGCACCCTTACCGCCTCCTCTTGTTCCTGGCTGTTTCTTTTTACCTCCTACTTCCTCTTCCCCTTCCTAACTTTCTCAGGGTTCTTCATTGGAATGCTGGGGGCCACCGAGCCAGGAGCACTGAACTGCTACACTTTATTTCATCTGATCCTGTTGATCTCATTTGTATCCGGGAATCTAACCTTAATTTATCCTCCTCTTTCCGGATCCCTGGATTCTCTGCTCTGCGATCCGATAGCAGTCACTCCCGATCTGGTATTTTTTCTACTAATGTCACAGACTCTAGCGGCGGCGTCATCATTTTCGTCAGGTAGGGCTTATCCTTCTCTGAGCTTGCTACTCCTCTCTTTCTTCGCTTGACCCCTACTCTGATTATGTAGGGTCAAAATCTCTCTAAACGACTTTTCCTCACTCTCATTTCTTAATGTGTACGCTCCCTCTATTCGTTCTTCTCCAAAGCATAGTAGAACCAGTTTCTTTTCTCCCTCGATTCTTCCCTTCTATGTGGAAGCGGAAGCGGTGGAATTTTCGCGCTTCCGCGTCCGCTTCCGCTTCCACAGAAAAAGGACCGCTTCCACCGCTTCCGCATCCCTGCTTGCGCGGGATATTGTTTGTTTGATGGTTGGAGCATTCCCTTATGCATTCCCGTAATGAGATGTATATAGATCTCTTCCAAGTCAATAGGCCATTCGCACGTTTCCCATATCTTTTAACACAAAATTGAAACAATTTTTGTTGCTTCTTCTCCTGCTACCTTTATAAGTTCATACAGTATACACGACAGAAATTTGGCATTTTACTATTTAGAAAGATTAGAGTCAATACGTGCTCTGGGGACGGACAGAAAGTCCGTATTGATGATTAGAGTTAAAGTTAACTCAAAGTCAGAGTTAGTTGAGGATAGAGAGGGAAAACCCGCGCTATGTCGTTGTAATTTGTTGTTGTGACGACAGGTTAATGTCGAGAGCTGTAATATGTGGTCATACGGTTTAGATCCGAGAAGCATTAGATTGACTGTTGTAAAAGTGGTTGTAAGTAGTGAAGGAACTTGTAAAAACTGTTTATTCGTTAAAGTGTTTAATTATTTTTTGAAGTGTGGTAACGAAATATTTGATTTTCTTACAAGCAATTCGTGATTTCTAAATTTTTGTTGGTGGGGGTTCCATGACAAACGCGAAAGTAACTTACATCACTTCCGCGATGACAAAAAGGTTGAAGAGCACTGTTCTACATTCAACAAGAGTTCTAATATCTAAGAACAAACAAACACGGAGTAGTTCGGAACAATAAGCTCAAGCGAAATAGGTAAGGTAATAGCAATATATGGATGGGTTTTTGCCTCCTCAACATAATTGTAAGATTTCGTGGTGTCCAGTTAACCTATTTATCATAGACGCCTTGAACACTTTTATTGCCTTTTCCTTTCGTGTGTTATGAATCGTACTCGCTACCGTGACGGACGCGTTATCGCCTTTGTCTCAGAGACTTAATATTCGCAGTTTTGGTCAGCGCGGTCATTGCTTGTTACTTTATACTTTTTCGTTGAGGCAAGGCAGAAGCTAGTTTTTACTGGGAATTTACCTTTCGTGTTAGTTCAGTTATATTTTTGCTCTTGGCCATACTGTAGTGCTCCTACCGTCCTATCTTAGTTAGATTTCTTACCGGTACCAACGCCAACCTAGTTTGTAAACTAAATTTATCAGTTTTACTTATCTGGCCCACTGGGCTATGCTTAGTGCAGTAAACTGTAGTCTTAGGGTTTGTGATCATTTTCTGACTCTCACGTAGTTGTGTGTTGCTTGCCTCTTTGCTTTATTTTTAGATGCTGAATTAGCAGCTTTTAACGCAAATTAGGACAAGTTGTTAATTGCTTTCTGTAAAGCTATTGTTGCATAATACAGATTTCTTGCTTCTTCGCCCGAGTTGGTGTTGTTTCTGTTCTCACGTAGGACAGACCAGGTTAGCTATATCTGTCCAGCAAGTTTAAATAGAGTCATCCGATTCTTGCTGCAATCGCGAGGATCGACCACAATAATAAAGTGTAGGAGAAGGCAGGCTACAAACCCACAAAAGTTTAAAAAAATTGTCAACGGTCGTTTTTTTGTTTTTTGTTATTGGAAGTGGAAGTGGTTGACGAAATAGCCGCTTCCACATCCCTGATTGCGACACTACAGAAAATAATTGCAACCTCATGCAAATTTTGGCATCCGGTAGCCTACTCCAACTGCTTCAATTGCTAGGCAGCGTGATGACGTAGTGGAGCTAAAATGTGAGATTAAATCGATCATTTCTTCTCAATTGATAAGCCTACGTATATTTTTTCACCAATTGACACATTTATCATGGCCTGCGAAAAATTTAAAGAAAAAAACGTTTTTCTGATACACCCTGACGTATAACTTTAACAAGCTAGTTTGATCCATCCGTGAATTGCATATTTGTTCTCAACGTGTAAACTGCAGAAGTTTGGTCTGGAGGAGACAAAACAAGCTTTGGCCCCCGAAAGTTGTTTGAACTATTAAGCCCTCTTAGAGAACTTTTTTAGAGATTAGTTCACGTTAAAAAGTTTGGTAACTGTCTTTTTAAGTTATCTGTGAAAATAGTTCCTGAAATTTCAAACTAAAATTGCCCTTCTTCGTAATTTTGTTCATGGTTGTCTAAGTCTACTTTGCTCTTGACACTGGAACTAGTTTTTCAAGCAGTCAAAAATTTGGTTGTAGGCAAATTTTTGTAAATGACAGAGAAGACTTCATCTGCTCTAAATAACAGCGGTCTCCGACGAAAGCCATGATTAGATTTAAGCCAAAGGTTTGTTGGCTCAAAACTGCTGCTTGGAAACATACTGGTAATGTTTCTAATCACTCGTAATATTTTTGTTGGTTTGCATTTTCTTCATTCAAACCCGAAAACAATTCGTGAATATAATTTTAATCGTTCCTGTTTTCATTACAGGACTTGCCCCAACAGCGGCAAAAATATTAAAACTTTTATAATACTTAATTAAGGTTCTTCGTAAGACATATTAGCTGGGTTAGTGACGGGCCAGTTCAACTTTCGATTCAGGTATTACAAGACTTTGGATCCCAAATTACGCGCTCGCAAATCGTTCGATTCGGAAATTCTTCTTGTGTTTCTACCACGCCCGACGCTGCTAAACAAGCAATTAGGGAGAGCTCGATGTATATTGAAGATACTTGCGATATTACAGAACCGTTAACGATAAAAACCAACTAACAAACCAGATTCAATGTCGACAAACAGTACGAGCGGTTACCAAATATTTGGGCTATATTTGTTTCTTGGACCTATTACTACTTCATTTGCCACATTCGTTGACTTTCACTAGACAAAATGACCAAATAAACGTAACAAATTAAACTCTGCAAAAGAAAACGTTTCAATTGTACTATTCATGCTCGCTCCAACTAAATAGCAAATTACTGAGAAGATTTTGGTGCGAAAAACACTCTTAACGCTAAAGATTACAATTCTTACTTACAATGAGGTGTAAACTAGAGATCGAAGTAGCAATCATCAATAAATGAAATTCGCTTTAGGTTACTAAGTGCGTTGTGCAAAACAATACAAGCGCTCTAAAATAAAGTGTTGAACCAACAGCGACCTAATCAAGCGTTGTTGGCTCGGATTCAATTTCAAATTGAAACAACAGAAAACAGTACACAGAAAATATTTTACAGTCTTTTTCCCGCAGTTTTTGAAGGCTTGGTCGGGCAGCTTCAGTGAATGTCTAGTTACTTTTTCAACGCAGCACTTCAAACTCCTGATTCTTTTTACGACAAATATCAACGGTGCTGTTATGAGTTTCGAAATACATACTTCCAGCCCAAAGTCGGGAACGATTACCGCTACAGCACGGCGGTTACATTTCTACTAAAACATCAAAATTGTAAAATATTCGTTTACACGTATCGACTACTGTTTATTAAAAAAATGCAAAACAATTCCAATCAAAGGAAAAATATCAACATTTCATAATTAAATAATACTAAGTGCACCAGGAACAGAAATTAGTCATGATTGTTAAAAACCGCCAATCTGCAATTGCAGACACATGCTACCACACTAAAAATTCAGGTTCAACACGCACTCAAACGGAGATGTACCACATACAAAATATAGCAAAAAACAAGGTACCGGCGATGAAAGTAATTATATGTATGTTGCAAACAAAATTATCGTTACGTAAGAAGTGATAAGACCTTTTTCCGTGGTTCAATTCTTACACAGCTAAAACTACTCTTCTATTTACAGCACTAAAACTGGAAAGTGAAACTTCCCGTAAGCCTAAGTAATATTGTATAAACTTAATTTGGGCGATACAACTGATACTTTCGAAATCACACTAAGTGCCACAGACTTAATTGATCCCACTGTAGAATGTACTACAAGACTGAAATAGTTAGATCTTCAAGCTGGTGCACATATCGTCAAAACAAAAGCGAGCAAAAAACATCTAAAGATCTGGAAGAATACATCGCGTTTTTTCTCTATGTAAGCTGCCATGCATAATATCCAGTTGTAATCCCAACAATCAGAGGACCGAGACCAGCTGCACTAATGATTGCAGGGGTAGAAGATTGGTTTCTAAACAAACAAAATACGGCATTGAACAGAACATAAAAACTCCAAACAGTTGGCATATTACATTGTTTTTAGCTTCCTAGCAACAAATCTCAATTTAATACATCCCAGAAACCAACAATATACTTAGAAACTGGTTTTAGAAGGCTTTAAGCAGATTGAAAATGTCCTTCAAAAAGACATGTTATAAAAAGACAACTATCTGAAAACAGGGTTTACACACACTAAAAACGTTCTAGATCCAGAACGCAAGGTTCTGAATTCTTGTTGAATACCGAATACTGCTAAAGATTCAGAACCCAAAGCTCACTTATCAACCAAAGTTTGATAAAACTTGCCTTTAGTTCTGTAACATTTTTTTCAATGTGCCTATAGTATTGACCAAATTCATTAACTACAAACTTACAGCTTATTGTTATTTTGGTTCGGAGACAATGGAGTCGCTGGAAAATTTCCAACATGTTCCCAATTGAAATAGGTCAGCAACCAAGATAGTAATAGCGCAAGAGTTCCTAAAACATGCAAGCGCTCTTTGAAAATTTAACACGTAGTATCAAAATTATGCTAATCACTGATTGTTATATGGTCAAGAGCATAAGTGAAAACGAATTTGCCATTTAGGCTTTCTTCTTGAAGCCTTCTTAATTTTAAATTAGATACTGACACCGTCAAGGTAGTAAAGACATTATCAACACCCATAACCTTTGGATAATGAATGGTGCCTTCAGATGGCATATGTCATTAAGCCTACATGTACATTGCAAATTACGTTAAAGTTTGTGAATTTTTTTTATAAAAAGAGAGCAAAATCAAAACGAAAACAAACATGGTTATTTGGACACGGATTGAAGTCACCATTGATGTAGTGCCAAACTTATAACTTTGAGCTACACTACTAGATAGAGCATTATGATTGTGACTAGTAGTTTGGGGCGCATGTTAAATTTTCAAGAACGTTAATGCTTTCTGCGTGAAAAAGGCTTCAAGCTTTATTGGCATTCACATAAGCTATTCTTGTTTTAGCACTCTTTTACTTTTTTTTTTAAAACACTTTAAATATCGTTCTGTTTTATTATAACGGTGACTGGTATTATTTTAGTGAAGCAAATTTTCTATTTTTCCGCAGTTAACTCATTTTCTCCTAGCATTGCCATATGGCAACACAAAAGCGGCAATGAATTTGTGGCCATTAATACAATTGGTTTTTGGCTAATTTGTTTTATACTTGATTATACAGTGGGTTTAGGTTTAAATAAAATGTGCATGTGCAAAAATTTTGGTTTTACCTCATTTGTAAACACACCAAGCAATTGGAAGAAAATAGTTTTTGAAAATTGGAAAAAATTGGCAAGTGGTGAAAAGTAAGCATTTACATACAGAATATTTTTGAAGAAAAATTTTTTGTGGAAACATAAATAGCTACTTCGCTATTTCAATAATTTCTAGGTTCTTATTTAGCTTTTTGTGCACTGATTTATTGCTGCATTTCCATACAGAAACGCTAGGAGAATATGAACACAAATTATGTATTTGCATTTCAGAACCTATTCAGTTAATGATGACTGGAACGAATTGATCGTGGATTTTTTTATGGAGCCTTTGGACGTTTACAAGCTTACAGACAAAGACTCTGGTGACGAAGAAATTTTTTTCCTCTTATCTGAGCTGCAATCAGCTTTGACCAGCTGCACTATTTTGCCAAAACAAAGATGACCACTACCAAATTTTGCTCAGCCACCAAACATGAGTAAAAGAAAATTGAAAAATAGTGTAAGGAGTTAATAAAGCATTTCATCAAGCAGTACATGTTTATTCAAGTCTAAAATACCAAAAGCGGATGTTAAACAAAGAGCCTGTTCATCAAAGAACAGGCAAAACAAGTCAGGCTGACTTGCAATGGAGGCAGAGAAGTCTCACAAAGAATAGAAGAAAATAAAGAATTGAAGACTATAAGCACAGAATAGAAGACGACAGGTGATGGCAAAGCAGGTGATATAACATGGTAACATAGAAAAAGAAATCCATCCAAATGAAGCGTTTGTGAGAACAGATTGTAGAAATGCTTTAAAATAAGAGATGCAGGTTCATTACAGTGGCTCCTTGAGTAAGCACAGATACAATGACATGCCTTAAGACAAGGAAAAAATTTTGGTTTTCATCAAAACTCATGAAAAGCCAAAAAAAAGAACGTGCCAAAGATAATTCTGAGCAAAGTAAAAGTGGGGTTGAAGCAAAAGGTGAGTCAAGCTGATTCAACACCAAAGACCAGGTCCCCTAATGTGGTGGCACAGCCCACAAGTTTGCTAAGTTGAGAGAGAATGCTGGCTTTTACAAGTCTTAGTTCTTTATTTGCAGTATGTGTAAACTGCAACGACAGATCTAGTCACTACATACTTTTCACTAGCATGCTACAAAAGTTGATTTTACATCATTTTTCCTGTGCTTTGCTGGCTCAGACGCACAGATTCGATGTATGTCTACTATTACACACTTGCGTTCAAACCAGACTTTCTGCTGGAGCAATGTCGCACTCTAAATTCCAGATGCCCTTCCTGCAAAATACCAGTGTTGTTTTTATAGAGTTGTATACTCCAGACCTTTAGTTTCAAAGCCAGTAGAAACACCACTACACCATAACAGCTACCTTTACTAGCCTACCATACTGTGATGAAATAAAAATGTAAATCATAAATGCAAAAACATATATATTTGTCATTGTTAATTTACCTTGTTCTTTGCTTATTTTAAAACAACACTTGTTCAATAAATTCAAGTAATACACAGTCCTTTTTTGATTGGACTTTAAAAAATTTCAAATCAATACTAGTAAGCTGTCTTCATGAAAACAGCCAATAATGGAAAAAATAATTTTCAGAGAAAAGTCAAAAGTTACCAAACATCAGTTGATGCATTGCTAAAAATAGCAAATGCCCATGCATTGGCAAAGCTAGTTGATATATCAGTTTTCTGATATTGAACATCAGCAGCAATACTTTACAAGTAATGATAAGCTGTTTGTTTGATGCGATATGAATTTAGGAACACTATTCATTACTGTTCTAACAATTGTTCTTTGATTGAAGCCAAATGAACTGATACTCGTTATTCCTATCTTACCAGCAGCAGACCAAGGATGTAAACCACCAGTAGCAAACAATAACCTTAGGGATTTGTATTCCTTGCAAATTCATCCAAAACTATTACATTTTTCAAAAAGTGCAATTAAAAATATTTCAAGGTGCAACAAGCTAAATAATATTTCAAGCACAAATGTAAAACAGGTTGAAGCAGAGGTTTTTGGAGTGACACAACACACAGGTGACATGTTTCAAGATTGCAAAGGATTGCAAACACATTTTTAATGACTTTTTTTGGAAAACCGACTTTGTTGAGAGCTTTCTGTCCCTACTACAAACTTTTTTTGGAGCTCTACTTGCATTGAGAGTCTTTTAGGAGGATCAACTTATGAAGTGCATCATTTGATTTCATGTGTGGGATGAATGCATCTTGAGTCTACATAAGTTGGGAACCATAGAGTTAAAGATTAATGGTTTGGATAATAAAGCAGTACCATACAAGAATTACAGTGCTCACCATAGACCAGGGGTCGGCAACCCCCAAAGAGCCATTTGGACCTGTTTACCACAGCAAGGAGACTGATGAGAGCCACAGTAATTATACGGAGCATAGGTCATAAGAGTTTTCCAAAAAAAAAAAAAAAAAAGGTCTTTACCTGTAGTTAGAGTCAGTATCATTTCACACTCACTTGCTTCAAAGAACAGCAAAAGAGCTGCAGATGGGAGGCAAAAGAGCCACATGCGGCTCTGGAGCCGCGGGTTGCCGACCTCTGCCATAGACTTATAAGTCAACAATTCAAAATAGAATACAGTAATCAAGAAACTCATTACCAACTAACCTGATAAAATGCCTCTGACAACAGGATTTAGTTTGAGCAACAAAATCAATACAAAGTGTTTTTTGTCATTTTTCTTTATTTCACTAATGACTTCATGGCTGCCATTAGTACCAAACCAAAAGATCGATATGGTCCAACTCAGCAATCCCAAACCAATTAGGCACCAAACAACTATTACAGAAAGCTTTACAACACCTGTATCCTGTTTTTTCTGGCTAATCTTTGGCTTAGATTGCTTCATGATAAAACTTATCTATTAGAACAAATGCAGGGTACTTGCCAGAAGTTAACTTGTTTTTTGGAAACTATCAAATCAAGTTAAAGTGCTAGCCAAAATTGTGGGCCTAATGATATGACCTAAGTAAATCAGATTACAGATTAAAAGAATGCTGATCTTATAATCAAAAATAACTTGATTTTTCTATAACCAAATGACTGCTCAGTGGAAAAACATTTTTACAATTTAACAAAATACTGGTTACAACATATACAGATATAGCCTACAACTATATTAGTTAATTGTAACGTGGCATAATTCATGAAAAAAACATAAGACTTGTCATCACAAGAATGACAGTTAGAGCACCAAGCTGGTAAAAACACCACTATGTATGCATCATGGCCAAATGAAACATGCATTAACGCTTGCACAGCAGCACTAGTGCTGACTGCAAATGAATAGGTTTCGCTGCCAGCAATAAGACCAACATGTTTGAAACTCTACTACACAAGAGCACAGCAACAGTGCTCTGAGTCGAAGTTGCCACATCAAAATGATAAAAAATCCAAATGCACTTCCAAAAAAGCCAAATACCATATTAAAGACACTGGTATATAAATTAGGCAGTGGCTATTTTGCTGTTGACGGCATTTTACCCTTGGAGACTATTTTGCCATAATCATTCACGTGTGCTCATATTGCGATATTTGCTACATTTCATCCAGTGACACTGTGGTGTAGTGGATAGTGTGCTAGTCTTGAGACACCATGATTGCGGATTCAAATCTCAGCTGGCACGGCAATAAAAGAAAGGCAGTGTACACCAAGGGGGCAGGCTTGGTATGTAAATGTATGGGGCAGTGTACACTGGGAGTGTACAAGGTGGGGGGTAGATACTGGGGTGCAAAATTTTTTTGATTAGTTATTAAAATTGACCAATCAGAAATGACCAAAACTCACATGTTTAATATATCATTAAAATTGACCAATCACAAATAACTCATGGCAAAATAGTCTCTGAGGGTAAAATGCCGCTGACTGCAAAATAGCCACTGCCTATAAATTAATTAGGCAGTGGCTATTTCGCCGTCGACGGCAATTTGCCCTTGGAATCTATTTTGCCGTGATCATTCACGTGTGTTTATATAGCCAAATTTGCTAATATCGCACTAGTGACACTGTGGTGTAGTGGATAGAGCACTGGTCTTGAGATACCAAGGTATCGAGTTCGAATCTCAGCTGGCCAGGGCTTTAAAAGAAGGCAGTGGCTATTTTGCCGTCGACGGCAATTTGCCCTTGGAATCTATTTTGCCGTGATCATTTACGTGTGTTTATATAGCCAAATTGGCTACAATTGCGCTAGTGACACTGCGGTGTAGTGGATAGAGCGCTGGTCTTGAGATACCATGGTTGCGAGTTCGAATCTCAGCTGGCCAGGGCTTGAAAAGAAAGGCAGTGTACACTGAAGGGGCAGGCCCGGTATGTAAATGTACGGGGCAGTGTACACTGCAAGGGAGTGTGCAGGGTGGGGGATAGAGACCTGGGGGTGCAAAATTTTTTTTTTTGGTTTTTAAAATTGACCAATCAGAGACGACCAAAAGTCACATGTTTAGTACGTCATTAAGATTGACCAATCACAAATAACTCACGGCAAAATAGTCTCTGAGGGTAAATTGCCGTCGACGGCAAAATAGCCACTGCCTTAAAAGAAAGGCAGTGTACACTGAAAGGGCAGGCCCAGTATGTAAATGTACGGGGCAGTGTACACTACAAGGGAGTGTGCAGGGTGGGGGATAAAGACCTGGGGGTGCAAAATTTTTTTTTTGGTCTTTAAAATTGACCAATCAGAGACGACCAAAAGTCACATGTTTAGTACATCATTAAGATTGACCAATCACAAACAACTCACGGCAAAATAGTCTCTGAGGGTAAATTGCCGTCGACGGCAAAATAGTCACTGCCAATTAATTACAGCAGTTACCAGTAGCACACAAATGTTTATTTAATTGTATTGGCCTAGCTTGCTAGCCAACTAAATATACATAACTGGTCTTTTATCGAGTTTGAAGGGAGTCAAAATAACTATTCTTTTATTCAATAATTTGTAGGTATATAACAGTGACAGTACGGTACTCTTTACTTCACGCTGTCAACCACTTCAAACATTCTGAAACATGGTTCCATATTAGCCTACTTTATAGGCCATGTGCTATTGTGCAAGTATCAGAAAGCCATTTACCGCAATTATGTTTTTCCTATGTATCACAACTCAATCTTAGCACAAACAGAATGTCACCATGACAAAAGTCCGTATACTGGTTCACTCTTAAATTTGTAGATTTGGAAAAGTATCGTACTCAATTTGTTGAAGTTGGCCAAAAGGCATCATAAATTACGGGTGGTACCATTGCACCCAATTTTTATTCGGGCAGATAGGGTATTATAGAAATGTAATATACCGCTATGTAAAAATTCAATGTTGTTGCAAATATTTCACAGTTTCAGGACAGTATTTGTGATTAAACGAGTAGTTTCCAAAACAAAAGGTCAATTTCAAAAGAGCCAATCATCTGAGCTCAAATCTTTTGGCCAAACACTTCCAAAAAAAACAAAAATACTAACTCAAACTTTTAAGCCAAAAACATTTTAAAAAATAGTCAAATTTATAGAATTAAACTGATAAAAAAAGTCTATACATTGTTCTGAGTTCGGACCTTCATTTATGGATTTTTGTAATCCGATGTGATCCTGTGATCAACATTTTTGATCCGAATTCGGCTCTGTTTAAACTTTTTATAAATATTTGGGTTCGGTCCAGGTTTTGATAAAACTTTTGGAATGTTTGGTGCGGAATTACTTCGAGGGCTAGGCTAACAAACAAAAATTTAGTTGTACAGACAAACAGCATTGTCAAAAACAGTCCAAAAAATCCTATGTATGACATCAACGTGACTCTAAATTAAAACAAGGAGAGTATGAATCTGCAAGTTTTTGCTTCTCTGCATTTGCGATGTCATGCCATGCGATGCAATGTCAACAATGCGATTAGAAATACTCCAGTCCATTGTTATTATGATCCCGAATATGAACGAACAAAACTGGTCACTAAGCAGTTAGTTACTTTGTCAACTACTTGATTGGATAACCTGGAGATTTAGCCAACGTATCTGTGAGTCTATCCAAGCAAATCCTTGTACGGCGGTTCGATCCGTGAATACCGTATCTCTTATGTAATCTCTTATGTATGGGTAGCTTTTCTTCGCGTGTGTTTTTTGTTTTACCTAGTATCTTACAGGTGCGATGGCCATGCCATTATCTTCACATTTAATCTAAATTCTATTCATGTGCATGTATTAACGTATATCGTTTTGCCATCGTCTCCTTTTTTTGTCCACTGCTGTGTAATTTATTTCTATGTATGCTGATTTGGACAAAAATAAAATAAAATTGATTGATTGATTGATTGAAGGATTCACCTCTCAACGGGGATGAATCTTCTGATATAGGTGTCACGGGCGGACAGCCAGGGCCTTCCTCGCACTGTTGTCTATCCAATCGATTATAATCAAACAGTAAAATTCACATGAGTAGGCCTATATTAACAGAAATACCGATAAAAACTTTGAATGGACGAGCACAAGAAAATTGACTAAACTTTTATTCTTCAACTGAAAACGATTGAACCAGCAACTCAAATTTAAAAATAGAATTCAAAGTCACTTCTTTTTTTTATATAAATAATTAGCAAAAACCTGAAGCCACGTGTTTGGGGTGCTTAGGTCAGAGTGTAGAAATAGATAATTGATAACAAAGTGAAGCGCGACCAAACAAAACCTGCAATAAGGCTGCTGTTCGCAGGGCGGCAGTTCGACTCCCGACGAACTCAGTCAAACAATTCTTGTTGAAATGGGTGAAGGTGCGATAACATGGCGGCCCCTTTGAAACAAGAACACACTGTGAGGTTTCAAACAAAACATATATATACAAAGCACCAAGGTGCTACAATAATACGATTAATTGATTTATTGAGTTATAAAGGCAATCTACGCGCTTTATATGCATGTTCACACGAATGACGCGGTTATTTCACCGAGTAATAGTATTGCAAATATTAAAAGCCTCCCTCCCATAATTTGACGACGCCATCCCTGGACGCGCATCGTCCTTTTGGACTCATCAGCAGGGCCTGTCCCGTCATCACCAAAAGCCAAACCCTATATTTGCAATAATTTGAAAAATGTAGCATCATGCTATCACAAATTCCTTCGCACACATCACGCGCGTGACGCATGCTATCACTTCGGTACGGGAATCCCATCCGTATCAAAGATGCAGTGTACCACTCAAAGAGTTGATAGTAGTCGAGATCTATTTAAAACTTTTTGATATTTGCAATACTATTACTCGGTGAAATAACCGCGTCATTCGTGTGAACATGCATATAAAGCGCGTAGATTGCCTTTATAACTCAATAAATCGATATATGATACGTTTATGGTGATCACGTGCTATGTTCATAGAGGTAAGGGCTTTAAATAGATCTCGATTACTATAAACTCTTTGAGTGGTACACTGCCATAATACGATTAACTTACATATTCAACAGTGGTGCGATTGTCAGGTATGCGAAGGTCTTTTGATAGTAGACCACCATCATTATCAGGGGCGTATCCAGGGGGGCCGCTGGGATCGCGCCCCTCTCCCCCCCCCCTGCTGAATCAGTGTATAATGAATTTTTTATGACTATGACGTAACTAACGAAAACAAGCATGTTAGGATAGAAATAAATGAACAAACCAGGCGCGGTTGCAAGTTCTGCAGTGTTGGTGCCGATTTATCGAAGTTAAATATAACAACTTAGCATACAAGCCAGCAGGGTTAAGATGGAACAATTTGGTGATAGTTCAAGCTAGTTGTTCAAAAAAGGACTGTAGACAAGTAGTTTATCACAGGAACTTTAGTGGAAGGTACAGAGGGCCTAAGCTGCTGTATAACCGGGCGTTAGCTTAGGCTAGATGCTACAGTTTAGCTGCTAGCAATCAAATGGATAGCCAGCGAGCCGGTTTACTCAGCTACTAGACCAGTATTTAGCCTAGGATACCGGTATCAGATTGATGAGGTAGCAAACTGAAATAAGTTTCCTACAAAATTAAAAAATACTTTTCTTTGCAAGTTTTAAGCCCGAGAAACAGATTGTTTCCATGCTTAAGGGGATAGCAGAATTTTTATAAGAAGCGTTAAGGCATATTTAAAACCTAATCTGCGTCGAAGTGCATACGGAAAATATTTTTGTTCTTGAGTAAATAAAGATAATAATAAGGTTATAGCCAGTTGCCATTTGATGAGTCGCTTGGCGAAATAGCTGTAGTGGTTTTAGTATTTTATCCTGACGTCTAGTGTTTTCAATTATATACGCATAGCTCTAACCTTGGTCGTTATTGAGCACTATTGCGGCAACGTCAGACTTACTCTACATAATAGTAAGGTTGTATAGGGTGTCCAAAAAGTTACTGTGCAGTATGGGTACATAAAAATGTAATGTATTTACAGTAAAGTTTATTAGAAAACTTTTAGTCAATACAATTTTTATTTATTCGAGGGTACATTTGTTTACAATACTAGAGTTTGTTTGTAATGTATGCAAATTGTTTGCAATGCAAAATGCAACTTTTTTCGTATGGCCTGCTGGGATACAGTGCTTCCTCGATTATTCGGTTTGGTTGGGATAATACTTTCGAAAATCTGAACAGACAAGCAAAAAACCAGATAACTAAATTCTTAACGTTTAAGTCAAGGGAACAACAACAAACAAAAACGCAACACATTCATGGTTTAAAAAATGATAGAAGTTCAACATTATAATATTCTAAGAAATATCCCGCTTAACTATCATTTGCAACACTAGATCTACTAAAATAGGAATCAATTTTAGATTGTTTGCGGAAAGATTCGCGTTTTTCATCCGCAAACTCGCGAAGTCGTACCAATGTGGAAGTGTTTGAAACTGTTGCTTCCAGCAGAATACGGAGTGACGTTAGGTAATGGTCAAACATTTACATTGCCTCTACACGAGAAAAAGAGCATTTGTGCTGTTTGCGTTGAATGTTGTGTATTCTCGTCTGCATCGTCTTCTTCATCCCATTCGTTCCCTTCTGCTTCTGAAACAAGATAAACCATTCCCTGCTCATCCAAATATTCATAACCTGGCCCATCAGCATGAAACCAGCCATCAATATCAGAGGTCGTCAACTCATTGTTTGGCATGGAAAATTGTTCTACGAAATCGTCATTCAGCCCTCTCTTTGAACTAATTGCGCTTTCTTCCACAGAAATTTCGCCGACAATACAGCATTTTAGCTTTTTTAGTGGAATTTAGCGTAAAGTTTTCCAGAAACTATTCCTGCAACATCTAGTAAAAAGCAATCTAATTTTGAAATGTTGTAGCAAAATAGAGCGACCAGATAATTGAATGCCGGTTAAACGAAGTACGGATAATTGAGGAAGCACTGTAATCGTCTCACAGACTTCTTTGGATTCTTTAATATTATTTCCTGGATCTCTATAGCTTTCTCATTTGTGGTTGAAGGCCTACCAGTTCAAGGAGCGTCTTTTACATCGCCAGTTTGGCTAAATTTCTTTATCAAACGTCCCACAGCATTACTGTGAGGCGCCTCCGCAACTGGAAGTTGCTTGAAAAATCTTTTTTTTGCACAGTATTTATGCATTTTCCACCATTACGGAACACGTGCTCAACTAAGAATGCTCCCTGCTTAATTACCAGTACCATTAATGTATAAGGGTTTTGATTTGGACATGTAATAAATGACTACCGGTAGTTGTTGTAATAATGACAACTTGTTTTTATATTAGCACCTGAATATTGCGTCACAAAACCAGCCATTGTTAAAAATATTTTCTACTGCATAGTAACTTTTCGGACACCCTAAGGGCGAAGTTGGAGTCATGCGATTTTGGCTGTGCCTCCACAACCCTGTTTCGTACACAAGTTACATACAACATCATATTATAATTCATGAACAAACTTCAATCTGAAGATATTGTTGCTGTCGCAGCCTATAGTTGACTAAACTAAAAGCACAAGCGTATGGAAAGGTCACCAAAATGTAAAATTGTAGGTGTAGCTTAGTAGTTTTAGTCCATTTTTTGTTCATAATTGAATAAGTGTGAATAAAAACAGTATTTGAATGAGCTAAATGTACCGTATTCGTGTAATGTAAGACCATATAATTCTTTCGCACAAGAATAATGTGCTTTTAAGTTAAATAGTATGTTAGTGACCACTCTACTGTAGTAATAAAAAAATATGGGCCTAAAAGAGTTTTGTGTGATTGCTCTCGCTGCCGTGCTATGGCCAAACGACAAGCTACTATGTTAATACTTTTTAATAAAACTGACGTAGCAAGTGCCTGATTCTTTGCATCCTAATTCGTTGCATTCTTTTCAGAATGCTCGTCAAGTAGGCCTGTGCCTGCTGCCTATAGTCCCTTATCTCTAATACAATACCTCGAAAGTACTAGACATATAGCACATCTTTGAATTTCTCTTTCATATATTTTTCGCGAGTTAACATAAAATGCCACTGTACAGATTTATTAAGCTAGTGCTAGTTGCCCCAGTTGATTTTTTCAGCGGGAGGAAACTAAATGGTTGTAATTGATTGCTTGTATGTATGTGTTTTGTTTTGACGTTTTTTGTGATATGTACTATTGGAGTCCGAGATAAATAAAGTGTAGCGTTAAACTGCAGAAAATTAAAGTATTAAATGGTGAAATGTGGCAAAACGCACAGGTTGGAAGGCGAAGCCCTGCTTAAGCTGATACAAGCGAAAAAGCTCGTTCCACCAAAAACAGTTTCAACTGTCTAGGTTTTAAATTGTGCCCCCCCCCCCCTTTTGAAATTTCTGGATACGCCCCTGATTATTAGCATTGATATATACGGTGCGATAAATAAAAGGAAAGGTGACTAAACACGTGTGCTAAAGGTAAAGTCCGAATTTTATGATGTAAAATCACAGGTTTTGAAGCAAAAAATGCCAATAATGCTAGGGCAAATACGAATATAAAAACACAAGATAAAACACGATAAAATATTATACAGGAGCGACTTTTGAAATACAGGGTGATCCATAATGATGGGACACATTTTTAATGCTTTTTTCTACAAATATGAAAACGACACAGACAAGTGAATTTATTTATTACATAACTGATACTCAGGAGTTTAACATAATTCACACATAACTAACTCATTGCAAAACTGACACACTGATATCTAAGATCTGAATATTACATCCTTTAGATGCTCACCATCACGACTAAAACATTCAAGAGATCGATTTCTCATATCATGTGAAGTGCGATTTAACGCATCAATCGGAATACCTGTAACCTCTCTATGGATGCTTTGTTTAAGTTCTTCTGTTGTGTGGGGCCTACCTGCGTATACTCGATTTTTTTGGTAACCCCACATGAAAAAGTCCACTGACCTGGATGCTTAAATCCACTTAATGTCCACTTAAATCAAGTGACCTGGATGGCCAATGGATATCGCCGAATCTCGAAATAAGACGCCCTGGAAAATTTTCTCGAAGAAAAATTTTCTCGAATTTCTCTCAGGAATAATAAAACTTGATGTAATATTCAAATCTTACACAACACGTTAAACTCCTGAGTATCAGTTATGAAATAAATAAATTCACTTATCTGTGTCGTTTTCGTATTTGTAGAAAAAAGCATTAAAAATTTGTCCCATCATTATGGATCACCCTGTATTACGAAGGATGCATTCAATTTTATTAGTACCATTCCCGCAATCTTTCAACACAGCAACAGTTGGTCTACGGACTAACTCTTTTCCGTTGCGTCACTGAGGGTGCACCCGGTGTACACGGCCTAAACGATAAGCCCCGCGATTGAGATGTCCTCAGCACCTCCAACCAGGACCAACTGACCAGTGCAAATATTATTCCGAGTTACTCTCCACTTGTTTCTGTCTTGTAGAGTAGAGAGGCAACCTTGCATCCAACAGAGCCAAAATTTATGAGCCAAAGTTGTATTGTAAAGGAAGTCATGATGCAGGTCCCCCCGATCATGAAACGCACTTAGAAGTGTATTGGGGCAAGATTTTGCCCAAGGAAAGACGGAGGGGTGATTACAGCCAAGTCATTAAGTTTATCGCTGAGCAAAGTAAGCGGGCGATTGTTTACTTTGTGCACCCGGAATAGTACGTTTTGGCGCGGCCGTTTGGGTGCCAGCTGATAGTTAGGCAAGGCCTTTTAGGTTCCATCCGTGTTGGCGTTAGGGTTAGGGTTAGAAATTTATAAAACATAAAAAAGACCTAGTTTTCTTATTAGAAGGAGCGGTGCCCAAACGGCCGAGCCCAAATGGCCGCGCCAAAACGTACCCTATCTATGCGCACCGCGTCTGAAGAAAAAAAAGGCTATATTTCAATAAGTGAAGGCTTATGTCGAGATTGATCAAAAACGCGATTAAAGGCGTCTTTAAATAACTTCATCGTACTCTCCCAACTGCCTCCTTGACTAGGATAGTATGGAGGGATTTTAACCCAATTGATGTTACGCTTTCTAAGAGAGTTACAGAATTCTGTCGAATCAAGCAACGAGGAAAGCCGATCAGCAGCAGCAAGAAACGTCGAGCCATTATCCGAATAAACAGTGTCAACTGCGCCCCGAAGATTTATAAACCGAGAAAACGCGAGCAAAAATTCATTCAAGTCAAGACTAGTGACAATTTCCACGTGTATGCAATGAGTACTTAAGTGCGTGAACAGTAAACCCCAACATTTGCAATTACTACAATTTTGGCGATAAAAAAAACGGTTCAAGATAATCTACACCGCAATATTTGAAGGGTTTATTTGTGGCAGTTACTCGACAAGCCGATGGATCGGCCATCAGCTGTCGAACAGGTGTTGCTTTTCGCATAGCACATTTTACACATTCCGTTAGGAAGCGCTTAACGCTCGAAATTCCGTACGCAATCCAAAAACGCTGCCGCGTACGCATTAGCGTATAACATGGACTAGCATGTCCAGCTTTAGCGTGTTCATCGAAGATAATTAACCTAGTAAGTAAGTGTCTACTAAGGAGTATTAAAGGATGTTTAGTGTCTGTTGGGAGATCAACGTTTTCAAGGTGACCCTCAACACGCAACATCGTCAGTACCCTCGACCCTCAACAAGTCAATTACGTGGGGATTGAGAGTGTCGGTTCAGCCGGCTTTGCCTATCAGGTTCTTGTATAAAGAGTTACCAAACGTTTTTGTGTTTTTTGCACATAAGATGTGTACGACTTTTCGTGTTCCTTTTCCTAATAGAATATTTCATTTCAAGATCCTGGGTATGCTTTAGGTCTATGTGCTCTGTTTATTGTCGACACGAACCCAAGGGAGCCTCGCGTTTCCCGTAGTTAGGAAGTAGGGATTACATTTCTGATATTAAGCTATTCTAAAGAAAAAGGGCAAAAATGTCTTTCGTGTGGTGTGATTTGACACAGTGACGCTGTTTTCTTTTGATTTCCTTTTAACCTTTCTCAAGTCCTCGGTGGCTACGCATTATATAGCATGTTCTTTTCTACCTGCTTGACGTGCCCTGGGGAGTTTAAAGCATCCTTGCTTTTCCTCAAATGTTTGGTTTGACCCCGGTAGCTCTATATAGCTATTATAAAACAAAATACCAATAATATGCTCCATGTGGTGAGATTTAACACAGTGACATTGTTAATTTTGATTTTGCCTCAAACTTTCTTAAGTCCCTGCTGGCTGCGCATTATGATTCATTTAGTTTTTCCTTGCTTAGGTATGCTCATAGCATTTAAATAAGTTCTTGCTTTTCCCACATTTTCAGGTTTGATTCCAGTAGCTCTAAAAAAAAACAGAAAAATATTTCTCCTAAGTATGGTGCGATTTAACCCCGGCAGCCATACTATCACCCGCGCCCATTTTAAACATATCAATTAATGCAGCTGCGCCAGCTTAACCGTACAAACATTTGTTAGAGCCACAACAAAATGTTTTACAAAATATGAGCCATAGTTCCTGTACATGTAATGATGATCATGTTGGTTTATTAATAAAGGCTGGAAGTATTTAAAAAGAAAGAACAATGACACAAACTACCATTCGTAATTTTTAAAAGAGTATGGGGCGGAGGCGGAGATAAAACATAGCCAAAATTGATGGCGTCGCCCAAATGATGGTCGTTTTGACCCATAAAGAAAAGAGCTGTTTGGTTGTAGGCATGTTCGACGATTTGGTGGGCCCGCTTTTGTATTAATATTGGTGACATTAAGATTTTTGCCTGCGCCATTTGCTTTAATTCGGCCACAGCATGAAAAGGTGTCCTGCCTTTCCTTTAAGTCATACAACCTATTGCAATAGGCGCCTATTAGGCTCTTTTCAAACAAAAGATTTCCTCTCAATCCACTGTTACAGATTGATGCTATTATTGTTTAATTTTGATCTTTTCTTAAGTTTGGGATTTTATTACATCTAACTTTTGCCCCTAATCCAGACCTCCCTGCTTTTAAATGAAGATTAGTGTTTTGTACAGATAGGCCTATTCTTACAATTACAAATATAAGTATTGGGCTTTACCATTTATGTTTGCTATCAAAATGATAGCAGATAATTTTGCTGCCTGTTTCTGTTTCCAGTAAATGGTGGTAAGCATTGCGATGTCATTTAAGATTATGACCTCACAATGCGTTTTGAGCCATTCTTATTGTCAGGATCGCTACTTCCCACTTTTTCCTCACTGTTGGCGAATCAATGTGAACTAACGTCTCTGACTGCGTGCATGTTCCTTGGCCCTGACATAAACGCCGCATGCAAAGAGCAAACTAACCCGAAATGAAGCACTCACAGTTTAGTTATAGCAGTAGCGGGGGCTCCCATCAATAATGCCGAAATTAAGAACTGTCACGAATAAGGAAATTTGCCTCGTAAGCGTAGTTTTCATATGTGTGTAAAGTGCTGTGTCATTTGTTCGCTCGGCTAATGATTGAAAAAAAGGACCTTTTTTTCTCGCAAGTGGATTTGTTGTAGTACGCCTTTATTACGTCACAATTGTTATTACGACATAATAAGATTCCAGATTGATCTAGTGATTCTAGCTTCTTCGAAGAATTTCGATAACCAATTACGTAACTTAATGCTTTTTTCTTTTTTCACGTGATTTCGTTCTAGCGTTTTCTGGATTGTTTTTTGGATTTGTATATAACGCGACGGGTTTGTGAGTAGTAGAGAGTGTAGAAAAACGTTGTAGGGAGAGAGGGAGATTGATTGACAGAGTAAAGAAGGGAGATTGTTTTTTTGTGATAATTTATTGTGGATTCTGTGGACATGGCGAGTATTAAGCAGTTATTGGTGAAATTAATTTTGGCGGTTTTCTGATTGTGTGGTAAAGTAATTAGTTCTGAGGTTGTTAAGCGAAGAAGCTTGAGTCGTGAAGGTTATTTCTAAGAATACATTATTCTGTTCTTAAAGTGGTTTAAGAGGTTTTTTTTAGAGGAAGCCAGTCTTTTCCAAGTTTTATTAAGTTGCAGTCAGACCTAATTATCCGAGCGATTATCATACGTCGCTTCAATTTTAAAAGAAATTTAAGATTGAGATAGAACCGAAAGTTCTATATTATATCAAAACGCGACAAGAACATTAAATCAGCTGGCTGCTGCGACAGCCTTGCCCAATTGCAAAGGAAATTGCTTCAACATTTAGATAATATGTAGCTCGACACTTACATTTTGTTGCAAACCATAAAAAATGACCATCTTTACTCCCTCGCTTTTTTCTTGGATGATCACCAAATACCGTATTTTGCTTTGAGGTAAGCTGCATATTAAAAGTTGTAGACTTTGATTCTTTTGAATATTTTGATTGATAATGCCAAAGATCCATGCTATCGAGAAAGAATAGACAAAATGTACCAAAGAATTTAGTTTTTCTAGAAATTGGAATTTTGTGAAATGCAGGCACTAAAATTTTGTGTGTTTTTAACCGGTAGACTACATTTCATAAACATTTGTAGACTTCAGTTTTTGTTGGATCGTTTTCAAAGCGTCGACAGACAATGCAAAAGAACTAGGCTTGTGAAGAAAAGTAGTGAAATTGTACCAAAAAACAAACTTTGCTTGACAATTGCAAGTTATTAGCTCTAGTAGGATAATTGTACAACTAAAAATGAAACATCATGTATGGCAACCAATTTTTGATCAGCCATTATAAACTAATCCTTAGCTTCCAGTAATTGGAGTCACATATTGCTGGAAAGAAAATTTTCTAAGTGTTCAAAGAACAGTAATTATTAGTACTTCATTATAACGTTTTGTATTAAAGTTACCTGTTTTTTCTGAGCTCAACATTTTTGGTAGGGGTAAAAAGTAACACCACAGGTCTTAAAGTTCAGTTTTTTCAGTATCAAAACTAATATTACTCATTACTATCGGAATCGCCTTGAAGTAACCTTTAATTTGTTGAATAAAGTTTGCAAATCAATTGAGAAATAGGGTCACAAATCAATTTTTTGATAAACTGATTTTGCAAAAAGATTGCAATTTTTAAAAACATCTTGATATTATGATCTTCGGTAGCGAAGATTTGTGTTAATCGTACGAGACATATTATGACGTCATGGAGCCAGTTTAGGCGTGCAAGGGAAAAAGAGAAGAAAAATTGCTTAGAGGGCTTAAAGTGCTTATATAAAAAAGAGCTCGTAGCATAATCAAATAAATGTGCTAATGCTACGAGCTCTTTCTTTTTATCAAAAGCAGCTTATCAATACAGTCAACTTCGGATGTAAGAGATTCAGATGTAAGGGATTTTCGCTTATAAGGGACTATGCAAAAGGTCCCAAATGATTTTCAATATAAACTAATAAGTCGGTTATAAGAGAATTCGGTTATAAGAGACTGATTAAGCTGGTCCCGGCGGATCTCTTATATCCGAAGTTGACTGTATCTCCAAAAAGAACGCTTAATCCTGTTTGTAACATCCAAAGAGAACTCAAACGGCGATTCTTCCGAATAGAGGAGACGGCTTAGCTTCAACAGTAGACCACACTGATCTCTGGATCAATACAGCACAGCAGCAGATAAGAGACTTAAACGAAATATTCTATTGACACTAATCTTTACTCATAGCCAGCCGACAAGACCAGCACAAGCTAAACGGTTGAAAGCAATGTGAGCGTAACCTATAACAAAACAACATTGCATTAAAGTAAACAAGCTGGACTGGTTAAGCCAATCCAGCAAGATACAATGCTGTTCATAATTTAGGAGCCACCCTGCGAAATTTGTCGATATTCTTGTTCCAAGCCATATTTATTCATTTATATGAATTGTGTATCTACATGTTATATATTTTCGTGAAGGGTATGTTGCAGGTAATTTAATAACAGCAATAATTTTTTTCTGAAATTTTTTTGAAAGCCAAGATGCATCCCATAATGTGACGTCATACCCAAAACTGATTTTGTCATTAGTAACAAAACAGCATAACAATATTATTGTGAATAGCAATAAATGGATAACGATAATTTTTTCGGCAATAAAATACGTTAAAGTCATTTGACACTTAGTTTGTGATTTTTTTAGTGATTCCATCACGCTGCTCTATTTATGACGTCATAATTTATACCATATTTTAATTTTGCCAAAAAATTTTTTTAAATGCATTCTGTTGTAAAACTGGGATATGTAATAGCCTTGTCAAATTATTAGCACACTTTATAAAGATTATGGGGCCCAAAAAAGGGCCTAAAAAGTCTTTCCTCCATTGTAATAACCTGGGGTCATGTCTCTGGTCACATCATGATCACACCACGATTTGGTACTTGTGAGGTCATAATAGGAGATTATTTTTTGTTATTTTAGGTAGGTTTAGCCTTATATTTTAGTCAATTGTCATGGGCTTCAAACAGATTACTGCAGAAACAAGAGGAGTTATCATTTTTTTTCAAAATAAAAAAAAATCACAGAGATTCATCGCAAATAAGACTGGTGTATCTCGAAAAGGAGTGCAAGGAGTGTTAAAGCGGCGGATGGAGACAGGAGATTTGAGATGTCAGCCTCGATCAGGAAGAAAGCGAAAGTCAGTAACCAGGTCTGATAGAACTCTGATTAGGATTTCATTGAGAAACAAAAAACTGACTTCGAAAGAGTTGTCCAGGGAGTTGAAGGAGAGCAGTGGAGTTGAATTGTCTGCTCCAACAGTGAGGATAAGGTTGCCAGAAAATGGTCTTCGAGGGTGCAAAGCTAGAAAGAAGCTGCTGTTGACAGAAAAGCAGAGAAAACATTGTTTAGAGTGGGCACGTTCTCACGTTAAATGGCCTGTTGAGAAGTGGAGGAAAGTTCTCTTCAGCGATGAGTCAACATTTACCCTAAATAACCATGCTGGAAATAATTATGTGAGAAGAAGACCTGAGGAAGAGAACCGACCATATTACATCTCACCGACCATCAAGAATCCGCAGTCGATAATGGTATGGGCTTGCATGGCTGCAAGTGGTATTGGCAGGCTCAATCTAGTCTCTGAAATGATGAACGGAACAAAATACATTGATGTGCTGGAAAACCAAATGCTACCCAGTGCATGCTCTTTGTTTTCCGGCGTTGATTGGATATTCCGGGACAATAATGCACCATGTCATCGTGCTAAGAAAGTGCAACATTGGTATGGAACCCACAAAGTTGAGTGAATGGACTGGCCAGCCCAATCTCCTGATTTAAACCCAATTGAAAATTTGTGGAACCGAGTTAGCTGTATTGTCGGTAAAAGCAAACCTAAGACTAGAAGAGAGCTTATCGAACAGGTTATTGCTGCTTGGTTTCAAGTAATTACACCCGAAGAACTCAAAAAGCTTGTTGATTCACTCCCTCGCCACTGCAAACTAGTCATCGATAACCATGGATGGTCAATAAAATATTAATCCAATTCTTCTCAATTCAAACGGCCCTTTTTAGGGCCCCATAATCTATATAAAGTGTGCTAATAATTTGACAAGGCTGTTACATATCCTAGTTTTACAACAGAATGCATTTAAAAAAAATTTTTTGGCAAAATTAAAATATGGTATAAATTATGACGTCATAAATAGAGCAGCGTGATGGAATCACTAAAAAAATCACAAACTAAGTGTCAAATGACTTTAACGTATTTTATTGCCGAAAAAATTATCGTTATCCATTTATTGCTATTCACAATAATATTGTTATGCTGTTTTGTTACTAATGACAAAATCAGTTTTGGGTATGACGTCACATTTTGAGATGCATCTTGGCTTTCAAAAAAATTTCAGAAAAAAATTATTGCTGTTATTAAATTACCTGCAACATACCCTTCACGAAAATATATGACATGTAGATACACAATTCATATAAATGAATAAATATGGCTTGGAACAAGAATATCGACAAATTTCGCAGGGTGGCTCCTAAATTATGAACAGCACTGTAGATTATGCCTAAACATGCACTAATATAATCTGCCAGCAGCTAACTGTACTTGCGGTGGTGGCAGCAATAATGCACCATACTCGTAGAGCGCACTCAAAGACTAACTAACAACAATTAAAGCTACAATGGAATTCGTCTAATTTGCCTTCGTTTAATTCGTCAGTTTGCATAATTTGTCACATTTTCGTCAGTCCCGGCAGAATTCTTATCTTTTACGTGCATTCCAGTTTGTCTAATTCGCCATCGCCTAATTCGTCACTTCGCTGAATTTATATCCTCGAAAAACCTTTTGTTCGTCTTATTCGTCATTTGCAGATTCGATTCAATGCTTAAACTGTATTTGCAGCTTTGTTGGCTACTGCAGGACAGATGAATGCACGCGGTCTCAGTGGTTATTTCAACACGCGTGACATCTCAAACAGCAAACAGTCCTTATCGGATTAGATCTCATTATTTTCTTTGTACTGCATGATTTGTGTTCCGTGTAATTGCATTGTATTCAATAATAAACGTAACAAACTGCGTTAGCAACAAAACAAGCCCCTTGTATACAAGCCATTAGAGTTTTTACCTGTTTGGATAATTAGTCATTCGCCTAATTTGTCACTTTTTTCTAATTCCCTTGAGGTGACGAATTAGGCGAATTCTACTGTACTAACATAAAACTCAACTCCATCCACCGCAATAAGTGAACTGAGACTAATATTAACATACAATAGTAAGGTGGCCCGCCAGACACTGTACGCAATTAAAAGAGGAAATCGTTGTCGTTATAATTAATCGTTACAGCGAAAACTAAATAAAAAACGCCTCAAAGAATTATTACCAAAGAGAGAAAACACACAATGGCGGCAAGGACTAATCCGTAATAAACAAAAGGAGGTCAATTATCACGAAGGCCGAGAAGTAATAGATCTCTCACCAACAGCGCTTGGGGCGATGAGTACTTTTTGAGAAAAAACAAAAAACCAATTGTTCAATGAATCGTTGATTGTGACGTCATTTTTGACCCCAAACAAATGTAAGTTTTTGAAATGTGGTAAGTCGGAAGCTGGTTTTCGTTTGAGCAAAAATCGGTTGTCCTCTGTCAAGTAATGAGAATTAAAAAATTATTTTTGGTTATGACGCCATCATGACGTCACGAATACCCTTATGACACTCACCACGGGGTGGTGATCAATCGTTCCAAGTTTGATGTTTGTACCTATAGCAGTTTCAGAGGAGTTAATACAGACAGGCACACACACACACAGACAGACTGACAGAATTGCACTTTATATATTAGATTAATTGATCAACAATACGGTTTTAACGCCCTTTTTTTCTACTGCGCCAAAAATAGTCTAAAGTTTTGAGGAGGGATCTCGGAAGATTTCAAATTGCAGAAAAACTAAGTCTTTCGGTACTTTTGACTATTTTTCCTCGAAAGCATGATGCTTTGACCTCATCTAACGGCCATTTTTCAAAGTAGTTGATCGTGAAATAAAAACTCTAAAAATTTTTGAGGGCAATTGAGATAGTTGATATTGAAGATAAGTCCATACCAAAAAGGGGGTAAAATTGCATGAAATTTAGATATTAGAAAAAAATTTGAAGGTGAGTATATTTCGAATCCTGTTGAAAGTTCTGTTTAAACGATATGAAACACTCATATATGGTGGTAGGTTGATATTGCTGGATAATGATCTATAACTGAAAAAGAACAGTTTTTATTTGCCATATTTATCTTCCATTCACGAGAAAGCGATGTATCGCTATGTTTTTGGACGGTAAGTCCGCACTCGCTGGCGAGTTGCTATTTCCGGGTCACCTGTCTTCCACATAAAGGTGGGGCGTGCCGTTAAGTCCCTTGCCCAAGGACACAACAAGCAAGCTTGCCGGCTTGTTCTCCACAACCTCCCATAAATGCCGAGCACCAAGAAGGGAATCTATAGATACCATTTTTTAAAGTCTTTCGGTATGAATTGACAATGGGAATGAACCCCAGATCTACCGACTGCGAAGCGGGCGCTCTAATCACTGCACATATGATTAATTGTCAATTCTAATCGATTAATCACTTCCAGTGATTGTATATTGACTTTTTGTCCTCACAAAATTGAATTTTTGACTCTAAAAAAATTGACATCATAGTAAAATTGTCTTTCTATTGACCTATCGAAGTAAGAATATGAAACTTGCGCTTTGTATCCAGAACTTTTACAAAAAGTTCAAGCTTACCACCAGGCCGCTCAAGCTTACTACCATATAATTGACTTTATTGGAAGAACTCGAATTACTTATAACAATTTCATCTTTTCCTGGAGGTTATTAGGTTCTATTTTTCCAAAAAAATCTTCCTCTCTTGTCTTCTACATTGTAGCCATCTATCATCTGGTTTATTGACTCAACATGTAACATGTTCTGCAATGGCTCAAATTTCCTCAGTCGCAATTATCGAGAAAAATGTCTCTTTCTCAGAATTCTTTCAATTTTACTTTAAATTTCTCAGCAACAATAAGCTAAAGTAAATTCTGTTCTAACCACACATCACTTGAATACTTTTCTCGTTTTTTAACGTGTTTGTGCCTTACGAAATTTTTTTTAAATTGCACCAAAATCTAAAAATAGGAGCTTTTGTAGTAATTCCGATCAAAGATGTTATCTGTTTCTCGAGAAACTAGCAGTGACGCTGTTAAATTAGCCAATGATTTTTTTATGTAACAAATACCCTAGTGCCTATTACTTCACAAGTATTCGAAACAGATTGGGTGGATCAAATTGAACTCTGGCTCAGATTATCAGATCTTTCTCTACTGATTTTGCTGCATTGTATACCAATGCGTTTTTACCAAAGCGTTTTGTTAGTTTATCATAAACTAACATCCCTAAATAATTATTGCATTCTTGACACTTCAGTGGAGAATTGTCAGTCATATTTGAAAAATTAATTTATAAAACATTCTTTTGCTTAAAAATTGCATGTGGTTAGTTTTGTGAATATTTGGTAATACTTTGTTTGATCACTGGATGAAATCAGGGATCAAACAAACTGGCAGCAAATTTTTATAAATTTGACTACGTGCTATTTTCCAAACAGAAGAATGTTGTATCATTTTTTACCATTGTAGCATGTCGCGTCTCGCACTATATCGAGCTGCCATGCCAAACATCATTTTGTCCTTTTTTTAGGTTTTTTTGTTAGTTTGCTTTCGGTGGCTTAGCACCTTACTCCCGCTGATGTGTGTGATTCTAGTTTTTTATCGTACTAGGTGTGTTTTGCTATTTTGCGACATCCTGCGTCCTTAGTTTGACGCCCAGCCAGTGTACTGTTGCTGCTTTATCCAGTGATTTTATTGATGGAGAAATATTAGCTGACGAAGTATCTACCATCAAGTTTGTAGCCGCTCGGCTATCTCCGCTTAAAGAACTTCGTGCTCCCATAGTTCGTATGCCTGGCGATGTAACCTCACGGCAGGAATCTTAGCCCTTCGGCTTTTCGGCAATTTAGCCGTGGACTTATATATGAGTTCTAATAGGAACGAAACCGGTCGTGGAAGTGGTATTTTATTCAACTGATTGCAGTTAGCCTATATGCCTTAACATCCATTCATTAATAGTAATATATATATTATGTTACTTATGATGATCGGTTTAAATAATAGTCCCTGTAGTTGGCGACTGGAGTAATTGTCCGTGATGGATTATTAGAGCGAGGTCCGCTACATAGACCTGTTAAGTACAGCAGCATGTAATTTTAAAGATATTTTTAATCCATCCGTTGCCGTGTGACCAGAGTTTATGGCGATTAATATTGCACCGCGTGTTCGTTAGTTATCATTGCTTGTGTCTAAAATCACACACACATATATTTTTCTTTTTTCGTAGGGATAGATAATGTTTATTTCTTTGTCTTCTCATGGTACATCGTTGATAGGCCTGCCTTTTCCGCCCAAGGGCGTAGCCAGAAAAAATTGAGAGGGGGTCAAATTTTGCAACTTTTAATGTGACGTCATTTACTTATAATAGCATTTTGCCTTCCTTAACCACGCTCGTCGCTACTATAAAAATTGCTATAGCCTACAAAACTGAGAAAGTGCGAATACAATTTCACTGATTTAATGTAGTTTTATTAAGAACGGGTTAGAAATTTCAAGGAAACCACTCTCACTGGTAGGTTGAATGTTCTGATAAAAGAAGCAACGTCTTTGTAGTAGTCCGCATCGCAATAAAACAAGAAAGAGCTCAGAGAGACGCTTATTTCTTGCAATTATCATAACTTGGATTATTAATTCATCACTCTACTGCAACATAGAAAGAAAACTTCGGCGATATTTAGTGTGTAAAATGTAAACATCTTGCTTGATAACATTTGTAAGTTTAAAAACTTAAAAAGCCACGCCCGACCCACCCCTTTGCTAAAAGTCAACAATAAACTCTAATGTACCTGCAGAGGCCCAAAAAAATTATGTTTTCATTTTTTTGATACTGTTTTGTACCGAAATTTGACTTAAAATTCAGAGGGGAGCCATGGCCCCTTCCCCCCCCCCCCTTAGCTACGCCTATATTCCGCCATCATTTGTCTATTGTTTTTGTTTATGTGACGAGTGCAATGACCTGGTTTACATAGACGTGTGCAGGAACCTAGTTTTTGGTGATGTGTGCAGTATTTTGTTGCCGATCATGCGGTTGGAGATATCTGCTCTCTTTCATCTCTGGACGGTGTGGAAAATGGACGTGTTTTGGTTGTCTGTCACATCTTTTTCTTCGTTGATCTTCGTGGCGGACGGACGTGTTTTGATTGTCTGCCACAACGGCGTGAATTGATGCAATAAAAATATCACTGTCGTGCTTCCTTCTTTGTGACTGCCATAGTTCACAGCTATTGGGGTTCAATCAGCACGCTCTCGTTCAAACTCAAATCCTACACCAATGTTATACCAATTTTGTGCAGTTCTAAATTTAACAACGTTTGTAAAAGATGAATATTTGCACTGGCTATGAACGAACGAAGACTAATAATACTTGGAAATTCCGCCGTATAGTCTTAACTCCAGCCCAAACCTTAACTCCAGCAAACCCATTTTTAACGCTGATTTGCGATTACGGAAAATTTGCGTATGTAGTCGTATCCATTCTCTGGAAACACTAGCGGCTAATTTACGTGTTTTATTCCTAAATAATCGCAGCTTAACCAAAAGCTATAAAACTACAGCTAATCTAACGGAAGTAAAAGGATCCCAAGGTTAATCCTTAAGAAATTCCACATGCAACTTTTCACAACTTTTGATTGGTTTCTTAGCAAGTCTGCATTAGTTACGATTGGTGAGAAACCGGGAGTAATCAGTAAGTTTGAGATAATCACTTCAAATTCTGTAACTTGGCGTTTTAGATACCGAATGGTGTGATCGATTGCGCCAAAAACTGATAAATATGCAGCAAACATATTATTTGTGGTCAAGTTTGTCATTTATTTCAGTAGGCTTGCCCAACAATTTTGTCTGAATCAATACTGTGGGCAAAAATGTGTTTTAAATATATTTATTTTTAATAGACCCGTTAGCGTTGAGCCCAGTCAACATTAGTCCAGCATAAATGACTAGGAATAGCACAATAAACAAAAACCAAACTCAAACACAGGGTTTCACAAATGGCTAAAATTCCTAAAAAGGCTAAGACCTAATGGTTATGAAGAAGGGGAAAGTGTTTATACAACTCTCTGGTTAAAAAATTATTAGAATTTACAAGTGAGTGAATCCAGATATTACAAGAATTTAACACAACGAATCATAAAGCAAGCAGTGCATTTTTAGATCAATGCATGAATAGTACACACATTGTTCTTCATAAGGGTTGAGGATATAAGTCTACTTATCTGCTTATAGTAGCAAGTTATATATTATCCTGTAAGCATTATTCTATTATTATAGCTCAACTGGAGAGGGTGAAAGGTAGATTGTTTATTAAAAAACCAAACACTGCTTCCATAGAAATTATACACAAGTGTGTGAAATAATTATTTACCAGTACATTTCTAGAACCGTGAAAAAATTTACTACATAGTCTATTTGCTGCACCATAAAAATAGCAAAGCTGCTGGTACATGTCAACATCATTCTGCAAATCACATGTTAAAAAACCTAAATATTTCACTTTTTCTGCATAATTAAACAGTTAGCTCATTGTATTATGGGTGCAAAATTCAACTTTAAAAACTTGGTTTTTGACATCATTACTTGATTTTAGAACAGTTAAAAGTGATATCATTGCTTTGAGCATATTGACATCCAGCAGCTTTTGAAGGCATTTGCAGCTAGGTGCAACACAACATATATCATTCCATACAAAGTATTATTTAGACAATGTTGACCAATAAAGTAACCAATGCTTAGTTTTTGTTGAGAGTCAATGAAAATTGATTCATATAGACAGCAAATAAAAAGGGGCTCAAAATGCTATTTTCTCTAACCCCATTGTTTGGTCAGAGAGTTATGCATTTATAAGTTATGCTCTTCTCAAACATTTTACTAATGAAAGGAAGCAGGGAAGTTATCCAGTAATTTAAGTAGAGAGTTTTTTAATTTTGGAGCCTCTTTTAAAAATTGATTTGGGCAACACAATTCTTGGAAGTACACATTTCTTACATTGTTAGACAACTCATTATGGGCTATGATCAGTGAAATCATTTTTGACACTTAATTGGAATGCAGTTTTTAGGAGTACTTTAAAGGTGAATTTGAGCTTTCAAAGTTCTAGAATTATTTCACCTCTAGTGATGGAATTATAGTACAATATTGTGGAAAAGTTTCTTTTGTAGTCGATGGATTAATATGTACACAAGGAAGTTTAGCAGCCATTTTTGGTTCAACATTAGTAAAACAATCATTTAGCATACCCTTAGTTGAGGAATGTGTGCAGTGAATCTGTGAATTGCAGTGCAGGAATCTTATTTTTTCATTGAAAATTAGGAAGTGGCTGCTTTGCTGTTAATAGTATAATACACCCACTTGCTATTTTTGCTGTACATGATTTGTGTATCTTTGAAAAAGCACATTTGCTTGGGTTCGCTCAGCAATATTGTGGCATAACATCAGCATTGCTGCATTTGAGTGCTCCAAATAGGAGTTCAATACTTCACATTAAGATCACATAAATATCAATTTACTTTTTTTGAATTGGTGTTGGATTCTGTGGAGGATGTACTGGTATAGCAATTGCAGTTTTTGTTTTTGTATCAAATTACATAACATCAGTGTACCGTGATATTAATCCTGTGGGAGTACAAGGTAGCACCCTCGCCAGGTCTGACACTAAGAGAGGTAAAAATATGCTTTGCCCTCCTTGCATTTTTGTCAAGTGCTTTGCTGAATGTAAGCATGTTAAATATTTAAAATATATCTTGTCACAAAACAACCAGTTTTGAAACCATAAAAAATGTTCCCTATTGGGCAAATTCCAGGGAAGGAAATTCCCAGTGCAATGAAATAAATGAGGGCATCACCAGCTTGCTGTTACATTTACAATCCCTGTGTGAAGTTTGGTGGATTTCTGTTGATGTCATGTATTGTTGGAAAATAGAAATTTGTGTTGTGTTACACATAGTGTCAATTGCTAATGATAAAGCAAATCCAGAATTGCAAAATTTGTCTGGAATGTTTGGCATTTCGGTAAGTAAATTAAAGTTGTTAAGGCTCGCAATTTTTTTTGTATAGCACCAGACTAGTATCATTGAACACAAATACGATTGCAAATGCAAAAAAATGTTGACTATAAAAAGGTCATAGAATGGAAGGATTAAAAAAGAATTAAAGAATTTGATGAATACAGCATAGGAAAACTTTCCTTGAATTTCCTATGAATTGGGTAGCTTTGGTTGTTATTTGTTATGCCATTGCAATATGTCTTAATACCAGACTGCCTTGCATTATCAAAGTAAGTGCATTTGATAATAATTATTTCATTTAATCAAGGATGGGTTATTGAGGCTTGGCTCAGATATTGTGGTCAGGATTATGATGTGGTGGTAACATGCCTGGTATAATGAATGGTTTGCAGCAAAGAATGTTGAAGGAAAATTCAAGGGGACATTATTTTCTCTGCACTGGTCATCACTTAAATTTGGTTTGTCAAGACACTTGCACTGAATTTCCTATAGTGTCACATGTGACAAGCATTGGGAATAAGGTTGTAACATTTGTGCAAGTGTTACTGAAGCACTGTACATAGACTGCTGTGATACAGGCCTTCAATGCAGAAGCAACAGCAGTTAAGTTTACTGGCGTGATAGTGTAGTGGTTAGAGCGTCCACTTCGCAGTCGGTAGACCTGGGGTTCATTTCTTTTGTCAAGTCATACCAAAAGACTTTAAGAAATGGTATTCACAGCTTTCCTGCTTGGCGCTTAGCACGTAAGGGATAGTGTGGAAAACAAGCCGGCAAGCTTGCTTGTTGTGTCCTTGGGCAAGGCAATTAACAGGATGCCTCTGTCTTTATGTGGCAGGCAGATGGTGGAGCCAAGCAGTGTACCCATCATGGTGGCCCAGTCTGATGACAAAAGACATGCAAACCAAGCATGAGCTCATAACGCGTGAATGAAAAAGCAGTTAAGTTTTAGCCACTGTGTAGCACATGATGGATACTGCACAAAGAATGTATAGACCCACTGCAGGTGAATTGTAGCAATTTGATAAATATGATGAAAGATGTGAACAAAGATACCACTGTTTCATGAGCTGTACCATCGTCAGCATTTTCTCACCTTAACCTTGAGAAGTAATGTAGTGTATTTTGAATCCAGTACACTAGACACCACAAAGCAAATAATACTATGTAACAAGATAACAATAGTTCACTCTCACACACAGTATTTAGCAGAGTATGAATTGTACAAATAAAGTTATGACGAATCGGAGTATCAAGATGATTAAACTTTCCTACCAAGGAACAAAGTGGATGTAAATAATTAACTTTTCTACAATTTTGATGAATTCATTATCCTGGAAAGTATTCATGGTGTTAAAGCAAATATCAACAAAAGAAATTTTGTAGCACTGAATATTTCAGCAAACTTTTGGCAGTTAAACTCGTATCATATAACGAAGAAAATTAGCAGTATTTAGAGGTGAGACATTTGAACTGAGTTGTAGACACACTGCTGACCACTTCCCAAGGCAATTTGTTCTAGGCATTAATGCAATGTTGAGAAAAAAGTTTACTTCTGCCATTCAAACTTGAATGTTTTTCGTAAATTTTATAGTTATCGCCATAAATACAAGAATTATTTGCAAAGGAAAAAACTGGAATGATTTAAAATCAAAATGTTATTAGTAATTTTAAAACGTTCTGTTAAATCTGCAATGTGTCTGCATTTTTCCAGAGAATCAAGATTTAACTGAGCTAGCCTTTGATTTGTAGATTTATTTATTTTTTCGCCAGCAACAAAATAATAAACAATTACTAAGAAAATGAAAATAGAACTTAGATTAGATTTTGAGGGGCCAGGGAATTTTAAATTAACTTTAAAAGTTTTCTAATCAAAGCTTCGTGAGAGTGAAAAAAAAAGAAAAAATGCTTCTGATGAAGTAAGATTTTGAAAAAGAAAGGAAATTATAGTAATGCAAGAGGCTAGCGATGCACTTAGCAAAACTGCAGACAGTGACACTGTTTCGACCTATCAGGTCTCTTCAGTGCCGTTGGTGACCGACAAGAAGCTAGAGGCTTTTAATAAAGCATAGCTTAGACTGCCACACTTGCGGGATCTATACTAGATCCACTTGGTGGAAGGTCTGTCAGTACTCTGCAAAGCCGTATCACTCGTGAATGAGTGGCAGTTGTCGCAGGTGCACTAAGTCTAGCAACTGCTAGAACAATAGTGCTGTCACAGTCTAGTGGTCACAAGGTCTTACATGTATAGTAATGCAAGAGGCTAGCGATGCACTTAGCAAAACTGCAGACAGTGATACTGTTTCGACCTATTAGGTCTATGCTTTATTAAAAGCCTCTAGCTTCTTGTCGGTCACCAACTGCACTGAAGAGACGTGATAGGTCAAAACAGTGTCACTGTCTGCAGTTTTGCAAAGTAAATTATATGACAATAGAATGAATGACATTAGCATAAAACGCTTACTAATTTTGAGTACATATAATTACTAGTATTAGTATTTAGCGCTTGCACACAAAATTTGTAGATTATAGCAGATTCAATTATTCATCATTATCAGGGTTTTTTTTAAGGAAAATGTTGAGTGCCCAATACGGACCTGTAGGGACCTGAAAAATATTTGACTAGTTTAAAATGATTAGATGTGTTTTGCACTCTTCTGCAGGTATTGTGTAATGTAGCATGAAGTAAAGTTGATCTCCAAAAAAGAGGTCCTCACCTCCATGCCATCACCACTTCTTTGGGGCATTGATCTCTAGAGGTCGTGTAATGTAATCCAAGGTTAAGTTGATCTCCAACTTCACCCCTGCTCTATTACATAGACATAATTTTCTCTGATTCTAGGGACTCGATTCGGTTCTTTAACTCTGAATTATTAAAATATTGATTTTAAGTTTTTTTAAGTAACTACATTGTTGCATTTTTTAAAGATTCATTAAGTGCAGCCCATAATTTAGATGCCTGAACTGCCAACTGATTATGTGCCATTGATTTGTTGACACAAGGCAGAAAGTAATATTTTTTTTCTGTTATCTTGTACGTTATGAGTGACTTGATTCTAATTTAAATAAGTAATTATCAAATACCAGTGGTGTTTCACTCCTTGATAATTGATGCATAAACTTGGACAATTCTGATTTGTAAATATCATTTCATTTTAAGAGATTTAATTTTTTGTCCAAGTTACTCACTTAATCATATTTTTTGCTCCATGTCATCAAACAAATATTATTCAATCTAAATTCAGTTAGCCCAGTCGAGTTTTAATAGCTGTACCCCATAGTGTTATATATTTAACTTGGCTGTGCTTGTGCTCTACTCAAACTCAGCAACGCTTGAATGACCTAGCTATTTTGAACACTCACCGCAATCACATTGAAGCTCTTGACCCCACTGAAGCTACGAATGAATTTGTCTCGAGAACTCAAACCTGTTGTAACAAGTTTGGAATGAGTTCATAACACCATTTTTCTTTGCTGCTGGCTACAACAGAAAACTGGTTATTGTTCAAGCTTATCAAATGACTCAAGTGAATTCTTAATTTCATAAATGATTGTGCTCAATCTGTTCTGGTAGCTCGTGGAGTAAAAATGAGCGATCAAAGCTCTTTATTAAACTCATTTTTGATTCCCTTATTCTATTTATTTTGCTGTAACATTGTTGCTTAATTGACTGACAACTCTAATCATGAACAATGAACATGCAAAACACTTGGCAATTTTTGTTTTGGATTAAATCAAGTGCTGCGTCAGCATGAGCTTGCTATGCGTCTTGAAGGCACAGGTGACTACGGCACTCGGGCTGAGCGTGAGTTACACGAAATGAGTGACAGCTTTGTTAAATTTAAATTCTGGAAAACAAATTTAAAACTTTGACTTAATTTACGTTATGTCCAAAGAAGAAGCCAGACATCACATAAACCACCAGTGTTTGTGGTGGCAGTTGCTTTTTGTGCTCAACGTTTTGTCTAGCTCGAGCCGGAGGAAAATAGCCGGACACGCTGTGCCGAAAAATGAAGAGAGAAACGTATTTCAAGCATTTTTTCAAATCAAATCTAACTCGGGGGTGATTGCAGTTGTCTAATTTCTAACAATGCGAGCGTTTATTGCGTTTCAGACACTTTTTTGCTTAATGTTTTTGTTGAACTTGGACCCGCGAGAAATAGCCAGAGCTGCAATCCGAGAAAGATAGATAAAAGAGTAATTTACAAGTACGTGTACTGTCGTTTTGTCTAGCTCGAGCTGTAGGATTTCATATTTATGTAAATAAATCAGAGCTTTGAATATGCATTACTTTAAATTGCAATTTTCACGAAGGAGGAACTTCTTTTCCAACGTTTAATTGAGTTAAAAGTTGTAGATGTCATGCCAATGGCTAAGATTCTTAGAACATTGAACTGACCCCAAAAATCCGCAGTTTAGAAAGGTACAATTTTTGACTATTATTTTACAGTCTCGAGAAAAGCTAAGCAGTGGTAATGCAATTGCAATTCTGTACATGAGCTTATCGTTTTTACTCTTAAATACTTAGTTGCAAGCTCACATAGTCAACAAGTTTTAGATTTACTGTTTGCTAGATTTTAGCCTAGACTGCTCATATCCTGTTGAATCTTTTTTTGTCCGAGTTATCTCAGCTGCTGTGCTTCGCTAGTTTATTGTTAGTATTTTGGATTGTTTTTCTATACGACATAGTTATTCTTTTTAAGCTTATGGGAAACTGGTATAGTAAAAGTAGTCGAAACACACAAATGAGCAATTTTCCGATGTATTTTTATAGTCAGTTACTACTGTCGATTTGAAAGTGGGTGCATTAACGCTTGAGCTTGTAAGCTTAGCAATACAGTTTCAACACATGCAAAGTTGCCAAAAATTAATTAGTTGTAGCATGGCTGTATTATTAGAGTAAAAACATTGTGTGAGTGTGGAATATAAAGAAGCTGTATTTTGCTTTTTTGTAAGTGAGGCACGTAATCATTGCAGTGTGACATTTCCCATTTTATGAATTGCACAATTTTCTTACCGCCTTGCCTCAGACTTTTTGTAGAACATCTATTGTTTCACTGCTTCCATTGAAATCTTTCCTTTTCAATATACTGTGTTCAGCTGCTAGATTTGAAAAGCAAAATGAAGCAGAAGTTTTTTCTTATATCTGTATATTTAAATAGATAAACCACACATTTTAGCTATGTTAGAAATGTAAAAAGAGAACCGAAATTTACATTTTCAATTGGCAACTTGTTTAAAGTAGACTTTACATCAAGTTGGTTACTTATAACTAAATGATGTCATTCGTGTAGGTCTAATGAAGTCTACTCTTTGCAGCTGGAATATAAAATCTCTGACAATGTAATGCAAATTTGGTTTTTATATTACTTACGACCCATATCCACACCCAATTTAGGTACTCGAAAGTTTTAATTGCATAGTAGGAAAAAAGCAAATTTTTTTCTAAGTACTGATTTCTGATTTTCACTTGGTACAAGAACTTTTGGGATTGGAAAAATTCAGCAAAATGATAATGATTCACAGACATAACACGAACTTGTTTTGATTAGCCTTGTTGTGTTATGTGATATGAGCTTTAGTAAAAAGTGTGGAAGATATAAAAAAGTGTGACAATTACTGTCATTTTATTTGTTAATATTATTAGATTATTTTTGTCAGTGCTGCTGTTACGTACTGTGTGGACCTAAGATTTGCGCATTAAATTGTAAATGTAGATTGTTTTAGTCAATGCATACTTTACATTGGCACTCAGGATAAGCTGATTTGGATAAACCTAGATAGAATTTGGGTACAATATATCATGGATGAAATCTTACTAGCTGATAAATTTTTAATTTATCCAAAAAATGTTGAAGTGGACGTTACATTATCAAGCTCATTAATCACAATATGCCATTCATCATCATCAAAAAGAAAAACTGAAGAAGCAATCTGTATCAAAGACGTAATAGGTATATTTATTGTAATGGAAGTGGTGGCTGTTATTATTTATATAATCATTTTGGCTTCTAATTAAGGACACTTAATTTTTCTTCCCACAATAAATTTATGTGATGAGTAGCGTATTCACAAGATCATCTATTAAAAGTAATTACTCGAGATCAACAGTCCTTTGTATGCTGTGACAGTGCTGCTAATTCTGTTGATCAGCTGGTGTTGACAGTATGTGGTAACCTTTTTTTCTCACTTGTGCTTGGGGTCACTTTTAGTGTAATTGTTTATCAGTATATTGAGTAGTTAAAGGGCGTCATTGAATCAACAAAATTTGGTATGGCATTTTGAAATAACTTTCCGATGGGATAGATTTGAAAAATACTCTAGCTTCGGTGAAAAGATGTTCCTGTGACCCAAGGATAAAATATAAGCAAAAAATGATGACTTTGCGTTTACTATAAATTGCTTTTGACATCAGAAACTAGGACTACTTGTTTTGTATTGTGGAAAAAAGATAGCTTTAGCGCATATGTGCAACGACTTAGTTAAAATTGCTTTTTACTAGATTAGAAGATACTAATGTAAGATGTCTTACAACTACCATTTTGCGATTGCAGGATGTCACATACTTCAAGGAAACAAGACAACACAAGTACCTGTGTATTTGTCTATTTTTTCTTATCCTGTCAGAAAAATGACTTTCAAAGGTTTTGTCAGGAAAAGAATCTCAAAGTAAGTTGGTGGAAGGATTTTTTTAAATCTCCTTTGCCATATGCTAGCCTTTTTTTGTTTGAAAATAAACAGTTAGTGTGGTCATATACCAAATGTATATTTGGGTTATTGGGCGTGTGCTGTGTTTTTTTCAGCTACTGACTGAATTTTTATGAAGAGGCTTAAAAGATTTTAGGTGGCCCCAGACAAAGTGATCAGAACAAGTTACTTGTGGAAGTTTATTTTGTTGTGTTTTGGGGTTACGAAAAACTCATGGAAATGGTGATTTTATTTACAGTTTAAAGTAAACCTTGGTGTATTTATCAATTCGGTAAAATTGTTCGCACTGTGCTCGGTATTTTGGTCTTTCTAATTTACACAGATAGCAATGTGGTTGTCGCAATGTAGCACTTGATCATTGTAAATACAACTTACAAAACTCCTGGCAAAAAGCTATTCTATTTTGTTTTGCTCTTATTGAAAAACTGAATAAAAAAATCTTTGCTCTTATTTTTCGCTACTTTGCAAAAGTGTGTTGAGTTGGTATTGAAAACTAAACATAACTGCTCTGTATTTGTTTTAAGTTTATGTGTGACTAGCAGGCCCTGCCGGCGTTGTCTGGCAGGCCTACCAGTCAGTTATGTCGGGTTAGTAACATCGGCTCAGCTGGCTTCAACCAAATTGCTTTTATGACAGTAAACAATAAATTGGTACTAATGGTAATATTGCTCCTATGCTCCTAATCCCGATCGTAGTGCAATTGCTTTCAATTAAGAGATGTCATTTTTTCCTCAAAAGATAAAACAGGACCATATATATCTCCCTTCTCTTGCTAGGAGGATCACCAATGTTTCGGTTAAGATAGTTACTTTTTGAAATTGTTACAGACTTCAAATTTAGATAATCTTTTGGAAGATTTCAGTAGGTAATACCTAAAGAACCATGCTTTTGAAAAAGAAAAGACAAAATGTACGACAGGACCTGCTTTTTCTAGAAATTGCAATTGTTCAAAGCCCAGACATTAACGTTTTGAGTGTTTTTGACTGGTAGCCTACATTTGAAAAGTTTTAGAGATTTTATATGATAAATCTTTTTGAAATTTAAAATAACGCCAAAGAAGTTTGCTTTCGATGGAAAATAGTCAAAATGTACCAAAGAACTACTTTTTTATAAAAATTGCTAATTACTTAGGTATAGTAGGAAAATTTTTTAACTAAAAATAGAAAATGATTTATGACAATCAATTTTTGATCAACAATTGTAAACTAATCCTGAGCCCTAAACAATTGAAGTTACATATTGCTGGAAAGTAAAATCCCTCAGCTTTCAAATGACTGTAATTGTTAGTAGCTTTACATATAAATCTCACTTGTTTTTACCCAACTTACCACTATTTGGAAAGGGGTAAAAAGTTTCACTACAGGTGATAAAGTTTAATTTTTTTCGCATAAAAACAAAAAAGTAAAGGTGCAAATTACCTATTATAAAAATAGCCCTGAAACAACCCTTAATTTGTTTGAGAAATAAGGTCGCAAATCAGATTTAAATAAACTGATTTTGTAAAAATGTTGCATCTTTTGAAAAAAATTATATTATGCTCTTTGATAGCGAGGGGCTTTGTTGATCGTACCAGACGTAATATACCATCATAGAGCGAGTTTGCAGCGAGCAGAAAAAATGAGTAGAAGCATGCTTAGTTGGCTTTAAATGCTTAAGAATCTGTTGTTGCATTTTCAATGCAGCTTAAATTGTTCTAGATTTATTTTTATCAAGAGCACCTTGTCAATATCTCCCAAAAAAGCGCTTAATCGCGTTTCTACGATCAGCAGTTTTGGAGTAAATTAACACTAATTTTACATTTAATCGTTAATTATGACATCATGCGGCATCATGAAGAAATAAAATTTGTTGAAGTTGGTAAGTGGGGTACAAGCGTTCATGTAAGTCGAAAATTGCTTTTCTCGGTCAAGAAATTCGATTTTTAAAGAAATTATCTTTGATTTTGACATCATGATGACGTCAAGAACCCCTAAGGACACTTACTCCAGGGTGGTTATCAATCGTGTCGAGTTTGATGCTCGTACGTTCAGTAGTTTCGGAGGAGTTGAAACACACGTACACAGACAGAATTTCGCGTTATAGTACAAATAAATGTGTTAATATGTGTGCTATAAAATTAGCTTTACTATATATGCAGTTGAAAACTACCAAGTTTAATTTCAAATACATGATATTTTTAAAGCATTTTGGTTAAATGTTCAAACTTTTGTCAGTGAAAAAAAGACAATGCGTGGTCACGTGCTTCCACTAGACAACATGAGTACGCCCCTTCTTCCTTGTGTGTCTGGAATCAAAATGCTAAAATTTGTATTTTGGCTAAAGTTATACTTTTTGTTTTGAAAAATATGTTGCATTACTGTAAATGTTAAGCTAATGGCTGAAATTAAAGATCACTGTGCTAGATGCCAAGTAATTCACAGTTTAGAAAATGTGTGATTTTAATGTAGTTTCTAATTATGTACACAAGTTTATCGTTTTCATCAACTACACTTGTTGTTTTTTAAGGTCCCTGGGAATTTTATCTGGCAATGCCACTGAAGAGAAGAAACAGATTGCACAAAAATGGAAAACAGTCATAAAACACTTGATAAAAGAAAAACCAATTACCAAAAGTGAAGGTACATGTAAATACAGTTTTGGTGTGAGTATTAACTGATGCGCTTGCATGTAGTAGAATGCCTAAGCATATTTACACCATTAAACACACTAATTGTTAAGATTTTTTTCCTGGGTGATGCAAATAATTTGATCGTTTTCCCAAGTGTTTTTTTGTGCTATCAGTAAAAACAGGTTCGATTTTATGAGTAGCACCTACTGCGATTAAATGCCGCTTAAATGGGAGTGAGTCGTGTAAAAAGAACTACCATCGTGTTTGGTGGTTAACAGCAGAAACCTAATTTTATGTAGTGCAGTTCGGCACTGCTTTATTATTGATCTACCTATATCGGAGTTCTAGTTGCTTGTTTTGTACACCAACAATTTATAAAATTGCTTTTAGTAGTACTGTGATCAAACCGGCATATCGAATCCGTTGAAAGCAAAAAGTTCTTTAACTTTTTAGTGAACAATTTGCCAGAGCCTGCTACAAGAAACTTGATTGTGTATGTAAATCCATCTGGAGGACGTGGTAAAGCAATGCAGGTTTACGAAAAAGGAGTCAAACCAATGTTTGCTGAAGCAGAAATTCAACACAAAGTTGTCAAAACTGGTAATTCTCAATGATTTGTGTAAAAGGGAGATACGCATCGATGACGTTACCACATTCTTTTTACCCATTTTTTGTTTGTGGCGCCTTCTATATGCTGTGGGATGTGACTAGTCTTGTTTCTCAGTAGTGTAATAAACATGGCAAAACTGCATAAAATATTGAAATCAAGGCGTTGCAATTGTTTTAAAACTTCAAAAGTTTAAAATTGAACTATAGCTTAGCACAATGAGAAACTGTTTTTGTGATTGAAACGGAGCACCTTATGGGTTTTTGTGGCTTTGCCAAATGTGCTTCACAGTCATTTTACAAAGCTTCGTGGCAGTGTGTTTGATATAAATCAGTAGTGACTTACCGGTAATCCCCGGTACGTACCGGTACATGATTTTATTGTTTATCTGGCAATCTTTTCCACAGTTTGGACCATAAATTGGACTAAGAATGTCGTATACCTAACTGTTAAGGTATCGGTCGTCTGGTGTAGTATATTACTGACGCCCATTATTGTCGTATACCGGTAACTACAAAGTGATATAAACGTGTTCTTAGAATATGCTGGTCATGCCAAAGTGTTGGCTAAAGAATTGGATATAAGCAACTGTGATGGTATAGTGGTTGTGTCTGGTGATGGTGTTCTTCATGAGGTGAGAATGATATTTAGAAAGAACGATTAAAAGGGAACGAGAAAGCTATTATTGTAATGCTTGTGACTTTATTTCGAAGCTCTGGTTTTCAGTTGTTTCCAATGTTCCTCTTGAGATGGGGCGGTTTACATTTTGTTATGAAAAGCATTCAACACAGTGCATAATGTGCAGATGAATACACCCACAAAAATGAAACAAAATTTTATGCAATACGTTAAATGTAAATTCATTTTTTTCATAATTCTCCTTCAAGGGTCCTAGCAGTAACTGTAAGTCCTCCGGGTACTTTGTTATTGTGGTTATGAAGCATCAGTGAAACTTAGCACAATATGCGTTGTTATAAAACGTATTAGTAATTGATTTTTTGCATTTCGTAGTTGTTCTTGAAGAAGAACTTTTTATGTGAATGCTTTTGGAGTATTAACTACAGCCAGAGTGGGGGCTTCCTCCGAAAATTTTTACTTGGGGGGGGGGGGTTCAGCCCCCTTTGTTCATTAAGTAGACCTACTTCGCTATGAATGGAGTCTAGTTTTGTTACCCAAGCCCACTATTTTAATGTAAACTTAATGGAAGTCGCTGCATGAAATCATTTGCAATTTTGAAAAATAGCTCGGTCTTTCGCCTTTGCTAATCTTTATCGATGACAACTCGTTTGCTGAATTGGTTATGTGAATTGTTACATCACCAAAGTGTGACGTTACAGTTTCGCCCACCCAAAAATTTTGAAAATCCGGCGCATGTGACTACAGTATATTTTGCTCCTTAAATTTATGAAACGCAACGTTTTTGAACGATGGACTTAGCAGCTTAGTGATGTTTAATTACTTCCTTGGTCCGAGCATTTGAGATAGAAGAATTACAGATATTTAATATTGATTTATTTTTAGATCATCAATGGGTTAATGGAGAGAGATGATTGGCAAAAATCAATTAGCATTCCTATTGGTGCTATACCGGGTGGTTCAGGAAACGCCCTTGCTGCTGCAGTAGTCTATAGCTCAACTCGGTAAGCATAGTTATGAAAAGCTATGCAGTAATATGCGCTGGCTGTCTTAAATAAGAAAAAATGTGTGTTGGTATTACATTCCATCAAAATCGCCTGGATTGGTTATTTCGTGGTTTTTCATTACAACGTTTGTTCTTTCCGAGCGTCGATTTTGTGTTCGGCATTTGCAGACAAACATACGTATATTAGTAATGTGTTCTTGTTTAAAAATTGAAAACTTATAATGCTGTCATTATAATGACTGCTGTCATTATAATGACAGCATTATAAGTTGCTATCTAGTCTATCATGACTGCTGTCATGATAGACTAGATAGAGCAAAGGTAGTTTCGTGACAATATCGACAAAAAAGTTTCAAGTAGGGTTTTAGAAATACATGTAACAGTAAGCATCGCTGGTTAAATCAGGGGTGGCCAACCGTGGCGCATTGCATGTTTAGAGGTGGCGCATTCCAGGTTTAAGATTTTTCGGGCAATTTGGGTAAGTGTCCTTTCATCTGGCCGAAAAATTTGTCACTCCAATAACATCTCCAAAAAAAAAAGTCCGCACTTGGTTGGCCTCACGTTTGGTGGCATATTTAAGCCAAAAGTGATGGAAAAGGTGCAGCGAAACAGGGGATGACCTTTTTTTTATTTTTTTTGGAGATCACCGCTGAATATGGCCTTGTTTTGACTTCAAAGTATAAATATATTACTACACGTTTGAGAGCTATGAATGTTTGTGTGGCGCATCTTCAAATGAATGCTTGTGTGGCGAAAAATTTTGGCGCATGGACTGAAAAGGTTGGCCACCCCTGGGTTAAAGCGTAGCATTTGTTGTAACTTCACGCACCAAAACGAGCTTTTGTGATCGTTATGAACAACGCAATTTAACAAAAGTTGGAAATGTAAAACTGATGCCCCGTATTTTCTAAATTGTATGCCTTACGTAATTACGCTAGCTTGTTTATTGCATATCAAGACGATAAACGTTGCAATGAGACACTTTCTCAGTGCGTTCGAGTTTTTGCAGCAACAGTTTGTTTGGCGTTTCTTAATGACTAAATTAGTTCTTTCGCTCAAGCGTGATAGACTGAGATTAGAAAAACTGTTCATACGATGAAGAAAACGTGCGAACCGTTCTTAATTTTAGATCTCGCAGGCGATGAAAAAACCATAAGTTAGGGATTGTTATCAAATGAATATTGTATGGTGGACTAACGGCCTGCCTTCAGCGTAAATTGTTATTCTTTTGAAGAAGTTTACCATAGCGCATTTGCACTGCGCCTTATCGGCTTGCACTTAACTAAGATTTTCCAAAAGGGGTCCAGCGAAAAAATAATGAGGTTTGTGATGGTGTGCGTAGTCAAGCAAGAGTCATTAACTTCTAAATGCTGGGTCAAGCTTAATTATACAGCAAACGAAAAGCACATAGATATTTTTCTCTAAAAAATGATGAAATATAGATAAATAAACGTTACTCTATTTTTTGCTACTCTTGGCAGCTGAAACGTGACAAACAATAAAGAAACATCTCCTCGCCATGCGACTGCCATCGCTATAACTGAACTAAACTTAATTCTGCGCCTTTGTGTCAAAATGACCTAAGCGACAAAATAATTTTTGCAGGAGTCGATGAAAGCTTTCTATCATTTAATTATTGAAACAAAAACAGTTATTTTGTAGGACAGATTTCATTATGAAGTTAACATCTTTTAGTAAGTCACGAAAGAGAATGCGGTTCTCAGGAAGATAGCTAGGGTTATGTACTACCATAAAAGAAAGCTCTTTCGCTCCCGCGATCATCGATTGATGATCTCGTGTTTTCAGTGTTTCTCTCAAATTTTTTTAAATTGAGTTACAAAATTAGTTTAATCAAAAATCAATTTGTGACTTTATTTTTCATCCGATTTTCATAAAATTTTCAAAAGATCACGCTTATTTCCTCACGCATCGGAAGATGTATAATTTGTGCCCTAATTCTTGGATTTTTATACCCAAAAAGGGTTAAAAATACCAAGATCCCAGTTGCAGACGACAAAATCGGCCAAATTCTCAGCACGTGCCAACTACACTAAAATCAAATTCAGATTACATCTTTACTACAAAACCAAACCCTTTATCATTGACACAGTCTGAAAACTACTCTTTTGGGGCATCATTTGACAAAATTTCAAGCGATAATAATAAATTTTACTTTTATAAATTTCCAAATTTTTTAGGGGTCTCAAAACCCCCCTCCCCCCCCAAACAAATTTGAATGGTAAGTAGATAAAAGTAAATTTAGTGCGTAAAAAATATGATATGTTGCTAAATACTAGTCTCATTTGAAAGCTTAGGAAATTTGCTTTCCAGCAATATATAACTTTAAATAGTCTAGACCAGGGTTGTCAAACTCATTTCTGTTCGGGGGCCGCATGACATAAAAATTTATACAAGGTGGGCCGCTGACATAAAAACATAAAACACTGGTACATTTACTGGAATTATTAAGACAGAATTGCTATATGCTTCCATTGTGATAAAACTGTACAAAAACTACAAAACATTTAAAGTTAAAGTTACCAGATTAGCTTTTGCAACAAGTACAATTAGGAGGTTTTCTTTTGAAAAATTACAATAAAAATTGACAGTCACTACTATAGAAAGTTCTAAGTTTAAGGAGTAACACCATCTTAGTTTGACCCAGACACTTGGCACCTTTTTTCTTTGACAAGTGTATCAATGTTAGGTGATAGTTCTTGTGAAGCAGCCACTTTAAGAATGTCATTTAGATTCTTGTTTGTCAGCCTTGAACGAAGCTTATTTTTGTTGATGGCCATCACTGAAAACAATTGCTCACACAGGTAAGTAGTTCCAAACATGCACAAAATTTTGGCAGCTAGGTCTCTCAGTTTAGGGTACCCAGGAAAAAGGTACTTATAGATATCCAGGCCAACAATGGTAAACTTTTCTTTTAAATTTGAGTCACACTGCAAATCAATTATTTCCATTTGCAATTCTGTTGGTACATCAGAAGATGACACAGTAAATGGGCTGCAAAAAATTTTGAACTCTTGCTCCAGTTCAGAAAACACTTGAAAGCGACGCTCAAATTCCTGAAGCAAACTGGAAATGCTTTCTTTGTACCGGCCCAATTCAGTAACCGTTCCTGTGTTGTACAACTCTTTCAGAAATGGGAAATGAACAGGACTATTCTTTGAAAACTGCATTTCCCACAACACAAGTTTAGACTTGAATGCCCTTATGTTGTCATAGTACTGTGTGACAACCTTATTACGACCTTGCAACATTTTATTGAGGCAATTTAAGTGGTCAGTTATGTCCACCATAAATGCAAGGTCTTGCAGCCATTCCGGGGACTGTAGCTGTTCCACAGGCTTCCCTTTCATGCCCATAAAGTCAGCAATCTCCTTTCTTAGTTCAAAAAAACGTTTCAGCACAACTGCACGACTTAGCCATCTTACCTCAGTGTGGTATGGTAAACCATGACTGATATCACCATCATTAAGAAGTTGATCGAACTGACGATGGTTAAGACCTCTTGCTCGAATAAAGTTAACCGTGTTAAAAACAACTTCCATAACATGCTTCATTTTTAGTGTCTTGCAGCATAATGCCTCTTGGTGGATGATGCAATGAAAAGTATGAAAGTCATGACCTCCATTTGCAGCATTTACCTTTTCTTTTAACTTAGCAACCACACCAGCCCTTTTCCCAGTCATGGAAGGAGCACCATCTGTGGCAATGCTGACAGCACGAGCCCAGTCAACTCCAATGTTGTCCAGTGCACCAACCAAAGAACTGAAGATGTCTTCACCCGTTGTTGTGCCAGTCATTGGTACTAATTTAATAAATTCTTCAGTAACTGTTAAACTAGCATCAACACCACAGATGAAAACAGCAAGCTGCGCAATATCAGTCACGTCGGTACTCTCATCAATAGCAAATGAAAATGCCACAAATGAAGCAACTTTTTCTTTCAATTGGTTATCTACATTGGCAGATAGATCTGAAATACGGTCAGCAATAGTGTTCCTTGTCAAGCTAATGTTGGCAAAAGCTTGACGTTTTTCTGGGCACACAACTTCTGCAGCTTTTAACATACAGTTTTTCACAAATTCTCCGTCAGAAAACGGCTTGGATGCCACTGCAATTTCTTTAGCAATAAGATAGCTGGCTTTCACTGCAGCGTCACTAACTTCCTTGGTATGAGTGAAGACTGACTGTTGTTTTTTTAGTCCAGACAACAGTTCCTTCACTTTATCTGTCCTAGATTTACCTTGAATGCTTTTGAATTTCCCGCTGTGTTGAGTTTCATAGTGCCGGCGAACATTGTATTCTTTCAACACAGAAACTTGTTGCTGGCATACTAAGCACACAGCCTTTCCATTCACATTGGTGAAAAAGTAACATTCCGTCCATTTATCTTGAAACACTCTGCATTCTGCATCAATCTTTCGTTTTTTTGATAAAGACATGTTGAAGGCTAAAGTATACTGAAAAGTTCACAGAAAATTTTTACTTTCAAAATGACGCCTAGATCTATCACAGTATCAGTTTTTGTTAATCTTCAAAATATAAAAATATTAAAAGTGAGCAACCCCTTGAGGGGCCACATTCAAGCACTTGGCGGGCCGTATGTTTGACACCCCTGGTCTAGACTAAGTGGTATATGATATTTACTGATCAAAAATGAGTACTGTACATCATGTCAGTTCAAAACCCCCCAAAATGTTTTGACTTACCTTCACTAAATTATAATTTTTACAAAAACTACATCCTATAAAAAGATAAAATAAATTGCAAATGTTTCACCAATAAAGCCGTCATTTTGTATCAAGTTTCCAAGGAGACAAGAAGCGAAATACAAGTTTAAAAGCTAGCAGAATTTTGGCTTTCGTAAATCAAAGTTTGCTGTATCCCCCTTGTTTCTCAAGAAATGGGAAGGGTGTAAACAAGCGGCTGTTTCATTATCAGTGACAGCATATTCTATTTAAACTTGATATTTTCTGAATCTTGAAGAAATTCCCTGTTCAAAAATACATAATGTTACATGGTTTAGGCTAACCTCTAGCAGATAATAACTGATCGTATTTTAGGTACTGAATTTAACTACCAAAATTTGGTACCGGTCGGTACCGGTCAAAAAAAAGGTCATGTGTCTCAGAAAATTGCAAATTGTAGAAAACCTAGGCTTTTAGGTAAGTTTTAAGTGATGTACCTTGAAAGCTTATTTCCTTAGCATCATTTTGCGACCATTTCTAAAAAAATTGGTAGAAAATAAAATCTGTAGTGATCTTTGAGTTTTGGGTACGTCTTTAATTTTGAAGACAAGTACCCCCCAAATGGGGGGGTTCATTTGCATAAAATTTGCATATTCAAAAAGATTTTTTTTTTTCTATTTGAAATCCTCAAGAAATGTAGATTTCAACGATATATCACACTAATGTAGAAGTAGACAGCTGAGTAATGATTTACAAACAAACTTGAGGTACATAATTATGATTGATTATGACAGTTTTTCGCGCTGCCACCTTACGGACATTTTTTTTCGCTTTTCACGCGGGAGCAAAAGAGTTAATTAAATATTGATAAAAATGTCGCTTAGGTCACTTTGACACGAAAGCGTAGAATTGTTCGCCGATTGCATGAATGAATTTAGGCAACTGGTATTTTTGGTGAATTTTTTGTTTTTATTGTAAGCACTTTTCATCAGTTGTTGCGACAGCACACCGCACTTTCTACTACATATCCATGCATACAGCAGCAAAGTGTTTGAAGGACTACGAATATTTGGCGTTCGGTTTGTGAAAATATTTGTTAGTAATTAAATTAGTGTCAATTACCAGGTCGTTTGCAAAGCTTGATGTAGAAGTAAGTGTTTGGAGGTAGATATAATCAACGTCAGCTGCGCGGAAACTGTTCTGAAAAAAATAGTTGTTCATCACAAATAAATCTAGTATATTCAAAAATCTGTTCTTTTTCAGGTTGCATCCACCGCCTTCCCTTTTAGTTTCTGCTACTTTCGCCATTTGTCGGGGACACGTGAGAAAATTGGACTTAATGTCAGTCGAGACAAATGACCTCGATTGTAATAAAGGAACACATGTTCAATATAGTTTACTTGGTTTTGTAATCGGCCTTGTAGCTGACATTGATGTTGAGAGTGAGCATCTTCGACGTCTAGGTCAAACTATTAGGACTTATGTTTATGCAGTGAAAAGAATTGCCACTCTTAGAAGCTATGACATGACCGTAAGCTACTTGCCTTGTAAAAGTAATGCTTCTGCAGCTGAAGAATATGACGAAAAAGGGAAAGAAAATGTTACTTCATCTAAAAATCCCAGCCCCACTTCAGATGAAGATCGTAGTGCAGTGAATAACGTGCCTTCATCTTCAGAGTTGGAGGACTCAAAAGATCTCTCAGAGAAATGTTTTCTCTCCAACCATCTTCTTGTTCCGTTGAACGAGCCCGTTCCTTCTAATTGGACAGTAGTGAAAAGCGGATTTGTTCAAGTTAGTGGTTTAGGCATATCGCATTTAAGTCAAGACGTAGTAATACATCCAAACTTGCGATTATGCGATGGTTTTATGATGTTGGGTATGGTAAAAGATTCTGCTACTCGCCGCAACATCATGACTTATTGGGATTCATTTGAAAAGGGCCAAGGTTTGTCAGAGGCTAGCAGTCCGGGCAACGCAGTTGTTGCTCCTTGCAAGGCTTTTAGAATTGAACCTCACAGCAAGCATTCTGGAATTATTACCCTAGACGGAGAACGTCTTCCTTATGGACCATTTCAATGCCAAGTACATATGGGGTTAGCAAGGGTGTTTGCTGAAGAAGACCAAAAGTGAATTGTTTTTTGTTTCAGATAAGAAAGGTAGTGAAATCAGATTGATGTATTTTAAACCATTAACATATTCGCGTAGGTTTTGTTAAACCATAGTATGTTGGTATTTGTGATAAGTGGCTTTTTAAGTAATTTCGATTTTTGGAGCAACCAGTGTTTGCCACGCTTAGCTATTTGTCACATGCTTTTGGTTTAGCAGCATTTTTGCAGTTAACAAGTGGTCGAGTGATATATGCTGTTGAAGTTTGGATAACTGTTAACTTCATTTCACAGCATCCTTTATTTCGTGAAGCCTTCTTTCAATATTTTGTGTTAGCTAAAATTTATTTTCAACGCTAGTTTTGCGATTTCGCTTAACATTGGTGTAATTGTTGTAATGTGGTTGTTCTCTTTCTTACGATGGGAACCTGGTGGAAGGTCAGGAACTATCAGAAATAAACCATTTCTTAACGGATTTTTAAAAATTACGGTAATCATTTTTTTCTTTTTTGTAAAAACAGATTTCAAGTAGAAAGCGATCCTTGTATACCGTATTTAGTATTACATTACTAATTTTAATTCACATTTTGTGCTACAAATAGCGATTGGTGTGTTGCTTTTCAAATTGGTTTCAATAGTGCTGGATGCAGATATCATTTACTTCGCTTTAGAAATTTGGCTTTAACGAATATGTCTGAAATCACAACACATATAAAAACTATAAAGTGATTTCTTGCCATTTATCTATCGAACTATTGTTTGAAATCGTATATAGTCTTGTCATAACATTGTGTATCACGCTTAAATTGTTGTGGACTACCAAAGCACATAACTAAATTCATAACCTTTTATTAGCGTAACTAGTATTGGTCAATGTAAGCGCTTGACGTTGAAGGAATTATGCCTACTAAAATCTGGTGCAAACGCCCATAGGCCGGCAGTAGACGTATGCTGCTCTAATTAAATCTAAGTCCTTATGGCATACGGAAAAACATGTTTTATTCTTATTTTGTGAATACGTTTGTGACTTAATAAGTTGTTCATAATTTTTTTTCACAATTTTTTCCACTTTTATTTTTTGAAATTGGATGTTTTGTTTTTGTGTGCGTAGCCAGTCAGCGATTCCATAATCCAACAGGTATGATGGTTTAATGTTATTGGAACAATTAGTTAGGGAAATATTGGATATGAACATTATAGACGCTTGCGTCTCTCTTTCACTGTGAAAACTACGGGTACCAAAAATTGATTTTCTGCTTTCAAATAGCGAAGATTTTTTATTCATTTAATTATTTCGAGTTGTTTGGTCCGTCATTTATGCAAATTGTTTGTTGAATTTATGCAATGTGTTATTTTATGGTTTTCATCTGGTCGATAGAAAATGAGCTGTGATATTTTCATTAGTATATTGCTGGTTCAATCATCAAGTGATCACATAGGAAGTGAGGGAGATGGACCGAATGTCGATAGAGAATGGGCTGTGATATTTTCATTAGCATGTTCCTGGTCCAATCATCAAGTGAATACATAGGGAATAAGGGAGATGGACCGAAGCAGAAATCACTTCTTTTGAAAAGATCCATGCTCATCCCTACCATTCTTAAAATAAGCTACCTACCTGGCTTGATTATTACCATTGTTCTTGATTTTTCTTTGACACAAATAGATAACAAGTTTGAGTTTTTTGTTATTATTTCTGGCACTTTTTGTACATTATTGTGATTCATCACATGTAAAAAATTTTATTTACCTTGTGGTAGCATTAACGAATTTTTAGAAAGTTTTTTCTTTTAGCTCACCTGTTTTTACACAAATATTTATTAGATTTCTCTATCATTTTGGCGTAAATCTTAGCCAGCATGTGTAACTACTTTGTGATAAATCAGTTGTTTATTAACTTATGCTTCCTGCATTTAATGTTTATATAATGCATTGGTCAATTTGTACACACAGAGTGGTATAATTATTCATTTGCAAAGTAAATGTTTAATGCATTACCTAAGTCATTATTTTATTGTGTTTGAAGCCATTGTTTTTCCTTCTGTACCAATTTATACACTTTTTTGAATAGATATTCACTGAAAATTTGTACAAAATTTTTGAATATTTTTTTTATTTATATTATATTTAGTCAAGTGCAGAGTTGAATATCATTTGATTTTTTGCTCAACATTCTTTCGTCACAACAGTTAGGGTTGTTGTAGATTTATCCTTCTTTAATCTGTTTCTGTTGCAAATCAAAAAAATTAAGTGAAAAATAGGTAATGGTCGATTTTCAATGTTTCACTGATTTAGACGTGGTACATTCATTTTAGCTAGTTGATAAAACGGTTGTATTTGCGTTATAATTTATGTGACAACTAGTTATTTTTATTGGACCGCAAAAGGAGTATGCATTCCTGATTTTATAAGTAAATCTTATTTGTCACAAAAAGATTATATTAATTGCAACAAAATCTATTTATCAGTGTATCACTGTTTTGTATGCCAAGCATTGTAGTGTTTATTCAAATAAAGTCAATTTGAATTAATACTACAATTCTAACCAACAAAATCTACATTGATTAAATTTTCATAGTTTGTGTAATTTTTTATTGTTTTTTTTTTGAACAGATGTTAAAGTTGTTTATTTTTGTTGATGTTTTGTGTTACTTGTTAATGTTCGTGTTTATGTAGACGATGGTTATTTTGTACTATTTACACATTAGATAATGTAGACTTTAAGTATTAGTTTAAAAGTGTTGAAGGAAGTAAAATGGAGGAAACATTACTTTGTACAGAATGTTTATTGTATTCTCAAACAGATCCGATTTGTGCAACACTTACTAATGCATCGATTTCTTTGAAACGTGGAAAAAAGAAAGACCCAGCTGAAGAAATCATTAGTATTAATGATATTGTAGGTTAGTTACACTTGTAGTTTGATTGCATAAACACCACTAGATACTAACTCTGCTCACAATTTCACATTTAAGCAATTTTTTGCATACGATTTCATGTTCCTTCTAACTTTTTGAATTGTTTTCCTGCGGAAATGTAGAACCTGTGTGAAAAAGATTTGTTGCAAAGGCAATAGGCTAAGATATGTAGCTGTGATATGAATTGTCGTGCATTTTAAATTGCTGAAGTAAGTGAGGCTTCGATTTCAAATGGATGCTAATGTTACCTAACCAGAATTGTTTTGTTCAATACCTTTTGCAAACAAAATATAATGTTTCAAATTCTAAAGCGAAGTTTATTGAATTTTAAGTCAATTGGACTACTTTTGTTGGGCAAAAAAAAACTTTACCTTGCATCCTTTTTTACGCTTGGAAAGGCTTGACGTGCTTGTTCAGTGTGGTGATGTCACTGTTGAACCAAATTTGTTATTGATGCAACTCTGCTCTTTGAATTTTAAATACCCTTCATGAAGAACAGCAACGATCCTTTAATTAAGTTTAATATTGACAATCACTAAATATACCATGGGGATGATAGATATAATTTTTCTGCTTGCTTTGTGTGGTTCCATTAAAGGCTGCTGTAAAATCATTTTGACAGAAAACGTTATAACTAAGAATTGAGATATATTTTTCACCAATTATATGATTCGTAGCATATAAATTTTTTGCTTTTTAGGATGTCATGTTGCAAAAGGAAACAAAACCACTGCAGCTCGTTGGTATCTGTGTTTATTTTTCTACCCTCTTTGTAAGAAAAAAGTGAAAGGTTTAATAAGAAAGCGATGTGTCAGGTAAATTTTTCTCAGAAAGGCTGTAGTTACTATTAAGTCTTCGCATTTGCCTTGCTACGTGCAAACAAAGTCAATTATACTGCATAATTATTGATACTGCACTTTTAGTAGTAGTAGCTCAATTTTTTATCCGGTAATTTCTCCTTAGCAGAGATGGCTGGATTCACCCCATCCCTGTACGTGCTTCTTCCAGGTATTCTTTGGTCGTTCTCACTTTCTCTTGCCACTCACCTTAAAATCTAGAGCACTGTTGTCATTTCCCCTCAGCACTTTCCATACCATCTAACGTCATTCGCTGCTGCTAACCCATCCACAGTTTCTTTTAACCCCAACATGTCCATCTGTTCTTTAGTCGTCTTTCTGTTGACAACTTTCTGACCACTCATGGTTCTCACCATAGCTCTCTCTGTTCTCCATAAAACTGCTTTTTTTAAACACCAATCCTCGTTTCCGTACAGCATTGCTTATCTTACGTAACTACGATAAACTTTATCTTTCATTCTCAGAGGAAACCTTATTTCCAAGTAACAACTCCCCACATTTCCTGAATCTTATCCAACCAGTTTTTACTCTTACTGTACTGGCGCTTTACAACCACCACCAGCATTTAGTCTGTCTCCAAAATATTAAATTCATTCACTGTCTCTACTTCATCGCACAACTTCTCAGACAAATCAATTGTTCCTTCCTTTATTCTTCTACATTTCCAGCAATCAAAACGCCTTGCCAACCTCGCAGTAACTCTCTTTGTTTTTGCACGTCTGCCGTAAACCCAGTTTCCACATTTCATGCACAACACTGAATTGGCCATAATATTCTTCCCACAAACTTTATATGAATTTATCTTGCTTTTAAACAGTTTTCCTTCCGACCGGCTTCCCATTACTTTTGTTTTGCTGGTATTGATCTTCAAACGTTTACTCTCCAGTGCATTCTTCCAGTTCCAAAATCTTTCTTTTAAGTCTTCAGTGGTTTCGCTCATGAGAACAAGGCCATTTGCGTACAGTAATTCATTAACCACACCCCTTTTTGCTTTTTCTGTAATAACGTCCACAGCTATTGCGAACAATAGTGGCAACAGCACAGATTCTTGATGTACCCCAACTTTTACTTCAAATTTTTCTGAATTCGCAGATCGCACTCTCACTCTAGCCTTTGCACCATCATACAAGCTTATAACTGCTTTTGATACTTTTGATAAGTACTTCTGAACCATTACTTTTGATAAGTACTTCTTTCCCATGGCCCACGCCATCACTTCTCTTGAAACTCTGTCGAAAACCTTTTACATGTCAACAACACACATATACAACTTCTTGTCCTTCTTTTGATATTTCTCCTGCATTCTCCTCAATAAATATCGCATCCACTGTTCCTTTTCCTGGCATATATCCAAACTGCTTTTTATTCAAATTGATCAGTGTTTGTATTTGCTTCTGTAATACCCTTTCAGCAATTTTCATGGCATGCTCTTGCAATTTCACTCTTCTGTATAATTCACAGCTCATTGCATCACCCCTTCTTTTAAAAATTGATGCAATCACAATAGTTTTCCACCCATCAGGTATTTCTCTACCATCCAATATGCACTGAAACAGTTTCATCATCACTTTAACTCCAGTTTCGCCACTCGCAACTATTATCTCTACTCCTGCTTCAGATGGTCCAGTTTCCTTTCTTAATTTTATCTTTTGCATTGCTTCCACAATTTCATGCGCCACTTTTTCCACCAGTCCTTCAACTACATTACTTTCCACTATCTGGTCCCATCCGTTCTCTTCATGATCTTTTCCTTGTGTTCCTTCCAAATCTTTGCCCTGTCTTCAATAAAACCCAATCGTCTGTCTCTTCCTCTTAAGCACCTTCCTCCTTCAAGATTCATCCCATTCTTTTTCATTCATCTAAGAAAGCAAAAAACACTATTGTAATTCTGACATAAATCACTCAACTCCTGTTCAGCTTCCTTTCTCATAGCTCTAGCAACATTTTTTCTCATTTAATTTCTTAAACGTTTGTATTGGGTCTTATTTTCATCTGATGGGTACTTGCACAACTTTTTAATGCCGCCTTTATTGCTATGGTATCTTTAGCCTCCTCATTCCACCACTACATGTCTCCTCGATCTCTCCTAGACTTCTTCTTTCCACACACTTCATCACATGCCTTTAGAACACCATCCGTCAAAGTCTTCCACAAATTAGGAACGTCTGTGCTTACTAATTCTTTTACTTTGTTTTCGAATCTTACTCTTGTTCGGATTTCATTCAACTTCCACATCCTTTTTTACGATCTGTTTTTTTTTTTTTTTTATTACAATCCTTTTTAGAACCTTTTTATTCAGAGCTACGACCACCAGCCTGTGCTAAAATTCCCATAAAATTACTTTTACATCCCTTACATACTTTCTGTACTTTTCCCCACAAACACAGAATCAATTTCTGTTTCACATCCACCCGCACTGTAAATGATTTTGTTCCTCTTCTTTACAAAACCATGTGTTAACCACGCACATCTCTTTTTCATTACAGAACTCTAGCAATCTTTTTTCTTTCTGCATTTCTTTTCCCAACACCATTCCCCCATGGACACCTTCAAAACCCTCAGCATATTTTCCCACACGTCTATGAAAATCCCTCAAAGAATTATCTCGTCTTCCCTTTCTGGCCCATGTGCACATATTATTTGTATCACTTCTACACCTGAAGTCAGCACAATTGCCATTGCTCTGTCCCTTTTTCTTTTAACTTCCACAACGTTTCCAGATGTTTTCTCTTTCACCAAGATTCCAAGCCCTCCAGATTCTGCATTATTTCTTGACCACCACAGCTTATACCTTTGTCTCAAAGTACCCACCAAATGAGCTCCTTGGTCTTTCTACCTTACTTCCTGCTTGCAGCACACATCAACTAGTCTCTTTCTTAGTTTTTCACTCACTTTTGTTTTCCTTCCACAACGACTTTCCACATTTAAAGTACTAGGTCTTATCCCATGACATTTAGGTTTAAATTTGCAGATTCTTCGTACCCCTAGCCCATTTAAGGACTGCCGGGGACTGGGGTGCCATTTGTTCATTTTTTCTTGTCACGGAGATCATGTAAATAACAATTTCTATTTTTCTTTTATGAGTAGAATTTTGAGCTTTAGTCTTTTTACTTGGGAGTTAAAATAATTTGGAACAATTTTGATTCAACACAAAGTTGGCCACTTTGTGCAAGACTGATAAAATTTATTAATAATTACGTGACTTTATTTTCTGCAGTGTGGTACAATAAGCTCTGTCCATTCTGTCGAAAGTATAGTTGGAGAGCTTGGAGAATTACGTTTGCATGCAACATTGCCTGACGGAACCGTTATTAGCATTAGAGCTCACCCTCAAGGACAAGGTTCAAACTATACATTGCGCTAAGTTTACTGATATCTGTGGGTAACTGTTTGCCTGAAGACCATGAGGTCATTTTGCAGTCTTGCAAACTCTCTATTTGTCTTGTGTTTAATTGGTTAAATAAACTCTCAATTATTTAACTTCTTGACAGTTGGTTTGTAGTTTATTGCTTTTCCATTTTCTGTGTACTCTTATGCTACGATGATTAACCCCGCATGTTCATCAGGTCTCAACATGTATATGCTTTCTTGGATTTGCATGTTGTCTAAATAGATGCTAATTAGCAATCCTTGCTTTTGCAATTTTGAACTGGTTTCCGTGTTGCTCCACCCAATCAGTAACGCAACGGCTTGTAGTCTTCACTAGATATTGATGGCAGTCACGTCAGGGGATCTTTAATTTTCAACTGATATTAGCATTTGCAGTTCAAATGTGTTTCTCAAAGATTATTATTCGTTTGAGTCGAAATATGATAGCCAGTAAACTAGAAAACATTATATTTCAAAACGTTTCGCTTTATGCCGAAAGCTTCATCAGTTGTAATGAAAATGTTACCTACTAGGCCAAGTTCAATTTTTTGCTAAGTTAAATTTATAAAACATTAACTTAGCCTTGTAGGTAACATTTTCATTACTACTGATGATGCTTTCAGCATAAAGCGAAACGTATTAAAATAAATTGTTCACTAATTTACCGGCCATCTCTATCTAGGTAAGGCTATTTCTACTCAGATTAGCAAAGAAAGCTCATTTTCATGTTCCGATTATTGGTGTTTTTAGCTTGGCACCTTAAATGCTACCACATGAATTTTGCATGCTAAACTATTTGAGCTCTAAAACTTATGCTGTAGCGGCTCATGGGTTGCATGCCACCTGTATTAGTAAATGGCTCTAAGTATCAAGCTGCTGCTCAAGCCTTCAATGACCGTTTTGCTATGTGCCGTTTGCTGCCCATTTATGAGCATTACTTTGAGTTTGATGTCTGTTGTTCTACGTATACCCAGAGCTATAACTTCCTTATTTCTAAGATTTGTTCATATTTTGAAAGATTATGTCTCAAAAAATATTGTCTTTTTGACTTCCGTTTTATTTTGTTCTATTTTCAGCAATATTATTTTATGCACTCTTTTTGATCTCATCCTAAATCGAGATTTAAGGATAGAATTTAGCTAGCCAGTTTGACTGGCAGCCCTGAGAGTTTGGGCAAACTACTTCAAGACTTCAAAAAAAAGCTTTTAACTCAACATCATCTCATATACCATCCGCATTTGGCGAAAAATTCTGAACGACTTCAGAAAATTCAATAAATATTTTTTTTGTCCTGTTTGGTTTTAAGTTGGTGGAAGCCTTGCATATACAGGTATATTGCAGGTACACACTGTTGATTGATTAATTATTTTGTCTGGACAAGACAGAAAATGGATTAGTTTAAGAGCTTTAGAAGATAGTTGCATACTTAAATGCTGTCGTAATGCTTTATAGATCATTAGGCATCATTTCATCATCTAATGACGAAGAAAACAAAAAAGAAGCAAAAAAATGGAAAACAGTTATAAAGCATTTGATTGCTGGAAAACATGTTCATAGCAGTGAAGGTGATTAAACGTTGCAGTTTTGTAGGCACTATCACTAATGGTGCTACTTGATTAATTAGTGATGCGTATCTGTTCAATAGAATAGTTCTGTTTCCTATCAAGACTTGACTCGACCAGCAAGCATTAGAATTCCGGAAGGGATTTGTAATAGCCTTACCTAGGTTTTAAATCCATTTTCTCTAAAACTCAAAGCAATATTAATAATTATGAATTTCTTTTAACTACAAAGATTGTGGTCATCGCTATTCATTATTTTAAATGTTTTAACCTGTGCCAGTGTAGAGCTCGTCTGGTCGTGTGATGCATATTGCATATTATGCAGCTGGAAAAGATTGTATAATGCTGGTATATGGTGGTGAGATGCATAGGCTTGTTATGTGAAAGGCAGCTGTTGTAGACGAATTCATCATATTAGTAATCCTACATTCTTTATCGATTCGTCAGCAGAAGAAATGCAATACAAAATTACTTGAAAAATTAATTTAGGCAGTTTCGTTTAAATGAAAACAGCCTAAAAAGATGAAAGCCTTGTAAGTAACTGTGCCATAAGATGAAAAACTGTCAAATTTTTCAGTGAATGATTTACCTACACCTGCCACAAAGAACTTCATTGTTTACATAAATCCGTTTGGTGGAAGGGGCAAGGCAAATCAGATTTATGAAAAGCGAGTCAAAGCAATGTTTGCTGAAGCGGAAATTCAGCATGAAGTTGTTAAAACTGGTAATTTGTGGTTGACGATTTTGTCTTTTTGCAAACATTCTTATGGTACAACCCATTCAAGTGAGTGAGACGCGTCTACTGATGTACCAAAAGTTTCCATCAATATTGTGTTCGCAATATTCCGTTATTACATCGTTTTGAAGTAGTAAAATGATGTAATAAACATCGTTTTGAAGTAGTAAAATGATAAGATTCTTATTGTTACCGGTAATTTTTACGAACTGTTTATCATATTCAATTATGCGTTGTTTTGTGAGCTGGGAAAGTGGCAAAGACGGTGATGCTGACTCTACTTTCCAAGAGTTTTTTCGTCACTTTTCTACTTTAAGCTGCTTGCAAATATTAGGAAGAAATTGTGGTGTTTTTTTTTTGAATGATTGTGAACGAGAAAACATGCGAGCATTCCTCTCTACGTCTTTCCTTATTACTTCCAATTCCTGTATGCGATAGTTGATGTCATAATAAAAGATTTTGGGTTGAAAAACGTCGGAAGATGTAGAAAAGAATCATTTTATTTCCTTATTTTAAATAATGCAGAATACGCTGGTCATGGAAAAGAAATGGCTAAACAATTGAATATCCATGATTACGACGGTATTGTTGTCGTATCAGGAGATGGATTAATCCATGAGGTAATTTTAGTTGATTTTTCGGAAATTGTTGGTGAGTAGCATAAAATTTTTAATGTTTTTAATGCAAGGAACCGTTGAAGTAGGATCAAAAACATGAATGTGTCCACCGGCCCACTTGTTTATATGTATTAATGAGTAAACTACTGTGGAAACAAACACGTGCAACTGTTGGGAGATTCTACTTTTGGTTTGCCGTGTTATGCATTTTAAACCATGCCTCCAGCGTAGGAAAGAAAAAGTATTCCATTTACCTATTCAATATATGCTAATTGTGGCCTATTGATTATACAATTTAATTGATATTTTAGCTTTGAATTAATAACTTGTTTATAGCTAACTTAAACTTGGGTTTAGATTATTAATGGTTTGATGGAGAGGGAAGACTGGGAGACTGCCATTAGAATACCTATCGGAGCAGTACCAGGAGGTTCTGGAAATGCTCTTGCGGCAGCGATTGTATATGCTTCGACGGGGTGAGCAGAATTGGTAGGCCTGGCTGCAAAATTGAGTAATGTTTGTTGGTAAAAATATTCATGTAATCGTCATTCTTTCGAAATAGTGCTTTTTCCAATGGCTTCAAAGTCTTGTAAAGGATGGTGACTTCTTACATAACTCATTAACACGAAAGAAACGGAAAGCTTGGCAGATAGCAAAGTCACCACGCAATCTCCAGGTCGGCCGTTGCCTTTAAATGACGTGGGCCCCAACCAATACAACAATACCAGGGTTTTTTTAAGGCGTTTTAGGGACCGGATTCGAGTCCCTATAAATGAAAATTGGATCCCTAGAATCAGAGAAAATTATGTCTATGTAATAGAGTGCAAAACACATCTAATCATTTTAAACTAATCATTTTAAACTAGTCAAGAGTTGGAGTTCCCTACAGGTCCGTATCGGGCACTTGACATTTTCCTTAAAAAAAACCCTGCCAATACTGTTGTTAAACCGAAAACGCGATTACTTGAAACTAAATGACAGGAAGTTCAATATCAATGAAGCATTAGAATTTGTATGATGTTAATGATTGTATGACACAAAAATCGCCATTGTGTGGAGTGGAACTTTTGGCATACGGTTCTGAGCTGTGATTCATGTACTCTTGTTTCAGTGCGGTTCGATCGAATGATATTGCTCTTGACTGTTTGTTTGAAATCGTGAGAGGGCGAACCAGGGATTTATCACTTGTCTATGCTCAAGTTGATGATAAAAATTTCTACTCGTTTCTTAATTTTGGTTGGGGATTCATGGCTGATGTTGATATCGAAAGCGAGAAATACAGGTCAGATTCTAACTTTCATAACCTGTTATTAGTCTCTTCGTTAACAGTAGCTTCATGAATGATTAAACGATCTGTTGTTAATGTTTTTTTCGTGAAAAATCCATTTGCGGCTGTGTCATTTATGCGTGATGAAGGCCATAATATCTATAAACTGGGAACTCTGGATCAATGACTAAATTTGCTTTCGAAAAAGCTGTTTGAAAATAGAGCACGGTTTTGACAAAGACGTTCAGTAATTGCATAATTGGATGTAATTATACCGCAGTTACTAAAATTGTCCGATCAAAGGTAATTAATTAAACCTTGACCAACGAGCACTGGCATAAGTGTTGACGTGAGTGTCATTCATGGCTTTTGTTTTAAGTAGTTTTATTGTTTATAACTTAAAATAACATCTTTTCACAAGAGGAAGTATCGCACAACTAGCATGGTTTTTTGAACACCCGGTTTCAAGACCTCTATCTTGCCACTCTGAGCTTTGATTAATTATTACGTGAGATATCTTTATAGGAACTTAGGAATTTTTCGATTCACTGTTGGTTGTGTTGTTCGGTTGGTCAACTTGCGAAAGTACCGTGGAAGGGTGTCGTTCTTGCCTGCAACTGACCATAACCTCGATCAGTTACCTACTGCTGTACAAGTGAGAGCATCGATTTGTGTGCATTTCATATATTGACGAGTGATATCCACAGCCTTTGCTGCCCGAGAAATGAAGCATACCTCGGTGGAGTTGGAGTTTCCGAGCGCGTAGTTTGCGTTTGAAAACTTGTCGGTACGTGTCAGGTAAAGGCCGGTTTCAAGGTATAAAAGGCGGGCTTTTTGATTGAAAGGTTACGTATTAAAGATATTAAAGCTTTCTGATTATAGTCTGATGCAACAGCAAATGGTTTGTGGTAAACATACACTAAGGCAGTGGTTATCAAACTGTGCGTCGCAACGCCCTGGGGAGCCGCTTTAATTTTTCGAGTGCATAGCATGAAGGGCCAACTGTGCTGATGTTCCCCCTTAAAAAGGCACAAAATTTGATTTTGTAAAGTTGATAGCTGAAAAAGTTCGAAAATATTGATTTCAACAAGTGATTACCGGAGTTTGGCTTAGAAAAAGGATGCGCCAAGAGAATCAACGTCAAAGTCGTTTAAAAAAGTAATTTCCAAATAGAGCTCTTCAACTGAACAGATCGATATCTTTCGGAAAGGCAAGCAAAAACCTCAATGTGTAATGTTATTTATTGCGTCGCTAGTACAGAAAAACGATTTAAATGCGTCCCATCAAATAAAGTTTTGAGAACAGCCGCACGAAGGCAACATGCAAATGTGTAATAATTGTAAAAATGACGGAAAATGCATGCCAATACAGTAAATAACTGCTAAATGAGTGATTAGCGCTGCATTTGGAGGTTTAAAATAGATACATCGATGTCAGATTCACTGAACAAATAATAGCGTTACTAGTTTTGCAGTGTTTTTTGCTGACACAAAGGTTGTTTGTAAACTCCATGAAAAGATTTTCCTTTACTGTTATTTTTTAGGTTTCATGCTATCATCTGCCTAATATGCTCACCGCTTTACCCAATCATGCAATAATCTTTGCAGTTGCTCAATTTTACATTCTTTAGTACGCTTTTTTGCTGTTTTGACCTTCTGATTTAGTGTATATTTATTACTGCACACTCGTTTAGGAACCAGACTTTTTGCATTGCAGTAAAAATTTTCAGAGTGCAGTTGTTGCTGCTAGTAAATACTAAAGATGTTTCGACACCCGTCACTTTGCCGAAGGTTTTTTTCTCTGATGTGCTTACCCTTGGTTATAGGCAGTACATCGATGAGAAATCAAAAGCATGGGTGATTCGGAGAATATTTGATTCTTCTAGTCAGTAAAAGATCGTCAAGGTTGCCAAAACCAATCTTTTACAATTAGGTTGAAGACCTTTTTTGTAGCCCAAAATAATATCGTAAAATCGTGGTAGCCAGCCAAATTTTAGATGAGATGAAAAAAGTTGACATCAAAAATTGTTGCATTACCCGAAGTCAAATAAAACAAGAACCTGATTCAAACAAATGCACTTTTTAGAGACGAAGTAATTTTCTTCACAGACAAAAGTTAGGAATAACGACGGTTTATTAATCCTGTTTATAGAGTGAAACAATTATATTTTCTCAAAAGCCTCATTGTCACATTACAGAGCTTGTTCTCTCACTTTTGTTTTTTGTTACAGAGCAGAATTGTACGGAATAATTCTTCATTGGAATCCCGCGCTGGTTCGATTCTTGACAATCCTTCCTCTGTTCTTCTAACTACTTCAAATCGTGATGATGTTATGGGGACGTCATTCGCAAGTCGCAACAAGTGAGTCTATTTGATGATTGGTTTTCGCACAATTGCTCAAAACCCGTATCCTCTTGTACATTCGACGAACGTACGCTGAAGCATTTTGTGCGTTGCAATTAAACCTCGTTCAAAGAGAGTGACTTATTGAAAGAAAAATACTAAAGAGTTGGAATTTTGGCTTCTCATGGTTGCGATGGTCCCACCCGGGCTCGAAAATTTTAATTTCAAAACTGTAATATCTTCAATAACGTTCATTCGTCATTAGTAAACAGTTCAAATCAATTTCGTCTAAAAATTTATCGTCAGTTACGACTGGCTTAATACTTATCAAACTATAATCTTGGTTACTCTTAAAGGAAAGTTCGTCTTTGAAATGCTTGTCTCCTACTTCCTTAAATTTCTGTTTTTCATAGCTTTTGAGTGCGTTTCAGTTTTTGATTGGCGTCAATTTTGATTGGCGAAGATTGGATTGCTTTGTTTATTTTATGTACATGACGTGGGTGCTTGCTATGACCTCGAAAAGGCATTTAGCAGAATTCTTTTATCGTTACATGCTCGACTGGAAGTACAGCCAAGTAAGCTGCTCGTCGCATTCCGCAGCGTGGTTGCGAGTATAGTTGGACGGATGATGTAGCATCATTCTCATAAATGTTGTCATAAAGCAAAGTGCACCAATTTCTGATAACGTCTCGCTGTACGAACGTACCCTAGCCGTGGTCAAAGCAAATATTGTTGTAGGATTAGTCAGAAAGCCTTTGATCAAAATTAATGTGATCGACTGCTCGTATCCAGGTGAACCCTTTGTTTGCTTTCATTGTTTTAACAATGTATTTTGACTTTGGGTTTTAAAAGAACATGTTATTTGTTGCGGCCAGTTTACACTTCAGAAGTTAACTAAGCTATTTGCTTTGTTTTATTTTTACGTCTGGTTACGGCTCGTGAATAACGCAATAATGAAGCAAAGTAAGAATACTCAATTCGCTTTTGGAAGAAGCCCTTCATATTTCATAAAATGTTTTGTTACGTTAGAATTGCATCATTGTGCTGTCGTCACACGTTGGTCGCAAGTACCTTGCCAAGCATCCATGTCATCCAGTGATATAATGCAAAGCAAGCTTGTTCAATCGTTTTCGTCGTCACATCTGTTAGTTCAATCGGAAATACTGGGTTGTAGCTTTCCTTTGTCACATAAAGTCACTTTGCCAACAAATAAGTTTACTCTGAACGACCATATGCAATAGTGAAGCTGCTGACCCAACATGTCGTAAGAGGCGACTTTTGGGTCAATTGCAGTCCGCCTTGTTGGTGGTGGGGCTACCAGTCAGTAATTTGCATTTTTGACTAGTTTGAAATTTCTTCCTGGTTTGTAATCGGTTCGAAGTCGAATTGGCTGCCACTTTTCCCGTAGCCTAATATATTTAGTTTTGCGGCATGAATCTGGAAAATCGTTTCATGCCGTGCCTCTATACCAGTCACTCAAGACTGGTTCGAAATGGGCTGCCATCTTTTCCCTAGCCTAATTTCAATTAGGTTGACGGCATGAGCCTGAATTACCATTCATGCCGTATCTCCATTCCGAGGAAGAGGAGGGGTAACCACAAACAAACAAACAAACGTCAAACCCAGATCACCACAGATCTGAATGTGAGGTTGATCAGCTTGGTTCATAACGAAATTGTGCGGTATTGATGTGGGCTCTCTATGACGAGAAATGACAGCTTTTTAGCATATTTTATTTTGTTATTTATAATCTGTGCCATAAAAACTGATGCAACTAATCAAACACAAGAGTAAAGGACAGTTTAAAGTCCTGCAAAGTAACCTTGCGGTTTTTGAGTCTAAAAATAACATTAAGGGTAATGATGAATTCCTCGTTAAGCGTTAAACTCGCATTCTTTTTCAGTATAAGGTTGACTCTAGGTTGATTTGCATTTATTATTTTCAGAAAGTCTTCGGATGTGTCACCTGATTTGCATCGGTCTGGAAAAGATGTTATCCCTTCCCAAGCCGTTCCGTTGATGACTCCTGAGCCACTTGGCGATGGTGTTCGCAAGAAGCCATTCTATCTTCATGCAAATGCAACAGATACTATTTCTTCCAACTGGCAATCTATAGAAGATGACTTCGTGTGGATATCTTCTGTATATTTATCGCATCTTGGTAAGAGGTATTTCTCTTCTTTTTTGGGCGATGATACTGTTCATGTTCCTCCTCTGCTCAGTTGCTAGCATATGTACTTCTAATCTCTAAGACAGTATTTAGATCTTACTTCGTCTTTTTCATATTTTGCTCGGCAGTTTTACTTTTCGGTCTCTCAGTTTTTGAAATCTTGATTCAAGACTAAAAGCATTGGTCTATAGCAGTGGCGACTCCAGCTTTTTATGGCTACTCGGGCTCGTCACTGACATGTCGCAAAATATTGTAAAAGCAGTAAATAAAGCACTAAAACTAGCGAGAAGACCAAAAATAGCAACAATTTATCCAGCCATTTAATTATTGTAAAACGCCTTTATTTACACAGTTATAACAAAACGCGTGCTTTTATCAACTATGCCCGATTTCAATAAAAAAATTAAGCAAAAAAGTGTCTGAAACAACGCATTAAACACCCGCATTGTTAGAGGTCGGACAACTGCAATCAAGCCCGAGCTAGATTTGATTCATAAAAATGCTTGAAAATCGTTTCTCTCTGGTTATTTCTCTGCACAGCGTGTCTGGCTATTTTCGTTGAGCCCGAGCTAGACAGAAGAACAGTAGACGTGCTTGTAAATTACTCTTTTATCTACCTTTTTCTGATTCCAACTCGGGCTCTTTCTCGCGGGCCCGAGTTCATCAAAAAAATTAAGCAAAAAAGTGTCTTGAAACATGGCACAAAACGCTAGCATTGCTAGAGCTCGGGCAACTGCAATCAAGCCCGAGTTAGATTTGATTCATAAAAATGCTTGAAAATCGTTTCTCTCTGGTTATTTCTCTGCACAGCGTGTCTGGCTATTTTCGTTGAGCCCGAGCTGGACAAAACGTTGAGCACAAAAAGTAACTGCCACCACAAACACTGGTGGTTTATACGATGTCCGGCTTCTTCTTTGGACTTAAAATAAATTAAGTTAAAAAGTTTTAAACTTGTTTCGCAGAATTTAAGTTTAACAAAGTCTTCCCTCATTTCGTAACTCAGGCTCAGCCTAAGTAGCCCGAGTCGCCACAGGTCTATAGTGTGTTTTTTCACAAGTCATGAATACTCCGTTGGTGTCTCCGATTGATCAATTAAGTTTATTTTCAATCGGCTCGCATGGTACCTTATCATCTAATTTGTGCATTTCGTCGAGAATTATTTATCCTAATGTTAATAATGGAATCACGATTGTTTCATTTCATTGTCGAGCCATATCGAAAAGTTGAAAAATTCTATTTACATAGGTCTGCTTGCGCTTTACTAAGAATGGTAAATACATCCATACAAAATTTGCTCGATCGCGATTTCATCGTAAAAAATATTTTGGCAATTACATTCTTGTCAAAAAGCGCCTAAAACGTCATGTGCTATTGTACTTTGGAAGGAAGATTGCACTGATGAATTTAATTTTCTTTGAAAATTCAAGGTTTACGCAAGCTGTGGAGGACGGGTGATGTATTCGATCACGTGCTTCCATCAGTTGGAAGCCCGTTATTTATTACTGTTATTACTTTTTTAAAAGATCTCTGACAACATGTGCTAACTTTTTTCGATCTGATCTCTTTTGACTCTTTTTTCAGGTGAAGACATATTTATGATGCCTTGCGCTGAATTGGATGAAGAAGTGATGTATTTATATTGCATCAAATCAACTATGGTAAGACGACATCGACCTAGTAATACTGTTGAACCATCTTTTTTTGTTGCGAGTTGACCTCTCTTTTTATGCTTGGTGAAATTCCAAAAAACGTTTAATAGGCTTAGGCGTGTGAAATTTTGTCTGTCAAAGTAAAGTTTAGGAAAAAATATAGTTTTTCACGCTGCACATGGCCTGGGTAGGGTTTTTCAAACTTGGATGAAAGAGGACAAATTAGGCCACGAACAGTTAAAGTAAATCAACAGATTTATAGACTATGACGAACAACAATCTTGTAGGAAGTTTCCAAAATATTGAAAGATAGAAACAACATGATTTTGCAGGTTTCAAACAAACTTAACTAATTTGCCCCAGTAATACACGGAAGGTAAAGTGAAAGTATCTGAAACTGGTCCACATTAAACTTCCTGATTTCGAAGCGATGTTGATCGGAATTGCTCAAAGAAAGGAGCTCGCGTGGCACATAAGAATTGTTGTAGACTTTGAAGCTTGTAATGCCGAATTTAAAGTATACAACGTAAATGCCATCTATATTTATTGGTAAGGGCATGTGGAAGTAATGGGCTCGTTTGCTCATCCACGTATTTGCAATTACTGGTAATAATGGAAAACACGCATTGCACAAGTAAGCTCTAGTCCCCGGGCCTTCATTACTTCAGTGTATCGACCTCCCGTTGCAGTTTGAAAGTTTCGACCCATTTAGTTTTATTTAATCAAAAAAAGTGCTACCGATTTCAATATCAATGTTATTATCAGACTTATAAGCTGTAGCTGATATCGATAGAATGGTAGAGGGCAAAAAGATTTGTGGCAGCGTACCAGTAAAATGTAATTAGCCTTATATATCGACCTCTTTTTGGATCCCATCCATCACTTTGAAAATGATTCTCCGGGTTAGACTTGTGAAGCTGCTCATCCAAGACGTTGTTTCAGACGATTTTTGGGCTATCACAGATGGCAGTCTGCCTTGTCGGTGGTGAAGTTACCATTCGCCGCTGAATATTTACGACTGGCTCAAAATGGACTGCCACTTTCCTTTAGGCTGATCTTGATATGTTTCCATAGTGAACCTGAGTTACAATATCATGCCGCGCCTTTATCTCAAGCAAGCGAAGGGGTAAACACATCGTTAAAAGTTTGACAATGCTTGCTCTTGTCCAACTTCGTGAGGTATGTTTGTACTTCCAAGAAACGAGTATTTAATTTTTTTTAATCAACACCGCGGTGTTTCACTACCTCGTTCACCTTTTTTTCAATTGGATGGAGGCTGGGTGAAGATAAACACCACGGAAAAATGACCTTGTATTTTGATCATTCATGAAAACAGATTGCACACCAGTAGTCCCCACTATCATCAAGGCTGACTGCCTGTGACGAATGCCCAAACGTCGCCGCTTGCCACATGTTAGTAAAGTAAAGCACTTAAAGCCTAGTAAAGCCCATTAATCTTTATTGTGGCCGGGTTTTGTGACTTTTTGGTTTCTACGTGGATGCGGTTTGGGAAAAAGTGCTCTTCGATTTCTTCGGTTAGTTACAGCACTAGAAGAAATGTGATGTGTCGGCAGCACCGGACAACGTCAAAACGAGTTTAAATGCAAGTTGTTAAGGCCATTGAGCATTCTGCTCTTTTTTAATTATGACTGAGTACATTCAGTTTCTTTTTTCATCTTCCACATTAGCACCAAGCAGGAGATCTATGAATACTATTTTTAAAGTCTTTGGTGCGACTCGAAGGGAATTGAATGCAGCACCATCGACTGCAAAGCAGATGCTCCTAAGCACTACAGCTCTAACATTATTGACGCAGAGCGGCATTGAGTGATTTGTTGCCATCATGCATTTTTTGTTTAGTCAAAAATGAATTTCCTGCGATTGCTGCTTAGCGTTGACAAGGGTAAGCATCTTGAAATATCACCGCAAGATGTATTCGTGCTGCCTTGCAAAGCGTTCCAGCTTGAACCGATCAGTGCTCATACCGGCTACATGACCTCGGATGGCGAGCGAATACCACATAAACCACTGCAAGCCTCTGTCACCAATGTAAAAGCAAGAGTGATGTGCAGTGTTGTACCGGAGTAACAACTGCGTTTTCAAGCAAATAAGGTATTCAAAAAGAGAAAGCAGCATTTATGCATTGCTGCTCTTAAAATGTTGGCTAAAATAGTGTGGTCTTTCTTTGCATTCTCGGTCAAACAACCTAGTGTTAGCATCCGAATCATCTCCTTTTGCAATGCGTTTCTTTTCACTAATCTGGTACTCAAACAATAGCTGTCAAAAACTTAACGCATACTGATTGTCCTAACTGTTACCAGTGCTTAGTATGTCACTGTACGGTCATCAGTAATCACACACCATCTCGTACTCCATAACCACGATGTGACCTGAAAACCTATTTTGTGCTGTATAAGTCTGCACGATTGTTTTATAAATTGCATAGACTTCCCGCAATGTCAACTAGAAGCTATTAGTTACAGTAATTGCGTTGCAGCGTAGGATCATGTTCGTTGTTGCCGTAATCATTGTTTTTGTACGATGATTTATGGCAGTTGAATCATGACTATGGATTCGCAATCTTTTCAATCTTAACAAGCAAATAATTTTGTCAATGCGCCGAATCTAACGTACATAATTTAACTGCTGCGACTTCCTTGTGGATTATAAAAGCGAGATTCGGTTTTTGATGTCTCACTGTTTCCTGGTCATGCTGTTATGATTACTACAATCTTTTGAGTTTGGTGAAACATGGTAATTTTTGACATTTCACGTTAAAGTTCAGTTAACTTACCTGTATTTATGATCCACAGTATAGTATACTACTGTTTATTGCTTCAAACTAGTACTTGTCTATGTTATGTCATCTGTAGTATATCCAAGTTCGTGTGTTGAGGTAAAATTATGTGCCGTAAATGCAACTTAGTTTTTATTTTAAATTTATTAAATTTGTTTCTGATTTGGCAGCATTGAGTTGTTGCTTGTGCTGTTCGCTTTTGCTTTTTTTGTTCCTATAGATCAGTTTTCTCTCCATAAAATTTGATGCTATCGTTGTATTTTTGTGCCCCATTTCTACGTGAAAATTGTTTTTAACTCAGTAGTGGCTTGATAAATAATTATAAAACACAGGCAAAGTAATAATGTTCAGAGAAATTGTAAACCTTATAGAATTGGCGTCAAAATTGGTAAAGATGCCAATTCAATGACTATAGATTTTATGTTCTGTACCCCGGCAAATGCAATTTCGTGATTCTGTGCTGCACTTGTGGTAGAAATGAATTGTTCCGGCAACAGCCGCGCTGAAAACTCCAAACGGATTTAAACTAAATCAAAAATTGAAATTAGCTGTAAAGGTTGCCTGTAGCAGATTGAGGAGATGCTACTTACATCAGCGGTTGGTCTGATTGTGGTGCAAAAAGCATCTTTCTCTCAAATAACGCTTCTGTCTAAGGCGGGGTTGGGCAAACTTTTTAGCTGGAAGGCCGCATTGATCATTCAAGAGTTGGTCAAGGGTTAGTGCTTAAAATCTTGCAATGTCATATTAAATTAGATATATGAGAGTGTATACAAGTGTTGGCGGGCCGTAGTTCGCCCACCCTGGTCCTGGGTGTAGTTGACATACATTGGTATTTACACTTTCTGAAAATTGTTTTGTTGGTTGCGATTATAACCGGCTTTGGCTTGCGCACAAGCGTAAACCGGCACCTTTTAATTTGGTTGCAATCGCTCTCTGAAGCTAAGGTGGTGTAGCAGAATTAACTTGCAGAAGCTTAACTTACTAAAGACGAGCTTTCGCTGCTGAAAATTGCTTATCATTCAAATAGAGTCATTTTATGTAAGAGCACCTAACTACACTGTATTTTAGCCACAAAAGCCAGTGTTTCGTAAGTCAATTAACGTAGTTCAAACAGGGCCACTCTCAGTTAATAACACGGCCAACCGTTCGGATTTTTACAAAGCTGGTTAATTTTCACAGTAACAAAAATATGTGCGTCATACACCGATGAAACGGACCAATCTCATAATCGATGTGCAATAGAACACATTCGTCTGCGTGGCAGGAAAGTGCACGATGATCTTTGAGGTGACTTGGTGCTTAATACACGTTCTCTTCGAACGTGGGGTTTGAATCACTCGAACAGCTGCTTTCACGTTTAAAATGTTCAACTAAGTTTTAAAGCTACTTCAAAGTGAACGTGTTGGTACTAGTTAGATTAAACATAAATACCTCGCTCAACACTTCTGAATGCAAAGCGTTTGTATTTTGTACATGCAATTTATGTCAATTTTCGTTTGCAGTGAGTTTATTGAACTGTCTTTCAAGTAGAGATGCGCTGCTTTCACAATTATCCAAAAAGGTGGAGTGAAATTGGCACAAAAATTTTCTTTTTCAAAAATTTAATTTGTACAGTCGAATCCGGTTAATTGCATTGTCAACTTGCCAAACTATTTTATGCGATTAAGCGGATTATATGTTTATCCGAAATTAGTATAAACAAACAAATAAGTTTGGGATTTACAACTCTTATGCAATCAAACATTATGCAATTATCCGTTATGCAATTAACCGGATTCGTCTGTAGTTGCAAAAAAGATGTGAGCACATGTCAATAGCAACATACTATAATATTGTTGCGAAGTTTAAACATCTTAGGTTGCCACATTGCATGTAAACTTTTCCACTTTTGACTTTTCCATTGTAATGACTTTTGTTAATAATGCTACAGTCACAAAATAATTGCTTTGGTCGAGAGCGATCGGTAGTTCAACTATCAACAAGTCCAATGTTGATGAAGTTGTTCATCGATTGCAGGCAGTATTGACGTTTCGTTTCAAAGTTTGGCATGCTTTGACGGAAATTCATTCGCGTACGAATAAATCCATCACACTAGTTCTCTCCACGACTGCTTCGGCTACCTCGCTTACTAAGTTTGTGCATCTTTCAACCTGCTTGTGTGTGACATGAGCATTTTAATCACTTTTCACTAAGCACTCCATAAGTTGTGTGACGTTTTGTTTGACATGGGTAGCATTCCATGCTTTGCATGGTAACTTCTCAGCGATTGAGCTGCACGATTGTGACTAGCGGTGGGAACAGGCCTTTTTCCAAAGTTTCTCGACCTCACGAGTCACATCTTCAGCAACATCAATAAAAAAAAGATAATTCTCATTGGTACCTTTGGATTTCTTTCAACTATTATTTTTTTATCACATCTGAGTGCGTGGGAAGCACGTTTCTTGCTAATTCTTCAGCAACTGCCGCCAAGCAGACAGCCTACAGCAAGCTTCTCTCAACGTTCTGTTATGCTTGAACTACATCAAGATGATCGCATAGAACCTCACAAAACGAAAGGTAAAATCTTTTTCAAGTCTATCAGACAACTGCTACTTCACAAAAGTTACGTTAAAAAATGCCAAACAATAGGTGGCTGTCATATTCGCAAAAACTGCTGGTTTTGAAGGTTTTTGTGGCAATCTAGAATGTTTTTTTCTTCAACTTTTTTATGTAGGTTTTTACAGGGATATATCCCTGGGTTTTTGTTGTACTGTTACGTATTTTTCACGCTATTATCAATGCTTAATGCGATCTTTTTTTTCACTCCACCGTATTAGCCAATCAATCGTGATTTTGCGGAATCAATTTTGCAATGTTTTTCAAATAACAAATGTTTTGTTTGATCTGTGGTTTCCAAGCACTTAGTATTCTTTCGACATTTTGCGTCTGTCATCTTTTTTTGCAGTGATTGTTGTAATACTCCTTCACAAGGGGTGATGTGGACAAAATTTCGCAGGTGTCTCTGTTTAATCTTCATTGAGAACCGAACCTGGCTGCATAGGCGTCGCCTGGAGGGACGAAAACTATTAGTGTCACCTGAAAAATTGGTGACACGTGAAAGTAGTTGTCAAAAATTTCAAATTAGGTTTTTGTTTTGCCTACGGCTGTGAATCGAAGAGCAGTCCACACAAAAATGTTTTAGTAGGTTTCCACTTCGCAAGTTGTTATTTGATTAGTTGCTAACACTCTTGATCTATATCTATCAAGTTGTTTCATTCAAACTTGACTTTTTTGCTAAAATTTCTTTCGGCATCGCGACCGATTGAAAATTTGTTTTACACGAAAAAATCGTTATCTTGTTTACTTCAATTTGTGTCCCAAGGTGCCTCACTGCTTATCAAATGCATTTATTTCACTGTTAGCAGGTTGTGTGCAATAGTGTATTTTAATTATTGATCATTATAGTGCTACAAGCAGTATGTTCCAATGTTTGGTTTGGTGCAGGATTACTCGTGTTACACTAGAATAAGCTTTGCAGAAATTCAGACATTCAACAGTTTATATCCCCTTAAAATAACATTTGTCCAGAGGCGAACGCCCACTCCAAAACACGAGCCGCGTTCCTTGTTGAAGGATGAAAGGTGGTTTCTGTTTTCTTAGACGCAGCATGTTTCCAACTTGATTACGGCAATAACAAATGATCAGTATGTTGAACAAATTAGCCTAATGTTGTAGGGTACCATCGCAAAACGCTTTTTATGGTAATTTTCTCTGTTTGGCGGATTGTAACAATCAGTAGGCTACGCTTATCGGAAGTGGCTTAAGCTCAGAAAGTCTAAAAAAATCGACCAATAAAGAGGATTTTGGTCATGATCGGAGAGGTTAGCCAACTATTTCTTCGCTCATCACGACTGTTTTGTGGTCAATTTCTGACAATGACCACCAGGTCTTTCTGACCTTTTTTATATTTGTTAATTATTGGTAGCCTGGGTAAAGATGCCAGCAACTTAGAAGCATCAAAATTCTGTGATGGGTTTCTTGAAAAAGGTTTCGGACACCTTTGTTGCCAGATTTCGAAACGAGAAACAAACTTCCTAAAGCATCTTCTTTAAGAGAAGTGTTGTCATAAAAGACATCTGCAAAAATCATCCCCTCCCCCCCCTGGTGCAAAATCTCCGCACGGTGACAACCCCTCTTCGTGTCCATGCGGACAATAGTTTTTGTATTTCCGAAACCTAGGCGTAGAAGACAAGGGTTCGAGAGGGCAGCAGCCATCCCTTCGACTGGAAGAATTAAAGGGCAAATTTGTTCTTCAAGAGAGTAGAAAATTAACTTCAAAAAATGTCCTCACTTTGAAATTTAGTATAGAAACAACCGAGTATGAAGTTTGTAAGGGAAGAACAAAAAAGACTGGAAACCACTAATTTACGCTAAAACTAAAATATGCGTTTTTAAAAAAATACGTCACTTCAATATCACAATATGTACTGTTGAATACAACATTTTTAGTGTAAAATGTTTCCGCCTCCAAAGTAAAATTCATTTCCCTTGGCTTGTGTTCCAAACTGTAAGTAGAAACGCTATCTGGTTTCTTATTGCCCATTCAAGACTGCATTTATTTTATTCTAGGCTCACTCACTCTTTTTTAGATATTTTTTCTTCCCTGTATTTACAATTTCTCATAAAGCGAGTTGAAACACGCACATTGCAAAAATGGGCGAAACAGGATTGGGCAGTATATGTCCCAATACACCCAAGTAATGGGATGCGAATGTCCCAGTGGACTGGAACATTGTACCGGTATTATTTACAGTTAGAAAGGGTGTACAATTGTAGCAGATGCAATACATAAGCGTTACGAATGGCACTGCCTGAAACAATCCATTCAAAATGGCAAATCCCACACCGCTCACAGAATCTTGTTGCGTTTCTCTTGTTGCTGTTGTTGTTGCAATTACACCTCCTCTTCCTCGGGATCGAGGTGCGGCACGAACGGCGATTCAGGTTCATGCCGTCAACCAAATTGAAATTAGGCTAGGGAAAAGATGGCAGCCCATTTCGAACCAGTCATGAGTGACTGGTAGCCCCACCAACAAAGCGGACTGCCACTGGTAGGTACCTAAGAGTCGTCTTTTACGACGTGCTGGGTTGGAAACTTCACAATTGTAACCCGGTGAAGTGCGGATAGGCCACCATCTGCCACATAGAGGTGGAGGCGTCCGTTTAAGTGCCTTGCCCAAGGACACAACAAGCAAGCTTGCCGGCTTGTTCTCCACACCACTCTTTTTTAAGCTGAGAGCCAAGCAGGGAAGCTGTGAATATGTTTTAAAGTCTTTTGGAATGACTCGACTTAAGGAATGAACTCCAGGTCTACCGACTACGAAGTGGGCGCTCTAACCACTACGCCACCGCGCCGGTTCTATGCGTTTCTCTTCGCCCTTTCTGATGCATTCACTGCGTCTTCTGGTTTTCCTATTAGCGGGAAGGTGTGTGCCGATATCCTTTATAAGCTAACACGTTTTTGTCTTAGTCCTGAAAAGAACCTCCTCTTGACTACTGCTTTGCTTCTCCCTTTTTTAATTAGTTGCTCTGCTAAGTTGACGAGAAAGTGGAAGCTAGGTTGTTTGTTATATCTTTGCATATTATCCAGGTGTTTACCACGGAATGCATCGACAAGTGGTAAAAAATCTTTTTCCGCCACTGGATGAATTTCCAGTCTAATTAGTAAAATGCCAGCCGCTTTTGCAGCGTTGTCTACTCCACCTACTTTCTAAGAATAAAACTAAATTACGGAGGGATAGACTTCCTGAAACCATCTCTTTGCTTTTGTATTTCATGGAAACTATCTCTGTGGCAATTGCTTAGTAGCAACACTTCTTTAGTTTCCAGCCAGCGTACTGCCACTGTCCGATTATTATTGCATTTAAACGCTGCTTCACTTCTCTCATGGTATTATCGAAAGATGGGCATAAACTTTTCATTCTTTATACACGTTGTAGCAGCTGAAAAAGGCATACTGTCCATCAAGAACGCTGACGTGAAGTACCTATCAAAGGCCAAAGTAACATCTTGGTCTTGGATGGTAGCTGGTACTACAAACACAACACGTTCTCCAACAGTGCCACCACAGTTGTTTTCTTCTCTTCCTGCATACACATTCATATTGTACTTATATCCAGTGGAAGCAGCGCATCTCATCCACAGTTTTATGCCGCACTTCCTTCACCGGCTTTAAAGGAAGATACTGTGTGAATGAGCATCTCCTTTTGAACATTGCTATAGATTCATTGACGCTTTGGCAGGCGGGGTTTTCCAGTACTTTTGGAATGTTGACTTCAAACAGAACGCAAAATCTTCCTCGTGGTACATTTTGTTCCCTGTTGGAGGCTTCTCTAATTTGTTCAGGTTCAGCTTGGACATGAGAATCTTAAATTGATCTCTGGAAAAAGTTTTGTTTATGATTGGATTTCCTAGTGAACAATCACCAGACTAGTAGTCATTGATTAACAGAAGGCTGTTTCAGCTTATAACGAAGAAGCGACCTACTAATGCGATCAATTCCTGAGAATTTGTTGCCGCAATATTCTTTCTGATTTTCTGATTGTGAATTTCCAAATGCCAATTGGTAAATCCATATATCGGCACAAACAAGCCGTTCGGAAACAGTTTGAAAAGATATCAAGAACATAACAAGAAGTTAACTCTGGATGCAACTTTGGAGTGCGAGGATGGGAAGGGCTTAGGCGCGGAATAAAGTTTTGAAGTTATTCTGGAGCAGTTAGCATTACATCTGCAGAGCGACTCTGCTTAGTAGAAGAGGGAACTGTTTGATCATCGTCGCAATCATTGCTGCAGTTACTATTTTCATCCCTTCTCTGTAACAGCAGTATCACTTGTATGATGAGAAAAGCATTCATCATCACTATCGCTAAAAAGTTCTACAACAAATCTCTGGCAGATGACCATTTAGACTTGACAGCTGCTGGCAATTGCTCTGCACTATAACGTTTAGCCACGTTTGATTAAAATTTAAGAATGAAAACGAAAAAAATAAATAGGCACCAAAAAGGCATATTTACTTGCCTAATCGGACACATGCATTCCAGCTCTCAAGATTTTTAGGCACTATTTTTCCGTTTTTATGCGCAAGTCAAAATTTTCTACTTCCTTTCAAAAATTTCGTCAGCAACGAAATGTGTCATCTTCTCCATACTTATTTACAACTAACCTGGTTTCCTTAGCATCTTGAAGATAATGAAACGCTTTGAACCTGAAAGAAATCTCAACCACGTGTAGAATTTAACACTCACAGTAAAAGACTGGGTCAGTGGTTCTCAAACTTTTTGCGATGCGACGCATTTACAAAAGCTTCCGAGACTTTGCGACGCACCAGACAGCATCCTACAGTTTAGTTTGCCGTACTGCGAGATAAATGTGATCCATAATTTACATAAATAACTGCTTCTATGCTCCCGAGATTTTGGATTGGTCTGTCATCTTCAATCGTAAAATTACGCTCTTCTAAGTTTGTAACTCATCTTTCCTGTTTTTGTCCAACATACAACTAAATGCTTTATTCTTTAAATAAATAAATAGACTCGGTAAAATATTTAAGAGTGCTCAATAACAAAAACAGTTAGAGCAAATTAATATATATCTATATTAGCAAAAATTCTACAGCCTGTTTCGCCGTTAAGGCTCCTCAGATATTTCTGCAAAAAAAAACGAAAAATGAACACAAAACAAACAGAGAATGCAGTATTACTTACGGTTGTTCGGGGGGAGTAATCAGAAATAGTATGGTAGCCAGCAGAAACTATACTAAAGAATAATCTGCTGGTTCTCCTGCAAACAGTAAACTCATCTGGGTAACTAAGAACTGTGGAGGTTGGTATGAGAGTAACGGCGAAACAGGCTGTAGATATATATTGCTTTATTCTTTATATATTTTTCGCCAATTAAGTTAAACTTCTGCAATTTGATTCTTGAATAACAAATCAACTGTTACAACAGTGTATTAAAAACACTATTGTGAAAATGTCAGAAGAAAGTAAGAAAAGAATCTGCAATCAGAGTTCTTTTGACGCAATAAAACTTAGACTTAATGGCACAAAACCTAAATATCCCGCGACGCCTTTGAAAAATTGAAACTACGCACCGGGGCGTCGCGACGCACAGTTTGAGAACCACTAGACTAGGTCAATAGAGGTGTCGTGGTGTCCAGTTAACCTGTCATTCTTGGCGCCCCAAGCAGTTTTACCCATTTTTGTTTTTATGTGTTGTGCCATGAATCGTAGGTTTACTCGATACCGTGACGGACACGTCATTATCCTTTGTACCAAATTCAACACAATGACCAGCGTTGACCCAAATTGTAATTTTTGATTTCGGTAACGCTGGTCATTTTGTTGAATTTTATATTTTTTGAGGTAAGGCAGAAGCTAGTTTAGCTGGGAATTCACTTATATTTTTTCTTTTGGCCACACTGTAGTGCTTGCGCTGTCCAAATGTATTTAAGATTTCTTGTTAACGCTAGCCCAGCTTGCAAATCAAAGTTATTAGTTTTAATGATCAGGCCTACCACGCTCTACTTTGAGCAGTAAATTGTAGCTTTTATGGTCATTTTCTGACTCACGTTTAGCTGTGTGTTGCTTGCTTATTGCTTTTTTTAGATGCTGAATTAGCGGCTTTTAACGCCAATCAGGACAAGTGGCCTATTGTTTTCTGTAAAGCCATGTTTGCATAATACCGTTTTCTTGCCTCTTCGTCCGAGTTGGTTTTGTTCTGTCCTTACGTAGGACAGACCAGATTAGCAACAACTGTCCAGCAAGTTTAAAGAGTCATCTGATTCTTGCTGCGACCGCAAGGGTCGACTACAAAACCATTAGATGAAGTAATGCGAAAAGCGAGCGAAGCTCAAAAGAGCCGGAAAAGTCGATGTAGTAAGCGCTTTTGGAATTAGCATGCATGTCAAATTTAACACTACGGACGGTCGATATCCAAATAAAGGTCAATACCGTGCGCTTTGGCACAATTTAGAACATTGCCAACATCAATTTCAAGAAAACAAAGGTCGACACCGCCTATTACGAGCGCTGTGTTCATCGTTTGCCGATCTCCAAAAACAAATATCTCGCGCTCCCTCAAAAAATTTCTCCGCATGCCCCTGCAACAGTCTGGGCAAGCAGTTCAGCGGGACATAAGCCTATATGTCCCAGAGCTTAAATGGGTGAATTCACAAAATGTAGACAATACATTTCTAGAACAAAAAGTAAAATGATTTTTTCCTGCGCCTGCATTACGAAATGTAAGTGGAAACGCCATCGGGTTTCTAATTGACTGATCGAAGTATCCAAAACATGCTTTTCATTCCTTGAAGCATACTGGTACCGTATTTATTACTACATAATTCAAATAGCTTATTTTACAAACACACTAAATAGTGGTCGGGTGATGCAATGAGCTGAAGTTCTTGTCAGTAATGAGCTTTAGTTGGGGAAATACTGGAATGGAAAACTTCACGTTTTTGTGGTATGTATCTCGGATAAAGTTAACCCTCATCAATCACTTGTAATTGGTTTAAGCTAAGTTTAGATTGGTTGTAAGACCCAGACTAACTCTCAAATTAAGTATACCTTTAAGTACCAACAGATGAAAAATCTCAGTGAATCCGGACAATCCAAATACCTATACCCGGAAATTACCGGAATACACTTCGAAAAAATAAATCTGTGTGGGGACCCCGTTTTTTTATTGACAGTGGGAGCGGTTTGCACCCTTGCTTCACTGTCAGCTACAACATTGGAGGCATTGTGATACTTCCAACTGTCAAATATCAATGTGAATGTTAAAGTTGTTGATACTTGAATCCGCTTTAACCAGTAAAATTATAGAGTAAAAGCTAAAGCAAAAGTTGGCAATGGGAAGTTGGGACGTCCGCGGCCCAGAAATTCTCCTCCCCCTCACACAAATTACAAAACCTTCTGATTGCGGATGTCTTTATGGGCAGCCCCAAACCACTTACTTTCTGAAGGTCTTTTTGGAATTACTTCACAAATTGAAAAATATGACCCCGAATTGATGTGCTTTGATTTTTGTCTTATAAAAAGGGGCAGTGCCCGGGCCTGCCGCTGAACCGGTAGGTCTACCGCTGAGGACTCGGAGCCGTATATATAAATATCAATCTAGGAATAATGATGGTTTTAAAAGCTTTCAAAGTCGTGTTACTATTGTTTCTTATCTATTCAAATCAATTGTGTGACATTGGATGTTTTATTGATCATACAAAACTTCGGTTTTAACTCCAGCCACCCTCTTTTACAGTCCTCTTTTCAATTTCTTGACAACAATTAGACTATAGAAGAAAACTTCTCCACAGTATTAAAAATGCGAGGTGCTTCGTTTCTGAGAAAAGTATAACTCTTGCATAATAGTTTTATTTCAGTGTGAGCCTTAAGCTTTTTCAAAATTATTGCCCCGATAATTATATGATGAAATTAAACTCTCACGTTTACCTCTAATTCTTTGAACCTAGGTCTGTACATTCGGCAAAAGTTGCTTTGAGATGCCTCATTTTTAGTAAGATACACATATTGCAATAAGGCTACAGATTGTAATCGGTATAAATGCCCACATGATACACTAATATATAAAACATTGCAAATCCGTTTAGCAATGTAAGCGCAGCAACTAAAGAAATAGTTCAGAGTGGGTGAAAATCGAGCAAAAAAACAATCACTGAGTGAAATGTAGATCAATCATTGTTTGATACTTTTGGTTCCAAATATGGTTATTGGCTAAACTTTGTCCCATAACACGGCTGTAATCAACATTGACTGTAGTTTTAGCGAGGAAAAAATAAATGATGATTGATCCCACGTACATTCCAAAAATATGAACAGTATTAGAGGAAATACGATCGGGTGGGCTGCAGCATTATTTCGAGCAACTGACCTTGACAATTTCTTTTGCTAATTAAATTCTAACCAGCGCCAAATTCACGCAAAACAATATCTAGCACAGGCCATAGGGGCTCTTAACCAGGGGTATATTTACCCCTTGGGGGTAAATTTTTTAACACAATATTCACACTTTTATCTACTACAATAAGAATTTGCAAAAGTGAGAGTATAAAAAAATTTGGGAGGGTAAATTTCACTTTTGAAATTTGCCAATGGGTAAATGAGAGAATAAAGGTTGAGAACCTCTGATCAAGCAGAATTGAAAAACAGCGCTACACAATTAAGGCTGGTTTCCATTAGGGGTAGATTGCGGACGTAGCGTGAAAAATTCTTTGTTCTCCATTTAGTTTTATGTGTGGAAAACTAAATAGAGAAACAAAGAATTTTTTACGCTACGCCTCCAATCTATGCCTAATGAAAACCAGCCTTAAGTCGTAAATTTAATATAACGTTTACTATGGTATTCTACCAGCCTGGGAAAACAAAACGCGCTACAGCAATACAATTCCTGTAATTAAACAACAAAAATAAATAAGATTTGGTAGCTAAGTATAAGAACCAGAAAACAACAATGAATCCCAAAATCACTTTCAAATATCGAACAACTTCTATTAAGGCTGGTTTCCATTAGGCGTAGATTGCAGGCGTGGCGCGAAGCATTCTTTGTTTCTCAATTTAGTTCTATGCGCGGAGCGAGCGCACTGCCTGCAATCTACGCCTAATGGAAACCAGCCTTTACGCAGCGCATTGCAGTTCTGGCATTGAAAACAGAAGGGTTAAAACACATATATCAGAGTGAAGTTTCAATCTCAGTTGAAGTTTGTAATGCTACCACAAAACTCACTAACTGAATACAACGCTGTCTCAAGTCTATAGCTTATTCGAAGTTAACAATATTCGTTGAATGGCCAACAGCACATGATAGTAGAATAAAGGTTATCAAAATAAAACACCACATTATCTTATACTTTTTTCTTACTATTCAATGTGATGAATCAACTGGTGATGAGGTGTATGTAATATATACCCCAAACACCTGTGTTTGCTTCACACTTTGCCATGCAAATCTTCGAATACTTAATGCAGTGGCTAGTTTGCCATCAACAACAAAATAGGCTTCAAGGTTATTTCGCTTTTATTCGTTTGTGATTACTCAATTCCTGCGGTGTATTAATAATGTGACTCTTAGTCTTGGTGATTGATCAATTTTCACGAACTTAAAAACTTAATCTGACAAAAATCTAATCCTCAATGTACACCCAATTTTTGTTTTACCAACACAACCTTCCCCAGTGTACTCTGTTTTTATGTCATTCGAGAAAAAATTACTGCCATACCAGTAGAACCTCCAAAAATTCCAACCCTGATTTGACAAAAATATTACCACGAAGAATCAATCTCTTAATCATGGCTTTTGAAAATAGCAATAGTAACCATCGCCCTACCGCCACACAGAGATCGCTTTGTCAAATGCGTTTTTTAAAGACACACCAATTATGTACGGCAAAATAGCCGCTATTAAGCGGCTAAGCCTGCTGACGATTAAGAAGTCTTAAATCTCAAGTAACATGTTCTGAAGACAAGAATAAAATTGTGCAGCACAGATAACGCTAGATAATAATTAAACTAACACTACTTTTAAACACACAGTTGAAGAAAAAAAATATTTCCAAAATAGCTTCTATTAAAGTATTGGTTGTAGTCATTGAGGCAATATTTACTGAGTTGTGGGCACCAAAGACAACATTACCAATAAGAGAAACAGGGCACAATAAATATGTAGTATACAAACCGGGAAAAAATTTGTGACATTGTGTAATAAGCAAACGAAAATAGAAATATTCACCTTAGTAGCATTGATTCAAAACGCGAACATCAACCATAGCAAAAAGGTTACATCAAAACTTATTTTAAACAGGAGGAAAACTGTTTATGTTACATCAGAGGTGTGCAACCTTTTTTGCAGTTGGGCCAATTTCAAGCTTTTTGAAAATTTTGTGGGCAAGTTAGAGTTTGTTATTCATATTGTTTCTATGTAGAATTAAGTTTCCTAACAGGGGATGGTGACAGTGTTAATCTCAAAGGAGGTGAAGACCTTTTGAATACCAAAACCTTCATAGTAACTATTTGTTTTACACATTAGTTTTTTTTACATACAATTGATAAGTTTGCTATACAAGATCATCACAATTTACGTCACAGACCACATTTGGAATCATTTCCAAGGGCCAAAAATTTCACATAGCAGGCCGCATTTGGCTTGCAAGCTGCAGGTTGCACACTACTGTGGTACATTACAAAAAAACGGTGTCATTTCCAATATACTTACAACATTATATACCTATACACAAATGAAAATCACACAAAAACAAAAAAAATTAGAAAACTACAGTTCAAATTTATAAAATAATTTGACAAAATAAGACCAGTACATGTCAGTTCATCAGATCATTTTCTTGTAACAGCTATGGCAGTGATAGCAGCTACTGCAGCACCAAAAACTAAACCAATTCCACCAATTGCTGCCATTCCTATTAAGCCTTCTTTCTTGAGCTGTTTTTCAATATGCTTTTTTAAATCTTTAACTTGGTGATTTGTGGGTTGAGCAGACAACATGGCATCACAATACTTTAAAGCCGTGTCATAGTTTTTTAACTTGAATTGTGCAAACGCCATGTAGTACAAGTAATCTCTTCTGGCATCGACATCTCCTTTTTCATACAACTCTTCTAAATACTGGCAACCTTTTTTCCAGTCATCAGAGTACGGGCTTCTGACTAAACACCATGCATACTCAAACTTAGTTGTAGGAGATACATTTCCCATAACTTGTTCTTGTTGATATTTTCGTTCAAACTCCATTAAAATTTTGGTATCAATCTTTTCATTCAATAATACATCCATTTTTACAAATTTCAACAAAAACTACTGCATCAACAAGACAAAACACCTAATAAGGCACCAAAGTTTGACTTACTAGCATAGCAAAAATTAAAAAAAATTGTTACATGGGTATTTGCTCTCAAGAAATATGTATGAACATTATATCTGTCTTGATTTCTGATGATACTTCATACTTGTGTTATGTCTTATATGAATACTCAAAACTAATATTTTTGTGACAATTTATTTTAGGCAGTGGCAATTTTGGCATCAACGGCATTTTAGTCTTGAAATATTTTCCCCATTAAACTTTCATGATTGGATAATTTTGATAACATATCAAAAACTTGACTTTGGTTCAACTAAAATAGGTCAATTTTTATAACATATTTAACATGCAAATTTTTCTCCATTGTACACTCCCCTTCATATTTACATACCTAGCCCTCCAGTGTACAATGCCTTTGTTGAAGCACTCTGCCTACAAAGAATCAAACCCATAAACATCGCATGCAAAGGCAGCAGCACTATCCACTATGCCACAGCATCACTTCATGCATTAGAGCAAACATGCTTTAAAGACACTAAAAACGCACGCCAAGATAAATTCCAATGATAAAATGCTGTTTATGGCAAAATTGTCCTTTCTTTATTTTACTTTCCTTTTTACCATTTTCAGACCACATGCTTTTTTATTTTATCATTTGGTGTACCAGTGCTAAAAGTAAAAATATGTGAAAAATTATGTGTTCCAGATCAAAGCTAATGCCAAATTTTTATAAAAAAAACTAGCACTTATTTGTCAATAGGCTACCCAGCATAACAAATTCTTTTACACAAGCTAATCTTAAACTGTCTTTGTTTTGCACTAAAAGTGGTCTTTTACTTTCTTGTTGAAATCTATCACTTTTTTCAACAAAATAAAATACATAGCGTGTCCAAGAACTCATAGTACCCCAATCTATCAAAAAACTAAACATCAAAAATATAAGATAAAATAGATTTAATTATATTTCATTCGTTCATTCACACAAATGATTGCTTGCTCTATTTGCATGTCTTTCTTCAGTCTGAGCCACCACCATGGGTAGATGACTGCTTGGCCCCACCACCTGTTTGCCATATAAAGATGGAGGCATCCCATTAAGTGCCTTGCCTGAGGACACAACAAGCAAGCTTGCTGGCTTGTTTTCTACACTGTCCTTATTATGCTGAATGCCAAGCAGGAAAGCTGTGAATATTATTTTTTAAAGTCTTTTGGAATGACTCAACTTGGGGAAATGAACCCCAGGTCTACCGACTACAAAGTGAATGCTCTAACCCAGTGTCTTCCAACCTTTTTCATCTTACGGCGCACTTTTTGCATATACATAATTTTGTGACACACCAACTCACATTTGTAACCTGACGTTAGTATATTCAGCTATGCTAAATGATACATTAATAAACTTCAGTCATGCTTTAAGTAAGACCTTACTAAATCTTACTTAGTCACGTTAGTGTGTTGCGACACACCACTTGGAAAACACTGCTCTAACCACTACGCCATCATGCCCATATTTAATTGAATAAATGAGCTGATTTGAAGTTAGTATTTATTTATTTTACATTATTACACATGATATTGGTTTAGACCTTACATGCCCTCTATTGCTGGCAACCAATCTTTTTTTTCAATCAGATAGCCTAAATACTTATATTAGTTATCTTGAAAGGCAAGACTGAATACCAAATCGATTAAGTTTATCATACATCTAAGATGTTACACAGACCAAGATATGTCTAAGATGTTACAATCACCTAACACAGATTTTGCCAACACATTAGGGCATATAGAACACATGTTTGTCCAAACCCAAACTAACCACCAAGCTCTCATGACTTTGCAAGCTTTCCTGATTTATTTATTGCTATCAATCTTGTGGATAGGGGTAGAGTGAATTGTTGAACACCCAGTATAACTACCTCAGCCAGGGATGCAAATGATGGAACCCTGAAAACCTCCATCATTTTTCTTATGGCTATCATATATCTACAAGTGCTGTAGTCAACAATTGAAACTTCACCAACTTTTCTACATTTTTGTGACCAAAATCTAATCTGTTGTGAAAGTGCCTCTATCCGTCTATTTTATAGTTGCGACTTAGTTAACACTTACACCTTTTAGAGCATTAGTCAAGTGTTCTATGAAAATTTTTCATAACTTGAAATAAGCCAAAATTTTTGGGATAGAGCTAGAGCCATGAACTTTAAAATCTAGCTCATTTTCTTAGCGCAACATTACTGCTTTTGTCAGCAAGCATATTCAAGGTGCTTTGTTCCTAGACGCAGCTTTAAAACTTTAACACCTTAATACAAAATACACATGCTGAGGTAAGAAAAGATGCCAAACTGGTAAGCCTGATATAAAATAGTAATGTTGACACCCATGCTTTAAAAAATCATTCTATTCTAGTTCCAGCTGCCATTTGTAATATAATTTGAGGCGTTTTGTCTAATCACTGGCAAACATGAGACATTGAACATTTGTGCATATTGCAACATCACTAAAAATATTAGATTGTACTACTAATTCAGCACCTGCCAGCAGCTTGAACCCTGAACCCGGCTGAAAGAACAGATATCTTGAGAAGAAACTAAAATGCAGAAAGTAAATAGAATTAGGTTCCACTGAGACAAGGAAATTACTAATACATATAAGCATTTAGGGTTTGAAAAGAATTGGTCTACAGTTAGGGCTACTCTGTGCAATTTCATCTAACTCCAGTATTTTAGTAATATCAGATGTCAAGGCCATATGATGTTTGAATATAACGTTTTACTAAAAAATGACAGTCCAAACTAGAACAGCACCAAACAAATTGACCTAGAGCAGTAGGCCTATAGCACTATGGTGCTATAGTATACCACATAACCCAAGGCTACACCTCATTTTATGCATACAAAAATAAGATGACAGTTTTTGTCTAATCACCAATTAAGCAGCTCTAGGTATTTATCAACTTCATCCTAGCCAATTATGGTCACCAAGTCTATCCTTAATGATGGCGCACTAGTAGTAGTAGTTGGCAATTTATTTCGCTTCTGTTTTCTCAACACAAAAAAACTCAACGATAAGATAAAAACAACGAGCGAAAAAGGAATGCAGGTGATAAAAAAAATTGACGTTAAACATACCCAAATTTTTTAAGATTACATTAAAAAGATTGTAGAAAGGGGCATGGTCACCGCACCTGACAGTACTGAGTACACTCACTTACTCACTGACACCTGTACACTGAGTACACTCACTTAACCCTACAGAATCTTCTTTAACAAAGACTTAGTCTCACTAAGCCATTCTGTTTCACTGGCCACGAAACAATACTGGATATTTCGTCACTGTCATTCTTTCCGAAAAAAAGATCCGCTTTTACTCCCAGCCAACCTTGCGATAAATCTTGAGCTCCAATAAACACAGCAAAAAAACTCTCTCGTTTGCAACAAAATAGCGATGAACTATGAAAACATGTGCTCGGTAAAAGCCGAATTAAACATCTTTCCAATTAAGAGATTTCGATATAATTTTGACATTCGACAAAGATATCAATTTGCTAACATACTGAGAAGTTTCATGGTGATACCGCCATAAATAGGGTTACCATATTTTGAAAAGCAAAAATCGGGACATTGGATGACGAATTTTCACGAGACTAAATTTATGGCCCCTCCAACGTTTTTTTTGTGAAAAGCGGGACGGTGAGATGCGGTTGCAGGCTTGATTGTCGAGGTAATGGTGCAGATATAAAACCGAAAACGAAAATTGGGGTGACCTCCAAAAGAAAAAAAAAGGTCATCGCCTGTTAGTTCCACGATTTGTGTCATTTTCAAGCCCAAAAGTGGAAAAAGTTTGCAACCGAGCAGGCGTTGACCTTATCTTTTTTTTTTTTGGAGATCTCCCCAATTTTCTTCTTTGCTTTCGGATCCGTACCCTTGCCTCCACAATCAATCCTGCAACCGCATCTCACCGTCCCGCTTTTGTTGGAGAATTAATTGAAATGTCCATTAATTCGGTTAAATCCGTTGTGTTTCACCGAAGCAAAAAGCGGGACAAGGCCTCAAAAAGCGGGACGTATGGTAACCCTAGCCATAAACGGCTAATTAGAATAACTATAAACTCGGGTCATAATCGCCGTGCGTTTATTGGTCGCTAATGAAAATAGCAATGAAAATAACTATGAAAACATGTGCCCAGTCCAGTGGCGTGCAGAGGCAGGGAGTTAAATGAACCCGAACCGGAGTTTTATAAACCGGTTTTATGCAATTTTTGCCGAACCGTATTTTTAAAAATCACAAAGAGCAAACCGGAACTGAACCGAATAATTTGAGTAATCATGAACCTTAACCGAATTCGAACCGGTTGAAAAAAGTGGTTCGCTCCTTGACGTCACACGTATCACTTAGCAACTAATATGAAATCAAAACAGTGTCGGAAATCCATGTGTGATGAAGAAATCTTTTATGTTTTAACATTTGTGGAAACGTTCCTTTGTATGAGGCTCGGACTTTCATCGCATAAAACGATTCAGTTGTTACTATGATGTCTGTTACTTGTAGTTTGTAGGCTATGATTTGAAGTGGTTGCACCTGGTTTGGCTTTGAGCAAGTCCCTACAGGTTATGCTGTTGTGAAGCCAACAGAATTTATTTTGCATGCATTCCAAGAGCAGCGCATAAAATGCATAATAGGAAGCAGTACAGAAGCAAATTGCTCACCGAGAAACTTGGTTAAAGGGAAAAACTAGTATCGGTGTACAACAGGAAGTGAACTGGTCAGTTAAGATCTAAAAAGCTAGGAAAATAAAGAAGTTGATGATGCCTAATGATGGTAACCCAATAATAACGATAAATAGCTTTTATTTTACTTGAGTGCTTCGTGAATCGAATTTTGTGCTTAGTTGCATGAACAACGCCATGACTTTTTTTATATTTTTAAACCACAGCGCTTTGTTTAATATAAAATAGCATAAAGAGCACTTGAATTTGATTACAATGGTGCGTACTAACCTAAAACAAATAAAAAAATATTTCAAGTACTTTGAAAGTGAAAATAAATCGTCTTGTACGTTGGGGAAATGCAAAGCTGTTATTAGCGGAAATCATGCACCGAATTTGGAACGACAGGTCAAACGATTTTACGACAAGGAGTTCAACGATGAAAAACTAAGTGGTCTTCAGCAGCCTACCGGTGCAAGTTTCTCCAACGAGCCCCAGAAAAAGCGAATGCGTGAGACCAACCAATGTGCCATAGAATCCATTGATGAAATGTTTTTAAAAACGATTCAAGTAAAAATGAACGAGAAGACACTGGAAAATGCATGTTTAGGACTAGTCACAATAAAAGGCCGCCCTTTCAAAATAATGGACGACTCTGGGTTTAGAAAAAATTTAAATCTCTTGCTTGAAGGTATGCGAGCCAAATTTACCGTCAATGCAGAAAATATCCGTGAGAAAATTGGGGAAAAGGCAAATGTTGTCCGTAATCGCATGCAACTAGAAGTGGAATGTAAGCTTGTACCTTCAAAGCTGACGCCTTAACGTGTCTTGATCGATCCATACTCGACGTGAACTTGCAATTCATAAGTGATGAAAAAATACAATTACACACTTCAGCAATAAGAGAACTAGAAGAGAATCTCAGTGGTTTTTACTTGGAACTGTTCTTTGGTGAAGTCATTAAACCATATGAATTAGGAACAATCAAATTTATAGCCTCACAGCCGGCAACGGGGTCAACATGTTAAAATGGGTACGCCTTTTTTCTGAAGGGAATGTAACCGAAAGAACTGCTAATGTTGAGCAGCACAGCTGTAGCAGCTGGCAGAGCAACGCAGAAGAACTCGTTGGTGATGAAGACGATAGCAGTACTGTTAATCGCATAAACGTTGAAGATTTTTTCGACAACCTCAGTTTTTCACATACCAGCACAGCTGAACCAGGAAATATCTGGAAAGGTGTTAGGTGTGGTGCTCACACCTTAGAGTTGGCAATAGAAGACGCTCTAAAAGAATATTGTTTACGCGATGTTATAAGTTCGGCTCGATGCATCTGCAAAAACTTAAAAAACGTCCGTTTGCGCGCTTTTGAAAAAGCTAAAACTGATAAAGCCAATCTTGGACAGTCCCATTAGGTGGCATTTGACGTACGACATGCTTCATCGTCTTTTGCTCCGGAAGGATTTTTGCCTTGATATGGCAGCAAGCAACCCAAACTAGCACTTACCTGCTACAACTTGAAATGCGTTTTCCATGCTTGTTGCAGTACTGGAGCCGGCTAAAATAGCAACGAAGTCAATATAGTACGAGCAACTTATTTTTGATGATTTCTTTGGCATTTGGTTGAATTGCAAACTTAAAATTGCCAAATTAACGTCTACGTTTTTCCTACTTGCACAATTGCTGTTATCAGCAATGGAAAAAGTGAGACAGATTGGTTAAAAAATGACCTATTTTTGGCGTTTTTTTTATCTTGACCCTAGGTATGAAATGTTCAAATGCTCAAAATTTCTAAAATTGATCAAATTGTTCCAACCCAGCATTTGCAACAAACTTGGGACCGCTTAAAGTTGTTGCAGCAAGAGATGCAAGCGATTTATCTGGTACAGAGCCTGATTCATTCAAAATTTCAAGCGTTGATGATGATTTAGAGATACTGATTAAAGGAAGAGAGATGGCAGCTCAGCAACATCGACAATCTTTCACGTCAGGGATTTCTACTTCTAACAACGCAATGCAAAGGAATTCGATTATGATGCTGCTTAACTCCTTTGCAAACAAACCCAGACTTGGGAAAAATGAAATGTTTTGCCATACTGGGAACAATTTAAAGAAAGTGAGCGGGAGTTATATGAACTTTCTTAAGTAGTGTTGGCGTTTCCAGCGACTCAAGCAAGCGTAGAAAGAGCTTTTTTAGGTTGAAATACGTTTCGTCACCGCTACGAACGAACATGTCATAACAACTTTTGGAGGATATACTCCTGATACGTAGCAATCATTTATTTCAGCAATAAATCAGTAAATTTCTAGAATTTTTACTGTAGGCTATTAACTCTTCATGTTCCTTGTAAGCTTAATTTTGTTAACACGCTGATTGCCGTGACTGACTTACTTGAAATCAGAGCTTTTTTCCGAGCCATGGCTGACATATGTGGAAGCCACCAACATGTTTCGGCTATTGCATGATGTAGCTTTCAAAAATGAAAGTTTCTGCGGAGGACCGAAAGCCTGGTTTGTTGTTGTTGTTACCCGACCCCTTCCGAGGTATGGGGGCATGGCGGAAGACCATGGAGCCCCAGAAGCCGGGCAACTCGCCAGGGTCTGGACCAGAGGTCGTATAGAGACAGCGAGTCGTTAAAGAGTGAACGGCGCAAAGAGTCCGCAGCTGGACAGTGCAGAATGAGATGAAAGATCTGCTGGGACGAGTGTCCGCAGATGCTGCAGGAAGGATTCTCAATTCTGCCAATTCTAGAGAGATAAGAACTTAACAGAAGGCTGTGTCCGTTGCAGCGTATACGAGAGAACACTGCGAGCATTACGAGGGAGCACAAGTTTCTCGGTGGAAATCGAGGGAACCTGCGTGTCGAAAAATTTAGATGAGACAGTACGCCTCCAATCTGAGAAAAAGAAGAGTGGATACGAAAGATAATAGGAGAGAGACTACAAGGGATTGCAGAGGACGCAAGTAGCGCTCCCCATCTGGCCAGCTCATCAGCCGCGTTGTTCCCCGGGAGAAACGAGTGTCCGGGAAACCATTGTAGTGTGATAGAACAGTAGGAGAGAGAAGACAGTTCCTGCCAGATCTGCCGCAGAGTTTCACGTAAAAGGAAATATGGAGGAAAGAACAGGACGAGAGCCAGATAGAAGGAAAAGAGAAGAGAAGTGGCAGACTTGTTGGTGCTGCCGAGACCAGCAAAGAGCATGCAAATATGTGCAGGCTTCAGCGGAAAAACTTGAACATACTGGGCCTGCTTAAAAGGAAAGAGTGACCTCAGTGCGCCACAGAGTAAGCAGTTGGCAAGTACGCTAGAGCCGCCTTTACCAAGGAGAGAAGGAACAGAGTCGTCATTCCAGAGCACCAGATCATGAGGGGGAAAGAGTCAAGGTGGACGAGAGCTGCACCTTGGCGAGAAAGAGGGGGATCGGGACGGGAGCATGGAGAGGAAAGGATGGACTCCACAGTGAAGGAAGGCAGATTCCATGGAGGAAAGAGGGGGCAAGCAAGAAGAGCCACCCTAGGAGAAAAAGAAGGAAGCATGAGCGGGTGAGTGGACGCAAAAGCTCTCCATGACGATCTGCAGAGTCTTGGTTTCACTCCAAATCTTTCCAAACATGAAATAGAGAAGAAGGTTGGGAGACAAAGAGCCTGCTCATAGGATGAAAGAGTGAAATGAGTCAGAGTGACTCGTATGGGAGGTAAAGAAGCCTCGGAGAGAAGAAAGGGGATAGGCGAGGACGAGAGGCAGCTGGTGATGACGCGACTGGCCGCTCGGTGGAAGAGAAGTACAAGTGAGAAGGGGCCGAATGAGGCATAAGTTAGAAGGGAGTGGAAGCATAAGAGAGAAGGGAGTGAAAGCATAATAGTTGAAGCATAAGTGAGAAGGGGCAGAAGAAAAGCTTTATGCAGAACAGAGAGGGACTGCTTAGAAGGGCCCCATGAGGAAGCAGAGATACGGCGTAAGGCCTTGAGACGTGGAAAAAACTTTGCCTTCAGCGAAGATACATGTTTAGAAAAGGAAATAATGCGGTCGAAGGTGACTCCAAGAAAAGTTGGGGTGGGATTGAAACGGAGGCGGGAGCCGAGTAAGAGGAGGTTGGGCTGGAGGTTTGCTTGGTGGGGGTCCACTGAGAAGAACGAGGCCTCGCATTTGCTCGGATTGAGAGGAAGACACCAGTGCTCAGACCAGCGTTTCAATTGAAACAGAGTTTCTTGTGTGGCGTCTACCGCAGTGGGGACTGAAGGGGAAAAGGACCAAATGGCCCGATTGTCAGCGTAAAGAGAGCAGCTGACGGAAGAAGGCAGAGAAGCAGGAAGATCATTAATGAATAAAGAGAAAAGTACAGGGCGAAGAACGGATCCTTGCGGAACACATCGACGGACTCGAAAGGAACGACTTTTGTGATTTTGATAAACCACACAAGCGCGCCTATCACAAAGGAAAGTTTGAGTCCAACGAGCAAAGCAAGGAGGGAGGCCAGCCGAAATGTGTTTGTGGAAAAGGGTGGGATGCCAGACAGAGTCGAAAGTTTTAGAGGAATCGATAGTAGACAGGATCGTCCGAGAGCCCGGCCTGGGTTTGTTAAACCCATCCGAAATGGACTGAGAAAGATACAGAATTTGATTTAGAATAAATTGTCCAAGGCGGAAACCGGCCTGACGGGGAGAGAGAAAGGAATTAGATTCCAGAAAGAAGAGTAGACGAGATAGAATGATGCGTTCACACAGCTTTGATACGCAGGAGGTAAGAGAGATAGGCCGGAAGGAAGCAGGAGAGTCGAGAGATTTTCCCATCTTGTGTATGGGAATAATAGAAGATGTTTTCCGGATGGAAGGAAAGATTGAAGATGTGAAGAAGAAAATCCATGCCAGAGCGAGGAAGATGCTTTAGCATGGGATAGGCAACTTTGTCTGGCCAGTGGCAATGGAGGAGGAAAGGTTTGAGGCAGCCGCAAGAAATTCAGTTGGGGAGAAAGGAGAGCAGAAGGACGAGTGATACTCCACAGGGCCCGTGGCTTGGCGGAGCTCAGAGAAGTAGCCTCTGGATCTGCTACGCAGGGTCTTTGCTGAGAAACGGAAAAGTGAAATCTCAGGTAAACGGCGTAGACCGAAGCCGATTCCCTGTGAGAAGATCAGTTAGGAAAGTTAGGAGAGGAAGAAGACGAGGAAGAAAAACCAGTGATTGAGCGAAGAAGAAAGTATACAGTTTTTGGCTTGGATTTGTGTGAAAGTGAAGAGCAAGTCGTCTGCCATGCCTCAGTCTTGACCTTGGCGATGACTGACGAGGTGCTTCGAGAGGCGGTGATGTAAGCCTGGCGATTTTCATCACTTCTATGAGCGGCAGCGAAAGCCTTGCGTCTTTCACTAACCGCTTCTTCCACCTCAGCAGACCACCAGACTTTAGGATAGCGTTTGATGCGGCCGAAAGGCATGGAAGATTTGGCCGCATTCAGTACCAGAAAGGTGAAGAGAGAAGCAGCAGAGGAAAGATAAAGAGACGAGTATCCCTCTGCAAAAAGGACAGTGGGAGTCAGAGCAAGAAGCAAAATCATCCCAGCGAACTTTCTGAAAGTTGGGTGACACTCGTTGGGGCGAAAGACCGGAGAAAAAGGGACAGATAGTAGAATTGGTAGATGATTTAGAACCCAAATCCTGAAGCACCTCCCAGGAGCAAAAGAGGGCCAGAGAGTAGGGAGCAAATGAGATGTAAGGGGTGGAGCGACTGCCAGAAAAACAATGTAGGAGGGTGGGTGTGTCAGGTTCATTCAAAGGGAGGAGATCAGAGGAGATGACCCAATGGAATACTTCCTCCCCGCGGGGGTCGGAAGTACCCCTTGAGTCCAGAGGGGGTGATAGCAATTGAAGTCCCCCAGAATGAAGATATTTCTGGAGGAAGGAGAAAAGGAGTCAATTCTGCCATCCCTCGAAGAGGAGCGAATAGGGAGGAGGCGTACACATTAAGAAATGACAGCGAGGAGGATTTGTTAAGAGAGATATTTACCCCTACATAATCAGAGTAGGGATCGAGCGAAGAAAAAGAGGAGGTGGAAAGTTCAGAGAAAGATAGGCCCTGCCTGACGAAAATAATGACACCGCCGCTAGCGTGCGTGGCATCAGCAGAAAGAATGCCAGACCGGGGAGTCGGTGCGATCAGAACGCAGAACAGAGAAACCAGGATCCAGGAAGAGGAAGATGAGTTAAGATTGGATTCCTGGATACAGATAAAATTAACAGGATGGGACGAAAAAAAGTGAAGTAGTTCAGTGCTCCTGGCTCGAAGACCTCCAGCATTCCATTGAAGAACCCTGAGAGAGTCAGGTGAGAGAGGAGGTGTAGAAGGTCAGCCAAGAGCAAGGGACGGTGGTGAGTGAGTAGAGGGAGAAGATACTGAATGGGCCGATGGGGGATAAGAAGTTTGAAGACAAGGGTGGGGAGGGAGTGCAGTATTAGCAGAGGAAGGGCTATATTGTACAGTGGAGGTATACATTTCGAAGGAATCCGAGGAGGAAGTCACAGTGCTACGAGTGGGGACACAGCAGGAGGGGGAAGCTCCAAGAGTGAGAGCTGTCAAGAGTTCTGAATTTGGAGAGGTAAAGTTGTGAGCACCTTAGATGGACTCATTTGGAGGAGGTGCAGCATTGCACTGACTTGCCCCGCCAGGTCACATTTCCAGCGCACACAGAGCAAGGAAAGATGGGGCCAGAATTGGGATGAACGTACCACTCATCAAGAAAAGGAGAAAAATGAGGAGACAAAGATCGGAGGGAGAAGAGAGAGAGAGAGGACAGGCAACCGATTTTAAGGAAGCTGTGTGCTGCTCTTCTGTGGCCGTTCAGGGGGTAGCATAGAGAAAAAATGAAGGGAAGTGCCCGGGGCAACTGGGACCTTCGGGAAGACCAACAGCCATTTCGACCCAACCCAAACGGGGTCGGGGACCGCACCACCACGTTGAGGCGGCTGTTGATTGGTCCACAAAGCCTGGCTTTGTGCCCACAATTGCATGGGTTTGCTTGGTTTTAGCAGAATGTTAAAACATTTAATGAAAATTTAATAGAATCCCTGATTGATAGGCCTGTGCAAAGTCACATTTAATGGAAATTATGCAAAGATTTATATTACTAGAAATAAAGCAGTTCATTTGAAAAAAAATGAAACTAAACGGTATTTAGCGTAAAACAGTGACAAAATATAGACCACGGCTTCTAAAGTAGAGAACAATCCAATTATCTTGAAATCGGCTTTGGCATAAGTATTTTTTGCAGCACTTGCCTGTCAATGTGTGAATAAAAATTTCTTTTAGCGCTTCATTATTAAAATTGTGTTGCTATTATTATGCCACTTTTCAATATTATTCCCAATGATACTGCGAATTCGAACCGAAACTTTATGAACCGGTTTTGAGGTAATTTTTGCTGGAGCGAACCTGAACCGGAGCGTTTCAATTGATCTGAACCCTAACCGGAATTGAACCGATATTTGAAATAGCAGTTGAACCCGAACCGAACCTTAACCGGAAAAATCAAACGGTTTAACTCCCTGCGCAGAGGTCTGGTGATGCCCGGGGCCAACTGCTTGATTGTATGCCTCCCTCCCAAGCTGTCAAGTACTCAAGAATGTCACGAATACAGACACTTGAAATACATAAAAGCTAGTGTTGAGAAAAAAATTTCGAAAAATTAAACTAAAATATTTCAAAGAGTATTTTTGTTTTAATGTGTTCATTAAAGTTAGCTGAAACATTAGAACGCTACATAAGGATTATAAGGATATGTATGACGGAGCAACAACAACTGGGAGAAGTGAAGCAGGGTTGACCGAGGAATTCAAGGAAGGTGTTGGACTTTATCAAGGCTCAGCACTCAGCTCATTTCTTTTTGCAATCATTATGGACAAGCTGACGGAGGACATCAGGAAGGACGCACCATGGGATATGCTGTTTGCAGTTGACATAGTGCTGTCTAGGCAAAATCATATGGAGCTAGAGGATGATCTGAAGATTTGAAGAAATGCACTGGAGAGAAGAGGCCTGAAAATGAGTCGGAGCAAGACCGAGTATTTTAAGGTGAAAGGTGGAGAAGAATTGAAGCTGCAAAAAGAAAAGGCAAAGAAAGCGAAAAACTTCAAATACCAGGGTTTGACAGTTAGTATCGATGGAAGATGTGAAGAAGAAGTTAGGAGAAGGATCCAAGCAGGATTGATGAGTTGGAAGAAGGTGTCTGGAGTTCTGTGCGAGAGGAAGTTATCAGCAAGGATTAAGGGTAAAATGTACAAGGATGTTGTTAGATCAGCCAAGAAGAACAAGATTAAAGGCTAAGGCATACATTTACAAGAAATATTCATCTGGTGAAGAGTATGCATTGAGGAACAAGACATTGCGTTTATGCATGAAAATAATTATCAAATAGGCCCTCCAAAATGATCTATTATATGTATAAATAACTTCGTGAGACATAACAGGAGATAGAGTTATCTATTTTTGTCTATTAGAAATAGTATCTGAAATTGTACAAGTGCAACCATGTAGTTTGATGCATTGCTGGCTTGCTGTCCTTAATATTTTTGTAAGCTATACAAAAAAAAATGCTTTAAAGGCATTGTGTAGTAAAAGCAGACGAAGAAGTAACTCTTTTTCTTAAGCTAGAACACGTGATGATGTGAACAAATCAATTAGACGCTTACACTTAACGATTTCTCTTTCCCATATGAGCTCTCCTATCGGAAAATATTTGAACTACAGTGTTTCCTCGCCGCTTCGCGGTTCAACTTTCGCGACTTCAGTGCATCGCGGATTTTTCAAAAATATTTATCAAAAAATAAAAATTCAAAAATAGCGCCGTGTCGCTAATTGACTGCGCATCATCACGCCATTCTTGTTCACGCTGTTGACTGTGTCTTTCGTATCTTAGTGTTGTGTTTGCAATTAACTTTTCGTTAAGCCCCAACAATGCCGCCTAAGCGCCGTGCCCCTGCGAAAGATTACTTTAGTGAGCCAAGGAGGAAGATGATGACCGTCATTGAAAAGGTCAAACTTGTGTCCGGATTAAATAAAACAGAAAATATTTCTAATTTTTCGTGTTCTTTTTTCGTCAATTTTCAGAGAAGTAAGTTTTCATAGATATTGGCTTCAAAGGCGCCGGGAATTCTAGATTTCAGACACATCGCGGTTTTTTACTTTTTGAGGTGGGTTCTGGTCCCCATTTACCGCGATAAACGAGGGAACACTGAACCTCATTTTTCACATCTGCTAAAAGGAATTCTCTTTCAATGTTGATTGAAGCCAAACTTGTCAGGCGTTCCTGTAGCATAGATGATCGTGTACATGTTTTTATCAATTTCAACTTTGAAAATGACCTCTCACAGCTTGCAATTGAAAATCCGATGGTGAGCAGTAACCTATATGCAATACATAAAGTTAGGAAAAAATCCCTTCCAAACTGCATTTAACAATCAAGAGCATGCTTTGGATTAGAGGGAACTGCACATCCTCTAGCTCAAAGCAGCATAACAAAGTCAAAGGTAATCGGAAAGATGTTCAATTCGGCTTTGACTGTGCACATGTTTTCATAGTTGATTGCTATTTTCATAGTTGATAGGGTCAAGCGACCAATAAACGCACGGCGATTATGACCCGAGTTTATATTTATTCTGATTAGCCGTTTATGGCGGTCCCACCATGAATCTTCGCAATATGTTATCAAATTGATATCGTTGTCTAGAGTCATAATTATATCGAAATCTCTTAATCGGAAAGATGTTCAATTCGGTTTAGACTGGGCACATGTTTTCATAGTTGATCGCTATTTTGTTGTAAACGAGAGAGTTTTTTTCCTGTGATTATTGGGGCTCAAGATTTATCTCGAGTTTGTCTGGGAGTAAAAGCGGATCTTTTTTTCTGCCAGAATGACAGTGGTCTTATTTCTGTAAAACAGTGGGGTGCAACTTTTTTTGCAAAAAGGCCAATTTCAGAAGGTTAGAAAATTTCAGGGTCAAGCCAGATTTCGTAATCCACGATGTTTCTACAAATAAATAAGCTTTGGAGGGGAGTCTGGTGGCAATGTCATCCAAAGGTTGGTGGGATGTCTTTTTTCCTATTTGAAAATTAATGCTTTCAAAACAACATTTCGGCTACACAAATTTTTCTGAATTTTCCGTGGAAGGATCTTTTTTTTTTTGAAGATTGGTTATTCCGACATGCAATCAACAGGTTTTACATCGCAAGCTGCAGGTTGCACACTCCGTTAGAGCTCATCAGACACACCGCGTATCGGGTTATTGTCAAATGATATTATTTCAGACCGAAATTTTAATATTCAAGCTGAAACTGTAAGTCTATGCTTAATCACAGTTGGTAAGAGCAACGGACTCTTACCAGCAATCAGCAGCATACGTAGACCTACCGCGCCGAAACAACGTCACTTAACAAATTCAACTTATCCTTCACATATTTATTTATTTGTTCACCAAGTGCAAGTTTGTTTGTTTGTTTTGAATGAAAGATAACTCATAATTAGCAGATTATTCATCTAGAAATATTTGGCGCTAAATAGCTGTAAACTTCCTTGGTCACTACATTGCAGACGATGCCCTTAAGCTCAATGTATTAGGTGCCCAAGAAGTCTTTGCCGATTTTTGTTGACTTATTTTAGGCCCCACTTTTTCATTACTAACAAGCATAGTTATACAGGAACCAACTTGTATTGACAAGTAAATTGTTGAATGATCTCAGTTTTTATAATTTTTCATGACTAATGTTATATTATTTCGTATTTCAGAGCCTTAAAAAGGACTGATAGAAAATTGATGATTCGTGCTTCTCTGTTGTACGAGTTTAAACTTGGCACAAGTGCTTCATCTGCTTCTCGTAAGCTATGTACAGCGTTGGTGAAGGTGCAGTAAGTGAAAGAACTGCACGAAATTGATTTCAAAAGTTTCGTTCTGGAAATGAAACCCTTGAAGATGAACATCGAGCTGGACGACTAATATCTCTAAACAATGACGATCTCTGGTTATCGCCGGGGGACCCTTTGCCACAAACTTCAAAGGGACCACTATTTCAAAAAAAACTTTTGCTCTGTGTTTGGTGGACATGTCAAGGAATAATTCACCATGAGTTCTTAAAAATGGGGGAAACCATCAATGCCAACAAATATTGTGAACAACTTGTAAGAGTTCAAGAAAATTTGCTGAAAAAACAGCCTGCATTTGCAAACAGAAGGCAAGTTTTGTTTCTCCAAGATAATGCTCGACCACACGTTGCAAAAATGACCCTTGCCAAGATAGCACAACTAAACTGGGAGATTATGCTCCATCCACCGTATTCACAAGGCCTCTATCCAACAGATTTCCACTTGTTTTTGAGCTTAGAAAATCGTATGAAGAACAGGACATTCAACATTAAAGATGATTTGAAAACGGAGGTGCAGAACTTTTTCAAGAGTAGAACAAAAGACTTTTACAAAAATGGCATTACTAAGTTGCTCAACCGTTGGGAGAAGGCCATAGAATACGAGGGTTCATATTTTGATGAATAAATACACTTAATACTGTAACTATGAATCTTTAATTTCCTTCATAAAAATCGGCAAAGACGTTTTTGGGCCCTGATATTTTCTCTCTCCCTTTCAGGCCTACGCAAATGGTAACAGCAAAAGAGCCACTTTAAGCAAATATTTTTTATCGGCCATGCTGGGGTTCTCAAACTTTTTATCTCAAAATAAACACAAAATTTGTTTAGAGATTAACTCTTTGAGGAAGTTATCTTGCCCATTGAGATCTTAAAACAAAAAAGACCTTTTTTTGTGGAATTCAACTTTTTTTAAGATTTTTTTGTCACTATTTTTGACATAAAAACTTTTTCTGTTAGCTTTGTAATTGCGTTTGCATTTGTTTGGACAACTCTGTTTTTGCACCTGGTAATTACTAATTCTAGATGAACTGATTTTTTAGCTTTCTTTTTGATCCGCAAATAAACAGTTTTGCCTGTCATTGTTATTCTTGCCTTTGGAGTCAGATACCGTTGCATTTTTACGCAAAATAAAGGTTCATGTGAGTAGCATATGGGTCGTGGACTGCTTGTAGTCTTGGTCTGCTACCACTTGAATATAATTGCAAAGGTTCGGGCTTGTGTAATTTCACATTAACGTAAATTAAACTGAAACAAAAATACAAAATAGAATTGAGTTTTTTTATTTTTTAATCTCAAAATAAAAATATTTTCAACTGAGCCAAAGTAATTCCTATCACTACAGTATTCCGGTTTCGGGCAAGTAAGGTCCAAGTCCATTTACATTTGATAGTTAATGTCATGATGTTAACAAAATAGTGATGCAACTGACTTACATATATACTAAAGGCTAGAAATTATTCACTTTTTTATTTTTAAAACCAAACACAATGAACAGAGAAAACGAAACGAAAATATGTAACAATTGACCAATGACAATAAAAAAATATCGGTTATTTACAGTATATTATTGAGACAAATGCGTAGAAGAGTCAGAGTTTTAGCCTTAAAAAATTGAGGCAACGTAGTAGGTTAATGTGTTCTCCAAAATGTTTTCGCACGTCACAGGTGTATTACAAGACTTCTAAATACAAAGGGGTAATAATACATATACATCAGTTTTTATATTAGAAAAAAATGTGAACGTGGCGCTTTTGCTTCACGGCAAACGTTTTAAAAGAGGAGCATGAATAATCGAATCATCAGCGTTACGCTACAAATTTAGCCTAAGCTTTTGCCAAGCTTTTTACAGGGCCAGGAAAAAACAATACAACTAATAAAATCGAATCTAGCTTGTTACTAGTTCATTTTATTTTCAAAAACATCATCGATTCATGAAATTATTGCTATTTCTCGTTTTTGCAAGACTTAATAATAACAAAGAAATTGAAAACAAAAATAACTAGGGTCAAAGCTGACTTCTTTACCGACCGATACAGACAGCAATACACCGCCGCATCACGAAGCAACTTAGCGTTATAAAAAACTATACTGTATTCTGAAGGGTTGAATTGAACACTAACCAAACGTGTCCAACAAAAGCTTGCTAGTTTTTAGTATGGAAAAAATCTACCATCCTGGTATTGTGTTGTTAACGAGATAATCTTGTTATCAAACCAAAGTAGAAAGCATATTTGGGAATGAGTGAAAGTGGTGGTAATAAAGGGTGGTCATTTAGGTTTATGGTGAAACACACAGCTTCAGGTAACAATTATGAAGGTTAAAGTAAGCAGGCAAAGAAAGACAAATCTAGCATTTATTATGGGGCGAAAAATTCTCTAAATTCGTAAAAAACGCGTTTTTTGCTCCAAACATTTCTGAAAAAAGTTGCCAACAGTTCCTCCAGTCTCCATTTCTATCATAATAATGCACAAGCGACTAAGTTATAAGAAAAACTAGCATTCTCCACTCCATCAAAAACGCACAAACTCCAAAACTGCAGAACGCTCTAGTACGCGGGTTCGACTCTTGCCTGGATGTCACGTGTTTCCTCTTTTTTGCCAGCCACTTCCACAGTGGTTTCCAAAAATGGATCTGAAATTGAGAAACGTAATAGGCTATATGTGTGCTTCTGCATGATAAGCTATAACTCCAAACGTAGCCCAACAGGCTGCGTCTTTGAAGCTTAAAAGTGAAGGAACAGAGGCATTTTCGTAAAATTTAATTAGAAAAAAAATCTTTTTAAATGTTTTATCCTGGAAAATTTATTCCGTTTATTTTTCCCTTTTTCTCTTTGAAAGTGAAAAAAGGATTTTTTTGCACTTTATCCTTTGGACTGACAAGAAAGCGACAATGGCAAAGAGAATACATGTATGGTCAACATTACGCTTGAATTGCGTAATGGACGTTCTGCTTGTTGCTACATCCGCAAAGCTGAAAAATCATAGAATCGCGCCTTTCGAATGGGCACAACCATGGAATCTTTAAGCGGTTGAAAATGTGTAATCTTTTCGATCATTTTTAAACAAAATGTAGATAAAGTTTCAAAGGCCAAATGCTTTTTTCTTTGCATGGGCAAAATTGTTTTTTTATTAAGTTTCTAAGCAGAAGATTTGTCCTTTTATTACGGCAAAACTATGATATGTCTTCTGGGCTATTCGTCGGGGTAAGGTGGTGGCACCCATTTCTTTATATTGCCATTCATATTGTGCAAATCTTGTGCCATTTGGTGGTTGACACATGAAACATCGAGAGTTAACATCACTAGCGGTTTGATTTGAGTCACACTGGAAGGTTGCTATTACCTGACCCCTTTCGAGGGATGGGGCATGGCGGAAGACCATGGAGTCCAAGAACAGGGAAACTTTCCAGGGCTTGGACCAGAGGTCGTAGAGAGACGCTAAAGACCAAGCGGCGCAGAGTCCTGAACAGTGCAGAATGAAATGAGAGGTGCCTGGGACGAATGCCAGCAAGCGCTGCATAAAAGATTCTCGATTCTGCCAATTCTAGTGAGATAAGAGCTAAAAAAGTCTGTGCCCACTGCACCGAAGACGAGAGAGGACACAATATACATGACGAAGGAACACAAATTTCTCAGGAAAATTAATGGAAACTTTCGGTCAACGAATTTAGATGGGACAGTACGCCTTGAATACAAGAAAAAATAAGGGTGGATACGAGAGGTAAGAAAGAAACTACAAGGGATTGCAGAGGGTACACGTAGCGCCCCCGGTCTGGCCTACTCATCAGTCGCGTCGTTCCCCGGGAGAAACGAGTGTCTAGGGACCCATTGTAGCCTAATAGTATAGAAGGAAAGAGAAGACAGTTCCTGCCAGATCTGCCAGAGAGATGGAGAAAAAAGGAAAGATGGAGGAGAGAACAGAGGGGTAGGGAGAGAAATGGCAGACTTTTTGGTGCTGGCGAGAGCAGCGGAGGGCTTGCAGCACGCCAAAGCCTCCTTTGCCAAAAGAAAGGGAACAGAGCCATCTGTCTAGATGACCAGATTGTGAGGTGGGAGAGAATCAAAGTGAGCGAGAGCCGCATCTTGGCGAGAGAGAGAGGGGTCGGAGCAGAAGCAAGGAGAATAAAGAGTGGACTTTACAGTGAAGGAAGGCAGGTTTCAAAGAGAAAAGAAAAGGCAAGCAAAAAAATCTCTCTAAAAGATGTAGGAGAAAGCATGAGCGAGTGAGTAAACGCAAAAGCTCTTCAGGCCTTGGTTTTACTCCTATTATGGCGAATCTTGAAATGGGAAAGGAGGTAGGGAGACAAAGAGTCCGCTCATAAAATGAGAGAGAAAAATAAGTCTGGGTGGCTTGTCGGGGGTGTATAGAGACGCCTCATAGAGGAGAAGTGGGAGAGGTTAGGACAAGAGGCAGCCAGAGATGGTGCGACTTACCGCTTTGCGAAGACGTTCCAACTTGGTAAAGTTGGTAATGCTAAGGAAAGAAACCATCCGGGTGAAGCATAAGTGAGAATGAGCAGAAGAATAGCTTTATGCAAAAGGGTTCTTTGGAGGGGCCCATGAGGAAGCAGGAATACTCCGTAAGGCCTCAGAACGAGGGAAACACTTGGCCTTCAGCGAAAGTACGTACTTGGAAAAGGAAAGAATGCGGTCGAAAATGACCCCAAGAAAAGTTGAAGTGGAATTGAATAAAGAGGAGGTGGGCTAGAGGTTTGCTTGATGAAGATCTATTGAGAAGAAGGTCTCACATTTGCTTGCATTGACAGGAAGACATTAGTTCTCTGACCAGCGTTTCAGTTGAATCAGAGCTCATTGTGTAGCCTCCACCGCAGCAAGGGCAGAGGAGAAGAGCACCAAATGGCCCAGTTGTCAGCATAAAGATAACAGCTGACGGAAGAAGGCAGAAAAGCAGGAAGATTATTGATAAAAGAGAGAAAAGTACAGAGCCAAGAACGGATCTTTGAAAAACATTTGGGCGGACTCAAAAGGGGCAACTTTTGTAATTTTGAAAAACTACGCAAGCGCGTCTATCAGAAAGGAAAGATTGAGTCCAACGAGAAAAGCAAGGAAGGAGGCCAGCCAGAATAAATTTATGGAAAAAGAGCGGAATGCCAGACAGAGTTGAAAGCCTTAGAGAATTCAATCATGGCAAGAATCGTGCAAGAAACTGGCTGATTTGTCAAACCTTTTCAAAATGGATTGAGAAAGAAAAAGATTTTTATTGAGAGTAGACCGTCCAGGAAGGCAACTGGCTGGTGGTAAGAGAGAGATTGGAGTTAGACTTCAAAAAGAAGAGTGGGCGAAGTGAAATAACTAATTTGTTCAAAAAGCTTTGAGGCGCAGGAATTGTGAGAGATAGGCAGGAAGGAAGCAGGTGGGTCAAGACATCTTCCCATTTAATGGATGGGAATAACACAATAAGTCTTCCAGAAGGAGGAAAGGAATGTATGACCAGAAATAATTGATGACGTGAAGAAGAAAATCCACGCCCAAACGAAGGTGCTTTAGCACGGGATAGGCAACTTTTTCTGGGCCAGTGGCAGTGGACGAGCAGAGGTTTGCGGCAGCAACGAGAAATTTAGCGGGGGAAAAGGGGGAGAAGAAAGAGGAATGAGACTCCTCAGGGCACGTGGCTCGGCGGAGCTCAAAAAGATAGCCGCTGGCTCCGCTACGCAAGGCTTTTGGCTAAGAAACAGAGAAGTGGAATCTCAGGTAGTCGGCAGTGACCAAAGCCGACTTTTTGGTACGAAAACAGTTGGGGAAGTTAGGAGAGGAGGAAGATGAGGAAAAAGAGCCAGCGACAGAACGAAGGAGAGAATACATAGGTTTAAAGTTAGATTTAGGAGAGATGAGCAGGTCGCCTGACACGCCTCAGCCTTGGCTTTGGCGATGACAGACGAGGCAAGTCGGAAAGCAGAGATGTAAGCCTGTTGATCTTTATCAGTTACATTAGCGGCAGCAAAAGCCTTGGGTCTTTTGCTTACCGCTTCTTCCACTTCAGGAGATTACCAGGCTTGAGTTTGGCGTTTGACGATGCCGAAAGGAATGGAAGATTTGGCCGCATTTCGCGCCAGAAAAGTAAAGAGAGTTGCAGCCGAGGAAAGAGAAAGAGACGAGTATTCCTCAGCAGAAGGATAGTGGGAGTCAAAGTAAAAGGCAAAATGATCTCAACGAGCTTTCTGAAAATTGTAGAAATGAGACCGTTCATTTGGGCAAAAGACCGGAGAAAGAGGGACAGTTAGTAGAATTTGTAGGTGATCAGAGCCCAAATCCTGAAGCACCTCCCAGGAGCAAGAAAGGGCGAAAGAGTAGGGAGCAAATGAGATGTCAGGAGAGGAGCCATGGAGAGGAGTTTGTATGTCAGGTGAATTGAGAGAAATAAGGTCAGAGGAGATGACCCAATAGAATACTCACCTCCTGCGGGAGTCCGAAGTACCTTTTGAGTCCCAGAGGGGTGATGGCAGTTGAAGTTCCCCAGAATGAGGAGATTTCTAAAAGAGAGTAAAATAAAGCGGGAAAAGAAGCTGATTCTGCTATCTGTCGAAAAAGAGCAAATAGGGGAAGCATAAACATTACGGAATGAGAGCGAGGAGAGGTTGTTCAGTGAGATGTTGACCTGTACGTAATCAGAATTGAGGTCAAGCGAAGAGAGAGAGAGAGAGAGGAGGCAGAAAGTTCAGAGATGAATAACTCCTGACTGACGAAAATGATGATGCGGCCGCTAGCGTGAGGGTCATCAGGAGAAAGAATGCTAGACTGGGGGTGAGTGCGATCAGATCGCAGAGCATAGAATCCAGTGATCCGGAAAAAGGAAGATAAGTTAAGATTGGGTTCCTGGATACAGATATGATCCACAGAATGAGATAAGATAAAGTGTAGTAGTTTAATGCTTCCTGGCTCGAAGGCCTCCGGCATTCCATGGAAGAAACCTGAGCAAGTCAGCAGAGGAAGAGGAAGCAGGAGGTATAGGAGAACAGCCAGGAACATGAGTTGGTGGGGAGGATGCAGAGGGAGGAGATACGAAGTGATCGGAAGGAGAGTAGAAGGTTTGAAGGCGAGGGTGGGGCGGGAACACTGCGTTGGCTGAGGGGGAAAGATGGACTAGGTTGAACAGGAGGTATACAAGTTGGATGAATTTAAAAAGGACAACACAGTGTTGGTGGGGGTGAGATCTCCAAAAGCATAGACGCAGCATGGAGGACAGCTCCAGAAGTGAGAGAAGCCTAGAGTTTTGAATCTAGAAAAGGGAAGTAGTGAGCATTTTAAATGGACCCATTTGGAGCAGATGCAGCATTGCAGCGACCTACCCCTCTGGTCACATTTCCAGCGCACACTGAACAGGAAAAGAGAGGGCCAGGGTAAGGATGAACGTGGCAGCTCATCAGGAGAAAAAGAAGAATGAAAAAGCGGGCAAGAGAGAGGCAGGAGAAAAGAGAAAATAGTCAACCGATTTCAAAGAAGCTGCGTGCTGCTTTTCTGCGGTCGTTCAGAGGGCAGCATAGCAAAAAAATTATTTGTACAATGAGAGTGCCCGAGGTAATTGGGACCCTCGGAAAGGCCAACAGCCATTTTGACCCAACCCAAACAGGTTCGAGAACGGCACCACCACGTTGAGGCGGCTGTTGATTGGTGCAGACACTGAAAGGTCGCAAAAAGTGTCACTTACACACGTTTAAATAAAGACATCCTTATCGCTTGGAGCCACACGTTTTCTAACTGATTTCAATAAAAAAAATCTTTTTTGAACTTCATAATAAAGAAAACATTAGAACCAACTTAATGATCGCAAAATCCTCTCTACCTGTATAATCGCTACCTCCACCTGCTGGTAATGCTGTATTCAATGGCAACTGCTTCTGGTCGAAAATGACGCTCATTGCTAGGTTTTCTGAAGCAGTTTCAACGTCAGAAGGGAAATGATACCACGCCGTATCACCACCTAGCGCCGGTTGTGTTTTACTGGATGCATGAATAGTTGACCAGGAGTTGTCATTGGGTGCGATGCGTGCGTTAGAAAAATTTTTTTTCCAATTTGGAGTTTGATTCGAATAAGTTATTATTAAATTCGGTTCTTCAGAAAGTTCTTTTGATTCTTTCATGTTAATAACATCATTTGAAACGTAAGTTATTTTGACTTTCATTTCTTCCAATGGAGCTAAAAATTTCACCTTGGGTATGTCACAGTTATCCCCGCGTTGAATAAAGCCTTCTTCAAATTTCATGAAATTAGACGTTTTTTTGCTTTCAGGTTCAATTTCTGTATCTGTAGCTTCCTGCGGCCCACCAGCAACACCGCAAATGACAGGACCCATGTGTCTCGAGGCAACTATAGCAATTGGAGGAGGATTGTCACTCGGCAAAGTAACTTTTGGTAACACTTTGTCTTTGTTGTAGTGTGTGGGTTTAATGAGCATTCCATTTTTCTTTAATTTCTTTACAATTAACTCCATTGAATCGCTCGATATTGAATCGTCAGAGTCTGCTTTCCACGGCGCTTTTGTGTTCTCAGGAACTTCGCCATGTTGTTGATACCACGTCTTATTGTCACGAAAAAGTCCATCCGTTGGAGTAGTAGTTAATGGAATTAGGGGCTCTAGAATTGGTATTTCTGGAGGTAGGAAAGTGTCAGCTTGTGCTTCGTCGCTTCTAGGATCGAACTCCAAATCAATCAAAGCTTGTTTATCTGAGGACGAACTGCCTTCAACTGAAGATGACGTTTTGACAAATTTGATTCGAGCTCCACTGGTTTCATCTTGAACATGACCGCTTGAAACATTTTTTTCTGGAAATCAAAGTAAGGTAGGTTAGATAACTCAGTCCAAAATTCTAACTATAACTTACTGCCTATGTAAAGTTAGTCCCTTATTCCATTGTAGTACATGGAACTATTCCCTCACAAATCACCTTCACTGACCTGTGTAAACAGTGCAGGTATTTTAATTTTTCCTAAGGGCCAATAGAAGTGGATTATCATAATTTAAATAGTACTATCACTCAGCGGCGTTCCTCAAGGCTTTCTATTCGGGACCGCCTGAAAGTGTGTAACCCAAACTTAGTAACGAAAGCTTTGTTACAAATGGCTATCAATAGTCAAACATAAGCATTTTTAGAAAAAAAATTGCTTTAGGAATAGCGATTCAGATTGTCTTCACTCTATCTACTTTAGCTTTAGGCTCTTTTTTTGCCAAAGTACCGCCCCGTTTTACTTCTATAATGACGACACCGCCCCACACCGAAGTGAACCACCTAGAAATTATGTTTTGGATCACATTTCATTTTGGCTTTCGAGGAAGAGAGTGATTTGCGTAATAACGCTATCTCATTTTCTGTCAAAATAGGATACCGCTATATCATTGCATCAATTTTTCGAGAAATTAATAACCAGTTTTATCAATCAACAGTCCCACACGTGGCGAAATTTAAAAGGAGGCTTTTGAAAGTGTATGTTTTGGGGGTATATCTAAAAATGAGCCTTCGGCTTTTACACATGATAACTCTATGAGCTAAATTACTATCAAACCTATTGTAAGTTCACTTGTCTTCTTAGCGAATTGTATACTGCTGCTTCCCTGCTGGTGGGAATCAACTTCACTAATCTTTACCATTTCCTGTTCGTATATAACCTAGAAGAGTTGTGGCGTAGATGAAGAATCATAAGCAGCAAAAAAATAAGCAAAATCAGAGCTTTCAAATTAACCACATGCTATCTAAAACTTTGTGAAGTTCAAGAATTTTATCGAGGAAGGGTGGTGATGTTAAAATAGTGAATCATGCTCAGCAAAAATTATCACGTTTTTTTAAAGTTTAAATCCCAGAAAAAACTTTCTGCCCAATTTTTAATGCAAAATATTTCCCCCACTGTTGACAAGAGAGGTACGGTTCCCAGCACCGCCCTCGATTTGCCAACGAGCGACGCGGCGATTTTTTACGCTTGATTTGCTGAGTCATGAAAAATACTAAAATTTCATGGAGTAGCAGCTCACACATACCGACAAGAGTCCGAGCACAACATACGCTACCTGAAATCATCAGAATTTTTCTTTGACCTTGAATTTGTTTTAAACTACGAACTTGATTTTATTTTCTACAAACTTTATTTTGACCTGCGGTGAAATAGAGGCGTCCTGATGTAATCGAGCCGAATGCCGCTGCGACTTTGGCGTGAAAGGAGGGGAATTATCCTGAAATCAAACGTTGTATAATTCATAAATAAATATCGGCAAATACCGCCATTCAGCTTTGGTAAGCAAAGTTGAGTCATACCCTGTACTTTCATCCTCTAGTTGGGTAAAGTCTTTTACCAAATATGCTGGAATGAAGCAACGCAACTTGCTCTAGCCAGGGCGCATTTATACAGTTTAAAATTTTGCTGGCACGCCTCAACCAAAAATTTAAATATAAATATAGGACATACAAAAACAACATACGATATATAAGTGAACTAGTTTCAGCTCATTTCTTTTTTAGTTTTAGTGAGCAAAATTGCTGCACGTTTGGATCAATTAAACAGGTTCTCCAGAAAATTTGTTTCAAAACAGAATGCCAGGATTGTTGATTGCTTTGCATCAATTACAAAATAAAAAGTTTGTTTTGCTCGCATAATGTGTGTTGAGCAAAATTGGAAATAAATTTGAGAATTTATCGATGGATATCGGAACGGGGTAAGAGTAGGGGGAGGTACTCCTTGTTCTCGGGTCTGTTAAGACCCTAACTAGGGCCTGAAAACAAAGTTTTTAAGTCTCAGAACCAGCAATGTTTAAAGACGAATTTTATCGGAAGAATTGTTATGCCTTATGTTAAGCTGAAGATTACTTTTAATTTTTTTTAGAGTATCAACTTCTCGAAAACCTATTTTGTGCTTTTTTGAATTGAAGATTTTTTGAAAATCAGTTCTTCAATCTTCGAGGGGGCTACGATAGCAAACCCTCCTAAACCTCAAAAAATATTTTCACCAGAGTCCGTCGATACACAATGAAGCCCCTGCCAGCGCCTTCCGTATTACGAGGGGAACGGGGGAAGAAATGTTCTTTTAAATTTAAACAAAATGCATTTAAAATTTTTTTAAGATTGCTTAAATTTTGGGTAAATCTGCGTTGAAAAATGTATTTATGTTAAATGTGAATATACCTTTAGTTTAATGTTTTGCCTCAATAACACATCTCATTTTCAGGTTTTTGCTCATGCTCAATTACCTACGTCGATAAATTTTTAAACATGGTCCATTATTAAAAGTCATGAGCCATACCCATTGCCTCACGCTTCTTTTCACACCCCAATTAACCTCTGTTTATAATCGGTTTTTAAAACGTTTTCAAATAAAATTTTAAAAATTGAGATAAAAATAAAATGAAAAAGTTATTGTTAAAAATTGCAGCTGCAATTTTCAAATTTGTAAAGAATAAAAAGTTTTTGTTTTTAAAAAGTATGTTTAGGTAACAGATATACTGTGACCCGTTAGTTGAGGTGCACTGTGCTGGAGCATTGTTTGTGTTTACATCCACTTTGAAATTACCAGTCTTAGTCCCGTAGTTAGACTGCAACGCCAAGGGTCTATTAATCAAGGAAAAAGGGGCAGAACAAAACTAAATTTAAGCACAAAAGTGAATAAATAAGCAAAGAATTACTCTTATGATATGAATTGGATTCCTTTGTCTTCAAAGATCACATTCTTTCTCTAGATCTCCCATTAAATAAAGATCTACGTATAGGGGCTATAATGCAGAAACTACGTGAGGGTTACAGTTAAAACTTCTGAAACTTCCTGCATCATAGTAAATAAATCCAAAGTTTGAGGAAATATTGTTAAAATATTCTTTGATGAAGAATTCTTAACGTTTTACTTTATGTACATGTCTATATACTCAATACAAAAAAATATTGAGGTTCAAGTAATTTTTAAACCATGGCTCCTAGTAACCCATTATTGAAACATCATGTGATGGTGCCTAGAACCAACACATGATGATAATTGCCACCAATATGCATGTCCCTAAACTCCACACTTTTTCACCATGCAGGGTACTGCGAGCAGTGGGGGAATAAATGACGACTGCGCCCGAAACGGTTTGAGTAATAAAAAAAGTAAAAAAACGCTTTAGAAAAATTGATTTTCAAAAACAAGGGCGTCGTGTCTGTTTTGAAATCAAAATGGGTGAAATTCCTGCTTTAAAAAAATTGTTCTCTAAAATCATAATCCTTCAGTTTACACAAGGCAAAAACAAAGATTTCTAAATGAGATCTACGCTAAATCTTTTGATGCTGGTCTCAAGTTTGTACTGATGTTGCACTTAATTCGGCTTACCTAATGCTTAATGAAAACAAGATTAGACTTACTTAATGCTCGGGCGCCCTCCCAAAAATTAATTTCGGATTACACCAGTGTCTGCGCGGTTTCCTTGCAATGTGATGAGTTGTTAAAAAGTTTCTACAATTTACTGTATCATCTATTTTAATCTTTTTCTCGAAATTGCTTTGCGTTATCATTCAGCTTCATAAAACGAACTGTACTTTTCGGATATTGCGGGCATGATTTTGCGGGTTCGTCTTCCCTCATCCTCGACTAGCCACGGACCCACCACTGCTGCTGGCACAGCACATTTCTATCACAAGCCGCACAATCAAGTAGGAGAATTGCCGATAGGCACCGATACCTTTTTTGAAGGCATAACGAGATAACAAAGCAACTGTAGGAAGATTTGTTTGGCCGCTCAATAACATAATAGGCAACAACCGAAAGGTCACACTGCAAGCGCCTAGATTACACTGCCAACGCGGCTTTTGCCTTCTTGAAACGCTTAAAAAATCTTAAGGTGAATGGGAAGAGGAAGTTTGATCACAAAATATAAAATGTCAATTAAAACAACCTAGATATGGACCTAACTTGAATGCTATTCGCTTAGCGTTGGTGATACGGTAATCAATTTCTGCGATAACTACTACGTTTTGTTATACCGGTAGTAGCTTCCAGCTGTAAGCTACAGTGGGTTGGTCACAGTGGCGGGATTAAAGAGGAGGCGGGGACAGGGATGAAGCCAGGGGCCTGCACATTTTGCAGATTTTTCAAACTTTGCGTTTGTAGCGTTACAACTAGGAAGACACAATTAATGCGATACAGAATTTTGTTTTCAAATTCTCAACTCAAGAAGCATAGCATTTGACATTAAATACCGGGGCAGTCACTATCTGCTCATCTTGTGCGCCTCAGCATTGTTTGTTTGATGCAGTGGTTTCCAATCTTTTTTAATGTATTCCTTCCTTGCACGTTTTTGATATCTTTTATTCCTCCCTTTTCGAAATGAAATAAAAAACGACCAGACTTTGTTTTTTGCATCCTATAATTCTTCAATACTATCCCAACCAATATATCTCAGAGTAGCACTGGATCACAGCCAGACATATAAACAACATTTTACTAACATTAAAGCAAAAACTTTTACAAAGAATGGCATCTCAATAAATCTTACATCGATGAAGTAAGATGCCGCACCATAAATTCTACATAAACAGAACTCCCATTGTACCGTTGGCAGCGTAATATGCTAGCCTAAAGTGGGAAAGATCTCCACATGCCGAAAAATTTGACTCAGTCCTCAACATTACCTGAAGCCTCATAACTGGCTACCTCAAGCTTACTAACACCAAAAATTTTCTAGCCAGCATTGCCCCACCCAAGATTAGAAAGAAATTGCCAGCCGTGTGGTGTGTTGGAGGCAAAAAAGACTGAGACTTTAAAGAATGATTGTCGAGAATGATCATCCTAATCGCTAAATGAGAATCCTTCCATCTGATTTCTGCCCACAAAATTATACAATTCGTTTTGGACCAAATGGAAATGTTTGAATCGCCTCCGAACCGGAGCAAGTTGCACCAAAGTAGCCATGAAAAAGTGGAGCTATTGCACAACCTCAACCTCAAACACTTGAACAACCTCAAACACATGAACTACACTTGAAGGCATCTACCATCTTCTCACCTGTCAAAATTACTAACATCATGCTTAACTAAAGATCTAGCACTCTGAATACGCGTGCACATCAATGCTTAGAACAGTACGCAAAAACATCACACGACGGCTAAATGGAACAACCACAAGATCTTACGGCTCTTGCTAAACAACTGAGCAAAATAAACTAATTCATAATATGCTAAATACAATGTTTGCCAGCAGAGACGTAGCAGCCGCCCCCCAAACCCCCCAATTGGGGGGGGCCCAGGCCAACTTTGGGGGCCCAAGTTAGTCTGAAATTGCTTTTTGGCTACGTGACTATTTTCAGTTCAGCAGACTTGTTTACAACCGATTTAAACTGTAGGAAGAAATTGGCTTGTGACATCATAAGTGAATGCAACGTCATTTTATCTCGCAGAATCTAGAATATTTCGATTGATTTTCTGGTAGAATCTTGAATATTCGATTGACGTAACAATGCCGTTGCTATGCAACAATCATAGAATGGTCTGGAATTCTGTTTGGCTATAAATACCGGGACAATATATATACACTGCAGAGTGCAGATAAAGTATTTTATTGACATTGTATAGAATGAAACGTTCAAAAAGTGGTGCTCAAAAGAGAAAAGAAGCAGCCACTGCTCGAGATGCTGTAGCGAAATTGCCCAAGATGACAGATTTTTTCAAGATTACTGAGCAGAGTAGACCTGGCACTAGTACCGAGAGGAATGAAGAAAACTACAGTGTACAAGAAAAAGAAGACTATGACGATCAGCATCAAAGTGATTGTGAATTTCCAGAAATGTAAGTTGTCATTTACCTACCAATACGCAACCTTCAATATCAAAAATAACTGAATCTCAATTTACCCCTATCCCTGATGACCCATGTAAATGGCCTGAAAGTATTTCTGATGCTCAACGATGTGATATAGTAAAGCGTGGACCACATCAACTAATAATGAATTTTCCATATAATAACACAACTCCAAGGCGACGTTTTTCCTCCAACCATTATAAACGTGTGTTACCTAATGGTGAAAGTGTTTTAAGGTCGTGGCTAGTTTATTCTGGGGAATCAGATCAAGTTTTTTGCTTTTGTTGTAAGCTATTTGGAAAAACACTAAGCCCCTTTTGTAGTGGTATAAATACATGGGAGGGTTTTTCGAAAAAACTGAAAGACCATGAAAACGGCATTTCCCACCAACAATGCTGCAGTCAATGGATGTTGCTAGCTGAAGGGATAAGAAATTCATCCACTATCGACAAACGCGAGATGAATATTTTTTTCAATGAAAGACGTTTTTGGAGAAATGTTTTAGAGAGACTTATCGACATTGCCTTGTTTCTATCGGAAAGGAATCTTGCTTTTAGAGGATCTGAAGAAGTCTTAGGATCTCCTCACAATGGAAATTTTCTGGGTATATTTGAGCTTTTGGCAAGAAGAGATCCGATCCTAAAAGAGCTTCAAGACAGAATCAAGAATAAAAACACTAAAGATCACTATTTGAGTCCTACCATACAAAATGAACTAATTGAATTGCTAGCGACAGAAGTTGAAAAAGAAAATTTACAGCAATTGGAATTGGCAAAATATTTTTCTATAATTTTGGACTGCACTCCAGATATGTCACATCATGAACAAATGTCTGTCATTCTCCGTTATGTACTATGTAATGAAGAAGCTGCTGTCGTTAAAGAAACATTTTTTGGCTACTTGAGAATAAGTGACAGTACTGGGAAAGGCTTGTTGGACGCTTTCTTAGAAAAAGCGACCGAACTGCAACTCGAATTGTCTGATTGTCGAGGTCAGTCATATGATAATGGTGCTAACATGAAAGGAAAACATTCTGGGGTCCAAGCAAGAATGCTAGACATCAATCCCAAAGCTGTTTACGTGCCCTGTGCAAACCATACCCTTAACTTAGTTGTTGTTGACAGTGCTAATTGATCGACGGAAGCATTGACATTTTTTGGAGTACTTACAAGGTTGTATGTGCTGTTTTCTTCCTCTGCTCAGCGTTGGGAAATTTTGAAGAAACATGTGGAGCTGTCCATAAAGTCACAATCTGATACTCGTTGGGAAAGCAGAATTAAATGCATCAAACCTCTTCGATACAATTTAAAAGAGGTGTTGCTGGCACTGAAAGACTTGGAAGCCATTTCCATAGAAAGAAAAGATGGAAGAGCTGCCTCAGAAACAAAATCGTTGATAGCTCATTTATCAAAATAGAGTTTTCTTTTGTCGGTGTTTATTTGGTATGATATCCTATTCCAAGTCAATAAAGCAAGCAAGATTCTTCAATCGTATGGAGTCTCCCTTCATACAATGGAAACGGAAATCCAGGCAACTGAAAAGTTTTTGCAAAACTATCGCACAACGGGTTATGACAGTGCCGCAACATCTGCTGTTGAAATAGCACAGGAATTGGATATTGATCCTTCTTTTCCTCCGTCAAGAAGTGGAAAGAAAAGAAGATTGTTTGATTACCAAGGTGAAGAGGAACAACGAGCTACTCCTGAACTGAAATTTAAAAGCAACTTTTTCTATCCATTAGTAGACCAGGCTATTATGTCAATAAAGGAGCGCTTTAATTTGTTACGTGAGGTTTCTTCCGCCTTTTCGTTTATGTACGCACGAGACAAACTTTTGCTTGTGCAACAAGAAAATGCTCTTCTTACTTGCTGTAAAGAGTTCCAAAAAAAGTTCGGTGACATTGATTCTGATGAAATGAGCGCTGAGCTACAGCGGTTTGTTTTAATTTTACAAAAAAAAACGCAATCTCAATACGGCTCAAGACTTTCTGAACTATCTTCTAAAGACTCATTTATTTGAATTGTATCCGAATGTGTACATCGCACTTCGAATCTTACTAACTTGCCCCGTGACTGTTGCCAGCGCTGAAAGAAGCTTCAGCAAATTGAAACTGATCAAAACTTTTAATAGAACGTCTATGACAGACAGTAGACTATCTTCATTAGCCATGTTGTCAATCGAAAATGACTGCGCCCGATCTCTTGATTATGACAATGTCATAACAGCATTTGCGAACAAAAAGGTTCGCTTCAGACTATTTAAATGATACTGTGTTTTTATAACTTTTTCATGTTTTTCAGTGTCATTGCTTTCGTTTCGCAGTGTCTGCATAAATGTCCTACTGAACTCTGGCATCGGTGCCGAATTTTTTATGACTTGCACCTTCGGTATCGGCATGCTTTATTCTGACATTAGCCTGTTTACTTATGTACAAATTGTGGTGTATTTTCTTAATGCAGCTTTTCAATTTTACACCTCTAAAGTGATATGACCTGTGCGCAGGGGCTCTTGCGCTTACTTTGGGGGGGGGGGCCCGAAGTTGGAGTGCTACGGGACTGTTTGCCAGATGCGTGTGCGTGGTGATTGTGTGTGTGTGAATGGATGGCGAAACGGAGGGGACAAAAGTGCCATTTAAAAAATAATAAATCTTTGATGTAATTCGCTTTAATATGTTATCAACTGTAGAAAATTTTGAAAACATCTGAGAAAAAGTTTATTGTCGCGTCAAGAGGAGATTGATCTTAGCTTTTGAACATGATGATCTTCATTTTTGAATAAGCACATGTAATGTAAGCTTCTAAATATTTCTCGAAACATTATCTCTAAATTAAATAAAAGTGCCTACACAAAAAATGAAAAAAGCCCTTCTTTGCAAAGCTTGGTATCCTTCACTTAGAATTTTTCACTCCCTTGTGTGTGTGAATACATTACATCACATTGCTAAACAACCAAGCAAACAAATGCATAGAATATTTCTGACACATCAATGTTCTACTAAATGCAATAAAATTAAACAAAGTAGAAATTTTAACTCGAAACCTTGAGATAGGTAAATTCTTCCTCCAAAAGTAAGAAATATTTCTCTGGGAGAAAATCTCTCCCACCTTAACAACCACTGCTTTAATAGAATGATTTGTGAAATATCAAATAGAACTTTTTTAAGAAAGCAATTTTACTAATCTACTGTTAATTCATCGCAATTCTGTCTGTATGTCTGTCTCCACTCCTCCGAAACTGCCAGCCGTACGAAAATTAAACTTTCCACGATTGATCACCTCCTCGGGGTGAGTGTCATAAGGGGATTGGTGACGTCAAGATGACGTCATAATCATAGATGATTTTTTAAATCGCATTTTTGGGCCGAGGAACGTGGTTTTTAACTTAGACCAAAGCCAGTACCCGACTTACCAACTTCAACAAAGTTTACTTCTTTACGTTGCGACGTGATGTCAAAATTAATTGTCAAGTTTCTCTTTTTAATATACTCAAGAAACACTGATCGTAGAAAGATTAAGAGCTTTTTCGGGAGATCTTAACAAGGTGCTTTCGACAAAACAAATTCTACGACAATTAATGATGAACAAACAATGCAACAGCAGATCTCTATTTGAGCATTGTAAGCTTTCTAGGCGTACTTCTTGCTTTTTTTCTGCACGTTTCAACCCACTTTATGATGGCATAATACTGCCTGGCTCGATTAACACAGTCTTTTGCTACCTGAGACCATCATTTTAGAATTTCCTTAAAAATTGCAACACTTCTACAAAATCAGTTTAGTTAAAAACTGATTTGTGACCTCGTTCTTCAACCAATTTTTAAAGCTTTTTTAAAAAATTAAAGGGCATTTCAAGACAATTTCAATAATTTATGACATTTACATTTACCATTAATTTTTATACTAAAAAAGCTGAACTTTAAGACCTGTAGTGTAACCTTATTTTTCCAAAAATGCTGAGTAAAAAGAGTTTAGTTTTATCTTTATCTGTAAATCTATATCTATTTTATCTATATCTATAACTTTGCAGCACGGCACTAACTCAGAGTCGTTTGAAAGCTGAAGAAATTTGTTTTCCAGTATTGTATTTCTAATTAGTAAAGGCTAACGATTAGTTTATAATGGCTCATCGAAATTGATTGCCATACGTCATGTTTCATTGTTAGTTGAACAATTTTTCTACTAGACCTAAGAAACCTGCATTCCGAGTAAGTGTGGCTACTTGGCATTATCTATGAAAATTTTCAAAAAGATTTATCAAAAAATAAAGATTTAAAAATTTTTCTGAAATAGGCTACCGGTTAAAAGCACTCAAAATTTTGGTGCCTGCACGTCACAAAATTGCAATTTCTGGAAAACGTTTGTTGTTTGGTTCGTTTTTACTATTCTTTCTCAAAAGCGTGCTTCTTTAGCATAAGGTATCTACATTTCCTAAATTTTTTGTTTAAAAATGAAGTCTCTAAACGTTTTAAAACGTAGCCTCCTACTCCAAACAAGCAAATTGGTGATTCCCCTAGAAAAAAACATGGAGTAAAGATAGTGCTGCTTTATCTTTTGCAACAAAATATTAGTTTCGCACAACATATCATCTAAATATCGAGGCCATTTCCTCTGCAATTAGGAGAGGCCGACGGAGTCGTCTGATTTGTTATTCTTAACCTCATCATTACTAATGACTACTATTGAAATAACTAAACTGTAGATGCATCACTTTGGGTTACTTTGTTCTTTCCAGCTGCGCATATGCCGAGACCTAGCAACATGCCTGCAGCCAGAGGCTTTCGGTTGCACATATAGGCATTCAGCTACGAAAAAGTTGTAAAAACTTGTCTTAATATTGAATAGGGTATTCCTGGAAATACTCAGGTAAATTACTTTGGCACCTCTCCTACCCATAACTTTGAAGTTTTACTTCGATGCACTTCAAAAAATTGAAATAAAGCTTTTTAGAATCGTTGGTTGTTCCGATTGCGAGTAAGTTTAGTTTCTACGTTGAACACAAGCCAAGTAAAATGTAGTCAGGAACTCCAGAAACTTTTGGAATATAATGGCGGTTATGCGCATCTCCCATAAAGATTTTTTAAAAGCTCAATCGTTTTTCTTTTAAAAACGATACTTTGATTTTGGAACGGCAATAGGCTGCGTCAACAGCACATTAACTTTTTATTGCTGTTCTCACAAACATCAATTTGGTGAAGCCGGCTGAACCGATATTCTTATACTCAACAATACTGATGAAGGCGCTGCTATTGTCACAACTTAACTGCGAGTGTTTATTTCGGGTTAGTTTGCTTTTTACCTAGCGGCGTTTATGTTGGGACCACGCACCATGCGCCCAACCAGAGGCGTTAGCTCTCAAGCAAATACCCAAGCAGTTATGATAAAGTTGTAAATAGTGGGCCTAATATTTAATAGCTTAAATCTCAAAAATACATATTCATTACTTTAGCGCCCTTTTACAACTTTGATATGCTTTCAATTGAAGCACTAACTCGTTTTAACGAATAAAGCTTGTTAGGTTTAAGGACGTTTATGGTGAAAACAGTGCAAATAAGACGTTGCTAGGGGTTTTAGAAAATTGGACACATGTACTGGGTATGCGCAATCCCACGCAAATATTCTTTTATCAACTTCGGTTTAAAAACGATAGTTTTATTTCGGAACGAGATTTAACTATGTGAAAAAACACAAACGTTATATTACTGCTTTTACAACTATCCATTGGGTGAAGCCGGTTTGGCCGGCTGAACCGATATTGTTAACCTCGACATTGCTGATATGGGCCCTGCCGGGCGACGGTAGCTAGTAATAACTATAACGACAATGGCAAAGATTATGGAGGATGTGACCTGGTGTTACTAATATGGTTCAAGAGGAATTTATGCTTCAAGAGTAAATCAGTCAACTTGGATTTACCAGCTCACAGCATAGGCGTATCTAGGGAGGCAGTGCCATGACCCCACAATTTTCTTGAAACCGATCAAGGAACAAAGGTTTCTCGAGATTTACTGCAAAAAAACATCAGTCTTAAAAATAGATCATCAAACAATTTTAAGCTTCGGATTAACAAAACTGAGGATAGAAAATCGATTTCCAAAATAAAATTTAACGATTTTAAAAAAATGGTCTTTTAACTTTACTGAAAATCTACAAAATATATTTTTGCTCCCCCACATCCAAAATTTTCCTTTGGCTCTGCTGATGGATCCCAAGACTATTATTTATCGCCAACAGATTGGGAAGCTTAGACACTCAACTTTACATCAACTATTGGTCTAAGCCGTTTGAAGATCTTGCTTGAAAGACTTAGTAAGAGCACCAGAATTCATTATTTAAGTAAGTGTTTCTCAATTAGTGGGTCGCGAAAAAAATTTGGGTGAGGACCTTTTTATAGTTTGAAGACCCAACTGAAAAAAATGGCATTTTGTATTGAAGGAAATACAAAGGCTTTTATCTTTTTGGAATTTCAACTGGAAAAGGAGGCATTTTGTGTTTAAATTGAGTTGTGAAGACCTTTTTTGGTGATCAACAATGAGAAGTATTCTGAAATTTTCGTGCTATTGCCTTTCATAAAGCTATGCTCAATAATTTTTGAGTAGCGAACACTTAACAACTATTTTTTGAGTTACGCCCAAGGGTATTGGAAAACCTCTGGTTTAAGAAACCATAATTGTATGGGGCTGAAATCTGATCACTCACGAAGACCTTGGCCAGCACAATTGATGGCTGTAATAGCAGTTCTCTTAGACTTTTGAAAAACATCAATTAAGTGGCATCAGCATATCCCAAATACAGTACATCCCTTAACAAAAGAACTAAAAAATTTTCAGTCTTCACTCAAGGACCCCATAAAGGCATTCGCTGGCTTATCGACATTCTCTGTCTGCACTGTAACCATCCTACATTGAGATGTTTTAATTTGAACCAAAAAATGGAAACTAAAATCGCCCTCGCGGTGCTACCCCTACGCCCTGGCTCAATATTATTTCAAAGCACTCAACTCAACTCGACCCTCAATGATGCTTTAAACATCGCAAATTCAGGAAAACATATAATGATGGTAACTCATAGCGACACCATACGCACAAACTATTGTTCTAGCGCTGGCTTTCAATGAAAGCTTGAGTTTATTGGCCAATATGCAAATTCTACGCAACTATGCGCTTGCTCTTTTCACCAAAGTGGTCTAACTTCAAGCCGTTTGCCTGGTAACATAGGTTTGTCGCAAAGGTTAGCTTGTGCCATCACAGTTGGAGCTGAACGCGAATTCAAATCTTGGCCGCAGCGTTTTGGGTGTCTTTTTTAAAAAGGCTCTGATTCAGCTCTCATCTTAGCTATGGCTTAAAACTATTTCAAAAGTTAACAAGAAGCTAATACTATTCTTGTTTGGATGAACAAAAAGTTTAAAACCTTAAACTTTTGTGATGTAGATGTAGTGCACGCAATCACTGATTCATGACTTGTGTGTTTTCATTTATTCGCATGCGTTCCGGACAATCATTGCGCTGAAAGAGCCTTTCAACTAGATTAGCCCAGCGCTCCATCTTAAGTTAATGCGCCCCTGTGTAGTCACAACAACAAATTGCTATAGTGCTTAACTCAAAGTACGCTAAAACAGGGCATTGGACATGTGGATTTATATCTCTGCCTTGGACCAGTAGTTGTTACAGACAAGTCCAAGACCAAGCTTAATAGATGTTAATAAAATACAATTCTTGCACATCAAACACAATAAGCGGAAGGTTGATATTATCATTTACATTTATCTAACTCTTTCACTCAGTGGTGAGAGTGCATTCATGTCAAAGTGTATTTTCAACAACACTAATTTGTGTTTCAAATTCATGTTTGAGGGATCATTGGTTTTGGAGTAAAATCTTACGTGGAAATTGGATTTCGACTAGTGCAATGAAGGCAGAATTGCACTTGCCTAAAAATGTTTGTAGTCCCATGCCCTACGCTAAAATGCCAAAATTTAGATTTATGGAAATATAAAAACAAATCCTTAAAGATGAAATTGCTGAATCGAGGAAATACGGAAATTTGCGTCCAAATAATATAATTAAATGGCAGAAATCCATGCAAAAAATGGAATTGCTAACTTCCCGAAATACAAAAACTTATTCTGAAAAGAAAGTAGGCCTATTGAATTACGGAAGCACGAAAAAAAAAACAACTTAACAAGTATGGAAATCAAAAAAAAATACGGAAATTTACGGAACGTGATAAGAAACTGAAAGTAAAACACCGAGATGAACAAAATTACCGGTAGATATAATTGAACTAATTAATACAAAGTAGGCCAAAGATCAATCATTCAATTTATACATATTTCTATATTTATTTCATTTCCAGAAATCAGTCAATGTTTTTCATATTTCCTTTAATCTGCATTTCCGTTTTAGGGTTGCCATCTAACACAGCTTATCTACATGTAAAGGCACGGTATTCAGGTACCGGTAGCTTACCTTATATTTATTTCGTCTTCCACCCAAGCACGATACTTTGGGACACTTGTTCTTTTTTCTGCCAGGCATGGTCGTGAACACCGCTTTCTCGCACTTTGCTCTCTAGAATCCGTTTTACGTTTTTAGTACCAGAAAGCTGCTCCACAAAATTGTCTAGATTTTTTTTAGGTAAAACTAAAGCGGCATTTCAAATTCGAATTTACCAAGTTCGTTCGTATAAAATAATATTGTGACGACACTATATTGCAATGACGTCATAATTAATGTCTGCTGTAGCAATACTCTTTGCTATGTGTAATCTAATTTGTGAAGAAAAATTTGAAAAAACTGCAAAGATTTGAAATCAGAAGTTAATTAGGCATGATGACGGTCAGTAGGCTTCTTTACTTGGACAAATTGATCAGGGAGAAACAGTGGTTCCACAATGTTTTTCTGTTTCCTCCACTTAGAAAATTATTTTTTCCAATTTCTTCATTTTAAAAGCATGTTTCTTCTTTGAATTCGCCACAGCTCAAAAAGTGTGCAGTTTTGCATTTTTTTTAAAAGCTTGCATGGCACTTGAAATGCAAAATGCATAGATTTAACAACTGAATGCACGCCGTGAAGAACTGTTTTAAGAAGGGTTCAGGCAGTCGAGACTGTTGTTGAGCCATTAAGGGAATTAGGAAAAGAACAGCAGAAGCGCCTCACTCATTATCCCAGCGCTGGGTTCAGTTCCTGCAAAAGCTTTAAGCAAGCCTTGCTGCAGCTGATGAAGCTGGCCGATCATAAAAACTGGGCAGCAGATTGCTTGGATCAAGTACGGAACAAGGAATGGCGCAACTCCATCAAAAAGTGTGATTCTGTGATCAATCCTGTTGCAAGATAAGAAGGACCATTTCTTGACCGATTACTCTGGGTCGAACTTGATAGACTGCAAACAGTCATTGGTCGTTTCTTTGCGAATATTTAGGTTTAGAGGCTTAACCAGAAGCAAATTTTTTTGGGGGGTGGTCAAAAATATATTGTTAGATTATCTTTTTTGAAGAATATCGTTCAAAGCATAACAATTTTTAACTTAAAATAAACATGAAAAATTTCTTTTGAAATCAACTTTTTAAACGTCGCTATTTTCGGCCCTAAAAAATTTTATACCTTGATCAGAATAATAAAAAATTGGGGGAGAGCAAGACTCTGTGCCCCCTAAATAACCCTATGTATAACTTACAAGTGGAAACTGGCTTCCGCTCCTAGGCCAAAGGCTAGCACAGAACAGCAAACTACACATCGTGTTTTTTCTAGAGTGTTCCATCTACAAAGCATCCAATGGAGTAGATGGTCTGGAAATGTTGGTTACAGATTCTGAAGTTTGGCTTCCTATCATCTGGCCAGTGATCAAATTCGAAAAAGATCAGTTTCAAATAAAATAAAAACCAAAGCTGAGCAGTAAACACATATATGAAAACACTGCCGTCAGAAATGTAAAGCAAATTAAGTACATCAATATGATGTGAGTATTTGAATTAAAAATGCAACAATTTTCATCACAGACAGTAAAAAAGAGCTTTGCACATCCAAGACAGTAATACTTTTTCATAAATTTTAGAGTCAAATTTTCTCAAATAAAAATAATTGCTCTTAAGTTGAAATCCTGGAAAGAAGAATGTAGAGTATCATCATTCATGACGCCATTAGATCGTGAATTTTGAACCATTGGTGAAAATTTATCGAAATTATTGAAGAAGGCAATTTTTTAACTATTGCCTGCGAAAATGTGTCAAGGCAGTGATTCCAACCTGTTGAATCTGATATAAACTTTGTCGATCCGATAGCTATAAAATGGTACGGTATAAAAATATTTTCAATGCTGGGAAATAAACAAAGCGTTTCTGGTCTGAGATAGAAGCAAGGACGTTACCAGAAATCACCTTTGCGGTAAATTTTTTCAAAATTATTTAAAAGTTTAAAAGAATAATGTTGACAAAAATTATAATATTCTAATTGAACAATTTTTAGTGTGTTATTAAATTTTTCAAATTACATTTTCAGGTTTTCGCGTTTCGCGATTTTTATGTTGAAGAGCAGTGACTAGGAGGTGCAATTAAAAGTATAAAATAAGGGAGGAAACAAAAATTCAGCCACAACTACACAGTACAGGTTAGTCTGTTGAATTGATGAAAGAGTAATAAACATCACCAACCGGCTTAAGAAACCCTGAAAAACAATTTCAAAAATCGGTGCTTTGCTTATTTGTTTTAGTTTTGGTGGAACCGAGAGTGGCTACGTGCTCAAGCCATTGAAATACATTGCACTTTGTTTAACCATGTCTGATTAAACCTAGTTTCATATTTCGTTCTACAAATTACTTTGGTTGCTAAGTGCTAAGAAAGACATTTGTGGACTTCAGTTTATCAGACTGTGGTATGAATCGGATAAGGAATTAAATTCCACCCATGAAGGTTTATCAACCACAAAGATGACGCTCTGTACACTATACCGTCGCGCTTTTGCAGCTAACACTTTTGAAAAATTAAGCAATTGCAAAATCTTGAAAATTCAAAAATTATTGCGAGCCTATTGAAGGGGTGAGAACAAATTTACAATTTTAAAATGCTAGGAGCAGCGTCTTCCCTTCTAGTTCCACTCATAGCATGATCTCATAGCAACACGATTGCATATATGCGCCATATTGCTTTGAACTAATTATCACCGATCAACAATAAGCATACGTCATCAGGTAGCAACCTCACTGAAGCACGTGACACCCGAAACAATCTCAAAAGGAATAGTTCCAAAATTTCCAAAAATGATAATCAAGTCTATTAAAAAATTGGCTAAAAGAGAGTAAAACAAATCTATTAATCTAGCCGGATGAAAATTGGGAGAAAAAAATATATGTTTTGGTCTTTAAGCTCTTCATTTTATGGATTTACTTTTTTTGGAGATCAATTTTCAAACGTCTAATTTTGAGATCAACATCTAAATTCTTTTAGATCGACCTTTTCTCAGTGTTATACGTGAAAATACCTTCTTTCCTTTATCGCATTCGAGAAATTTGACTGAGCCATTGAAGTACGGGACGTTAGAATATTTCCCTCTAAAATGAAGTCCCTTATGGCAACTCCCACATAAAAGTACCACTTGGCAAAAGTCATATTTTTAAATTTATTAGTTCCCGCTTACACGACAAATTGAAATTATTCTTTATTTAAAAATATCCATTGCATCGAATAGATGTAAACAAAGCAAATTATAGCAAGAACAAGTCCTAAATATGACTCATTCAATACTAAATGAAAATATCATATGATCCAGAAATCACGCTGCTGTGATATGATCATGGAGCATGTACAACATCAATTCTCCTGCATCTGCTGGAACCATGTGACCTGCCTTCAAAACCCACCAAAACTCAAAGTTGTCGACTCTCTTCGAAAATCCACCAGTGTCCTCACCTTAAAAGAATTTTCATCACAGCAAAATTTATGGCTTCTGCATCGTGTAGTTTCCACCGGAAAGAATTTCGCGGACCAGCAGAGGGCGACGACCCTCTGCTGGTCCGCGACGTTTTATTCAGGTGGGACGAGAATAGATCTGCCAAACAAAGGTCCTTCAGTTGCGAAGTAAATGAAAAACAGGCCTGCACGACCGAATTCGGTAAGCCAATTGCTTTTGTTCAATTGCTCTCCGAAAACACGTCTTTGAGATGGTGCCTCCTCCCCTTGAGCAATATCAGTAAAAGTAAGTCGTATGCTGAAAAATTCGGCAAGATGTGAATTTAGTTGTGTTTGCAGAGAAAAGGCAAAACAATGTTTCTTCTTAGTTAACAGCACACACCAAACCTCCTCTAAAACATGAAGTTGTAAACGATATGTAGCCCAGTAAATTATTGTTTAAATAGACAAAAAATTATTTGCACTTGTTTATAAAATTTAACAAGCAATATATGTAATCCTGTTGTAATCATTTCAGTACAGCTGTTGCGCAAATCTGTTCATTTTTTATTGATTTTTGTTTATCTTTTGGGCACTTACTCTTTTGACTCAGTATATTTTTTTATTTAGTGCAGGAAACGTCTTACCAATAAGCTCTTGTTATTAAATGTTTCCTGATATCGCACAAGCACCGGTTTTATTTGTTACCATAATCTACTCGAGTTTACGTTTTTGTGAGGCAAAAATATTCGCTCCATCACTAAGCAGTGCGCAAGGCCCCGTCACTGCTCAATTATGAAGCTAATCGTAGCAGCATTTTAATGTTTAAAAAAGCTCCATCGATTGCAGAAAAGTTTTCTCAGGCAAGATTTTTAGTGACGTCTGCAGCAGGAGTGTAAATTAAGAACAGAAATAAATGCCGCCGTAACACAAATTTTTAGCCACTCCAGTTTAAATTGTATCATATATTTTACTGTTTATCACTCCTCCCTGAATTTATTTTGACTCCTATGTCAATTTTGGTTCTGATGCAGATTATACAAAGAACAATATGATCTTATAGAAAAGTTATAATATTTTTGAAATATCGAACGTTATAGTTTTGCCTAGAACAACCAGCTTGCAATCAAAAAATCTTACCGCTGTACGCGTAACGTGGTGTCCAATCCTTGGCCATAAACGTACCAAGTTGTGGCCATTTCATCCGCTTCACCCATAATTCTTGGCCTGTAATGAATAACCCTCAATATTTTCTTTATGTAATAATGTTAAATTAGAAAACAAATCAAAACTTGCGGCTATGGACAGTTGCTGATTCAAAAAGGGATAAATAACACCAACTGTCAACCTTAATTCTCAAAAAGTGGCTGGTCTAAACCAGTAATCCTTTACGATTTTGCCTATCATGGCTTTCGAGGTTTCCTAGAAATATATTTTGAAAATGTTTTCCTGAATATATTTTCCACATACGTCACTATCTTAAGCTGCTAAAAATCAACGACCACTGACCAGGGGTGTCAACAATCAAATCCAGATGTCCGTTGTAGACCAAGACTTTTATTCCAGTTTCCACCAGTTCATCCACTATATCAATGACTGGTTTCATGAAGTCACCAGCCTGGGCCTCGAAAACCGCATTAGATTGACCTCCCCAAGTCACCTCCTCAGGGATGCCCAAATAATCTTTGACTTCCCCATTCATGAGCTCAGTCAATGGATCGCCTTGGTAAGTATCCACGTTCAAAGCATAACCCGCAACTGTAAATCAAAAATACCTGTTAAAATAAACAGATTGACGAAATATTGTGATAACACATTGAGCAAAGGGCCAGAAGTCCATTTAGAATTGCATTAATCCATTTTTAAATTAGGCGCAATATAATAGTTTTAAAACAGAGCTACAAGAGGTAACCTTCTTTATGAAGGTTTGTATTTTCAGATATAGTTGCTGTATTTTTAAGTATATTTAGTAATAGCGGTCCTTTGCCATGAGCAGAGCGAAAGACCCAAAACGACCCAGTACCGATCCAGGAAGGGTTGGGTGCCAGGAAGTCCGGGATCAATTCAGGGAGGACAAGGGCCCATCGGAATTGTTTCAGCCTTCCGCCTACTCTATGGTAAGTGGCCATAATCATTAATCTTTTTTGAATCAGATCATTTAACGCATGAGATGACGTTTTTTGGAAAAAGGGAAAGGGAACTTTAAATAATGGTGTTTTGTGTATGTACAGTAGAGCTCACGAGGGAGTCCATGAAGTAGTTCAGACCCGGGCATGGAATTTTTAGGTGGCCCGCGATCAATCCAAGAAAGATAGGATGCACTCCCTTCTAGAAGAAAAGGACCACAATATTTGTCATTAAAAAAGTCTTTTGCGTTAAAAAGTAAGTCAGTTTGAATTTTTGTTTTAAAATAAAGGGCATTTACTTTTAAACTGATCCCCAAAAAATTGTCTTCAACTGACAAATTGGTCAATTTTTAGAAGTTTATTTCTAAATAAAATTTAGTACAAAAAGTGTTCTACAAACCCTTAAATTTTATATCGGATCCTGGTCAGAATTTTAAGGTCCTTGTTGCTATAAGCAATGGTCAGAAATCCAAGCATAAATCTAATATTTCACTGAAACTATGATGTCACAACAGATAGCAGTACTAAATAGGGCAAGTACATCTCAATGGATTGTGCAAACAGCATTGTTATTAGGTGCGAACAAATGTTTTTCTGAAGCGCTAAAACGTTGCAAAGGCCTTTGTTCAAAATGGAACTAGCCTTCACACACTCAAAAATGTGGCGGCTGATCCAATATGGCTTGATAAGAGTATAATTTTCTTTATCTATTCCACTTTCACAGAAAACCTTTGTGATAAAAAATAAAGCTACAGGTTCGAAGCACAGCTGGTGCTTGGTCGCCACTACGGTCCAGCTGACACAGTGAAGTTTCAATAGTAGGTAAACAGCGACTAGACTAATCATAAAATTTGCCAGAGCAACAGATACTAATACGGCAAGCCGCGAAAGCAGAGCTAATCTTTCCGAAATGATTTGCCTTACCGAGTTCTCTTGGTAGAAGATGAGATAAAGCCTTCAATCTGCGACGGAAAGTGCCGTCAGGGTGATGAGGAAATAAAATGTTGTAGAAATCAACAAAATCTGTGTTTTTCATTATCTAAAAATTCATAGTATGATTGAGGTTGATACGGGTATGCACGCAACTAAAACTTTTGTCTGGGAAAGAGGTGTTCCGCAACAGAAGTAACGTTCTAACTCAAAGACAGTATTTCATGATCAAGGCGACGTAGTGTACTACTCAATCAACTTGTGTGACTGCAACTTTACTGAGACGTTGCTAATTCAGTACCAAATATCTAATCGTCCAGCTGTAGTTCCACATCACTTTTTGTTTAAAACAACAAGAAATATATTGATAAAAAATCTAGCCTCAACTGCACGACCAACTACAACAAATTTCAGTTTCATTCGGCCGTTACGGCTTCCAACAACAAAGAATTACGCCCTGAATGAAATATTTATCTCCTTTAATTGCCCGTTGAATACAAAAGTGAAAAATCTTAAGCGGAAACCTATGGAATGCTGCTAAGATAAAAATGCTGCCACACAAAGAATGGCTTAGCGAAAGTTGCAATGGCATAGACTCCCTTTATTCAAAATAAATTCACCGATTTCCTCTTTGCAAAGTTTTTAATTTTGGATCCTTGTTGTAAGAGGGACTGGTTGCTCTTTCCTTTTTCGCAACATTGGCAGTTTAATTTTTTTAGTATGGCTAATCCAAACTACGTCACGCACAAATTTTTCATGCCAGCTTACCACTACTTCCGTCCAGCTCCACAAGTTGGTAGCTCGTTCCCATTCTCCATTATCCACAGCATCCTGTGTTGCTTGAGCTGCTTTGTTCACTTCGGCAAGACCTTGATCATCAAGCAAACCCTGCTCGATGAAAAAAGTGTTGAGGTTTATTTGCAGTGGACACGGATTGACTGCAAAACGGCAAATGCAGAACAAAAGTAATAGCTTCGATTGTAAAATTTCTACATCTGCCGTTTCTGCCTCTACCAAAAAGCAGGTCTAGGCAATCAAGTTTTAGCCAAAAAGCTGAAGATGTTGTAAATGCTATCAGTATCAGACAAGCACTTCTTTACGTCTAGTTGCCAGCCTGCTTTTTCGGCTTGTGCTTAGTGGCTTTTGATCCTGTTTGACAAATCATTTGACGATAAAAAGATCGGTACAGGATACAAAACTGAAACAGACATACAAACATCAACTCAACAGAACCCTCGAAACTGACTAGTCAACTTCCTGAAGACAAACGTTAAACGATATCCAAATCAATAATATACTATATGGTTGCGACATGTTTCAAACGAGCTGAAATTACGGTCTTGACTGACTTTAAAGATGTTTTGAAAATGGCATCAGTCTTGAAGCTTGACCGAACGATTGTGACTGGCCTTGTTTTGAGATTACCTTGCCTCTACAAATCAATTTTGAAAATATCAGCCAATTCTATGCTCCAACCAATTTTTCGTTTAGTAGGTAACAGAACTTATAGTTCATCCGATATGTAAGCCCAACACTTCAACTTTCAACGCATTGAATATCACTTTCAGGAAAAAAGCAATTATAGCAGTTGAAAAGTGGATAAAGCTAGGAAACAATAAATAATCAAAGTACATATTTTGTCCATTGCTTAATGTCAGAAAACTCCCTAGAATTATTGCCAGATGACATTGCTTAGTAGAGAATTAGGGCTATTTGAATGATCTATTTGGCCTTTTGCTCTTTGTTTTGTAGAAAAAAGATCGTCCTTACATGATGAACTTTGAACAATACAAATTGTCATGATTCTGCACAAGCTTATCAGAAAGCAATATCAAACAAATAAAGTTAAGCGTTCCGTTGCTGACACCACTTAAACAGTTAAACAAACAATATTGATCAACCAACAATTGATACGCAATAATCTCAGTTCATTCTTAGCAACTGTGCGCAATGATCTTAATTGGAATAATCTCAGTTCATTTTAAGCAACTGTGCGCTGTTGTCAGAAATACTGAATGACGCAATCTTACGTCATACTCAAGCAAGGGCATGTATATTGGCACTAACGAATTTCCAACTCTTTATTAGTGCGAGCCATCAATTTCTGTGCCGTCGTTTTGTGCCTATTGCGTCCACAAGCTCTCAAAAATTTTGATAACTACTTAAATATACGGAATCATATTTACGCTTCTTAATTTTGATTAAACTTGTAAGATTGTGCAAAAAAGTCACAAGGAAATTTTGAGGCCTCTGGGACAGAATGCTTGAAGTAAATATTGTCCCCTTTCTGTAGCCTACCTATTAGCTGGAAGGCATTCGCAAACCACGATTGCTAGATGCTAATCAGTGGCGTAATAGGAAGAAAAGGAGGTCTGTCTAGGCGACAGAAATCATTTTTTTGGAGAACACTTTAGAGAGCAGGTCATTTTAGGAAACACTTTTGAATTAAGAAAATTTTTTCAAAGGCACCTAGATTGCACAAGCTAAAATATGACCCAGAGTGTAAATTTAGCTTAGCCTAGGTTGTTCGGAGACCGCTGATCTAAGCAATGACAAGATGACCTTGTTAAGTTAAGTTTACGATCACATACACAAGCAACAGCCACTCACAGTCTGGTAGAGATATTCTCCCCATGTATTGACAGAATCCATTGGTGAGATCCAAGCATCTCCTAGACCAACTCCCATCAAGTTCAAGCTCATTGTGCCAGCTTCGATTTCCTGAAGTATCAACAAAAACAATCGAAAGTCGGGCAAAAAGTATACTTATTGGATGATAGTGCCGTTCCATGGTAACCATGGTCGTACATTTTATTCTCTCTCTGGAGGTGGCTGCGTTTCTGTTCTTGCAGAACAGATTTTTTAAATTTGTTTTTCTGTCCCGATCTCACTTGAATTCTACAACAATTTCTGACCTCTGAACAAGAAGTATTTTGCCATCGCTTTCTTTATATCATGATGCAACGAAATTTAGAGTAAAACTAAATAATTTAGAGCAAAACTGAATCTTTTTATTCTGCTAATGAGTGGTATCCACACAAATTGCTCAGGTATCATTTTTATTTAAGCTAATGTTTCGTCAGAAAGAGCGGCATACGTCTGGTGAAATTTTGGCGTAAAATAAAGAGGCAACATAATTTTTGTGGTAACAACTTACTAGCAAAACGAAGAGAGACAGAATTTTGTTTTTATTTGGATGCCCGATGAAGAGCTTCATCATTATTTTGGATAGTTTTTACAAGACACAATGCAATAAAAAATAAACCAAGCAAACTCAAGTAATTCAATTGTGTTGAATTATAAAAGTGTAAGACACTAGCTTACTGGTACTCAGGATTTTTAAGGAAGCGGGAGGGGACGAACGCAAATTAACCTGATTTTTTGTTGAGCTGTCAATGCCAATTGAAGGACATGGCAAAATGTCCTATCTGCAAACATGCTTGTGGTTTACACGCTTCTTTATGAATTTTGATACTAAGGAAAATCTGAAAAGTAGGCTGTATTTTGTGAGCACTATTCACCGATCAAACGGATTTGTTAGGCTAACTCCAACATTGATCTGAAGCATTACTGGCGCGATCTTGTATCCATGAAAAGCAAATATGCTGAGCATCAATGGAACGCGAAATTTCTAAGCAGCATGAATGCATGAAGCTTTTTCGGATTACGCCTACTACCGTCAGCAAGTAGATTGACTGAATTCAAAGCAGACTTTTGTACGAACACCACAGAGTATGTGCTGTAGTAAAGAGCACCTTCGTGAGATCAAAATAGGTAACAAAAATGAGATATTTAGTTTCTCCATGAAAAGTCAAAGCTGAAAACAGCCTACTTTGCTAAGTTCAAGAGCAGTAGCAGCCGCCATCTTTCCTCCATATGATTCACAGAAGATGTAAAAAGGATTTGACTGCAAAACAATATAAAATGAAATTATAACTAAGCATTGCAAAGACTTAATGCTGTAAAGCAGAGAAAAAGTGCACTAGACTTTTTAATAATTTTATTTTTTTGTAAAACACTGATTAAACACAGGAAACAGAAAGAAAAAACAACTAAGTTTAAATCATATTTTAAGTTTTATAGAAAGCTGCTTTTTGTAGTGTGTATATCAGCCACACTGTTTTTCACTATCGTCGTCTTGTAAAATCTTATTTTTGACATCGTAATGAATTTATTTTTCCTTTCAAATTCCACAATATTCTTGTTTTTTGGCTTTATTCTTTCTTTATACGCCCCTTGCAATATTGTTTCCACATCTTAGACCAGGTCACCTTGTCAAAATCTTTGTAAGTTACCTGCAACTCTGGGTGTTTGGCGTAGAAACCTTTGAGAAGAGCGACCATGTCCGTTGCTATTTGTTGAATATCTGTGGTGTAGGCACTGGAGTCAGTGACGTAGCTGAAGAAAGATGTAGTAAGTAATTGAATAGAAGTAAAAAACCTCGGGTCTCGCTTAGAACAAGAGATTTTTGTTTCTCCTTGGAATGAAAAGAAACATCGTTTTGCCGCTCATCGACCTCTGAACATTTTTCTAGTTTTAAGAACGAAGCCTCAGCAATATTAACCTGACATATCCCTCAGTTTGATTGGTGGGTTATTAAAAACATAACCCGACATTTTGCCAGCAATCTCACTGGCTACATTTGGGTATAGGCGTAAGACTAAACAAACATAAAAAATCAAACTGTTCGCACGGACTTCTTTCCAAAGCTCAAGCAGTTTATTGAACAGCAATCTTAGCCTGCTTGGCTTAAAGCAAATTCACGATTGAATTGCAACTATTTTATTATGACAAGCAAGTTTTCACAGTGGTGTATGATTAGCATTTTTACTTGGCTTTAGTAACTCTTAGTTGATAGCCTCGAAAGAATCTTCATTGTTATGCTTTTGTGTCATGATAACCACTGGAACAACCGAAAGGGCTAAGGGGAAAGAGTTCCTTTGAACTCTGCCTCAATAATCATGAAGATCGTTTTTAGGCGAGTCCAATAAAATATGCTTATCAACAAAATTTTTATAGACACCCAAACTTGGTAAACTAGTTTTCCTCCCAATCAATTGCGGTTTAGCGTTTGGTTGTAGCTACCTGTAACCGGATCCGACCGGATTGTCGACAAAAATTGTATGAGCAAGTCCGGTCCAAGAAGTATTGCGGCGGTTCAAGTTGAGATCCAAAGGTCCGCATTCCTCAAAGTTTCCATAGCCAACTCCAGAAGCACCAGGACCACCCTGATAATGATGTTGGAGATACAAAAAAAGGTCGTGCAGCTTTTGCATGGCTGTTGTTCATTTGGAAAGGGAAATCAGAGCAAATATTTTTTACTTGATTTGGCTAAGAGCCGAACAGTTCACGTTCCAAAAGACATAAAAAAGTGATTTGCTGAGTATTTCCTCGAAAAGTGCTTTGTAAAAAGGCAAAATCACAACCAACTAAAATTTTGGGAGAGAGAGGGGCGTGTATAAAAATGTGAAGCAAATTTAGAGGTATTTACAAGAGTAAAACTAACAAGCGTAAGTGACGAATTTACTATGAGAGAGAGTGCTGTGGAATTCAGTCAAAAGATTTTCTTAAATTCTTCATTTGCCCCTGGTTTCATTCCAAAAAAGAAGCAATTGTGGTTCATTTTTCTCTTTTTATAAAATTTTCTTATTTTTTCCCTTTTTCTCCCTTCTCTTTTGTGATATAACTTTTTCCGGTGTGCCATATGTGAGCTTCCAATTACTTGCTGATGCAAATAGAAAGGGCTGAGATTTATGTCAGTCCAAAGACAAGATCAAAACCAGTACATACTATCGCATTTACCTGCAGCCACACCACAACTGGAATTGGCTCGATTTTTTGTAAGAAGTGAGGTTGGAAGGAATCATCCTGGTAGAACAACCACCAGAACATGTGGGCGTTATCACGGACGGTGACGTAACCCCAATCTGATTGAACAGTATCAAGTGGGTGAGTGCTTTTAACATTGCGCGGATGGTTCATGTTCACAACTTGGCCCCATGCTAAGCCTGAAACAAGACAATGTTCCATAAGTTGGAGTACTTACAATTGTTGTGACTGTTGCCAGTAAATTCACAATGACTGTGTCATTGGCCTTTAAAAAGACAAATTGCCTAATTTGTTATGATAGAAATAACACCTGTAAAATAAAGCCTATGATGGAAAAATAGAAGTTGTTCAATTTTTTGAAGGTAAAATGAAATACGAGAAAATAGTCCAAGACCAAAAGTCATAAAAAAAGTACGTTATGCTCACAGAAAAGATAATAGCCCGTTTATATAACTTACCAAGCAAAACCATCAAAATTCCAATTGCTGCTTTCATCTTTGTTACAAAAACTTTATTTGCTTTGAATGCAATACACTACAAGCTAAAAAATCAAAACCGATAGTAGTCATGAAGGGACACACTGCTTCTACTTTACTAACGTTCACGTAAACAATGAAAACTTTGGAAGCCTATAACCAGTGTTCATCTTTAAACAGGAATTGCGGAAAGTAGAAAGAACAAGAAATCGAAGTAACGCTAGAAATTTTAATGGTTAACTGAAATCAAATCAAAAAGAATTCAAGACTGCGAACGAGACAGGAGAAGGTGGATATACCCAAACATGGGTCCTTAACCATAATCGAAAATATTTATGCTGTCTATGCAATTTTTTAAAGAATGACCACTGTTTGAAGATATGGCATTTTGTTCTTTAACTAATTCTTGGTAGGTTTTTTCAGGGAGCAACGAGGATGCTGTTTTCTTATCAAAAGCTTCTCTGGCAGAAAACTTGCCGCATTCAACAAACAAATATCCTAGAAAAACTACAACTCAACTATTCTTCTACCGGCATATAACTCAACTATACTTCTACCTGTTGCTACAATAGCCTACAACCGCTTTTTGAAAGTGTTATTAAATATATGAAAAATTTTGCTTTAAAAAATCTCAAATGCAAAATTTGTTTAATCTGCTTAAGCAAGCAGCTGTGAAGGTTAAGCCCTGTACAACTTTGCTTGCAACCAAGTCTTTGTTGCATATGCATAAGCGTTTTTTATATATCTCACACGGTTTTATCAGTTAGCAAATGTTGACATAATCTCGACTTTGTATCAGAACTAGATCAACTTTTAGACCAATTGATAAGGATTCAAAGCGCCAGGTTTTAGAAGGACTCCGCTCATGATCGTGGAAGGGTGATTTTTGCTCTACTACTGGTTAACCTATTTTGGGGAGGAAGAAAAGGAAGAATGTAGGTTTTTTTAGGTCTAAATTTTCCCGCGTAAAGGCCTTAGTTATCATCTTTTTTCTTACTTATGAAAAGAGGAACACTTATTCTTCATATGAAGAGTCTCAACAAAGCCAATTTCCAATTTTTTTTCTCGCAATTGTGAATGCCAAACGTCCCCTATCAGGATTAGAAGAAAAACAAATAAGATTTAGGACAATTTTTTAACGCTTGGACATTCTTTTATTCGAAGCTGGATAAATTTGTTTTAATTTTTCACGTTGTTTTTTTGTTGAATACAAAGAGGAAGATTTTCATATAGCATTTTTAAAGTCTTCGGCGTAAAACAGCAAAAGAAATAAGCCCAATCAAAGAAATGCACAGCGGTTGCTTTTAACACTCCATCACCATGGATTTTTGACACCTGTTTTTAGCAGCCTCGGCCTTAATGAAACCAGTTTAAATACCGTTTCAAAAAAGTGTTTCCGGGTTGCAAGCCTGTCGAGAAAATTGAACTGGCATAAAAGCAAAATGTGGATAATGGGTCAAGAACCACTGGTGTAGGGGAAAGCAGTCTACCTAGAAACAGTCATGAATGCATATTGGAAATTGGTTCTTAGTGCGTTCGAGTCGGTTGAAGCGCCATCCAGGGGCGATGGTGATCGCGTGATCAATTGGTTATTAGTTCAAATTTCATGGTGTATGTGTTGCCTCTTTGGGAAATACGCTCTGCCAGCAGTAGTGTTAACTCGAAAGTAAAGCTATCAATTACCGACAAAAAGTTCTCAAGTTTGCGGAACGAGCGGAGCATATAAATCTCGACCCAAATATGCACCACTTGCATTAGACGTCACATGGAATTTTGAACCACATTTTCGATGACTAATGACATTGAGCTCGATAATATTATTGTTTATTTTCAGTTAAATACAACAGCGATTGTATTCAAGTCAGGCACAAAACATTACTTTTAATTGCTGGCTTCAGCATATTTTTTGTAATATCAAATATTTTTTTCAGCATATTTTTTGATAGCTAGACCGTATCTAAAAGCGGGAGAATTTTTACGAAATGTTTGAAAGCCTAAAAAACCTTGCGGGCGTCTGCAGATTATGTTCTAGTAGAATTTGACTTTAAATTGATTTATCTCAGTCACATTCGTCAGCAATTGTAAAAAGTGGACATGTTCACAGTGACGTGATAAAGAAAGAGTAAAGCAGCTGTCCAACCACAGGCACCTAACACAAGGCCATATTCTGGTAGAATGAGGGAGATTCTGCCCTTTTTTCGAAATGAATATCAGAAACATTATTTTTTTCAAAATATTCTCGCTGTGCTACTTCTTAGTCTTTTCTTGAAAAATTTGTTCTTCCATCGGGTGAAAACTTCCTGTCTCCCAAACCCAATACAAAAAATGCTTTGTTTTGTAAAGCAGTATTTCCAGCAAAACAAAATTTTGTAAGTGATTTGAGAATACATGTTCGTTTTAAACCTTCTGGAAATTTTTGCCCTTTTAATTTTTCTTCTAAATGTACCCCTGGTCATAGCATATCTTATTAATCATGATGCGTTTACTGAGTTACAAGTGCTCTGTAGAAAGCAGCTGAGTTATTTCATATCGTCGGTCAATGTTCATTGATCGTTCTGCATTAAAGAGTTAAGATAATTTGGCGGCAATCCTGTTAGTACACAACAGCTTAAGGCGCTTCTGCACATTTTCATATTGGCTAGACGACGCCATCTACCGATTTCAAGAGCCGATCCATTTTGAAAATGGTAAGAATTTCTAGAAGACAAGAGAGCAGATGAAGTTTGAAGGTCTTCTTCCAGATTGGCAGATTCAGTGGAATCGGATCCACCCATAAAGCTCTGATGTTCCTCGATGACGGGCTGAATTCCATGTAGTAAACATAAGTCGCATTCACAAGCTCCGTCATAAAAACATTCGACGTCAGAGCAAGTTGAATTGCCATTAAAACCTCCCATAACAACAAGCTTGTTCTCAATAACGCAAGCAGTGAAATTGGACCTGTAACAAAAAAATGCAGTTTTTCAGCTTTATTTTTTGACTGAGTTTTGCGTAGTTGGTGAGACGGATGGCTAACAGCAGTCAACCTGCTTTTGCGTCAGACGTTGAAATTAGTAAGCAATGTCATTATTTTTAAAACAAAAACAGAAGTCGTTTACGAAGGAGATTTTACAACCTATCTAATGAGCAAGATTGCCGATGATAAAATACAACAGCCTATGTTTTTCAGATTTCTGAAAAACTTATTCTAATGCATAATTTCAAGAGCTTTACTGATTAATGCCTTCTTTCAAAATAGATCCTCAGTGGACAATAAATAATTTTGTTCTGTTTAATACGTTCGCCATCGTGAGCTGTGAAAAAATAGCATTTGATGCGTTGACTGAAAGCAAGCTCGTGGAAATGACTTTTACGACAATTTGATTGGTTGGCTGCAAAGTCTGTGATCGGAAATGCACCGAGCGATTAGTAGGAGCTGTGGCGCGTATGTGAAACTAAACAAAAACTCATAAAGCATAGCTGAGACCGCCACACTTGTGGGACATGTACCAGGCTCGCTGTGGTGGATGGTCTGCCAGTACTCTGCGAAGCCGTATCACTCGTGAATGAGTCCTGATAGGTCAAAACAGTGTCACTGTCTGCAGTTTGCTAAGTGCATCGCTAGCCTCTTGCATTACTATAAGAGCTTGTAAACAAAAATTGTTTCGTGCTTGATCGAAAAAAATTGTTACAGTAAACAGAAGATATAAACGTATGATTCGTATTTCCTACCTAATTTGCATTATTTTTCTTACCTTTTCGTTAACATTGGCTTCAACATTTTCCATTGATTTGCATCTGGGTCGTATACTTCTACGGATTTGAGGCGATTGTGGCCGTCGTAGCCCCCAAGGACCACGACTCGACCCCTGTATGCGACCACAGAAACACCAGATCGTGCGACCGCCATGCGAGGCACACGAGTCCACTGATCTGAGTCGACATCGAAACACTCCACAGAAAAGACGCATTCCTCACCTGTGAATCCGCCGGCTACGTAAACACGACGACCCAAGCTGCATCCGCCTGAAATGCATGGAATTGATTGCGAAAGGGAGGGAAGTACTATAGTGAAATATAACCGAAGGTAATGTAAATTAGCCTTTGCAATAAAGACATGGAAGTCGCATGTGACAAAACCTAGCTCAATAATAGCTTTAAGTCTTATCACATCACAGCCTCTTTTTTGGCGTAAAACCAGAATGAGATTTGCAAATATGAGATTTGTTTTTTGCATGCCATCATGACTTCACTATGCTTTAGAGAGTTACCCGTAGCAAAGCTAAAACTAGCCAAAGGAAAATAGCCCTCATTTTTTTAAATTTTCGTTGCTCCCTTATTGTTTAACTCTATTCTGTATTTTACTGGATGTAGTAGCATTACATGGCACAATCAAAAAATTTTAACAACAAAGCTCTCAAACCGTGTAAAAAGGGAACAAATAGTCAATAGCTTGGCGTATTGACTGAAAGATAACTTGATAACTAACAATAATTGATAACTTTTTATGAGCCGTTTTTAAGATTTCTACAATTTGTAAGTTTTTCTGGTGGATACTACGCTTGCTAAATATTTGGTCTTGGCCACACCTGCATCACTTCGTCGTTCATTCATGTCCGGAAGTTGCTTCCACACGTTTCTTGAAGGATAAAACTTTTCCGCTGACTTTAATCGAGCCGCTTCTGATCCGTCTGATCCACCAAACGCGTAAATGCATCCGTCAAGAAGTGCAACTCCAACATAGCACCGTCTACAGAAAAAAAAGCTTCAGCTCATTTCAATTTAAATCCGAACAGTAGCAGCGTTCAGAAATTCAGAAGCATATGGTTTAGTGATATGAAATTTCGTAAGCGGAAAGTAATAAAACTCGGAAATTCTGTAGAAATCCACGGACTAGCCCCACTCTAATTGTAATCCAAACTCCAGTACCAAACCTAACCCTATCCTTAATTCTAACTCCAATCAACCTAAATCCTAACCCTCACCAAATATGCTGATCGACGCTGGGGATTTTCCTGTTTCAGCAAAATTTAAGTCTATGAAAAACTTTCTGCGGATTTCCGCGTTTTAGCATCTTCCTTTATAAGCATCATTGATGCTGTTGTTGTTATCAAACCCTTTTCGAGGGATCGGGGTCGGAAGACCCTGGAGCTCTAGAAGCTAGGCAACGCCCCAGAGGTCGTAAAAAGGATAAGAGTCGCCGAAGAACGAGCGGCGCAAAGAGCTCGTAGCTGGATAGAGTCAGACTGACTCACATGGGGGTAAAAACGCCTCAGTGAGGAGAAGTGAAATAGAAGAGGACAGGAGGCAGCCGGTGACGGCGCGACTAGCCGCTCGGTGAAGACGTTACTACTTGTTTACATTAGTAACCAGGGATGGCCTTGAGGTGGGCAAACTGGGCAACTGCCAAGGCCCCCCGAAACTTTAAGGGCCCCCCATACTCAACATTAGTGCATCATCATGATTGAACTAGCTTTTTCAATGTGAACACTATTATCACTCTGTGGACTTGATCAGTTTTACAAAACTTTAAAAGCATGCCTATTGCCTATACACCATGAGTTGTAGAAATTTGTTGAAATAGATATTTATAGGTAATAGCAATATTTTTAATTTATTTGTTCCTGCGCATTTCCAAAGTTTGCTTTTCTCTCGCAAGTTTTTTTTGCTATTTTGTTAAATTTAAGCCCAAAATATTGTTTTTGTTTATTGCACCGATGTAAGGATGCTACTGGTATTTGTCAAATGTTTATGTATTGTTGCTCCATGCATTTTTGCAATTCAAATCCGCATGGCCGTATTAAAATGTGTTTTTCCAGGCCCCCAAAGCCTAGGGTCATTACTGTTAGTAACGCAAAGGAAATCATACGAGTAAAGCATAAGTGAGAAGGGGCCGAAGAAAAGCTTTGTACAACACAAGATGGATTCCTCTGAGGGTCACATAAGTAAACAGAGATCCTGCCTAAGGCTACGGAACGAGAAGAAAGTGGGCTTCAGCAAAAATACGTGCTTAGAAAAGCAAAGAGTGCTGTCGAAGGTGACCCCAAGAAAAGTTGAAGTGGGCTTAAAGAGGAGGAGGAAGTTGAATAAAAAGGAAGAGAAATTGGAGGTTTGCTTGGTGGGAATTCACTGAGAAAAAAAGGCCTCACATTTGCTCCCATTGAGAGAAAGACACCAGTACTCTGACCAGCCCTCCAGTCAAATTATCGCTTTTTGTGCAGTTTTCACCGCAGCAGGAACCGAGGGGGCCTACGACCAAATGGCCAGATCGTCAGCATAAAGAGAGCAGCTGATGGAAGAAAGCAGAGAAGCAGAGAGATTATTAAAGAAGCGAGTGAAAAACATCGATCTTTGCGAAACATCTCGGCGATGCGAAAGAAGCGACTTTTGTGATTTTGAAAAACCGCGCAAGCATCCTGTCAGAACGGAAACATCGAGCGTAAGGAGCACAGCAAAGAGGGAGGTCAGCCAAAATCAATTTATGGAAAAAGGGCTGGATGCCAGATAGAGTTGAAAGCTTTAGAGAAGTCGATCGTGGCAAGAATTGTCCGATAAACTGGCTAGGTTTGTTAAAATCATCCAAAATGGACTGCAAAAAAAACAGATTTTTATCGAGGGTAGACGGTCCTGGGCGGAAATTGGCCTGGCCGAAGGAGAGAATGAAGTTAAACTGCAGAAAGAAGAGCAGACGAGATAGGATGATGCGTTCAAAATGCTTTGAGATGCAGAAGATGAGAAAGATAGGCCGGAAGGAACCAAGAGAGTCAAGAGGCTTTCCCATTCTAAAGATGAAAATAAAGAGAAAATATCTTGCAGATGGAAAAAGAAATATAAGCATCAGAAAAAGTTTAAAATATGAAGAAGAGAATTCATGCCCAAGCGAGGAAGATACTCCAGCATGGGATAAGCAACTTTGACTTGGCCAGTGGCAGTGAACAAGCAGAAGTTTGTGGCAGCCGTGAGAAATTCAGTGGAAGAGAAGGGATAGTAGAAAGAGGCAAAACATTTCTCAAGGTATGTGGCCAGTAAGAACTCGGGCGGGTAGCCTCTGGCTCTGCTAGGCAAGGAATTCGGATGGAAAACGGAAAAGTGAGATCTCAGGTAGTTGGCGTACACCGATGCTTGCTCTCTGGGAAAGGAACAGTTATGAAAGTTAAGATAGGAAGAAAATGAGGAAGAAGAGCCTGCGAAAGAAGGGGAAAAGAGAAGATATTGGTTTAAGGTCAAATTTAGGAGAGAGACAAGCATGTCACCTGTCATTACTCAGCCTTGGCCTTGGTCATAACAGACGTACCATTTCAAGAGAAAGAGACGCAAGCCTGTCAGTCATCATCTCCTCAATATGCCGCAGCAGAATACTTACGTTTTTTACCGCTTCTTTCACTTCAGGAGACCATCAGGCTTGGGGTTGACAATACTAGAACATCGAGCCTATATTCGCTTAGAAATTACCGGTACTGCTGGCTTAACAGATGGCAAAAAAATGAAACCAAACAGAGAATGTTGTGGAGGAAAAATAAACTTTCGACGAGATAACTGTGATCATTTCTATAAGATAAGGCTTATCGCTACACAGGTTGATTCAGCACTCGTTGTAGCGTAGGCTAAAGCACACAGTACCTTCTTATGAGTTGCAAACTCAAAAAGCGGAAGATAACACAAAAAAAATTATCTAATCTACAGAGAAAGTATCATTGATCTCTGCGTGTGATCAATGGAAAATATCGCTCTTTTCAGGGCAACGAATTGATCGAGGGGATTTTGTCAAGATAGGTATTCAAAATTTGAAACGCGCAAGCTAAATAAAATATGATGGAAAGCATGTGGTTGCTGGAAGATGGATAGCATATTAGCAACATCCCTTAATAGACAAAAAAACTGACAGAAAGCTATTGAATATTATTGTTCTACCCACCTACAATGCATTCCACACATCTCCTGCCACTGACATCTTGCCATGTCATAGCGATCACAGGAATTATACGTGTTGTGCCCGTCATAACCACCGATGACGTACATGTATCCGGCATGGTATAGCACTGAGTGATAAGCGCGAGGCCGCTGTAAAAAATACAGTTGCTTAAATTTAAGATTGCACTGCTGAGAAGGTTAAATGAGTGAATGCCAGCTTAACAAAAACTGCAGCTACTTTTTTAAAAGTTGTACTGAGGTATAAATTGAACGATATTTTCATACTCCAATCACTACTAAAATATCTTAATTGTTCAGACTGCTTTAAAGTTTAAGTATTGGGGAGACAGTTTATTTCCACTATAAGCACTGGAACCGAATATGGGGTCGAAGATGTAATGTAGTGCGCATCCCTGCTTGGCGCTCAGCATAAAAAAGGGATAGTGTGGAGAACAAGCCGGCAAGCTTGTTTGTTGTGTCCTTGGGCAAGGCACTTAACGGAACGCCTCCACCTTTATGTGGCAGACAGGTGGCCCACCCGTACTCTTGGGTACCCACCAGTGGCAGTCCGCCTTGTTGGTGGTGGGACTATTAGTCACTCAAGACTGGTTCGAAATGGCTGCCATCTTTACCCTAGCCTAATTTTAATTAGGTTGACGGCATGAACCTGAATTACCGTTCATGCCGTACCTTCATCTCGAGGAAGAGCACGGGTAACCACAAACAAACAACAAACAAGATGTAATGTGCCCTACCCAAGGGTACAAACAGCCCTTCATCTCTTCCTTTAAGAGCGTAATTACCTGTTGTTACTGTAGATACTGAAAATGTATCTCAACTTGTAGCAGGGTTGCGAAGTCCCAAAAGAATATTAAAACTACCTTTTTTTGCTTTGAATATTTATTTTTAAGGCGTTTGGAAGATAAAAGAGCCTTTTTTCTTTCTTTATTAACCACTTTTTTACTTTCTTCTTTTCAGACAAAAGATGGAGTTGTTAATGGCGTTATTGTTACTACCCTACACCTTTCTCGAGAGGGGGTCGTAGTCGGAGATCATAGAGTCCCTAGAACCAAGCGACTCCCAACAGCCTAGATCAGAAGCTACAAATAAAGGAAAGCTTTGCCATACAAATTGTGTTCATTCCAAGTCTGTCTAATTTCACCTGATACCAACACAGAAGTGCATTGCGAAGAGCTTTTGGCTCGGCATTTTTTTCAAAGCAATTTCAATATTTTGTGCCATCAGTTCAACACAGTAGTACAATATTGCTTCCAAGGCGTGCTTACCTGCAAAATCGGTGGTAAAGACTTATTGGTGGGCCTCCACTTCTTGCTTCGGGGCTCATATATTTCTGCCGAATTAGAAGGGCTGTCCTCGCACCAGCCCCCAACAACTAAAATTAAGCTTCTTGGGAAACGTGGAGTTGACCATTTTCTAAACAGTTCACCACGATGGGAAGGGGAAACAAGAAAATTACCATTGAGGTCACGCTTGGTTGAAGATGGTGGAGAACGATCAGATCGGAATTTACCTTGTTCTAATTGCTCGCTGACATAGTCAATGAAGCGTCTACAGATATCACATAAACAAAAATCAACTTATTGGCATGAAAATGTCAATGCGTTGAAGTCCATGGTCTGGATTTCAATTCCACCTTAAACCCCTTCAATATTCATTAGTGATAGCATCCTGAATTGTTATCATATGCAGGCTAATGCGAATGAAAATGTTTGGTGGTGGACATATGGTCATATATCGCTGCAGTAACGCCTAAACCGTTCTTTTTGTTGTTGTACTACTCCTCTTCTTTCTTGGGAAGAAGCCAATCACGATCAGATTAGGGAGAGTAGGATTGGTTTCAAACAAGAGACGTGTGCCTATGATAGGTCAGTAGCACACGGCCAAATCAACGGACCGATGTTAGTGGGCGCAACTTGCAACATGCTGAATCAACTATTCTTACTTGGTAAAATTTGGCAAACACTAACTTCGTACACAATGCATAAAAAGCGGAAATGGTGCAGCTGACTTTGCAGCCTCGCTTGTGTGACTGGAAATCATCAATCGCGTATCAGCTGCTGAAAGTTCGTTTGAACTGGTTGCATTATTATCAAAAGTAAAGCACAAATGCAAACTTGAATTGCAGTTTCTGGTCTCCTGTCGAAATATGGTTTCGGAGAGCAAAAAACAGAGGAGCACACGATATTTTGCACTAGTCAATATTTTGCGAAATAAAATGGCGCTTCAAATAGCTCACCTGGTGTCTCTACAAAACTGAACCAAGCTATTTTTCTTGACAACATTCTCAACGAAATCATGAGACAAACTGATCCAACGAACAGTAAGGAGAAGTTGAAAAAGGAGTTTGTGGCGTTGGTTTGCGTCAAATCCAATCCATCTGGAAAGAACAATTTACTGGAGCCTATGTGCTAAAAGTAGTTATTGAAGCAAAATACCTAGTGGTATATTGAATCAATAGCAATTCCATTCATATCACATATTAACGCATCAAAAAAATTCATGCTTGGTATTACATATAGATTCTCTTGATACATCGTACAATATGAAGCATGTTAAAACAAGCTAGAAATGGGATTGAAAACCAAATCCACCCCAAGCAGTGGGACAGTGGTCATTAGCTTACACTATAGACATTTAGGGTACTACAGAGCTTAAACTAATTCATGTTTGCGGTTTTTGAACTCACAGAAAAGAAGCTTATAGGTCAACTAAAAAGGACATTTATAAAATAGTCTTAAATAGAGAATATTAACCACATGAGGGACAGTGTTTCGATCAGTACGCTTATAATTGACAATCATTTTAACAAAGGTCATAATCTTTAAAAAAGAACGATTTTTGTCAAACGGCATGTCCGTGTCAAACATTTAGGAGGAGGTTGCAAACTTTTGGATACATTCTTGTCAAGATCAATAAGAGGACTTAGAATGGGCTGTTATGGTTTGCAATGGAAATATGTTGGTAAAGCACTTCCAGCAAACTTGCAATACACAATTTAAAAAACAATTTGCTTGAGCTTTAACTAAAGCAAACTGCATCCTACTCCTCTTCAGTGAAGCCACTTATTTACAGGCTACATTTTGAAAACTAAATTAACTTGTGGAGCCACCATTAATCATGCAACCTGCTTTAAGTCAGTTGTTATGAGAATAGTGTTTTGAAATTCAAAAAGGTTAAGCGGGACTCAAAAATAAGTAAAAACTGCATCATTGGAAAATTAATTTTTCATTGCCTAATAAGTCGTTGGTAGAAACATTTTTATTGTGCGCAAACTCACTTCAAGCAAATTCTATCAATACAAGATAGTTTTGTCTACAGCAGTAGATCTATATCATCACAAAAAGTTCGTTTAAAAAGTCATTTACTACGCCTACTTTACAATAATTCCAAACGTCAACGACTCTTCGCAAACGTTCAACTCAGGATCGTCCAAAAATATTTGCAAATCGCCGGCTGACAAATTCCAGATGCTCTGATATTCTCCACTAGTGGGCGTGCAAGCAATTTCAACGATATGCTTTAATATATAAGCTTTTGTTGAAGACTCCAAGTCATGGCAGTAGTATGTTCTACAAAATAATTTCCGCTAAGATAGTCCGTTGCAGAATATTCCGTTTTGCGGTACTAAAAAACTTGTGCACTTGTCAATATGGAACAACTAGAACCGATTTAAACAATCTGAGGCCTTGAGTGATGAGTTTGATTTAAAGTTAATCTTCGAGAAAAGGTCTTCAGTTTTGCATGAAGGGAAAAACCTGAATTTGAGTATTAATTTTGATAAAAAAAAAACAGAACGCTTTATGTTTGGAAAATTGATCTCAGAAAAATTACCTCACCCGTGCACAAACGGAAAAAAACTAAATTTGAACATCGATTTTGACAAAAAGCAAAAATTTACTTTCAAAAAATCGATCTTGAAAAATATATCTTCACCTTTGGACGATTTGCCTCAATGGAGGTTGTCAGGACTGTAATGCGACCTTTAATAGCGGAAAAGTCGTGCGTTCCTCAACTAGACATATATATCTGCATGGATTTCGGCCTACCTGTATTACGATTCCTGTTTTGTAATAGTAAGCCACCTAACTTAAAGGTTGACCGGGCCAATTTTAGGTTACACGTTGGTTATTATTGAGAAAACTCATTCTGCCAAAAAGTATTTATCGTTAAACATTCTTTTCATATATTCATTTTTCGTGGGGAAAAGATGGTAAACCAATGGAAAACAGTTTGAAGATCTGCACTTTTCTGACACTGATAATCCTTTTAAAGAGCGCTATTTCGAAGAAGTATAAACACTCCCATCTTCCTTCAAAGGACATAAAAATCTTTTACTCAAAATTTCTTTTAAATTTCATCAACTGTATAAAAAACAATTTGTTAAGAGAAAATATGTTCCCTCATTACCGGGATTGTCTTATTTACAGCTATAGTCTCTTAATGGAAATACGAGAAGATCAAAAAAACCTTGAAAAGTCCCATATATCCAAGCAGTTGTTTAAGTTCATTTTCTGCTGCAGAAAACTGAAGCATTCGTGAACGATTTCCTCGATTCCAAGATGATTGGCAGCAATCAGAAGCTCCTTTGTTTCTTTCAGCGAAGTTAAGCTGATCTAAAATCACTGCAACCGATAAAAGACAAAACGATCCAAAAACAAAAATGTTACAAACAATGTCAAAACAAAATATCTTCCAAAGTTTTGCAAAACCCACTGTGGGGAGGCACCGTTGTTCCCACATCTTATAATTAGAAGTGCGCGGTGGGTGATCGCAAAATAGGAAATAACCAGAAAAGGATTTTTGTGCTCAGAGAAAAAGTAAACTTTTTATTTTTTCAGTTAGAGTTTTGACTGAAATTTAAAGTTTTTGTCACTGATCAATCATTTGCCAATTTGTTGTATACAAATATAACTACCATTTGGTAAGGTGCCGTCTGATTCAACTGATCTTCTAATCAGCAGAGATAACTTTCGAAAAAGAAAGCAGGCGTCAATCAACTAAATCTTTATAGATGATTATTTTAAGCAAAGAAAGTATTACGAATTGTAATTATCAGGCAGATTTGTTAATTTACACGTCCAGAAATCACTTTTAAATAATTACTTTCTTTACCCCCATCAAAATTTATACACCCTATGCGTTTCTTCCTTGTAATCACAGCAGCATCGTTTTGATTGAGTCTTGACATGAACACCAGGTTTTAGAGCGGTGGCGCTCAACCTTGCGTTGTCATTACTCACTTCCAGCTTTGACTAAATCTCCGTTTTCGACGAGAAAAATTGAATCGAAATATTTCTACCGCTTCAGCCACGTAATCAATCCACATATAAAAACGTATGACTCATTGCGGTAGTCGTCAGCACGTCAACTCAGGTTGCTTTCAAAAAATAAGGCATCAAGGGTGTGAGTTTGCGACGACTATGCGATCTCAAAACGACACAGCTGTGCATCGCAACGCGAGATTTGGGAATATCTGCTTTAAAATAATTCCGAATTCCCAACTTTCAATCCAAGTTGTTCCTTACTGGCGGGAAATTATCCTCTGGTTTAGAATCTCTGTTTTAGACATGCCTACCAGTCATTATTTCCACTTTTATGAGAATTACTTACAAAATTGTCGTCTGCTTAATTTAGCTCGATGCTGCTTCTATTTTTTGCTTTTTTCGCAGCCTGAGACGGGCTGATTCAGCGTCTGTCAATAGGCTGGTTTCCATTATGCGTAAATTGCAGGCGTAGCGTGAAAAACTTTGTTTTTCTATTTAGTTTTATGCGCGTGGCGCTCTCGCTGCGAAGAATTTTTCACGCTACGCCTGCAATTTACGCATAATGGAAACCAGTCTTACTACTGCGCAGTCGTTATTGAACCAATCTTTTTTGCTGGCTTAAAATTTCAAATGCATATTTTCAACCAACACTAACTGTTCCTATATGAAGTTTTGTTATCGTTCCAGACCTTTCGTTTCGAAATCAGAAACGATTACCTCTACACCGCTGCAAGAGAGAACCATCAAGCCCCAACAACGTATGTAGTATTTAGTATAGTTATAGTTCACCACTAATAATTATTAAATGCATGCTTTAGACAACACCAGTCGTTACGAAAGTGGGCATCGCCAGACTTTGCCAGTGAGGCCGCGTAAATACAGTAGAACAAAAATAGGCTTGTTGCAATTAATTGATCGCCAAAAAATAAAAGCTTTAACTCCAAAAAGACAAATCAGTATCGAAAAACGACCTAGGTTTAAGTTTAGATAAGACGAACAGTTTTTGAATGCTAATCTCCATAGGAAAGGCAAATTTTTAATTTGATCAACAGAGGGCCGCAAGTATTCATAAGCTTTCAAAGTGTGCGAAGAGAAAAATTTTGGAAATGACTAGCCCACTTCAAGAAAAAAGAAAAAGAGGAATATTGACTCTTTCTATTGCACAGTTTTAAAAAAATTCCAAATGTGCTTTGCTGGTTAGAATAAGGTTCTCTTTTTGTCAATGACTTTAGCAATAATAGGCAACGTGGCGAGCCAGGTTTCGGGTACCTCTCGGTTGTAGGCGAATTGCAAAATATATTCCAAGACGCAAGCTGTTACTCCTGGAATAGAAATCTCTCGGCGATTTCCGCTTTCCCACCTTCCACTGAACAGCGATCTGTGGAGAAATCTCAGAATGATTAAATGTTAAACATAGCAATAAAAGCAGGTAAAGATATCCTAGTAAAAAAAAATACTCAACAAACCAGTGGCTTGACTAAGAGGTAGGTAGGGGGGAAGCGGTCCCTCAATAATTCTCCGGCAGGGTGTTCTTTAAAAAAATCATGCCTAAGCAGTGGTTGAAAGAAGCTACCACTTTTTCTTTAAATTTGCAACGCCAATTTTTTAGTCCGTCTGAGATGCTACAAGCACACCATTAGTGTTCACCGCGCACTTCTCTCACTTAAAACACCTTGAAATGAGATAATTTCAAAAACCAAAGCGAAAATAACTTCCAAACGCTTTCGTAGAATATATCTAAACCCAATCTATTTTTGGAATATTTAGCGCTGCACCTCAACAAGTTTTTCAATAAGCCACTAATATGGAGCTAATTATGTTTATTTTTGTTTGTAAAAGAAAAATTATACACTAGTTTCTATCGAAAACAAATAATATCTTCTGTGCTAAAAGAAAAACATTTGACACCACAACGCAGTATTCAAGAAAGCAGTTTGAGAACGTGGTTGAATAGGTTGGAGCATTGCTTTCAACCAGCGTTTGCAATATCGCGAATTCAAAACTTGCAATCACTGCGTTGTTGTAGCCTTGAGAAAGAAACTAAACAGCAGTTTCTCCTGCGTGATTGCTCTGACTGTGCTAAAATGCAATGCGTCGTGTCAGCAGTGAAAAGCATGTTTCCGGCGATATAGGTAATTCCGAAGCGAATCTGCACTCCACGATGTTCTACTATACTAAAACTGACAAAAAGTTTAAACTTGATCAATGGGCCAATTAGTAGCCAAAACGTAGCCAATTAGTCAACTCACTATTTCTCATATTCTTTGACCTACTTGAAATAAGGACTGCAAGCACATAATATAATTCTGTGAGCGGGAAATGCCTTTCCATCGGTAGATTTTAAAACGACGTCGAAAAACAACCCTTCTGCCCTGACGTCATCAAAGCATTTCCATTTTTCGTGGGTCACCTTCCACAAGTATACGTCATTTGATCTATTCGAAAAATGCTGCTTAGCATCTGCATAAAACAGTTTGTGATCAAGATCTGATGTTGAGTTTGTTTTTATAATTATCTTTACTATCAACCAAAGCAGCGTTAGCTGGTACCAAACCAGAATTTTTTTAACAGAAGAACTAATTAAAGCTATAGTAGCAGCTGCATAAATAGCAATTTTGGCAATGGTAGTAGCCAAAAATACATAGAAGATGAGTGGATCAAAATTTTCCAGCAATTTTTGGTGTTCTCAATGAAAATGTTTTGTCAAAAACAAATTGCAATATTTTAATTCACCGTTCAATTTCCAAATTTCGCGCTTCAAACTACGTGAAATGCTTTACAGTGATCCCTCGCTATATCGCGCTTCACCTATCGCGGCTTCGCTGCTTCGCGGAATTTTTTACAGTGACAATGTTTCCTACCTTGTATTCATTGCTATATAAAAACATTGTTTTACAACACCGTTCTTTAAACTATTATAGTTATTTGTAAGAAAACGTTAATATTTCTATTTCTTAAACACATTTTGGGCCTGAAAAGAGGTTTTGTTTTTTGTTTCATTCTGCAGTACAGTATTGCATTGTAAAATAACAGTAAAAAATAAAGCTGACTACTTTGCGGATTTCACCTATCGCGGGTTATTTTTGGAACGTATCCCCCGCGATAAACGAGGGTTCACTGTAATTGCAAATTATAATTGATTTTGTGCAAAAAAAAAAGATATGGCTCATAAAATTGTAAGAAATAATATCCTTGTTTAAAATTCGACAAAGGCACTATATTTTTAGTATTTCACTTGAAAAAGTTAAACATAAATATTAATTGGATTTAAACACTTTGAGATGTGCAAAAAATTCTCGCTTCCATGCGTGATGAATTTGGAGCGTACTAAAAAGATTAAATGCGGAAGCAAGAACTTTTGGTTCATTGTTTTAAGAGTTTTGGTAATCTGTACTTAAAAGACAAAACTATAGCATATAGCGCGAGGGAAGAAGCTTCAAATCCTGTTAGGCATCTCTTCTGTGTGTAGACGTAACGCACAAACAACTTTTCTGCAAATTACTTACAAACTATGGTGCTTATATTTTATCAAAGTTATATGGCTAAGAGTGACATATAACCACCTAGTTTTTTGTGGTAGTGCCCCTCAGTGTGAAAATGACATTGTGGGCGACGTCAAGACATAGTAAATTTGTGCTGAGGGCAAATTTTATGATACAGTACTTTGAAAAAGGCATTGGTTAAACGGCTAATGGATATGCACAAAAGTTATCCAGCTTATTTAAGGATATGTTTAATCTATTTCGCAGTCTATACTAAATTAAATTAGATAATCTAAATCAAAATTATATCTTTAGGAGGTCGAATTCACATAGAAAACAGATTAAAATTTATGTAGTCTAAGGGCAAACGCCTAAACAGGCTTGCTCGAAACTGAAAGTTTACCAAAGACGGGTATTTTGGTTTAGAAAAGCAGCCTAAAAACGTATAGTTCCTACAAAACACCTTCTTAAGAAAACATACAAAATTCCTTCTGAATGAAAAAAGAACACGTTTTATTTTTTACTTAAAACATTTGTTTTTGACCAGCGAAACACGCATCAAGCAAAAGAAAACATCAAAGCAACAGCCAAAAATAGGAAGCAGCAACAAACGCTGTACGTTTACACGCAGAACTTTACCGTGTAAAATACATGAAAAATCAAATCGGTATGCGGTTGCTGTATTTTAGACGAGTTTATTTGAAAAATTATCATCAGCATTCCACCCAGTCTGACTGAAATGGCAAGAGTGAGAAAGCTTAATTCAGCCTTTTTTACTTCCTTCTCATTCCTCTACGTTTCGACTCAAAATTTATTTAGAACTTTTGATAGGAGGCAAAAAAAGTTTTAGGCCAAGGCTATAAATGTATAAAGAGAATGATTAACTGCATTTATCTTTAGGTCTTATAACTCTTGATGCGTCTAAAGCAATGCTGGGAGTGGGGTTCGAACTCTATTCAACGCCAACCTTCAAACCACGGTCGCGGCTTATAGATGTATGTCGTGACTTAACCGGAGTTAGCGCTTTAACCGAGCCAGCAAACCAGCCGGCACCTTAAGCTTTTTGATCAAGTTGTTAACTACTAACGTTTGTAATCTCCTTTTAGGTTAAAAATTAATATATCTTTTATCTAAAGTTATGTAATGACGTCATATAGTACAGGAACTCACCTTCTCTGGGAGGAGCATCTCCAGATGCGTTGGGAAACATTTGAATGCAATCTTCGCCAAATTTTTGTTAAAAATTCAAGTACAATTGAAGTGAAAACCAAATATGAAAACCAATAAATGGGCTTTTGCAAAATACAGGGTCTGGTAACTACGGCATCATAACAGCTGATTATACCATTATTACGTCACAGTTTAATAGCATTAGGTGTGTAGTACGCCTACTACCAAATCGTGGGTTTCTTATGCATTTTATTCAAATGTTTTCATTCCAGAGAACGTCAAAGTAGATTAAAAATCTATTTGAACAAAGCGTTGTCCCATACTAAAAAAGTATTTGTGTAAAAATAATAACTGATATTCTACTGGAGCAAAAGTAAACAAAAAAAATCAAACTAGTTTTCAAAAGCTGAAGAAATATCAAGTACTTTCCATTTTTTTCCAAATCTATTTTGGATCTATTTGGTCTTGGGGTTAAAATAATTGTTTCTAAAACTAAAAATAATGTCGTATCAATTTTGTCAAAGTTTATGTTTAGTGATTTTGCAAGTGTAAAACCGATGGCGTTGGCTTTTTCTTGAAGCTTGGCAGTAGCAAGTACAGTATCACCCCCTTGAGAAGCTGAATGGGACCCAGTATCAACGAGTTTGAAGATCACAACTAGTGGCGTAAAAATAAAAACTTTATTGAGGGCTTGTATTGCTCTTGTTAGAAGTTTAAAGCAGTTTTTGAAAGTCAGTTTCTTGAAAAGAAATTTTTGATATTTGTCTGGTTGGAAAAGTTTTTTTTGGAAATTACCTTTTTGAAATTGAATTTTGTGTAGCCTACTTGCTGAAAAGGAAGGCACAACAGGACCTCATTATTCAGGGATTTTGTATTGATCATAATTGCAATTTAAAGTTTCAGGCTTTTGTCCGTAGGTGTCTTCTGAAATGAACTTGGGGACTGGCTTTTGTTTGAAAAAATCCGTGTTTGTCAGTCAAGAAATGCAAATTTGAAAAAATTATCTTCGATCATGACGTCATCATGACTGTGACGAACCTCTTTATGACACTCACCTTGACGTGGTGAACAGTCGCGTCAAGTTTGATGTTTGTACGCCCAATAGTTTCGGTGGAGTTACAACAGACAGACAGACACAGAATTACGCTTTATAGTAAGTTGTAGATTTGATAAACTTAAATTTTGCACTGTAAGCTCTACAGCCAAAGCGCTTCGAAGGCGATCTAGAAACAATTAGTGCTCGTGCTGAATAAAAAAGCATCACAGCAAACCGTTGAACTACTTCTTGGATGCTTTTCTAGCTCGATAAACTTCAAGTTTTGACAAATTTAATATCATTAAAGGTTTAGCCTATTTCCATGTTGCGACATGAATAAATGCGATCCAGCATTTTGAACACTGCAGAATCTCTACCTCAAAACGACAAACGTTATTGCTACACGACACAAGCTCCGCATGTATGAGCAACAGGCAAGTGAAACGTTTGACCAATTTGTGTTGCGGCTTGAGCATTTAAGTAAGAAATGTGACTGCAGAGAAGCATCGTTTGGAATTAATGCGTGATAACTTCACCGCTAGCACGTCTTCGATACCGATTTGGAAACATCTGCTGGAAAATAAAGCCTAGCTTCTAGCTGGCATACGGTCAAGCTAGAGCGCAAGAATCAAGAATTGGCTTGCGAAAGTTGTGAAACTTTTCAAGGTGCCACTTTTTATAACATTACTGCAAGCGATCGTCCGAAAAAAGGAGCTATCTGAAGTAGAAGATGACAACGCAAGCGAAGCCAGCGGTGAACAATCTTGCTCCTTTGCGAAATTAACGTGTTATTTTAGTCGCAAAGCTAACCATGCGAGAAATGTATTTCCAGGCTAAAACTGCTACTTATAACTAACGCAACCTGGTAGAGTTGAACATTATGCTAAGGAAGGCTATGTCTAAAGAGACTGGCGGAATTGCCCATCTACCCTCATCTTACATCGAATACGATTAGAGGAGCAACTTTTGCATTGATTTTTGCTTCACTTGCACGAAATTCGGATAAACTCTTGTTTGATGTAAAGTTTAACGGTGTTAAAGCTAAATCACACACTGATACCCTATCTTTAGGTTGTTATATTGGCAAAACATTTGCTGCGAATTATAGCCTATTGCTTGAAGATTTGACTTTGTTGGCATTGCATCATTTCAAATTTATTTTGCATTATAGCTCGTAGTTTGTTTGGCCGATCGGGTGATCAAATACAATACATTGGTGTAGCTTCTTTATTCAACTCCGGGACCAAGGCATATAGGTGCTACCAAGGAAATTTTTTTCGCAAATATCATTGCGGGGTGTTTGCTGTAAGTCTTGAAAAACAACTCCTAATTACTTATCGGAAGGAAGGAGTAGAAATTTGTCAAATGATAGAGAATTTGTGAATAAGACCACAACTAATTCAAAATACGATGATCAAGATTGGGAGCATAGGGGGATCTTCGCAATTCAATCAACTTTTTGTTGTTGCTCTGAAAAATGCTATTTGGATAAAACCGACACAACCGGCTGAATCTGTGTTTCTAAGCCCATATAACTGACTGGTAGTCCTGCCAGATCACGCTTGTAAAGCCCTCCAGCAAGCTATAAAGCAGCAAAAACTGCGGTATAATCATGGGCAGTCTTCCTCAAAATTCAAATAGCAATATTCAATACTACTCAGTGCTTTATAACAACTAGAACTTTTCTATTGTGCAGTAGTTGTTTAAGATGTGAAAAAGTGCGAGGAAATAATAGGTGCAAAAGTAGGTTTACGTTTACGGTAATAAAAAAGGTAAACAGGTACAATATTAATAGCATTTATTATTCAAAAACAAATGTTGCCCAATATGTAGGCCAACAAAAAGCCTTTATCCCTCAGATACTTGAATTGCTTGCCGTCAGCATTTACACACTCCTCTAATCGAGGACAAACACTCATGCACGCTCTATAACAAAGGTCTTTATCAGCATCAATTTTTGACAAGCCTCCAAAATTAACTGAATCATGTCTATAGCAGTGCGGAACTTGCGCGTAAAAACTTTATCCTTTTCAGCTCTCCCCAAAAAAAGTCCATAGGAGTTAAATCTGGCTTCAATATAATATGTAACTAATTTCACTGATGTAACACTACTGTATATCTACTTTTGTAATTCTGTATAAAATGTGCTTAATGATTACAATAAAAGATTGGTTGGCAAGCTCATTTGCATGTAAGTTGAAGTTGCCAATTACAAGTTTGGCTTGTGATTTCAAATGTTGGGTAATCAAAAAAGTGAAATAATGACAGCACTAGAACAATAAGAAGGGATAAATGTATGTATTCCGTGACAACTTTCTCCAGATGAATTTCGCACAAGGTGTAGCACTTGTCAGCTGCGTTTAGCTGATCTTGTATTGAGCAGCCCATGCTATGGGAAGTGATTAAGCGGTTGGTCACGTGTATGTCTTTTGGAATTCTTCTTTTCTTGTAATTTTGGGTTATCCTTTTGCAACTTTTATTATTTTTACTTTCCACTATTATGTAGAAGGTAATGCTAATTATACTATAAACTTTAGTTTTTATTACGGTAGGCACGCCTCAACACTGTAAAGTCTTATTTCATGACCCTTTTCTTGCTGTTTATTGTTTAGAATACGTGTTACCCACTTCATCTTGATTCCAGGGAAATAAAAAAATTATTGAGTGACTGTTTAGGCGTTTTGCTTTGCAAGCACTTGTCCTATTTCAGCACGTGCAAGAAAGCAGCCAAAAATATCGCCAACACTGCAACAATTTACTATAGTCAAAATGATGTTGCTTTAACATCTCAATATAGCTCTTCTGCTGTTAAAAGACCCCTGGTGACAAAAGCAAAGTATGATGTTGCTTTGTTGATTTTAATATTTGAATTATTTGCAAATTGTGCCGAAGCGATCAAAGAATAAAATAAATTACATAGCTATTTTGATTTCACTAAACTGTGTCGCCTTAGCCCAGTTCTCTTGTTTTTTCTTGATTCTCCAATCCCAAAAGGCTTATGAAAAGCGGAATATCATTGGTGCGGAATTAACACGGTTAACTAAATTCATGGTTGACTAAAGTTACCTAAAATGGGTTTGGCGTAGCAGGAATGTGAGTCCATTTGACTACACAATACAGTAGAGTTGAAGTTAATTGTTGTTGCAAAGTAAGACCAAATAAGTAATAGTTTCAACATCTGGTTTTGCTTACATAAGTGTATCATCGTAATTTGGAGATAACAATGATGATAAAGTTTAGTGGTTGGATTTTTGCTTCAAATCTTAGAATGTGGCCAAAGCTCGGCCTTAGCTTGGTTGCTATGAAATCAGGGAAAGCTATTAGCGTTTTGTGCGTAAAAGAATCCAATTTTAAAATCTGTTAATTTTCTTTTCAAAATATATATTTGCTTGTAGGTTGTTGCTCACAACCTGGAACCCCAATGCCCCCTTTTTGTCCACATAAACACCAACCTTAAAAGAATTTCTCCCGTTTTCAAAAAATAATTTTTTTCAATTAGGGTTTATTAGAAAAACTACATTAAAAATATAACTCTTGTTCTGTGGATAGAGCATCTAGTTGCTTTATACTCCACTACTGTTATTGATAAAAAGAAAAAATATACAAAAATTAAGAAAATTTGATAGCCTTTACCGGCATGTTCTGAGTTCATTATCACTAAACTTGCTGCGTGGATATAAAATGATTTTGGTTTGTTTTATTGTTGTGGTTTTAGTCCCTATACAGTCGAAATGAAAAAGGAATACATATAAGGTTTCACAAAAATATCACCTGGGTAAAAAGTCTCACAGTTGCCATAATATCTGGTGATTTTTTCCCAAAATCACAAACTTTTTTCCCATAATGGAAGTTCCATGCAGCAAGCCCAACTAAACACTTACTAATTATGAAGTCAGACAAAGCACTACAGCTATTGATGTGCGGAGAGTAAGCTCCTGTTTATTTGGGTAGGAAACAGACATCTATCCCACATGACTGGGAGATAATCTACCAGTGTTGTGGTTCCAGGGTAAAACACATTTTGTTATGTAAACTGGCAAACTATCATACCAGTATGTCCCTGTTAGGTCCGTAAATGTAGCAGTGTAGCTCATCAGATGCTGCTATTTGAGGTTTCTCAACCTATTTGGTTTGTGTGTACAAATTGATGCACTTTTTTTACCTCTTTTTGGAAGTTCACTAAGCCTATGCATGCCGCATGCAGTGTTGACCAGCCATAGGATGACACCAATATATACAAGTTCAGATTAGCAGATATGTAAAAATTCACTTAAAATGTAAAATTACTGAATCAATGAAATACGGAAACAATACAAAAACAAAAATATGGGAATCATTTTAATAAAGTCAATGGCTAAGATATGGAAATACAGAAAACTACTGTACCAAATGAAGAAATCCAGCTGTTAATAGAAGTTGATAACAGCTAAAAATGTAATTGGTGATATTTTTAGCAGTTATTTGCTACTGTAAATTGCTGTGTTTCTGCAATTTAAAAAAAGGCAGTGGCTATTTTGCCGTCGACGGCAATTTACTCTCAGAGACTATTTTGCCGTGAGTTGTTTGTGATTGGTCAATCTTAATGACGTACTAAACATGTGACTTTTGGTCGTCTCTGATTGGTCAATTTAAAAAACCAATTACAAAAATTTTGCACTCCCAGGTCTCTATCCCCCACCCTGCACACTCCCTTGCAGTGTACACTGCCCTGTACATTTACATACCGGGCCTGCCCCTTCAGTGTACACTGCCTTTCTTTTAAAGCCCTGGCCAGCTGAGATTCCAACCCACAACCTTGGTATCTCAAGACCAGCGCTCTATCCACTACACCACAGAGTCACTGGTGTGATTATAGCAAATTTGGCTATATAAACACATGTGAATGATCACGGCAAAATAGATTCCAAGGGCAAATTGCCGTCGACGGCGAAATAGCCACTGCCTTAAAAAAAACAGCAATTGGGTAGGATAAACTAGGGTGATTCAGAACAAATTACTATTTTGGTGATATTTTTAGCAGTTATTTGCTACTGTAAATTGCTGTGTTTCTGCAATTTAAAAAAAACAGCAATTGGGTAGGATAAACTAGGGTGATTCAAGACAAATTACTATTTTTCTTGTTTTCCTACAGCTGGTAGTACTGGCGACCTTGATGTAAGCACTTTTTTGAACATTTGTATATTTATTTACCACATGGCAACACTGCATGTTTCAGTAATTTTTGCATCCAAAATTATGGATTCTCAAATAGAGTAGATCTAATGTCACAATTTACCCCATATGCAGGCTAATTTGGGGTAAGGTCAAAAAATCTTGAAAATGTTGTGATAGTTGAAGATATTGTTTTGATAACATTGTGCCACGATTTGCAAATTGATTCAATCCAAATGTGGTTGTAATCCATTACCTGTTTCACACCCACTTTTATTAGTTATATTTCACTTGTGGTTGCATTGCATCTCTATCAGCCAAGCATTACTGCATGTGGTCTAGCAAAACTAGTCTAGTTGGAGGTGCAAAAACTTGTTAGGCAGGATTGAATGGTTTAAGTCAAAGTGCTTCTTTGAATTATATGAAGCATGATTAAATTGCTATTAACTTGCCCCAAATTATTCCAGTTTACTATAGTTGAATTGAGTTAAATGAGACTTCAAGAAGTTTTGCATTTATGTGTTGCCCGGTCAACAGGTCAAGACCATGTAGGAAACTATGTGCCAGTATACTTTAATCTTTGCTGGTGCTGGTCATTGTTCCCTTTAAACGCAAAAAAAGTGCAAATTTGCGAAATTAGGTCCGGCGGATTCGCAGTTAAAATTCAACAGTGCGTAAAAAAGTCCGGCGGTTTTTGGTAACTTTTTTAGTTTGTTAAAATTTTTGTAATTTTTAAATGCGTGGGAGTTGAATGCTATTTAATGCATGGGAGACAGTGAATGGGAATGAAAGGTGGGACAGCCGCTCTTATATGGCAATGCAACGTCTCGCGTAAACATCGCCCGGCTATGAGGCAACAACGAGTGACGGCGACTTATAATATTGCGCATACCGTTACCAGACTTATTTTGTATCACAAATCAACCCCAAAGCAAGTAACATAAAGTGAACCAGTCAATTGCCATCGTAGCTAAAGAGCAGTAATAGCAAGTAGCTTTCAAACTTCACTTTAACACAAGACATCAGTTTTCGAGGGAAGTTTGAAACTGGAATTGCTTAACTTATGTTTTCTCTACGTTTCAACGCTAATTTCAATCGTGCTTGTTAAGATAAAAAAGTGCATAGCTCTCGGTTTCACTTTAGCGTACAAAACGCCATTTTGTAAACCAGAAATAAATAACCTCTCACTTGTTATTTATTTCTGGTTTACAAAAATGTTTTATAATCGAAGTACGTCAGAAGGGAAAATAAAGGATGTTGTTGAACGCCAACCAACATTATCGGCAAACTGTAAGCTATGCAAAGTTAGCGTAGCGTATACACTGACTAAATAGCAGTAGGCTACAGCAAGCATATGCTTTTATTCCTTCAAAATATGTTGCTAAGACTGGTGTAACCGTTTGTTCAGCAACGTCTGCCAAAACTTGTCCGGCGGTTTTCGTACATTTGCTAGCGATTTCGCACTCGCGCCGGCGGTTACGCACTTACTAAAATCTTAGAGGGAACAGTGGTGCTGGTAGTTTTTTTAAACCCAGTATTTGGTGAATAACCAATTTATTTAGGCCCATATTTTTACCAACAAATCCAAGTATAAATTGTTAGCAATTCAAGTTTGTGTAGTGATAAACTTAGTACATCCAAAAAATTGTAGAAAGATGAATTTAGTGTACCCAAAAAGTTGTACACCCAGTGTACTTGCCTCCACTCCTCTTCCCTGTACTTCATTTTCACAGATATAACAAAAAGATATTGGAAATTTGTCTTTTACGTTTCTCGGATTCAGAAAAGTACAAACTGTAGAAAATCAAAGTCATCTATTCTTTTTTGATATTTTGTGGTAACATTTATTCATTTGAGGCCTCGTAGCTATGATTGCCATCACACTTGATTTATTTTTGTGTTAAAATATTTTAGGAGATCAGTATATTTTAAACCTTAGGAGATTTTATTGTCATGATATATAGCAATAGTTGTCATCTGGGTAATCAAAATTGGTCATGCAATCAATTATCAGTCACAATTAACTGAATAAATTTCAAGAAAAATAAGATGAAAAGAGTTATGTAACTTTTAATGCAAATTGTAGAATGTGTAGAAAAAATATTGGATTATTCTGCAAAAATGGCACTCAAAATCAGGGTGCCCAACATTTACTGACATGGGATCTACTTTTACTTTTTTCAGTCTTTGGAGATCTATCAAGCTGGCAAAGCCATAAAATGAAACAAAAAACCAAGCTTATGCTAGTGGGTCTATCGGTACTATTTAGTTACATATATAATTTACACTTACAGTATTACATAATGCAGTAAACCAAAAGCATATTTTAATATTATATTTTATGAAAATGTATTCAATTTCTACCTGAGTGAGACACCTGACACTGGGAGAATGCAGCTGGTTCCTCACATACCAGCTGATTGCTTTTTTGAATAGTTGCTTTTTAATGACTTCCTCCTATCTATCTTTGATTTTTAGCCGCCAATAAGTTTTTTTTTAATTCAAGTTATGGTAGTGCAATTATTATTTGCGATGCAGCAGGAGTCCAGTGATAAAAGAAGCAGTCACAATGAAACTTCAAAAGAAATGTAGAGATCAATTACATATTCCAGCGATTGGATTTTTCTTAAAATACCATGGCATACTTCTTGCTGACACTTTTAAAATTCAGCAAAAAGCGATGTTGCCTGAAACCGATTGTCAAAACTACCTTGTGCTTTGTTGTAAAACTTTTTTAAGCAAGTTTAGACAAAATAGCTTGCGAAATTTGTTTGCTATCTCTTGATAGCATTTAAATATTTTCGATCTTGTTGACCGGAATAGCTCAAAAACTTTCGGACATTGCGCAAAAAAAACCGGTCTATGTCCGAAAAAAACCTGCTGGGGGAGGGGGGGTGGGGGAAAAGAGGTAAAACTGTGACGTTGCGCTTCGGTGACGTAATAATTCCCGTGATTATATCAGCCCAAAAAAAGTTCATAAACAAGTAGCCTCTAGGTTACCAATCGGCCGCGGCAAAATACCTAATTATTTTTATTTCATAAGTTAAATTTGATCAAACTCTGCGACCTGAGCAACAGTAATTCTTAAACAATTCAGAATGTCAGGTTGACAGTGCATGTAAATAAAAAAAATAGCCTAATTCTATGCTGACGCCCAACGTGAACATAAAAAATATGATTTACTTCAAATAATGGGATGTCGGGTAGGTTATCACGACTAAGACACCAGAACAAAAACCACTGGCGCACTCCAATTATAACCGGCGTGATGGTGCAGTGGTTAGAGCGTCCACATTGTAGTCGGTAGACCTGGGGTTCATTCCCTAAGTCGAGTCATACCAAAAGACTTTAAAAACTGGTATTTACAGCTTCCCTGCTTGGCGCTCAGCATAAAAAAGGGATAGTGTGGAGAACAAGCCGGCAAGCTTGCTTGTTGTGTCCTTGGGCAAGGCACTTAACGGAACGCCTCCACCTTTATGTGGCAGACAGGTGGCCCCACCCGTACTTCACCGGATTATAATTGTGAAGTTGCTAACCCAGCGTGTCAGACGACTCTTGGGTACCCACCAGTGGCAGTCCGCCTTGTTGGTGGTGGGGCTACCAGTCACTCAAGACTGGTTCGAAATGGGCTGCCCTCTTCCCCTAGCCTAATATCAATTAGGTTGACGGCATGAACCTGAATTACCGTTCATGCCGTACCTCCATCCCAAGGAAGAGGAGGGGTAAACACACACACACTCCAATTATTGCGTGATCATGATGAAATAATTAAACTAGTTAACATCTCTCAATCGTAATCAATTAAACGACAGGGTTTTGCAATTGCAAGTAAACTTTCCATATAAAATTGAAAGTATTTGATGACCAAAGCCGCGTAACTTAGGAGAAAATTAAGATTTTTGTAGGATGTAGTAGTCAGTGTTCCCTCTAAGATTTTAGTAAGTGTGTAACCGCCGGCACAAGTGCGAAATTGCTAGCAAATGTACGAAAACCGACGGACAAGTTTGCAGGGAAAGAAAAGTCAAAACTGTGGCAATGCGCCTCGGTGACGTAATATTTAGCGTGACTATGTCAGCTCCAAAATGTTCACAAACAGGTAGCCTATCGGTTGTTATAAGACGGCGGCGAAATACCTGGCTATTTTTCTTCAGTAAGTTAATTGTGGTTAAATTTGGTCTCAAACTTTACAGCCTTTGCAACAGTGATTCTTAAGCACTTTGAAATGACAGATGAAAAATGCGCGTAAATAAAATTAACCCTTTGCCGACGCCCGACATGAGCATAAGAACTAGAACTTTTATGAAGTAATGTGATGTTAGGTAGGTTATTACGACTATGACACAACAAAAATTACTTGCGAATTTTAACTGTCACTTGATTACGGTAAATAATTAGACAACTTACATTTCTTTATCGTAATCAATTAAACAACATGTTTTTGCAATTGCAAGCAAACTTTCAATCTCAGTTCGGAAAGTATTTAAAGGGAATTCAAAATTAAATTGGTTAGAACTTGTATTCTTTTTTATTTTTGGTGTTTATAAATGGCAAGTAAAAGGTTATTTATTTGTAACGTACAAAAACTGAACCAATCCGTCAAAAATGGTGTTTTTTGTGCTTAACTGAAAGCGAGAACTATGTGCTTTTTTATCTAAACAAGCACGATTGAAGTTAGCGTTGAAACGTAAAGAAAACATAAAGATTTTAAGCAAGTTTAGTTTCAAACTTCCCTCGAAAAATGATATCTTGAGTTAAAACTGAAGTTTGAGAGCTGCTTGCTATTACTGCTCTTCAGCTACGACTGAAATCGGCTGGGAAAAAGTAAACAAAAAAATTGATTTTACCTCATGTTAATTGCTGGAAGATAATTTGTTTTACAAAAAAGTGAGGCAAAGGCGTGCGCGATATTTAAGTCGCCGTCACTCGATGTTGCGTCACAGCCGTGCGATGTTTGGGTGAGACGTTGCACTGCTCTAAAAAAGCATCTGTCCTAACTTGCATTTTTTTTTCACTGTCTCCCATGCATTTAACAGTTGGTTAAGATTTTGCCAAGAAAATCGCAAAAATTTTAACGAAATGAAAAAGATACCAAAAACCGCCGGACTTTTTTACGCACTGTTGAATTTTAACTGCGAATCTGCCGGACATAATTTCGCAAATTCGCACTTTTTTTGCGTTTAAAAGGAACACTGGTAGTAGTCATAGTATGTGTGTCTTCTTTCTTCCTTCAACTTATCTGAGAAGGCAATATTATTGATAAACGATAACAAATTTCACCAGAGTCTTTTTAACTAATTTCACAAACCATGCACGAAAACAAACAAGTTAATTTTAAGGAAGTTTTGTCCCCAATGCGAAAAATAGCAAAACGTTATCTAGCTAGGTATTATGACGAAAGCAATGTCAGTTTTGAGACATTGCTGAAGCTTGTTTACAGGACCGGCGATGATAATTGCGGTAACATAGCTGGCTAAATATTTTTTTGCTCTTAATAAGTTTTAATTAACCATTGAACGAATGTGAGAAAAGAGGTCGCAGATATTTGATAGATGAAATTTTATGTTTGTGAAAAGCATTCCAAACTTGACCGAAGTAAAGGAAACAGAGAAATTCATGGATCCGAATATGCGCGAGTTTGGTGAACGCAGCTTTAGTCAAGCAAAAGATTGAAAAGCTGATTTTTCTAACTGCGCTTGAAACTACACGGTCTCACTTGGAGGTCCTTTCTGCAAAAAAACTAAGGTCTATTCATTTCAAACCACATGGTTTTACTGGATTTGCGGGGGGGGCTGCCCTTTCCGGATAAAATTTTTGCGGGACCCGGGCTACTTTACCGGACGCCACTGACTACAGAGAGATGTAAAAGACTGCAATAGCCGCGCGCGCACAATTACGCTTTAAAGGAAGGTTTCTTTGCACAGTGCACAACTTTTCTCCGTTTTAACTAGTGATTTTTCCTTACAGTGGTAAACGTGATTAGATGATACACCACAATAATGAATCAACAAACAGTTTTGGAATGGTCATTCGTGAACGGTAATTTTTTTCAATCCCTTAAATTTATAGGCAGATTTTACTGTATTACAAATTACCTTTCAAGCAATTGACATAAATAGACTACATTTTAATGTAAAACGTTTTCAGAGAGATCGAAACTAGAATCTACATTTTTTTCTTCACATTTCAGAGCTTATTTTAATCATGACTGGTGAGCTATTACAACACATAACTGTCAGCTGCATTTTATTTAAAAAAAAACATTTTGGAGGTATTCAAAACTAAAATTGCTTAGAAGTCATATTCTTTTTTACTTTTAGTTTTTATTACTGGCAAGTATGAAAAGATTATTTATAATTGAAAAAACTAAACCATTCCCACAAAAAATGTTGTTTTTTGTGCTAAACTGAAGTCGGGAGCAATGTGCTTTTTTTTTTTTTTTTATCAAGCGTGATTGAAATTGGTGTTGAAGCGTAAAGAAAAAATATACATGCTAACCACTTCCAGTTTCGAACTTCCCTCGAAAAATCATGTCTTTTCAGACTTTTGGTAAACTAAACCTTGAGAGTTCTTTTTAGTTATTGCTCTTTAGCTACGATTGAAATTGGCCGGGAAAAGTAAAGAAGATAAATTGATTTGCTTTATGTTAATTCTTGAGAGACAATTTGTTATACAAAAGCTATTAAAGTCGCCGTCACTCTCTGTTGCGTCACAGCCACGCGCTATTTACGTTAGACGTTGCACTGCCCTAAAAAGCGTTGGTCCAATCTAGGATTCCTATTCACTGTTTTCCGTTGGTTAAAAATTTTGCTAGCAATTTGGTAATTTTTTTCTACGTAATTTTCAGAAAATTACCAAATACCGCTGGACTTTTTTTATGCATCGTTTAATTTAAACTGCGAATCCGATGGACATGTTTTCGCAAATTTGCACGTTTTTCGCGTTTAAAAGGACCACGGTCCTTGTCCTTTCCATCTTTTTGTAAACAGCATACATCCACTTTTTTCTTTTTTGCTCACACAATTCTGTATCTTTTCCACAAAAACTTACAAATCTTACCTCCAGATTTTGTAACCCGGAGCTTCTTTGCACCCGCTGCCCATTAAAGAGCTGTCTGGGACTGGGGGCCACTTCTTTCATAAACTTTTTCATGAGGTAAGTTTTTTGAGTGCTTTTACGGAGAGCATGCCCTTGTTTACCTCCAACCTCAGTTTTTAGACATATAGTGTCCCCAACCTTTCTTTAAAACATAGGGACATGCTGGGCAAACAGCCTCACTATTCTTTTCTGGTGAAGCATGGTCGAAAGTACACATTTTGCGAGTGGTACAGAACTTTAATATCCTTTGGGCAAAACTGTTTCAAATAATGTGGTGAGAGCTAGAAAACTTTACATTTTTGCTTTTTTTCAGCTTTTAAGATTACAAATTTGTGTTGTTTTGAAATAGTTTTATTGCTTTGTGATGGATACTTCTAACTGGAGGTTTCGTGTACTATTGGAACCAAGAGGGTTCATACGCATTATTGAGTTCGTTCTTGCTATTGTTGCATTTGCGACTACTGGTGGCTATTCTGGTCAGCTAGAATTTTCTATAAATTGTGGCAATGATACAACACCAAATTTAACGTATTATCATCCTGACATTACATATCCGTTTCGATTGGGCAGCAGACTAATTCCAATTCAGTTTTGCAATGGCACATCAGCAAACGTCGTGATGAATGGAGATTTCTCCCCATCTGCTCAATGGTTTGTTTTCGTCGGCGTTACGGCATTTCTATATTCTCTAGCAAGCATTGTATTTTATGTGGTTTTTGATGCTAGTGTTCGTGCCAATCACGAAAGATTGGTTACAATAGGGGATCTTGCTCTTACTGTGCTGTATACATTTTTCTGGTTGACAGCAGCTTCCGCTTGGGCATGGGGATTGGGAGAGGTTAAGTATTGGAGTTCCCATGATCAGTTCTTCAAATATAATCCTTTGCCAGATATATGCAAAGAAGGAGGCATTGCACGATGCACAAACTACACTGGTGCCAACTTTGGTCCGCTCAATGCTTCAGTTGCATTTGCTTTTCTCAACTTCTTTTTGTGGTTCTGCAACGTGTGGTTTGTGTACAAGGAATCGCCGTATCATCAAGAACCAAACAAGAACGAAAATGCGCCTGGTTTCGGAGAACAATCTCCTCCCAGTGGCATGTAGAACAGCGCGAAGAGAGAAGCGACAAGGGTTATGTGTTACAGTTAGTGTGTTAGCATGCATGAGGGTAACTTATTATAATCAATAAATTCTGTGGCATGCCAAACTTGTTTTTGGTAAATCGTAGTTTAGTTTCGTATCTTGACCTTTGTTTTTTGGAGTAGTTTGGCGTTGCAGTGATTTTCAAAGCTAAGTAGACTTTTGTTGCTAAACTGAATATTATACTGTAGTGTTTAATGATAATCATTTTGAACAGGTGAATACAATAGACAATTGGGCATAATAACAATTATAAAACGATTTTTGCTCTGACTTGCAGTGTGAACAATCATAGTGGAATGATGGCTAATATTTTGTCTTTTGGGTGAAAAATCTTTCATAGTGAAATTTGTTTGCACCTTTGTTAAAAAAGCTACACACTGCAAAGCGTTTCAAAGATTGCCAAGGCTGTTTTAACCACACTTAAAAACCTGTAGCAAGATGATTGATGGAATAAGGGCAGCATAGCAGCTATTTGAGCAAGAGTATTTGTTGATTAAAAGCGAAACTGAAGTTTTTTCTATCATGTGCTTATTTACTCTAAATCAAACCTTCTCAATGTAGACTACTGGGTGTTGAAAAGCTTTATTATTTGAAAATCTGATTTATCAGGTTATAATCAAAGTTTTTGCATTAGTTTGGTAGTTGGAGAGGTTTGCAAGGTTGCCCAAAGCGATTTTTCACAATTGTGTTCCATGTTACTGTCAAAGCAATAATTTTTGTCCAATTGGTATTTGATATTGTGACTTACTGTTAAGGTTTTTAAATTGCTTTTCGTTCAAATAGTGAGATTAGTGCTTCACATTGTATGACGTCTCAACATGTGATGTATTGGACGGAATTTTGTTAGTTGAAGGTTAAAATTTCCATTCCTAAGTTGTTTTTTAACCATTTTGGTTGTTAACTCTCTCCAATCAATGCTTGCTTTTACGTTAATTACAGAAGCAAAACCCACGTGTAAATTATAGTTTCCTAGTTTGGTAAAATACTTAAGTCATCACGTTTTTGCAAGGTTTTTGCTTATGTCTGTGGCAGCTGCGTCCTCAGTGCTCAAGTAAGGTTGCTGAAATTGATTAGTTGCTTGTGTTATCGGATTCTTATACCAAGGTTATGGATTGGTTAATCAATGCGGCAGAAAATCTGTCATAAGGTTTTATATGCCGCAGAAAATACTACACTCAGTTCTCAGCCATTTTAATCTCCGACCCAAATTCGTTTGAAAGCACAGTTTTCGACAGTCACTGCGACCCGCACACAATATGTAACTATACATAGAGATAAATTTAAGTTATGCGCACAATATACTGGCGACCCCATTAGGTCTCGACCAATGATTTGAGAAACGCTCCTTATGTTCTCTCAGTGCACGTCACAGCAGCTTAACCTATCATATCACAGGTTGAGCACCACCAACCTGGCAATCAGTTATTCGGCACTAATTTGGCCTAGAAAACAGTACCTAAACTCAGTAACTGTAATTAATTAATTTTGTACTGTAATATACCAGTACCAATTATTTTACCTGTATTTCATTAACATTTCACTTATCTTTTCTTTGTTAACCAACTTGTACTGATTAAAAGGATATTTCAATTTTAAGATGAAGTGGTTAGCAAGTGGGTTTGTGTGTTCTAAGATAATAAATGGCTAATCCGGCACCCCCAGGTCCCAATGATTCCGGATTAGTGATGGTCAACCTGTAATGTTTTGCGTTATATTTTTAAGGTATCCATGCATTAATTTTGTTCATCTAACTATTGTGTATCAGCGATCCTAAACTATTTTTATAGAAAACTAACTTGCTAATTAAAGGTTGATGCAACAACAGGGTGGTAGCCCTACATTGCATCAACTACATTTTCTCTCGTGTTGTACGAAAAATGACATAATATGTATATAGATAGATGCCTGTATAAAGTTTGTATGTAATTTGTCGGTACCAGTAACCATCGTGCTTCGGTTGTGTGCGAATGAAGTTGTGCGTAAGTAAGTAAAAGCTTGAATTACCTTTATATCGTTTTTACATGAGTGCTTTAGGCTGCATGTTTCCTGATAGATTACCTAAAATTGCAGATACAAACTAGAAATACAGCTAGAAAATAACTCAAGATAAGAAAGGCGCCAAAGTAGTTTTTTGTGACATTGGTTTCTTTGTATAATTTTGAATAGGTTTTCAATGATGTGGGCCAGATTTATTTCTAACAGCTATTTGGCATTTCAAATTAATGACAAAAAGTCACTCCCCTCTCAACTATACAATTTTTTTTGTTCGTCACAAGCAAAACATTTAGGTTTTATTGTACGTGACGAGTACTTTCACCCACGATGTTCTAATTGAGACTGCTTGAACGTGCGTTGTAACGGTTTCGCTGGATTTCTTTCACGATCTTATTGCGCACTGCGCAGCGACTTCGGTCAAATTTGAAGCTGCTATCTGATTGCAAAGAGCTCAAAAACTTCGAATGAAGGTGTTTGTATTGTATTGAAGTGGAGTTTATTAGAATTGCTTGAAAATCGACGTTTTCGGACTATTTTCTTCAAAAATGTGCTAAAGCTTGATTACACCTATGTGAAAAGACTCGCTAGTGCAGGTGCACCCTCATTTCCAGGTCATCATACTAATTTTTCTTCACTCACGTCTGCATTGCAAATACATTCTTGCTGTTACGTCAATTTGCGGTTTATGTAAGGTGTTATCTGCAACAGTAAAATTGATTGGAGGCTTAAGTGCTGGACAGTTTTGCCAGCTAAATAATTAAACAGAGATCTAGACAGACCTGACGTTACTATAATAGGCGAAACGATATAGCATTTTCCGTCCAAGTATCAAAACCAGGTTAGATTTTATTCTCTTCCTAGATTGTAAGCGATTATAAAATCGTTTATCTCTTGTAGCCTTTAAGTGGTTTCCCGAAATTGAGTGTAAATAGCCACTTTAGCTTGCATGTGGAAAAGCTTTGTAGAACCTTACACTCAATTCTGAGCTTTGTAGAACCTTACACTATATTCTTTAAGGATAAGAAGATTAAGGCTCCCGTTTTCATTGGCTTAAGGTTCTGATGAGAGTCGGGGGGGGGGCAGTTTTTTTCTCTCTGTCGCCTTTCCTTTAACAGGAATGTTCAAACCACTACAACCTGGGTTGGAGCGGCAAGCTGTTTTTTGAAATTTCGACGTCGTCGATATTCTTATTTGGTCTTAAGCTTACGAGGCGAGTGCCTCAACTACTAGGAGTGTGGGACTATCTTACCTTTATAGGCTAATAATCGTTTGCCACTTAAATGATATCACTAGCTATCGTAAGAAAGGTTGCTGTAGTGAGAAGACATTGGTGGCTTTACTCTGATCGGTTCCATGTAAACATTTAGCTAATTCCAGGCTTGTGTTCATTGACTTAGAATCTGAATTGAATCCCTATACAACTGTGTATGGTTCAATTGGCTATAGCTCTACTATGTAGCTCGAGTTCTCTTACGTTGAACCGTTGCATAAAAGAGAGATCTTTTTCGCTCTACTAGAATCTGCACAAGCGTAAGAATTGGAAACATTAATGCAAGTAACGTACTTCCTTTCCTGTCTCGACTGTAGGCCTGTTAATTGCGACGCGCTTTTTGTAGCATACAAAGGATCATTGTATGATTAAAGGGTATAATTTATCTCCGAAAATTCGTTGAGTGTAACAAGTATTCAAAACCGGTAGGTAACTCAGCAGAACATTTTTGATTGTTTATCAAATATCTAAGAATAGAAGCAGTATTGCCATAGCTGATATTATTAAAATTATACTGGGCTGAGTGTAAACTAAAAAATAATTAGAACTAAGAAGTAAATGTTTCGGCCTAGTTTTAAAAATTGTCCTCAAAAATTTTTTAGAACTGCATTGGGCTTTCTGCTTGATTCCATCGACAGAAAGCAAAACTTGGTAAACGTTTACGGATTGCAGCAGAGTTTGAATCCGGTCAGGTCGGTTACTGGTCGCGTCGGGATTCCAAACCAACCGTTCGAAAATCCCTTTTTTACAGTCCAAAATTTGCTTTCAACGTCTTTAAATTTTTGGACCGCCATCACCTTTTTTAAAATAATAAACGTGAGCTTCCAAAGTACTTTTATTTGGATAAAATGTCATTTGGCATTCAGTATTCTTTACTAGAAGTGTGATTAGTGCGATACGCAGTTGTTGCGACATGAAGTGTTCAATTGGATCACTGAATGCTGATTGCCAAGGTTGCCGTTTTAATACAGTAGAGAAGAACTGAACTGAAAGTACTGTAATGATTAGTTTAGAAGTGGTTACCGACGCGATGGCGTAATGGGTAGAGCGTCTGCTTTGCAGTCGGTAGACCTGGGTTTCATTTCCCTTGTGGAGTCGTGCCGAAAGACTTTTAAAAGTGGTATCCACGGCTTCTTTGCTTGGCGCTCGGCATTTAGAGGAAGTTGTGGAAAGCAAGCTGGCAAGTTCCCTTGGTATGTCTTTGGGCAAGGCACTTTAACGGGACGCCCCCACCTTTATGTGGAAGACAGGTGGCCCAGACACTTCGAAAATGGCAGCTCCCAAGCGAGTGCGGACGTCCCGTCCAAAATACATGTATAGTGATACAAATCGCTTTCTCGTGAATGGAGGATAAAAATGGCAATTAAAATAAAAAATACCTGAGGTTGACCAATTAAGTGGCGACAGTTTTCAAAATTTTTATCGTTATTGGCAATTACATATTAGGAATGTTGGATCGATTCCGCAGACACGCGCTCTTTTGCAGTGTCACGTTTACCGTAAAGACGTTCACAAACTGTATTCAAAAGCAGTTTGGCAAAATGACCTTTTTTTAGAAACAAAAGCAAGGTTTTATGACGTTTTACTTTGAGACTGCAATTGTTTTATGTGCTTGAAATCAGGTACTCATAAAAAATATCACAAAAACAAAACGTTGTCATAAAAGAGCGGTCAACCGGCGGACAAATTCAATTTTTACCAGTCTGATGGGGTCTGAAAAATCCCGACCGTTTCCATCTTTGAATTGCACTGCAAAAAATTTAAGAAAATTTCAATAGCCTACGGTATTTTTTTCAATCAAATCGACCCAAAGCTAAATTTCGGCGGTACTCCATCTAGGCCAGGGCCCGGCAACTGGTCGCTCTTATGCTCTACAACTACGGCTCCCTAGGGTTCGGGAAAAGCTATATACTGCAATGCATAGGCAAAAAAAAGCAGCGTTACCGAAAAAAGTTTTTAAGTTAAATTTTTAAGTAAAGTTTTTAAGTTTACCTCAAAAAGAAACGTCTATTTTATTTGAAACAAAAAACGTTATCTACAGTAGTGTAAAACGAAAAGAAGTTGATTCGTCCACAAAAAGATCTTATAACGGCTATCATTGTTCTCTTTATTCTTACGCGAAAATTGGAAATCGGGCTTTTTGATTGTAAAAGGTTGCCAGAGACGTAGCAGCCGCCCCCCAAACCCCCCAATTAGGGGGGCCCAGGCCAACTTTGGGGGCCCAAGTTAGTCTGAAATTGCTTTTTGGCTACGTGACTATTTTCAGTTCAGCAGACTTGTTTACAACCGATTTAAACTGTAGGAAGAAATTGGCTTGTGACATCATAAGTGAATGCAACGTCATTTTATCTCGCAGAATCTAGATTCTAGAATATTTCGATTGATTTTCTGGTAGAATCTTGAATATTTGATTGACGTAACAATGCCGTTGCTACGCAACAATCATAGAATGGTCTGGAATTCTGTTTGGCTATAAATACCGGGACAATATATATACACTGCAGAGTGCAGATAAAGTATTTTATTGACATTGTATAGAATGAAGCGTTCAAAAAGTGGTGCTCAAAAGAGAAAAGAAGCAGCCACTGCTCGAGATGCTGTAGCGAAATTGCCCAAGATGACAGATTTTTTCAAGATTACTGAGCAGAGTAGACCTGGCACTAGTACCGAGAGGGATGAAGAAAACTATAGTGTACAAGAAAAAGAAGACTATGACGATCAGCATCAAAGTGATTGTGAATTTCCAGAAAATGTAAGTTGTGATTTACCTGCCAATACGCAACCTTCAATATCAAAAATATCTGAATCTCAATTTACCCCTATCCCTGATGACCCATGTAAATGGCCTGAAAGTATTTCTGATGCTCAACGATGTGATATAGTAAAGCGTGGACCACATCAACTAATAATGAATTTTCCATATAATAACACAACTCCAAGGCGACGTTTTTCCTCCAACCATTATAAACGTGTGTTACCTAATGGTGAAAGTGTTTCACGATCGTGGCTAGTTTATTCTGGGGAATCAGATCAAGTTTTTTGCTTTTGTTGTAAGCTATTTGGAAAAACACTAAGCCCCTTTTGTAGTGGTATAAATACATGGGAGGGTTTTTCGAAAAAACTGAAAGACCATGAAAACGGCATTTCCCACCAACAATGCTGCAGTCAATGGATGTTGCTAGCTGAAGGGATAAGAAATTCATCCACTATCGACAAACGCGAGATGAATATTTTTTTCAATGAAAGACGTTTTTGGAGAAATGTTTTAGAGAGACGGACTTATCGACATTGCCTTGTTTCTATCGGAAAGGAATCTTGCTTTTAGAGGATCTGAAGAAGTCTTAGGATCTCCTCACAATGGAAATTTTCTGGGTATATTTGAGCTTTTGGCAAGAAGAGATCCGATCCTAAAAGAGCTTCAAGACAGAATCAAGAATAAAAACACTAAAGATCACTATTTAAGTCCTACCATACAAAATGAACTAATTGAATTGCTAGCGACAGAAGTTGAAAAAGAAAATTTACAGCAATTGAAATTGGCAAAATATTTTTCTATAATTTTGGACTGCACTCCAGATATGTCACATCATAAACAAATGTCTGTCATTCTCCGTTATGTACTATGTAATGAAGAAGCTGCTGTTGTTAAAGAAACATTTTTTGGCTACTTGAGAATAAGTGACAGTACTGGGAAAGGCTTGTTGGACGCTTTCTTAGAAAAAGCGACCGAACTGCAACTCGAATTGTCTGATTGTCGAGGTCAGTCATATGATAATGGTGCTAACATGAAAGGAAAACATTCTGGGGTCCAAGCAAGAATGCTAGACATCAATCCCAAAGCTGTTTACGTGCCCTGTGCAAACCATACCCTTAACTTAGTTGTTGTTGACAGTGCTAATTGATCGACGGAAGCATTGACATTTTTTGGAGTACTTACAAGGTTGTATGTGCTGTTTTCTTCCTCTGCTCAGCGTTGGGAAATTTTGAAGAAACATGTGGAGCTGTCCATAAAGTCACAATCTGATACTCGTTGGGAAAGCAGAATTAAATGCATCAAACCTCTTCGATACAATTTAAAAGAGGTGTTGCTGGCACTGAAAGACTTGGAAGCCATTTCCATAGAAAGAAAAGATGGAAGAGCTGCCTCAGAAACAAAATCGTTGATAGCTCATTTATCAAAATGGAGTTTTCTTTTGTCGGTGTTTATTTGGTATGATATCCTATTCCAAGTCAATAAAGCAAGCAAGATTCTTCAATCGTATGGAGTCTCCCTTCATACAATGGAAACGGAAATCCAGGCAACTGAAAAGTTTTGCAAAACTATCGCACAACGGGTTATGACAGTGCGGCAACATCTGCTGTTGAAATAGAACAGGAATTGGATATTGATCCTTCTTTTCCTCCGTCAAGAAGTGGAAAGAAAAGAAGATTGTTTGATTACCAAGGTGAAGAGGAACAACGAGCTACTCCTGAACTGAAATTTAAAAGCAACTTTTTCTATCCATTAGTAGACCAGGCTATTATGTCAATAAAGGAGCGCTTTAATTTGTTACGTGAGGTTTCTTCCGCCTTTTCGTTTATGTACACACGAGACAAACTTTTGCTTGTGCAACAAGAAAATGCTCTTCTTACGTGCTGTAAAGAGTTCCAAAAAAAGTTCGGTGACATTGATTCTGATGAAATGAGCGCTGAGCTACAGCGGTTTGTTTTAATTTTACAAAAAAAACGCAATCTCAAAACGGCTCAAGACTTTCTGAACTATCTTCTAAAGACTCATTTATTTGAATTGTATCCGATCGTGTACATCGCACTTCGAATCTTACTAACTTGCCCCGTGACTGTTGCCAGCGCTGAAAGAAGCTTCAGCAAATTGAAACTGATCAAAACTTTTAACTCTTTTGCTCCCGCGTGAAAAGCGAAAAAAAATGTCAGTAAGGTGGCAGCGCGAAAAACTGTCATAATCAATCATAATTAATCATAATTATGTACCTCAAGTTTGTTTGTAAATCATTACTCAGCTGTTTACTTCTACATTAAGTGTGATATATCGTTGAAATCTACATTTCTTGAGGATTTCAAATAAAAAAAAAAATTTTTTTTTGAATTTGCAAATTTTATGCAAATGAGCCCCCCCAACTGGGGGTACTCGTCTTCAAAATTAAAGAGGTACCCTCACCTCAAAGATCACTACAGATTTAATTTTCTACCAATTTTTTTAGAAATGGTCGCAAAATGATGCTAAGGAAATAAGCTTTCAAGGTACATCAATCAAAACTTACCTAAGAGCCTAGGTTTTCTACAATTTGCAATTTTCTGAGACAAATGACCTTTTTTTTGACCGGTACCGACCGGTACCAAATTTTGGTAGTTAAATTCAGTACCTAAAATATGATCAGTTATTATCTGCTAGAGGTTAGCCTAAACCATGTAACATTATGTATTTTTGAACAGGGAATTTCTTCAAGATTCAGAAAATATTAAGTTTAAATAGAATACAGGGTGTTTCACAATTATTGAAACAAAGCGGCAGCTTCTAAAACCTTTACCAATGACCTTATTCTTTTTCTGTTTTCAGATTGTCATAGCGAAATAGTTAACATTTTTATACGTTAAACAAAAAATAGTCTAATTATGCCTTGGTCGATGGAGCAGAAGATCTTTTGTGTAAAGACATATTACGAAACGAAGTCTTTCAAGATTGTTCAAGCAAGGTTCAGAAGGAAGTTCAGCTTCAACCAATTTCCAAACAGGAGTCAGATTTTCAAGTTGGTCAAGAAGTTTGAAGCTCATGGCACTTGTGGAGATCGTAGGGTAGCGGGCTCATCGCCCTCAGGGCCTCCAATAACAATCCGCACCCCCGACAATGTCAGCAGGGTTCAAGAGTCAGTCGGTCGGAGTCCGAGCAAATCTCTCCGTCGAAGGAGCCAAGAACTTGGCATTTCTGTCTCTTCTGTAAGGCGCATGCTGGTTAAGGAGCTAAAACTTTATCCATACCGGATCCACGTAAAGCATGAACTAACCGGGAATGATAAGGAAAAAAGGGTAGCGATGTGCCAGTGGTTTTCGGAAACGATCGACAATAACGAGAAATTCTTGGATGATGTCTGGTTTTCAGATGAAGCCCACTTCCTCTTGAATGGTCACGTTAACTCTAAAAACTGGGTGTTTTGGGGAAGTGATAACCCTCACAGAGTCGTTGGACGCCCTTTGCATTCAAAAAAATGCACAGCATGGGTTGCCATTTCCAAGCATGGTATCATCGGACCATTTTTCTTTGAAGATGATCACGGTATTGCAGTAACCGTGACAAAAGAGCGCTACGTTCCAGTGCTTGAGCAGTTCTGGGGAGAGCTCGATAAGCATGAGGACCTTGATGAGAAAGAACAGTGGTTCCAGCAAGATGGTGCCCCTCCTCACACTGCTAATGTTACCATGGCTTGGCTCCGTGAAAAGTTTGGGAAGCGTCTCATCAGCCGCAAAGCTGAAGTGGAATGGGCACCTCACTCACCTGACCTGAATCCTCCAGATTTCTTCTTGTTGGGGTTCCTCAAGGACAACATTTACCAGGATAACCCATTCACTATTGCAGCTTTGAAAGCAGCCATTACCGAGAAAATTCAGGCCATTACACAGGAGGAATGTGAGCGTGTTATCAACAACTTTGCACGCCGCATTCAAGAATGCCTTCGACAGAACGGTGGACATCTAGAGCATGTACTCTAAGAATCTTCTTGACATATTATTTCTGATTTGAAGATAAACAGTTTCAGATTATAAAATGTTATCCTTTCACCTTTCAATAAATGTAATCATCATTGTGATATCATTTAAAATCCTGAATTTGTGCCCAATCGCTTTGTTTCAATAATTGTATGCTGTCACTGATAATGAAACAGCCGCTTGTTTACACCCTTCCCATTTCCTGAGAAACAAGGGGGATACAGCAAACTTTGATTTAGAGAAGCCAAACTTGTTCTAGCTTTTAAACTTGTATTTCAGTCTTTGTCTCCTTGGAAATTTGATACAAAATGACAACTTTATTGGTGAAACATTTGCAATTTATTTTATCTTTTTATAGGGTGTAGTTTTTGTAAAAATTATAATTTAGTGAAGGTAAGTCAAAAAATTTTGGGGGGTTTTGAACTGACATGATGTACAGTACTCATTTTTGATCAGTGAATATCATATACCACTTAGCCTAAACTATTTAAAGCTATATATTGCTGGAAAGCGAATTTCCTAAGCTTTCAAATGAGACCGGTATTTAGCAACATATGATATTTTTTACGCACTAAATTTACTTTTATCTACTTACCATTCAAATTTGTTTGGGGGGGGGTTTTGAGACCCCTAAAAAATTTGGAAATTTAAAAAAGTAAAATTTATTATTATTGCTTGAAATTTTGTCAAATGATGCCCCAAAAGAGTAGTTTTCAGACTGTGTTAATGATGAAGGGTTTGGTTTTGTGGTAAAGATGTAATCTCAATTTGATTTTAGCGTAGTTGGCACGTGCTGAGAATTTGGCCGATTTTGTCGTCTGCAACTGGGTTCTTGGTGTTTTTAACCGTTTTTGGGTAAAAAAATCCAAGAACTAAGGCACAAATTGTACATCTTCCGATGCGTGAGGAAATAAGCGTGATTTTTTGAAAATTTTATGAAAATCGGATGAAAAATAAAGTCACAAATCGGTTTCGTGGTAAACTAATTTTGTAACTCAATTTAACAAAATTTGAGGGAAACACTGAAAACACGAGATCATCAATGGATGATCGCGGGAGCAAAAGAGTTAATAGAACGTCTATGACAGACAGTAGACTATCTTCATTAGCCATGTTGTCAATCGAAAATGACTGCGCCCGATCTCTTGATTATGACAATGTCATAACAGCATTTGCGAACAAAAAGGTTCGCTCCAGACTATTTAAATGATACTGTGTTTTTATAACTTTTTCATGTTTTTCAGTGTCATTGCTTTCGTTTCGCAGTGTCTGCATAAATGTCCTACTGAACTCTGGCATCGGTGCCGAATTTTTTATGACTTGCACCTTCGGTATCGGCATGCTTTATTCTGACATTAGCCTGTTTACTTATGTACAAATTGTGGTGTATTTTCTTAATGCAGCTTTTCAATTTTACACCTGTAAAGTGATATGACCTGTGCGCAGGGGCTCTTGCGCTTACTTTGGGGGGGCCCGAAGTTGGAGTGCTACGGGACTGAAGGTTGCCGACTTCTGATCTACACCTTTGTCTTATCATACTCGTGTTTTCAAACGTTTAAAGTTTTTACTTTTTTAAAATATATTCCAAGCAGTGGCGTAGGGTATTTAGAAACATTTTTTTGGGAGAGGGGAGCGTAGTGTTTTGCAAAGGTAAAAACCTTTTTTTGGAAATCAACTTTTTGATACCGAGAAGTTCGCCTATTTTGGTCTCCAAACAGACATGAAGACTTTTTTTCTTTCACGTTTGTTGGTGTTATCATACAGTTTGTGATAGCAATCGCCCTTGTCCCACTCAAAATACGCCACTAAGACTAAGTCCTGTATACCGAACATTGTGCTCCTTCGCATGCAATCATTTCATTTGCAGCTGAACATTTAGTTGAAATTCTTAGTTGTGTAGCGAAAAATTTTTTCGAAATCCGCATCTTCTGACTAAAAAATGCGATTTTTAGCTTAAACAAAGACTAACCTCTCACTCATTAGTTTGTAAAGCACTGTATCGTTTTAGGGAGTACAATGACGTAATATTTGCTACAAACGCCTTTTATCCAAAGTTTAGTTCTCTTATTTTCTCAAAAAAAATGTCCGTAAAAACGTGGTGAAAAATTTTTGACAGATTGAAAAGCTGCTTCCGATAAAAAATTTCTACAATTTCAGCCTCATCGGCAACCTAACAAACGATTTTTCAAGCATGCTCTGTTTCTGAAACGTTCCTAATATAATTCTACATGTACTTACTTACAATGCATGGTGACACAATAATGCTGTCTGGTGCGACTCTAGTTAAATTGGCAAAGTTTTTCGGCTGTTGTAAAAAGGGCATTTTTTGTTGCAGTAAAAAATTGGGAAAGTTGCATTTATGCATAACGAAAGTTGCTGTTACAAGTTTGTATATTCACATGTAAATCAAAACGTGGTATTGAGCAAAATGTGGCCATTAAAATGTTAATCTGTAGGCCTATATAAACAGAGACAAGCGTCTTTGTGTTTGTCTGGTCCCCAAAATTCTCACTTTTGTGTAGTTGATCTCAAATAAAAAAGAATTTGATGTCTGTTTGGAGAGCAGAATGAACAAAATTCTTGTTTTTGAATAGTTGATCTTCAAAAAGTAACAGTAAAAAGATCTTTAAATTCAATTATCCACTTACAATTGCATCCTTGCTGGAACGCTGCACAAAAGTTGATAAAGTTTCTGGAAACAACTCAAAACATCTTAATTCATAGTTTCTAAATAGGCTGCTTAGAAAGTTGCCTTAATTACATAAAAATGAAAATGCATTATAGTAAAGACAGGTGAGACACTCAGCTATTATATTGGGTCATGGCAGTTTTGTTGAAGACAGAGAACGAAAAGGTTATGTTGACTTGATTGAACAAAATACAGTCATAAAAAGAGTCCAAACAAGACTTCATCTAGTTTAAAGAGCTTTATTTACAATCATTTACACATAGTACACTTTGTGTGGTGAGGTTACCCTAGATTTTAATGGAAGTGCAGAGGGATCCAATGGCGCGTCGCCAGATTTAAGCTACAACAATTTGTAATAATTTGAAGATCAATGTAGAATCCCAAAAGATTCATGATAGTGCTTTGACTGAAGTTTGCAATTATTACTGTTTTAAGATAAATTAAAATGGTATTCTTTGATGATAATTAAATTTAAAAGCTGGAAATAAGTCAATGAAAACAACACTCCTGTGTCAAATCAATTCGTATATCGGAAAACATTTTGACATTTCGCTTGAAAATAACGCAATACTCCTGGGCTTGTCGGGGTCAAAACCAATAATTGTGGGAGAGGCAGGCTACTTTAGTTTTCCTGGTTTAGCCTATGCAAAAAGATGAACTTATGATACGCAGCTTATGACGCTTACGCCAGCGTCGAAGCTTAAAATTTGGGGGAGCATGGCCCGGTTTGCCTCTCTGATTACACCTATGCAGAGAACAGGGCACATAGAACGAAGCCAGGTACCTAAGTTACAAATATAATCGCAAAAGTAAGCGCTCCAAGTCGTGAAGCAGGCCGAACTGTTTTTGTATTTGTGAACGATCACTATTTCGACTCCTTTTCCCTACTTTGACTTTAATCGTGCCTTCACACTCATGTGGGGAAACAGTTGAGAGATTGGGATAAATGCAAAACGAATTGTGATTTCTCCCATGATATTTTTGGCTCGATCTTCTGTTAAAGTGCTTTTGGCTTTGGTGCGGGATTTTGCCGTTTCAAAAATCCATCAACGTTTGATTACGATTCCAACAACTGCGAATCTGGCTGAACCGATATTCTTAACTACGAAGTCCTTATCTCGGCCATGTCGGCAATGTCAGGTAGTTTAGTTGGACTTATAAAAATTAACGAGGAGATATCGCCTTCATGACTGATTAGGCTACGATACTAATGACGCTAATTTATTAATACTTATAATACTAATGGTGCTAATGACATCATTAAATGATGTAGAATTAATTGATTGGCACGCTATTAGTTAATTGATATGGAATGGTAGGACCACAATCGCGTAATACTGTATTTCAAAAAGCTGCAGGCAAATCCGAGTGATATTGTCCCGTTTATTCACATAGCTGCTTAAATACGATAACTATCAGTTTCCGATGGTCGAAGTGGGTGAGGAGCAGGCCGCGATTGAAAGTGATAGTCTACAACTGTGTGATTGTCAAACCTTTTGCTATGACTCGTTTAAAAAAACTAGCGCCGCGCCAAACGGTACAACAACATTTTTCTTCGTCGTTCCGCAAGATTTCAATCTATTTGTACACTTGAAGATCATTTTCAGGAGATTATTTTATAAGGAATTTTGATGTTTAGTTTTTAGTGCTCCCTTTTTCTTTGAAAGTGTTTAATAATCTCTTGTCGAAATCATTGTTTTTTTGAAGTTGATTGTCTGTTTTGGAAATGAACCTTACAAAATCGCATCTCGTGCCTCTTTTTTAGGGGGAAGAGCACATCAGCGAATTCGAGGACCCCGAAACACCCTTAGAAAACCAAAACAACGCTTCAGGGCCTCGCAACGCTTAGTTTGAAAACCACTGGAGTAAAGCAACAAATCAATGATCACTGTTCGATTAGTTGGTATAGATGAGGGTTTGAGTATTACTTTTTGCATTGTTTTGAACATGCTTGGAGTTGAACGATCAAGAAAAGGTTAAACCAACCACTAGCGTACCGAGGGGGAAGGTCACTGAGCCATTCCCCCTCCCCCTCAAACTTTAAAAATGTAAAGCAAAACCCAGCAGTTTTAGCAAATCAAAGCTGGTTTTTCGCGAGTATTCAGGGTTTGCCCTGGATCTCGATTTTCCTGTGAAAAACCACTCGTCGCTCAGACCACTCGCTGGTAGAAATCTGGACTGGACTTCTGGTTAAAGTAAAACAGTTATCAAAATTTGTTATGCTCTTGAAGTGAATAAGAAGAGTTGTAGAGGGCAGACAAAACCTTGTAGAGGGAAGACATATAGCCGCACAAACCACTATTTTAAAAGCGATATTTGATCAATTAATTCTGCTACTTATGCGAAATATCAACTTTCTGCAGAGTGGTTAGTGGCAGTTACGTTTTCAAAGAGAATTGTACAACTTGTACGAGAATAAAGAGCTACCGGTATCACTAGACACTATACATGAGCATTTCTAAAACAAACGAAAGAAACACTCTGATTTTAAAGTATATTTTGGTTGTATTTTTAGCTAAAATAGAGTAACTCTTAAAGCTGCGAGACAACTTGGAACGTATTCGATCACTGAAACACTGCTGCAAATTTTCGCAACGTTGCTAGTTACAACGGCAACGGGCGAACAATCACTTGACGCCCTAAAGCTGATCAAAACGTACTTACGTACGAACATGCAAGATAATCGGCTCAATGCATTGGCTCTTTTACATATAAATAACGACATTAAACTTGATTATAGTCAAGTGATTGACCAATATGTGAAAGGAAACCGTCGCCTCAATTTAAAATAAACTGACTTTGTTTCATGCTTGATTTTCATTTTATAATTTCATTCTAATAAGTCTCACAAAAGCACTATACTAAAACTTGCTTCCAGAATGCACAAAAATGCTTATTTTTAGGTGTAATTTTGCAAAATTTTCCCCGGGACCACCCTAGAATGGTCGTGCCTTCGGCACTCCTCATAAAGTTGATTGGCGACGTTACACGATTGTGACGAAACTTTGCCCCTGCCTCGGAAACTTTTTGCGTGCGCCACTGAATCCAACTATTAATTGTCTAGAAACATTGAAATCAAGGTAAACAAATTCTGATGCACCCTTCGGTGAGCTAATTTAGTTTGTAAGGCTTGGCAAATACCATTGTCATTTAAATATCACATGTAGAATAAAGATTTTTGACCATTTCTGGTCGTTTTTCATAAACTCGACATTTGTGCCCATGAGTTTTGTGTGTAAAATTCTATTTTATGGAATCACGTAACCATTGAGCTCATAACTTTAAGCAAACGATTTGTCGCATTAGCTTACCGTTGCTGGCAAATGACGAAAGATTTTACTTATATCTGGCCACAACCCCCAAGCAGTATATCACTCAGAGAGAAAGGAGTTGCCTTTGGCGACGCTAAAACAAAGCAGTTCTCTTTTACTCAGCAGTTGCTCACAGCTCTTTTTCTAAAATTTCCTTTTTTAAGTTCTTGAAAATTTCCAAATGACGGTTTCGAGGCTGTACCGGATGTCACGGACTCTGGTGACGTCACTAGTCACAAGAAATCCCCCAGATTGCAACTGTGGAACGTGTGTGATCCATAAACATGACATCAAGCACTACAGATAGAGTCTTTTATTCACGAGATGCATTCACACTTTATCAAATTTCTGACGTCTCGAATAGAAACACACCAATGTAATGTCTGAGCAGTTTTTTGATGACCGATAATTGATTTCTTGAAATTCCGATGCTCACGAGCCGCTGTATTGAATGGCGCTCAAGCAAATGACGTCATGTCATATGCCGCTCTCACATGATTAGTAGCATGTGGCAGTGGCAAATGCTATCACGAGTTGTTCGGTAAGTTGAAACAGGAGTGTTATTAAATCATAATTACATCAATGTTTGTCTATTCCACGAGGGTTAATATGTTCAAAGTTGTTTTTTTTTTGGTGGGGGGGGGGGGGGGGAAAGAAGCCAAGTGACTACCTCATCAAATGTCTAAAAATTTGTTTTTATTTTTGATAAAATTTTACATTTTGAGGCTATTGGGCCCATATATACGCAATAATTGACTTCAAAAATCCATTAACGATTTAAATGCAGTAAGTGCAAATATGTGCTTTTACATTTTCCTTCTTGTAGTTAGTTCATAAAGCTTCATAATAAAAGTTAAAGGCTTGTAATGTCAATGAAAGTTTGAAATATTTACATAGTAAGCCCCATGACAACAACATCATGACTGAACATTGTCAATGACTCAAAAGCTTCACCAATATACAAGTTAGTTTACTAGTGTTAAATTTATAAGTCAATATGCAACCCAATAGCCATTTTCTCTCTGATATAAGCTTGCGATGTCTTAGGGCAACACAAAGCCACTGCAACAGTTTTATACTATGAAAATATAAAGCCTGTTGTTACCCAGCAAACATTAAAGCGGCAAGTTGTTAATTATTAACCGAGTAAAATGAACAATGCTAAAACTAAGTAACACATCTTTTTAATTTACGATATAGCATATCACCAAAGCAATTAATCTTTGTAAATCAGACTACTTTTTTGTATTTGAAAATTGTAGGAAAACTTTACTGGGTAGTTCCAAGACTGAAGTTAATACCAAGTCCAGTATCATCACTTTCTTTTCATTACACCATGTGAGGGTTTGTCGGGCGTCTTTACTTGAATCCAAGATAAAAAGATGAACATGGTAGCTGGGTTTGGTCGTATGTCACATCAAAAATAAAGCCCAGAGTAAGTTTTATTACGTCCAATAGTAAATACTTTAATATCAGATGATTTGATTCGACTCTATCTGTTGCAGTTTACATTCGTGTTCAAGGAGATTTTCGTCCATCTTTGGATGGAGACTGTAAGAAATAATAGATTTAATGGTGGAAGCAAAACAATTTCTAAAAATTTAGCCTTGCAGAACAAAAAAATGCATAGCGTAAACAACAGTGGTGTATTTAAAGACAAATTTTGGGGGTAGAGCATATTGTAAAGTTGAAGACCTTTTCTTTGAGATCAACTTATGGAAATCAAGATTTTAGCCCGACTTGGTTTCCAATCGCACGTAAACATCTTGCTCTTTTCACAATTATAGCTGCAGTCATACCTTTTGGGGGGTTCAATGCCCTTTATCCTCCCCCTAAATACGCCACTGGAAAACAACAAAAAGCTGGAGTTCGGAGCCAGATGAAAATAATGTCGGGAGTCAAAACTCGTTCTACAAATTTGCTCTTCTGGCAACTAGAAATGACGCCATGGGTCAGATCGAAGTAATAGCAAGTTTCACAATCGGACATCTCTACTATTGGCTTGAAGACCATTTCTGTAGGGATCTTTTCTTTCAAAAAACCATTGAGTGGCGATTTACAATATCGCTGTTTGCAACATTTCATGAATGTAGCAATCGAAGATTGTATTAGTGAACCAATTACGGTGGAATTCTGGTTGACGGTCACCAGGAATTACGACCATTGAACATTGTACCAAATATTTCCTTGCTGCTGTGCATCGTGATCTGCTTTAATAAGGCGACTGATACGCCACTGTTGCTTTCTAAACACGAAAGTCATTCTACTGATTTGAAAGCATTAATTGAAGGTGGCGAGACATTGTTTGTAAAAAGGTAACAAATGCAAACAGTTCACTTGATTTTAAATAAAATTAGCAATTTGCACTGATGTCACCAGTCAGCTGTGACGTAACACGACCAAAACAAAGTACTGTCGCGAGCAACTGATGGCCATTTATTGTGACCCAACAAAAACATCGGAAACCAAAGATGAACAATTTAAATGCAAAGGATTGATAACCTTTCAAGTTAAAAAACATATTTTGTCACACTAATGAGTGAAACAAAAAGTGCCTAAACTTATAGGCTGTTCTTCTTGCAAAAACGGCGCAAGTTTCAATCATTTCAGCATAATATCAGCAAAAACTTTGTCGTTAAGACCACCCCTCCCTAACATGATCAATCAGCGGTGGTTCAAAAAGTGCATTAGATGATCCACGGGTTCGCGCACCCCCATCAAATATAATTTTCCGAAAATATTTTGTACAAATCCCAAATTCTTATTTAAGAAACACGCTCAAAAAGGGGAAATGACTTCACAAAAAAGATTATATAGCAAGGTTTAGCAATCTATTTGAAACCGCTTTCACACCGCCCTTTTAAAATTCCTGTACTTTTCTGGACTAGCAGCTTAAATCCGTCGCCTCATTTGAATATAAGGTACAATCGCCTGCTTATTGTAAAGATGCTTACATTCTTCCTTGCGCTCTCATACTCCTCGACCACCTTGCGGAGCGAGTAAGTTGTTCCGCTTCGGTTCAGAGACGGAGCAACTCCTTGCAGACGGAATTCTTCTCCTTCTAACAACTTATGGTATGTATTGATCTCGAAGTCAAGACCTGAAAAAATCAAATACATCAATCTTCAACACCAGCATCTAAATAGATTGTGGCTGATAAAATCATACCGGGCACGCTTATCAGGAAGCAGCTGTGACTAGAAAAGCTCCAGATTTTTGTTGCTTGCTAACCCATGCACTACACGCTCTTTTACATATCCTTTACGTGCTGATGTAAAAATTTTTGCGTGCAATGTACTTGGTAAAATATAAAAGGCAATCAATCAATAATGCTTAATCGATTTAAAGTTGCTTGCCCATGATGTTGCAAGAGATATCTTTTGATCATTTACCCATGACAGTTTGCAATGCTGCTACAACCATAATAATGTAACGGTCTAGCGTTCATTTCTTTATTATTAAATTTTCTAGCTTTCTTTTTGACATGTGTGGTAACGTCGAGATTGTTTGATAGCTTGTTTTTCCAAAAAAAATAAACAGTAAAAACTGCAACTAATGGTGGGATTACTAGTCTTAAATGCGAATTCGAGACTGGTTTGAAATGAACTATCGGTTTTCACTGATTACTTTTACGTTGGGTTGGTGGTTACTTGAAAAGTGAGCCAAACAGCAACAACTTGTGGTCGAGTTGATGGAATTGGTTTTAAGTTTAAACATTGGAAAAAATATTCCAAGCGTTTTCGTAACTTTCAATTTGGCTTACGGTAGGCTGCGGAGAGTACACACTTGTTTTGGTTGCATTTCAATAATTTCTTTAACTATATTATAGATAAAAACTTAAATTTTGACAAAGTTTCTAGGCTTGCAAAGAAAAATATCGTAAATTTCTCATGAATTTACAAAAATTGAATTTAAAAAGCTGCTTCTGTGATCGATCAAAGTTAGGCTACTACTTTACCCATGATGTTTTCTATTTATAGCAAGAAAATTTGTTTTGTTGTCATGTGAGGTTTTTCATGACATGCTTTTCAAAACAATAGTGCTAAATTTGGCACATTAGCGCTTTCTTGCGGAGAAAATCTAATAGAAATCCACATTGTGTAGTTGCAGCTCAAAAGTTCAACTTTTGAAATAATCTAAGAGACTATAAATTGAATTTAGAGCGTAATTGCGGACAGCGTACACCGATTCAACACATAAGATTTCATCAGCGCATTAGACGTCGGTCACAAACTGTACTGATAAGATCTTGGAGGATGAAGCGGTGTACACTGTCTGAATTTAAACTTTTTCTTGTTAGTGATTTCAAGTCAGTGAGTTGTTTTTTATTTGATATTACGTCTTTTTCATTTGCCTAGGTTATAATGGGTAACTTTGGGCTCACTTCAAATAACCTTTCGCTATTTAGTTATATTGTCATCTAAAACCAACAGACCACTAGAGGTCAGTTCAAGTCGCAGATTTTGTTTTGAGTGGTGGTACAAAAATGAAATACGTAGTTTGCTTCTTTTATGAGGTTTGATTTCACATTACTAGGCAATGCTCAATTCCAAAAATAAAACTTAACCGACGTGGATGAGTTATTGATGTAGGGACGATTTTTTGCCACACTTCAAAGTTTGTTTTGCGCTTATAAATTAATTACCTAGTTTGACTGCAAGCAGATCTTGATAATCTCTGAGACGGTCAGCCATCTCCGTTTTAATCTTATCAAGCTGGCTTTGAAGGTCGACAATTTGGTCTTGGTATCCGTCGATGTCTCTCTTGAAACGATCTTCGACATCACCCAGCTGTCTTTCAAGATAATCTTTCTGCAATGTTTAGCATTTTAAAATAACAATTTTTGAGTTATGCACAACATTTCCATTGGATATAGAGCTTAATATTATGATCATTTTTAAGGCCTACTTTAACAAACAGCAAAAGTGCAAGTGTTGACGTTTAGTGATGGACACAAAAATTTCGAAAAAGAAAGGAAATTGCAACTTTAAAAGGCTTTTAATGCAGAGCTGCTTGGAAGCCGCCAGACAATCGTCCGTTGTTTTTATTAGCTGGGTACAACCAGTGGGCCTCGAGCATGACCTTCAAAATTCGATGTTTTGGTAAAATAGCAAATAGCGATAATTTGTCACACGCCTTCATAAAGATTTGGTTTTTTCAACTAAACAGCTGTGCTCATTTTTATCCAAATTGCTGAAGAAACAGCGTGAGAAAAGCCAGTGACCTTACGTAGTGAATAAGCAAAGCAAAATGCTTGTAAGGTGGCATTTGAGAACAGGTTTTAACGAATAAGGTGCCGGATGAAACATTTGTTTAAAAAACGGAGTGGGATACTCTAATGATAAAAATGTTGGGAATCTTCATCAAAAGTCAGATTTTAACATCTCTCGGTAGAGGGAGGTAAACCAACTTCCTATAACCTAAATATGGCTTTGATTGTGAGTAACCACAAAAAGTCTGTTTAAATCTACATTTAACTCACGTTTGACCGCAAAGATTCGATTTGAGTGGTGTGAGAACCGACACGGTTTCGAAGGTCGTTCAACTCGCTCTGCGCATCCTTTAAACGATTCGCGTCTTGAGACACTTTGGAGTTCATATCATTCAACTGCAGAAAAATATAGTTTTGTAATGTAAAAAATATTCAGTTGAAGTTCGGTAGAAAGCTAAATAAAGCAAAGCCTGGAGTTTATCGAGACTCAGACTGAATCACAACGAGTTGAAGTTTTACATTACTCAAGTCTCTAAGTGCTTAAAAAACCTTGCAAAGCAAATTTATCAATAAAATTAAGAAATGTAGTTTGGGTTCCCATAGTGATCAGGGAGCATCACCTAAATAAGGTAAAATTTAAGTGTAAGGAGAAAAAAATGTCAATATGGTGAATAAATTTGTAATGTAAACTGTTGGTTTACTCTAAGATCTACCGTATAAACTCGACAAATATCAGCTATATCTAAAGTAGTTTACTATGTTTTTTCCGCTTGGAAAATACAGAAAGAAATAAGTAATTAACTGGCCAGGAAAGCTTGGAACCTAAAAATAAGTCTTAATAGTTCACGAAAAGCTCAATAACAATAATGTAAATCAACTATAATAATCCGTACGATGCAGATAATAAAAATACAACAATACATGATGAAAAAGATCTCTAAAACAGTAGCTGAACAATTGTATTTTTTTATCCTGTATTTTGCTATTTTTTCTCAATACCTTGGCATTGTACCACTCTTCTGATTCTTCTCTGTTCTTCTTGGCCGCAAGATCATATTGAGCGCGAATGTCCCTCAGTAGATCGGACAAGTCAGGACCGTGCGAGTCCATTTGAACGTGGACATGATCGGTAATAAGCTGCGATTTCAACTCATTTATGATCTGAAAAAAGTTTAAAACAATAGGTAAGTTATCGATTAGGTAGCCTACATTAATCAACAAAACATTACTTTATTTTTCTAAAACTTTCCACAGTTTTCGATTATCGCCCTGACCAAAAACAAACCGCACCAAGTTGATAGAATGGTAGCCATTTCAACTTGTACTATTTGCCAGCAAAGCTTCTTTTACATAAATGTTTGGCGCTTCTAAGTTAATGTGTGGTGTCAACTCAAAAGATCTAGGTTTCAGCCGTACAGCTTTTTTCATGGCTATTTTGAAGTTTTGTACCAACTAAAAACTTTGTGAAGCTGTTTAAGTAGTTTCACCTTTGATAACTTGCTTACCATAGATAACTTAATCTATGGTTTCACTTACGAAAGTTATAGATTGTTCGAATATGATCGCAATGCGCGAGCTTGTAAGTCCCCAGTTCGATTTCTATTTACGCACTCTACGAGCGCACGCTGCAACAATCATGAGCAGAGGTGGGCGCATTTGCAAACAATTAGCACTAAATACAAAATGCTGCAATGTGCGCTGTGTAGAGTGGGGAAATGAAAACTGGCGTTTAGGAAGGAGAGTTTGGACATAAAAGCAACCAGGAAGTGTAATGGAGACTGAATCTCCCCACCTAAGCATCGATTTCCGAACACAAGGTTTTTACTTATAATACTACCTACGGTTGCAGTTCATTATTGTGTCCTACCCAGCACATTTATTGACCATTTTTAATAAAGGATCTCAACAATACAGCAGACGAATTGATTTTCAGCCCACGTTCTATTTCCTACCCCTTTGACAAAATATTGGTGGCGCCCTAGGAATGTTGGAGTATTTTTTCTGACGAAGACTTTCAGATAGGCTGCATAAATCTGCAAAAAATTGACTCTCGATCCTTGCTCCTACCTCATTGTGTGCGAGATTGTCGAAGTCGAGCTCCTCCCGGAGTGAGACCAGCTTTCTTTCAAGATCAACCCTTCCAATCGTGCACTCATCCACGTTAGAGCGCAGGTTGTCCAGCTCACGCTCAAGCTCCTGCCGTTCGCTCACAGCAGTGTCGTACCTGCCATCATGATGTCATCAATTGAAAAACAGTCAAACTTGTTAACATTTCCGGGCACATGTTAACATTCTGTTTAAAAGGCTAAAGACAAATATTTCTTAAATTAATTTTAAGGAAAGGAGCTATTTTAGGTAAAAAGGGCGAGTCATTTTGATTTTTTTTGTTTAAAACATAAAATTTTGTTTGAAAGCTGGCAGGAAAGGGTAGATAAGCACTGTCATCCACCGTTTCCTTCGACAAGCTGCTACTTTCTTCACCAAATTCATCGGGTTTCATTATACAAACATAATGACATAAAGCTTAGCTTTAGGGCAGATCAATCAATGTCTCGAAATTGAAAAGCTATATAAACAGTTAGATTTGCTTTGTCCAATTTATAATTTTGTTTTTACTCTACTATGACTGATTTAAGCATGACCAAATACGGTATTGCGAGCGACATAAGAAGTGTAGCTGCTAAACATGTCCCAAGGCATTGACGCTGATGCGGCTAAGGCGTGGCTGCTGTTGAACTGCACAACACGCTTGAGTTGTAAAGCTTTGTTCATACTCTTGATTAAAACGATGGGTTCAAAGGTACAAGTCATAAACGTAGCCAAGGGGCAAGAGGAGAGATGGCCCTCCATCAATTTTTTCTATCCAGCCTTCGTATTAAACTACAATTGCTTCTTTTCAACCAAATAACCTGAAGAAGACTTTTATATTAATTCAGAAATGATCTGTACAACTCCAAAGTTAGTGTGCACCTGAGGCTATTTTTTAATATCCCGTGTTAGGATCTCTGACTTTATGTAAAAACAATCAGAAATTGGTCAAACTTTCACTTTTTGACTAAAAAATTACAAAAAATGTCCGCAATTCTCCTAATACATCATTGATCACGCCATTGCTTAACTTCCACAGCTTCCTTTCGATAAGTGCATATACGCTATTTTTTTGGAAAGAATAACTAATTTTTTTCTTTTGCCAGTCTCTCAAAATTAGCAAAATTACCATCACGCATAGTCAATGAGCAGGACAGATTTGCAAACAGAAAAGCTACTGTATACTATGATGCTGGCAAATGAGATTTAATCATTATCAAAGTTTGAAAACAAGCACAAAAAACGTTTTAAAATTTGAGAAGTCTTGTAGTTAAAATCGGTTTTAGCGATCATCATTCTTTCAAGCAAACTTTGAAGCATGCAACTGGATGTATGTGATAGTGCATAAGATTATCCCTCAACCGATTATCGACTCACTCTCTTTTTAGGTCGTCTACGTCATCTCTCATGTGATCAAGCTCAGCATCAATCAGCGCTTTGTCTGTATGCAGGGAGTCAATCAAAGATTTCAATCGGCGAACTTCGTTGGCGTACAAGTCCGGTAACTTGGAATCGTATTTTACAGAAAGCTGCCTCAACTGCGCCTCCAGCAACTTGTTCTGCTGCTCGAGAAACCGCACACGCTCGATGTAAGAAGCAAAGCTATTGTTCAGATTCTAAAGAAGAAAAGTTGCATCCTAAACTGCATTAAGGAACAACTTAATGAGGGTGAATTATTGACATAAAGCTCACCAAAAAAGCCTTCGAAATTTGGAAGAGACAGTTAACAGGTGCACTTTTTTACCCCCGACAGTTTTGAAAAATCTTTTTTTTGTTCGTCTTCCCCAACCCAGTTTTTGAATACAGTATTGACACTGAGCGGCTTTAAGCATGGAACATGCACATTACTGGTGTGATAATGCATTCTGCAGCTACTTAAAAGTGTTTTCGGTTTCCAAGCAAAGTTTGATCTTATCATACAGCTTATTAGGCAAACAGTTTTAAGCGGAAAACTTAGAACTGTTAAGAATTCAAAAATAAACCAGGATTTAACATCAAACAACTTTTCTTATTTGTCAACAAAAACGATAAATCCAGCTCTCTACCTTCAGTTCTTCTTTTTCTCCAGTTCTCATGTTGCGAAATTCCTCTCCTTGTGCTCCTCCAAGATCTTGTAGATCTTTCTCGCTCACATAAACGGATCCACCTCCGAAGCCAGGATCATAGCTGGCGGAAGAATAAACTCCGTACGAGAGCTGAAAAGAATTCCGATTAAAAACAAGATTTGTCAACAGGTATAGGCTCATTATTTATAAGCTAGATTAATGCAAGATGAACCTACTTCACCTTTGTACTGTAATTGTAAAATGCTTGTTTTATTCAGCTTCTGTAAAATACTGTCAAGCTTTGCAATAAAGAAAAACAGGCTTGTTTTTGTCTTATTTGCCATATTTATCCTCCGTTTACGAGAAAGCGAATTGTATCTTTATACTTTGGACGGGAAGTCCGCACTCGCTTGGGAGTTGCCTTTTTCGAGGTTTATGGGCCACCTGTCTTCCACATAAAGGTGGGGCGTCCCGTTAAGTGCCTTGCCCAAGGACACAACAAGCGAACTTGCCGGCTTGTTTTCCACAACCTCCCCTAAATGCCGAGCGCCAAGCAGGGAAGCTGCGAATGCCATTTTTTTAAGTCTTTTGGTATGACTCGACAAGGAGAATGAACCCCAGGTCTACCGACTGGGAAGCGGACGCTCTAACAACTACACCATCGCTTTTAAAGTTATTAAATAGTCAAGTATTTTCGAAAATAGCCTATATTTGGAGGGGGTTGCCATAATTCTGTTTTGGTTGGGGACCTTGGATGTGCGACAGAAGCGCATTAGCAAACCACGAATAAGCCTATTATGCTACTTGGTATTTGCGATTACATTGTTTGGTGAGTGTAGCAAGGGTTATTCTTTATTCTCAATGAAAGGATAGTTTGATGTCATTGTGTTTTTATAGTTAAAGATTAAATTTCAAGGAGGAGAGCCAATCGCTGCAGGACATTTTCCATATTTTTAAACATGACACTAATGTAAGTATAAAATGCATTTTAACAACTTTTTTCTCCAAATGATATTATACTCAAAGGTGGTCAAATAGCCCAAAAATTTCTTGAGTAAAAGTATCGTTACTAACTCATTAAAATACTCAAGTAAAAGTAGAGAGTAGTGACAGGTATTTTTACTTACTAAAAGTAAAGAAGTAATTGCGAATTTAACTACTGAAGTGGTAAAAGTAAAAAGTAGTTTAATTTTTTGCGCAGTTTCGTCCTTTATCTTTCTTAACCAGAGGTTCTTAGTTGAAGGAGCTCGCACCACATAAAATGAGCGAATAGATTTTTGAAGATGCAAACTTTTCCTACTTATAGCTTAATTTCCGTTACCGATTATCTTAAGGGCTTATGTGTATGGTGCACGTAATGGGTCTCTACAAAACGAGTGCTCCGAGAGACAAAATGTTTGACGATTATGCCATTTTAGAAGACTATCCAAAGACATTTCATTAATTAAGTCTGATGATTCTTTTTTAGTGAAAAACTTAGTAAAGTTAGGTTAATTATTCTCGTAGTAACTGCTTTCTCTTGTAGGTCTATTTAATTAAGTGTATTTTTTGGTTGTTGTTTTATGCTTTTGACATAAAGTTCCTCAACACTTAAATGTCATTAAAACGTGAGCGACTCAATGAGATCAATGATTTCTTCTAAACCAATGGATATCAAACTGTGATACGCGCACCAGCAGTGGTGCGTCACCTTTTTCTAGGTGGTGCGCGAGCGGTTTACAGGTCACATGCAGAGTTTTGTGTTCAATAAATTCGTATTGTCTATTGTTGGAACTATCGTTGCGTCATGTCCGCTTTTATTCTTGACCACAAAGCAAAAACCAGTTTACGTACCTTTATCCTGCCCCTTTGCTTTCGAAGATCGTCTGGACGCTGGTGCAAACTATAGATTCAATATCAAGTTTTTAGAGGTAATTCGCTTTTTAGCGAACATGTATGGTGAAAGTTTCTTGTTGATCTTTTAGCTATATTCTAATGAGCCCTTGGGCATATTTTTAAAGCTATACGCCCAACAACTCTCCCGAGAAAACCGAGTAAACATCTGTTTTTGAAAACGCTCATCAGAATATACTTTTAAAATTGTGCGAATTGTTTTGTGATTAAAAAAGTTTTTCGGCTAGCCCCTTCCTCCTAACAGGCGTCTTTGTTGCTTGCTTGCGTACCACTTAGTATTTAGTAATTTAGTTTAATGCAACCGCTGATCAACTAGCCCCTTTTTTAAATAGTTGAGTGATAGAGAGGCCTAAAGTAGTTAGCAGATTTATTCATTTGTTTGAAACTTCTCCCCCATAAAATAGTCCCATAAATGGGACAGAAATGAGAATTTAAAAATTTTTTTCCTCAACTCTTTAAATTTAAATCACTTTGCATTTAAAGTTCGGAGTGTTGGGTACTTCAACAATTTGAAAAAAAAATCATTGTTATTCCAAGTCGGCCTATAATTTTGTGATAAACCCACGTGTGTCTTTATCCTAGTAATTTCAAGGGTATAAAATAAACAAGTTTATTCATCACATTTACGAATGTCAACGAAGGTTAAAGTGACATGAAAACTGAAACTGGTCAAGTAAGTAGCTCGTTATTAAAAAACCTATTTAAGTAGTTTATTTGAGGAGAACTGCTTTGTTTCTGACCACCTCTCATTAAAGGACATAACATAGGGTGCACGATACAGTTGGGTGCATAAAAATAGGGTGACAGCTTTTGAATTATACCCTAGTTATACTGCACTTTTAATACTTACAGTAATACTTAATCTTCAATGTAATGCTTACAGTAATAATATACTTAATAATATGTAATTAAGTATATTATTACTATAAATATATTAAGTATATTATTAAGTACTATCATAAATTATTAAGTATTGCATTAAGTATATTATTATTATTATTAAGTATTATAATTAATTATATTATTACTAAATAATAATACTTAATAATATGTAATACTTCAATGTAGCCTAATACTTACAGCAAAACTAAAACTAGCTTTTTCCTACTTTTTTATGCCAGCTTTAATATATTTCAATTAAGTGCACGTCGAATTTTTAGCATCTACTGAAGTAAGAGTTGTAACTACTGTTGTACTCAAGTAAAAGTAGAAGTAGCAAAAACTGAAACTAATCGAGAAAGTAGCTCGTTACTGAAAAACCTATTTAAGTAGTTTATTTAAAGAGAACTGCTCTGATTATAGGACATAACATAGGGTGCACGATACAGTGGGGTGCATAAAAATAGGGTGACAGCTTTTGAATTATACCTTAGTTGTATATGCGATTTTAACCCAGACAGGAATAAAATAAATAGCCTACTCTTCCTTGCTGATCTGACATTCGACCCGATGTAAAGCCAGGGCTTCCACGATTCAAACTTGTTCGCACGCTCGTACTTCGGAAGGAGGTTTGCTTTGGAGATTGCATTTTGCACAAAATTAAAATTGGATTTACAAGTTAAATCAATGCAGCTGCAAGAAAGCATTTAATCATTACACAGTTGTGAAAGCATATAACATCGGCTTCCTACTACCCATAGAAAGTAGTCCAGCAATCTTTCCTTCAAAAATAAATTGCCCAGTAATAATAGCAACCGACTAGCAGGTGGGCTCGATAACTACTCACAAATGCCTATTTATACGTAGGCAGTGATGTAAGGAGTAAAATATTGAGCAGGGTACCAATACCAGAAACTTGACTAAACCCGAGAAAAATAGAGCAAAACATTTCAAGTTTTGCCAAAAAAGCTTTTATTACATTACAAAGAAAATCGGTCATTTTTTCTGCATCCACATAGCCTACGTTATAATCATAATAGCTGCTATCCGTGTCGGTTGTGAGCAGAGAAGCAAAAGCTGAATAAACAGGTAAAATTTTTGCAAGAAATCAATTCAATGTATGACTTTTTATTTTGGGAAACTAGCAAAAACGAACTCAGCTAATCTTTTTTTTAATTGCCAGTTATACCACTAAAAGCTGTTCCACCTTGTTACAAATCACCTAATCTTTTGCCTCTGTTGCTTTGAATTCTCTCAAACACTTATAACCGTTAGTTCATTTTCATAATTTATCATTCGCGAAGTATTCTATATGTGTTCTTTCTCAACTGTCAAATTGCGCTCAGATAAATGGATGACCATTGCAGCAGCTTAGGCATAGGTCGCTGCTGGCCCGAGGCGCAATCCAGCAAGGCATTTAGACCAAACCAGCTTTAAATTACGCTTCAGAAAACGTTTTGACATTTGAAGTTTTACTTAAGCCGGTTTGAAATTTTGAAAAGTGGCTTATCTGATTTTCTAAAGAGAATTTTTGCCGTAATATGAATTCTCAAAAATATTTTCTCACAGCCCACGCACAATAACTTATGCACAGATTTTTTTATTACGTACCCTGTTTTTTACTGATACCAAAGCCTAATTTTCTAATCGAGATTCTTTGTAGTTCAACTAGCCGGCGTTACTCGGCATTGCTACTCATCTGTTAAACCGAGTTAAAATGATCCTTGGTTCAAAGGCAACGCGGGGTTTGCCGTAACAACATTCGAGAGAGCAGTAACTAAAACTGGTTGCAAATGAAGGCCATAGCCACTGTATCCATAATGGTGATTATCCTATTTTTTAAACCAGACTGCTGTATCATTTTGTTAGTTGTTTTCCGTTCTTTCCACGTCAAATTTAGAGGTGGACTCATAAATCAAAAGTAGTTTTATTTACAAAAACTTGTCGTTTCACAGACTTTAAATGTTCCATTCTACAATTGCAAGGGGGAACGAATCAAAGGTTGTGATAACCACCAAAGTAATAGATGCATTTACAGAAATAATTAGCTGTTTACAGGTAGGCTCACTCACGATCTCAATTGCTTTTGTAACCGTAAGTTCCTAGTTGCCTTTACGTTTCTCTGCGCCGGCTATAGCGCGGCTACTAAAAGGCAATGCCTTTCCCCAAACTATAAGGTCAGTGTTCTTCCTCAAATAGTAAAGTAAGAAAAGTTACCCGAATCTACCATCTGCATTCCAGTTGTTACAATAAATTTTTGCTTAAGTGGAAAACCCATCGACTACATTTTTGAGTAAAAAGAACATCTTTTCCTGAAAGCTGCCAGAGCTCACAACATAACTTGATTCTTTGTGAAGTTGTGATCAGGTGATTAATGGCCATCAAAGGTAGCCTAACCTAGAGTCCAACTACAGTTTAGTTATGACAAGTTTTACACGTGTCTTCGCATTACTGAAAAATGAGTTTCATGTGTCAGCATCGTACAGTGATTTAATTGGCAGCTCATGCACTGAAACATGGGGCAATCGCCCTTCACCGTTGTTTGAATTTGATCAAAGGCGTATTAAGCCAAACCAGAAAACTTGTTACGTTCAAAATATAGATCTACAAAAAAGGCTTTCACCTTTGTTTTGAGCTGAAAATAAATGTCTTCAAGAAATCTTAAGTTTTTGCTCGCCTCCTCCTCAAAGTTTGATGCTGGCTACGCCACTACGTATAGGCTATCTGTAATGTACTTTAGGCTTTTATTTGCATTTCAGAAGTGCCAAACAAAATTTTGCAAAAATCTCCACAAAGCAATTTTTGTGTAAAAATTGTTAATAATCTGAAATGGTTGGACATAAATATTTTAGATTAATCTCCAAAATAAAAGTTCTTTGCTCAAAAATTTAAACAAAATTTTCTTCCCCTTCGCCCGAAAAAAAGGTCTTTTGCCAAAGGATACGACGAATTCCTTAATTTTTGCCTAAAAACCAAAAACAAATTCTTTGATTTCTGGTTGATCACCAAAAAAATGTCTTTGTCCAAAATGAGAACATTACGTGGTTCAATCTCAAAAACCCGAAGATTTTTGCCAACATTTATTGCGAAATTAAACCTCCTCAACTCCTCATTAATTGCAAATTCCCTAGATCTTAAAATAAATTATTCCTCAGGTTGGCACCTACGTTGCGTTTGCTTTTAAAATAACAGTTTATTGAGTGGTTTCCAACCTAGGGTCCGTAAGAAGGTTTCAAAGGATCCGTAAATAGTGTAGTAAATTTTGATAAATGTAAAAAAATCAATTTAGTTAATGGTTTGCCTCACTAACTATGACCGTGGCTACCAAACTGTGGAGTTGTCTGCGGTTTAAAAACCTTGATCTCTAAAAAAAGGCTGCATATTCTATCCCTCGAAGAAAATCCGTAACTACGGGCTTTGAATATATCCATCTTAAGAAAAAAAGGTCTTCATTTTCATTTAAATTCGAACGCTAAACAAAATTTAGATAGTGGTCCGCAGGACTGGCAATTTTTGTAAAGGGGTTCGTGACTAAAAAAAGGTTGGAAACCATTGGTTTATAGTAACTACAGATAAAGTTTTTTTTGCTTTAATGGTATTAGCATTATGACAATGCAGTGCATTGCTTAAAGCGTTTAAGAAAAAAAGCATGATTATAACGTTAAAAAAGAAATAGTCGCTGCGTTTTATTTCAAAAATCATTTTACCGCCAGCATTAAAAAAGTATTCAACCTCACTTCCACGGTCAGCATTTTTTGAGAAAATGATAAAAACAACATCTGCAACGAATTGTTTATTATATCATCTAAATAGGTAAAATATTTGCAAGTTGGTAAGTCGGGTGCTGACTTTCGTTTAGGCAAAAACCGCTTTCCTCTGCCTAGAGTTGAGAATTACAAGAAAATTATCTTCGATTGTGATGTCATGAACCCCTTTGACACTCACCCAAGGGTGGTGAATGATGATCAGTTTTGCCAAGCTTTATGCTTGTATACAACACAGTGTAAGCGAAGATAACGCAGTCAGAAAAAAACCTTTGGTATATAGTTAAACTCTATTTGATTTAGAGTTGGTCAGGGTTTTGAACCCTTGTCGTGTTTTTTGTTGTAAAAGCTTGTTTGTGACTTACGAATTGTATTACTTGCCTAAAACTTGTGATTGTTGCGCAAAAGTTGCTGGTTTTCTTGACGGTGTATTTACCTGAAGTTTTGTACTACAGTAGTTCAATTGGCTTTGTTGTGTAAACTTGATCAAAAGAGCTAGATCAGGGGTGTCCAAACTACGGCCCGCGGGCCAAACCCCGCCCGCGAAAGCTTTTTATCCGGCTCCCGGAGACCCTTTTTTACCTCGCCCGCAGAGCCCCTTTCACAATTGCAAAACAAATTTACAGCTCGAAAAGCATAATTGGTGACAGCGAGAGGAGGTGATGACCTTTTTTTTGGAGATTTTCTAACTTTTGGGCAAGATAACGCGTTCTCCGACGTTGCTGACCGTTGATTCCCACCTACTTTGAGTTCACCCTGACTGTGGGTTTTTAAAATGTCAGCAATGTGGCCCTCCGTGAAAATGTGTGGACACCCCTGAGCTAGATTTATATGCGAGTTGCTTTGATCTTCTGTTACGTTTAAATGGTATTATGTATATGTAGTTTTAAGTTTGATTGAGCTTAAAATTACTACAATTCATAACAATCAAATAAACTTATTTACTGTAGCAGCTTCATAGCTTTGTTAATATGGCAGCTTCTTTAAATGAATTGCTGTAGCCTGAAAAGTTTGATACAGAACCGAATTTTGCGAAAGCAGCGAAAAACTTCGAACATTGGGTGAAACTATATGCGAACTTCGTAGGAAAATGTGAGCGGCTAGCTGAAGCCCAAGACATAGAAGCACCCAATTGATTGCAAGTTTTATTCGCATGCGGTACCACTGACACCTGGGGATATATGGAATGCAAGATTTTCGAAGCTGCCATAGCAAAATTAACCAGCCTATACATTAAGTCTCCGAATGTAATATAAGGCATCAATTGGCGACTAGAAAGCAACTGCCTGGTGAAATCATTAATGAGTTTTTTGGGTAAAGACTGTAGTATAATAGATGTGGAAAGCGGAGGAATACAAGGATGACTTGGTTCATAACGCTTTTATTAATGGCATCTCGTCGCATTCTAACCAGCAGAGTTTATTTGAAACAAGCGAATTAACTGTAAATCGACTTCTTGGCACAGCTCGATCCTTAGATACAGCCCAGAAGCATTCTGTAGTTTACTTGCTGAAAGAATTACTACCGCAATTGCTTCAGAGTTACAATCAAATAGTATAAATTTGAACAGTAATCTGAGTATTGACATTGTTCTGGGAACTGTATCTCCCAAAAACATCTGCAATTTTTGTGGCCTCTCTTTTTACTAGCGAATTCAATGTCCTGCAGGTGCGGTGATATGTTGTTCCTACGGTAAGAAAAGACATTTTTCTAAAGTACAGGGTGTTCCAAAAGTCTTGGGCACATTTCAAGTCCTCATTTCTGCTGATCTATGAATGGTAGTTGAATGAAACTGTTGTCATTTTAATGCTAAATTCATTGAGTTTTGTTGTCATGCTGATAATTTTTTCATATATTTTCATGTAGCTTAAATAACTAAGATAACCTAGATCCACCAATGGCTTTCACTCAACCAGAAAAAGCGTTTTGTGTCCTTGAACTTTCAAAAACTGATTCTGCGACACTTGATGATCGCGTTCTTTTGCCCTGATATCCTAGGTCTCCAGATGTCACACCCTGCGACTTCTTTTTGTGGGTTTCGTGAAAGCACTGGTCTGTGCGCCTCCCCCTTCCAAAAGATGTAGCTGATCTCAAGGCCGAATAACGGAAGTTGTTGCAACTTGCAACCATAGACGACACAATGCTGGAAGGCATTTTAGCAGGAATTTGACTATCGGCTTGATGTGTGGCCTATGACTAACGGTGTTCACATTGAACATCTTTGAACATTCTATAAAAAACTTGAGACTGCAAGCTTTCAGAATATATGAGATGCATTGTTATTTCCTTTATAGCTTTTGACATATTTAACGTCAAAATGTGCCCAAGACTTTTGGAACACCCTGTATGTTGTTCCAAATCTAGAACATCAATTCACAGATTTTTCTATCTAGCCCCACAGTGAGCACCTCCACCAGTTCAACTCCAAAGTCTGTGTTCTATTAAGCAGCTTGTCCTGCTCGCTTACTTTCTGCTGCCTTACCAATTTCCATAAGCGAAATCAGTTTCACAGCTTTGGTTGATTTTGGTAGTTCTGCGAGTTACATTAACTCTAAGACTTCTAAGAGATTAAAACTTGATGTATATCCGACACCTCATCAAGTGTAAATAGTATCTACTGCTATGCAAATCAAATCTATAGCCTTTTGTTTGACTGATATCCTAATCAATCGATCGAAGTACTTGTCCACCAAGTTGAACACTTTTAAAGATTTTTGCAGTGATGTTATACTAGGATTAGATTTCCAACGTTAACATCGGCGTTTGATTTTTTAATTCAATGGTGAACACTCGGACTTATTAGTGTCGGGATATTCTCATTGTTCTTTAGCAGCTGCTCATAAACCGTAGCATCGCTGTTTTCAAACCTGTCAATTGATAACAAACCGATTAATACGAAGTCTCGTTTTTTCAATCATGAAGATCGATACTTCATCCAAAAAGATATCAACAAACTGCTTGAAAAAGGAATAATTTGTCCAAGCTAATCGCCGAGGCGTTCTCAGGTTGTTGTGAAAGATTTTTGATTCGACTTAAAAAAACGAATGTGTGCCCACTACTCATAGACGATTAATATTTATACTGAGTTAGACGCCTATCCTTCACCTAAGACAGATGATATCGTAATTGCGTTTGCAAAATTTTTTTTCAACTTTCGACCTGGGCGGCGCTTATCATCAAATTAAAATTGTCGAATCTGGGCGTAGATATACAGCTTTTGAAGCAAATGGAAATCTCTATGAACTAATTTGGATACCATTTGGTCTGAAAATTGGAGTTGCTGTATTTCAAATAGCAATATCACAATGTGTTGATAACAAGAACTTGCGGGACACTTTTCCGTACTAAGACAAAGTTACTCTCGTTAGGAAACACAGGAAGAGCATGACTAGCGTTCCAGCCTTTCTCGGAGCAATAGATCGCAATAATTTTACTCTCAATGAGACTAAGACCGTTAGCTTGTAACATTCAAATTCTGGGTTATGTTGTCGAAAATGGTCTCAATAAACCAGACTCAAAAAGTTTGAAATCCATAGGAAAAACTTCTTTCTCCAACTAGCTTTAAACTGCTCACACTTTCCGTCAAGAGCTTTGCATACCGTACTACGCAAAGTAAATCGATAACTTTGCTTTTAAAATTCGATCACTAGAAGTAGCTAATTTTTTCCTCCAAATAAAGAAGCTTTAAAGGCCTTTTAGTTATTAAAAACTGAACTCGAAAATGCGGCTTAGAAGTCAGCTGATGAAAGCCAACACTTTATAGTACAATGCATCAGATGTAGCCATATTCGCTACACTTTAACAAAAGGACAGACCAGTCGCGTTTTCTACAAAGCATTGAATTACATTACCTTGCCACTGAAAAAGAAGCCAGGGTGATAATAGAAGCGATTAGAAAGTGGTCAGCGGTCACGCTTCCTGTCAAGACGAACTTTTTCCTTTTTATTATTGACCCGCGATTAATTGCCCTCATATTTGATAGCCGTCGCCGTTCAAAACTAAAAAGCAATAAAGTGCAACGATGGAGGCTGGAATTAGCATCTTATTCGTATGAAATTAAGTACCGACTAAAAACACCAAATATCGGGCATGGCACGTTCTCGAAGGCATCTTGTGTACCTCTAAGTAACTCATCATCACTGAAAGATATACACAAACAGCTGTGTCATGCAGGTGTAACCAGATTGTTGCATTTTGTGAGAACAAAAATATTTGCCATTTTCTACCACTGACGTTAAGAGTCGTATCACAGTGCAAGGAATGTGCTGAAGTAAAACCACAGTTCCATAGCTCTAACAAAAGTGTTTTTGTGAAAGCTACCCAACCAATGAAACGCCTCAGTTTGGATTTTAGAAAAACCTATTGCGTCCGTAAACGCCAATAAATGTTTACTAATTGTAGTTGACCAATTTTCACGCTTCTCATTTGCGTTTCCCTGTATGAGCATGGGATCATCGACAGTCAAACGCTGTCTCGACAAATTTTTTCGCATTGTGTGATGCGCCAAGTTATGTCCATGGTAGTAATGGATCAGCATTAATTTCTCAAGAGTTTTAACATTACCTATTGCGCAGGGCCATTGCATCCAGAAACCGAGGATTTACTTTCCTTCAGGAAGCTATAAGCAGAATAAACTGTAGGGAATGTTTGAAAAGCGTTGCAACTGGCACTCCAAACATGTCAGCTGCCTAAGTCACACTATGAAACTTTGTTAGATGATGTTTTACATTCTATTTGGTTGCTATTATGTGTATCTATTATCGCTACTGTACACCTCACGATTTTTCACTTTTCAGAGACGGTCTGACTCTGTCCAGTCTCTCCCGACGCCGGCTGTCTTGCCCTGGTGAAGTTTATGTACGACGCTTTGTGAGATCAAATAAGAGTGAACCCCTTGTTGATGAACCCCTTGCTTACAAACGTGAATTCACCATATGCCGAAGTGCATTATAAAAGTGGTCGTGAAGCCACTGCTTCAATCCACAATTTTTCGCCTTGTCCTCAAACTCTACGGTGGGAAAATGATAGGAAATAAGAGATGAATCCAAATTATTAGTTAATGATGATAAACTTGCAAGATGTAAATCCTGATAATATTCAGTCTGCCACTAATGAAAACTCAGATTTCGAATACGTTAATCACGTAGAAAATGAAAACGATAATCATAATAACGTAGACGTTCTTCTCGAAGTAACAAAGGTGTCCCTCCGCTACGCTATAGCGTAAATTTTTGAGAGGTATATTGTAAGAGGGGCGAATAACTATATTGATTTAGCGTTGGCCTGGGTTTTGAACTTTGCCGTGTTTTTGTTGTAAACGCTTGTTTGCGACTTACGAATTTTATCATTGACTTTCTTGACTGTGTACTTACCTAAAGTTTTGTCCTAGTAAGCTTGATCAGAAAAGCTAGATGTATATGAGAGTTGCGGTTATGTTTAGCTGGTAATATGTACAGGTAAAGTTTTAGGTTTATTTGAGCTGAATAAAAGTTATTAATACAATTTATATGAATATGATAGATTTTGCTTTATTTTCCACTTTGAAATCATTTCTCAGCTTGAGCAAGTGTAACAAGATTTCTCTTTTAAAAAAGCAATTCGGAAAGGCAAGAAAAACCTTGGTGTTTGCACAAATTTTTTTGTGATGTGATGACCAGTGAATGCATTTCGTCAACTGAAAAGAGTTATTTACACCTGAGGTGAGCAACCTGCTGCTGGCGAAGTGAAACTTGTGGGGCTGAGACTGATGGATGGCCTACATTTTTTGAAAATCAACTTTTTGAAAGTGAATTTGAGCACATTTCGGCATGAAAACTTTGTGGCCATTATGTAGAGATTAATTGCTTGGAAGCAATCATTTGGCTTGGTAGTTACCAATTTTTTCCTGGTTTTACATCCACATTTATTATGCAATGCACTCCGTAGAATTTGCCCCTTGAAAAAACTATTGGCGAATCTATAGCTTTAAAAAAAGATCTCCGGTCTTTTATATTAAAATTGTATACCGGTATCACATACCATGCGAATCTGCAACCTAGCAAAACATCTCTAGATCACTATGCTGGTAGATCTTATGCAGCCTCTTGCCATATCTAGTGATACTAGTCTTTCGTAAGAGTTGTACAAAGAGAACAACTTTGACCTTCGGCTAAGAGAGAGAGATCCAATTTTTTAAATCCGGTTTTGTCCGCGCTAATGCAGGTGGCCGGATTCACCTTGTGCTTCTCAACCGTTCGTAAGGGAAACAATGGTTATTAGCGTACACCAAAAAATCTATGGTGGTGAGATCTGCTTTCGATGCGCTAAACGCCTACTGTTGACCTGGTGCCTTTTTACCACAAGCAGCGAGACAACGCAGAAAAATTGCCGTGTAGTGTCTTATCCCAGGACACAATGGCAGCCATCGCGAGGTTTGAAAGCACGATCGTGGATGCCATAAACGGCTATCCAAACCACTTGACCAAGTTCTCAGTAGTTCCGATATCATTGCTTTGACTAATGCATAGCAAACCCTTTTCATTTATTTGCACGATAAAGTACAGTCGAATTGTAATAAAAATTAATTTGAAGTTATGCACAACATAATCGACGACTAAAATTGGTACCGGTACGCTCGCCAAAAGCTCGAACTGAAAACAAGGCTCTCACGCTCAGAAATACTCACGTAAACACTTTTCAAGTCAACTCAAGCCTTCATGTGATTGGTGCCCAGCAAAATGTTGTTAAAGCCAAAGAATGGATGACATTTTAAGGCCCCTTTCAGAATATATATCTATTTACCTAATTACAATAGCAACACTTACAGCATTGAAAAAGATCATGGTAGATTAGCTGATTGATTTAGGAATGGTTTATCTTCGTAGCAGATGTAGCAAGCAGTTCACACAAAAATAAAGTGATAACTAACTTTCAGCACTTTTGGCTTCGGCTTCTCTAACGAACTTGAGCTCACCTCACCAAATAAGCGCAGCCTACTACCGGCTGACACAAAAAAACGGTCATCACCTAAACTTGAATAACTTTTGAAATAATTAATCAATTCTTTTTATTTTTTAGATTTACCAAGAAGAATTAATGGTCTAGGAGTCTACCAAATTTGACCTTCGAGCTACCATGGACTACTGAGCAAAAGATATTTATAGTAGAGGCATATTTTCGGCAGAAGTCTATCCACGCAGCTCAAATTGCAATTCAAACGGTTCGAATGTAATGAATTTCCTGTCCACTCAATGATCTACAGAGGGGTCAACAAGTTCAGAACCCAAGGGACTGTGCATAACCTCAATCGTAAAGACACTAACAATCACACTCTGGACGACCGAGATCATCATGGACACAACGTTGCTGCGATCAGAGACTCTGCTGTCCGCAGCCCAAACAAGTCTGTGCGTCGGCGAAGTCAGGAGCTTGGAATCAACCGGGAGTCCGTACAGAAAATTTTGATCGTAGATCTCCACATGTATCCTTACAGGATACAGATTAAATAAAAGCTTACACCTGACGACATGAGGAAGTGAGTGATCATGTGCCAATGGTTTTGCGACAAGATTGAGGCTGTGCCAGACTTCCTTGACAATGCCTGGTTTTCTAAAAACAACATCTTCAGGGGTAGCACACCCCCTGAGCACTGTCTGCAAAGACCATTACACTCTGCGAAGTGCACTGCCTGGGTTGCCATCTCTAAACATGGCATCATTGGACCATTCTGGTTCGAGGACGACAACCAGCGGTCTGTGACAATCAACACCGAGCGATATGTCCAGGTGCTTGGCAAGTTGTGGGCAGCACTTGGTCGACGGAAAGGGGTCATCAGGGTCCTCCAGTGGTTCCAGCAGGATGGTGCAACCCCCCCACACCTCAAACGAATCATTGGCATGGCTACAGCAGTGTTTCCCTAACCGACTGATCAGCCGCAGGTGTGACCAGCAGTGGTCGCCGCATTCACCGGACTTGAACTCCCCACATTTTTATCTGTGGTGATACCTTAACGACAGGGTGTATGGCAACAACCTCCACACTATCCCTGACCTGAAGGCAGCAATAAGAGCTATGCCAAGAGAGGAATGCGGGAGGGTTATCGAGAACTTTGCTCACCAGATCCAAATGTGCCTGCAGCGTTGGGGAGCTCAGTTGGAGCACATTTTTTGAGCGCCAGTGAAACAAAGAGTTTTTGTAGTACAAACTTGAAACTTTGGAGATGTCTGCTACACAGGTTTGACCTAATGTAGCTGAAGTTTAGTGTCAATCTAAATAAAATTTTGGAAGTTATTCAATTTTTGGTGATGGCCGTTTATTTGTGTCACCCTGTATGAGCTGCTGATATGCCCATGACAAAAAAGAACTGTAGGCTAAGGTGGAGAAGCTTGAGTGGAAGTTGGCTCAATCAACATCTGCAGTTTCTTTCTAACAAGTGAACACATGCTGCTACCGTGGACGCCCCCATAGGCGTGGAAAAAAGGGGGGGGTCCGGAGGCACTAATATTTTGCATTTTACAATAAGAGAGTTTAGGCATCTGATCTAGATTTACTGCTTTTTGTAATGCATTGCAGAAGACTGTATAAAAAGAAAATTAAATGTACTCCCCGCAATCAAGTCATATATTCAGACTACAAAGAAGACCAACTTAAAAGAAAGCATAACAATTCATCGGTTCAATTTATTTTAGTCAAAGAAGATCCACTTTAGAAAAAATTGTGCTTTGCTACTGCTATTGTTACATATTTTCTCACCACATTGGAATCTGAAGCGCACTGACTGCCAGTCAATTAATCAGCGCTGCCTTTTTCTTTGCAAAGCTGTTGACTCGCGGCAGTCCATTTGAGCTTTGACCACCATTTAATTTAAGATCTGGTAGGAGCAGTAATCTTTTGTTCTGAGAATTTACCTTACAAGTTAACATCACGCTTTTTTATAAGGTGATAAGTTGCTCAACAGATAAGTGTTAATTGTGCTGTAGTTTGCCTATGCGATAAGTTGCATATTTGTCCACCTAAATCATTTGCAATACTAGAAGATTTCGCTGGAAAAATATTAATAGTTCTGGTATGTACATAGTTTTTATTTGCAATTGGCTCCCGTTCCTGTATAGTGTGGTGATTTGATGTTTATTTTTGTAGAAACCGGAAAAATCAATTGGGCCGTGAAATCTAAAGAACTACCAAATTAAATTGAATATTTGACCAACTGTACCTCATGCTGTCTTCGCTTTTAAATTTTCTTTTGAAACAAATTCCATCGTATTTATGAAATAAAATCGTTTTAAAATTTCGCGTTAAAGACTATTACAAGGAGAAATTATCACTCCAGTAAACCTGTTTGCGCCCCTAAGCGTCCCCAGCCGCCAATACGAAAAGCATTCAACAGCGATAACTACTCCAACTAGTGTTTTTATAGCAGCACACAATTCAACCAACTCAACTTCTGCATATTTAGCAGTGACTGGTAGTATCTTATATGAAGTAAATAATTGTAAAGAAAAAATGCCAGTAACTGAAAATGTGCTTGAACTCACTGCAGCTGTTGAAGTGCAAAAAAGGTCGGACAAAACTATAATTCAATTGAAGGATCAGATGGCTTACATAAAATTATGAATGGTGATGCTGAAGACAAACAGAAAAATTTTGCAACAAATTTTTGTTACTGAAGTAATGCAGTTAATTAGTTACTGCGTTGTTCTCCAGGCGTAAATTTTGCGTTTGAAGAAAATGCCCTGCCTTTTTTATGTATCCACACAGTAGGCTATAATTGCTTGATTTTTTGAAGTTTTGTTTTACTGAAAGATAGTCTTGTGTGGCACAAACCCTTGCTTTAGTTAGTAAGTGCATTAACTATTTTTGGCTTTTGAGCTTTTATTTAATGTGTATTTCCTAATTTCAGAAAACCGTTACAACTCAAGAACGCGTGTATACTCAGCAATAAGGTTAATTCGGATATCAATAATTTTTATTATCCGGATAACGGATATATCCGTGTACTTGGAATTTAGCTAACCGGTTAACCGGATAATAACTGCTAAATATTAAAAGTATTGTAGTTTTATCGTAGACATAAGCACACGTGCAGTACAATCGAATATGAAAAAATCACGCAGATTTAATGTTCACTGTTTCTGGAACGCATTCCTTATAAAGCACAATACATCGATTGTGGAATCGTGAAGACGAGACCGGAGTTTTGTAACAAAGAGTCCACATGCACTCAATGCTCTTTCTGCTTCCCCAGAAATGGGCTGAATAGTAAGCAGAGCTTCATAGAAAGTCTGAAGGTTGGCAGGTTGTATCCCAGAAGCTTCAAACATCTCACATTCCTTTTGGACCATTCTTCTGTTAAGGTTTGGAGTAATGAAAGGACGAGTAGCTAGAATTGATGCTGACGTGATAGCTCGCTCTAGTTCTTCCTTGAGAGATGCACGTGATGAGTCTCTACATACTGAAGTAGAAGCGAGTGACGCAAACTGGCTTCCTTCTCCAGGACCAGACTCTGGTACTCAAGACAGCTTTTGCATTAGAGATGCAGCAAGAGTGTACATCTTGTTTTTGTTTCTGTATTCGCCAAAAATATCAAACTTGTTCTCCATTAGAAAATTGGGATCATGCAAATATTCAAGTAGGTGAACAAGACATGCATTTTTCCTGTCTTTGATTTTTACCTCAAGATGAGACTTAAGAGATGCCGAATACACAGAATTAGAATTAAAGAGAGTTTTAAACTCTAAAAGACTGTTTCATCTAGTCTTTGAATCTAGAATCAACTTCAGCTCTGTGTTCAATTGTGCTTGGATATGCTGTTGCAGAATTTCGTCCTCAAGAGGACTTTTGCGAAACATCTTTACCACTGTTCTAACCTTCCTCATCACTTCCGCAACAAACTGTTGAAATTCTACGCCAATTGTTTCAGTCTCCACAAGATCTACAGCAGCTTCATCAACTTCTTCCTTCTCTTCTGAAGAAAATTTTGAATTCGATCCATTATTATTATTTTCCCTTTCTTTTTTTAGTCCTTCAAAGAGATTTTGCCTTGCATACAGAAAATCATTTACTGCTAAATGATAACCATGCGCAAAACAGGGCTGGTTGACGCAACAAATCATTCTTCCAAAACTCTTCATCACACTAGCTCCATCTGTCGTAGCTGCAACAATGTCTTCCATCTTGAGGCCAAACTCGAGCAATCTTTCTTTCACCAAATTTTCTACTCTTTCAGCTGGCATAGAACCTTTGATTCTTACCATTCCTAAATTAACAGGGTCTGAATCATAGTGCAGGTTTAAGTTCATGTATCTTCTGCTTATTGTGCTTGTGTATTCATCAAGAGTGACAGAACAGAATTTTCCAGCCCCTTTTTTTTATTTTAACCATTTTCTTTGTATCGCTTTTTAGTGTTTGGGAAAATGCTATGATAATACTTCTGACATGTTCTCACCCTGATTTTAAATTCTATCACTTAAATTTAGTCAGTTTAAACTAGGTTGCATTCAAAGCTTTTCAAGTTCAACTGAAATCTTCTTACAGCCAAACCCTGCACACTTCATAAACTTCATCTCACAATGCAAATGCAGTCTTCTATTAAAATAATCATTTGCTTGGCTTTCTTCGGGACGTGTGAGTAAAGTTCACTTATGCATTTTACGATTAGTTGAAAATATAAGACAATAAGTGTGAACAAAAGTTTAATTGCGCTCGCGGGAGTAAGCCTCCTCACAACAAAAAAATGTTGAAACTTACTAAAAAGTGCTAAATCATTAGCAACGATATTCTTTTATCCGGTTAACCGACAGAATTATATCCAGATATCGGATAGCAAAAAAAAAACCCTGGTTAATCGGTTAACCGGTTAACCGTTATCCGGATAATCCAACCCTACTCAGCAAGAAGTCTAGATTGTGGCCTACTTAAGATTTTCAATTTAGGCAGCAATACTAGTTTTTAATTATGTCGCACACAAGTGTGGACGGTGTCACCACAAGACTTCAAGCTGCAAAGCGTGATGCCTTACTGTGCCAAAAGATAGCTGCATCGAGTGCCGAAAATGGTAATTCAAGTCAGAACTCATCAATAGTTTCAACGAGTTCGACTACTTCCTCTTATCGCGCGAGAGCAGCAGCTCGCAATGCTAAATTACAAATCGAAGCAGAAGCTTTAAAACAAAAGGAGCTGCTTGAACGTGAGGAATTGTTAATCAGACAAAAAAGGGAAGAAAAGATCCTGAAGCTAAAAAGAGAAGATAAGAGCAGAAGAAAAGAATTTTCATTATCAATGTCAATTATAAGAACTAGATCTAATGCAATGCAAACGAATGCTCCAATTGCAAACCGAATTGGTATGACAATGCAATGGAATTAAACCTCGAGCCAAAGTGTAGTCACGCGAACGTTGAACAAAGCACAAAATCTGAAGTTTTTCGTGCAAGCTTCAAACAGCGCCCACCAAAAATGAACTATGAACATCACAAAATGGCACCTTCCAAGAACAACGTGGCTCCTGAAGTTTCTCGTGCAAGGCAAACCAGTTTTGCAACGCCGACACTTCCTTCTCAAACGGAAATGTTGAAGTTACCCGTTTCACGACCAATGCCCGCTTCATTCTATCAAAATTCTTCGCAAGAGAAATTGCTTCAAGGTATGGCTACAATAAAATTGCCGTCTACCGAAGTGCCAGTGTTTTCTGGTGAACCCATCAGGTACTGTAAATTTATCATAGCCTGTGAAACTAAGGAACAAGACGCGAGACAGTGTTTATATTATCTTGCTCAATTTACAAGAGGTATGCCTCATGACCTTGTTAGTAGCTGCATGTATATGAATAATGCTGAAGCGCTTCAACGAGCTAAGTGGTTGTTAAAAGAAAATTACGAGCAGCCGTATCAAATTACTAGCGCCTTTATTTATAAACTTTCCAATGGACCGTCTCTAAATACTGGTAGTCCAAATGAATTAATGACATTTGTTGTTGATCTGGAAATGTGTTTGACCACCTTAACGGGACTTGATTGTGTTAATGAAATTAACAATCAGGATCTTAAATGCCGTAATTCACTTACAAACTCTAGACGAAGAAAGTTTGGTTACTTTCATGTGCGAGGTGAAGAACAGCATCAACAATCGCCCCTTAACCTGTGTTTCAAGCGATGTGAAAGGCATGCAGCCTCTGACGCCGAACATGCTGCTTCACCAAAAGCAAGACATCTCACTGCGACCTGGTAAATTTGATTCGTCCGACCTATCATCCAGAAAGAGATGGAGTCATGTCTGATATATTTTGGAAACGATGGGTGAAAGAATTTCTGCCGCTTCTCCGAAAACGGCCGAAATGGACTTAAACCTTTCCCAATTTTTCTGAAGGTGATCTCGTAGTAATTGCTGATGACAATTTACCAAGAAATGCTTGGAACCTGGGACTTGTTGCTGAAACTAAAAGCGACAAAAATGGACTGGTTCGCAGCGCGAAAATGAAAACTGCAACAGCGTTGCTGGGACCGACCAATAACTAAACTGTGCTTGCTAAGCGCTGCTGAGGATATTATCGGTCCTCAATAATTAATGTGTGTGTTTTTTTGTGCGCAATGTGTTTGTATCTTCATGTTGATTTATAATTTTTGTCAAATGTTAAATGCCCCTCTGCTGTTCTTAAGAAGGGCGGTGTGTTACTGCAGTAATGCAGTTAATTAGTCATTGCGTTGTTCTCCAGGCGTAAATTTTGCGTTTGAAGAAAAAAGCCCTGTTCTTTTTATGTATCGAAACTGCAGGCTATAATTGCTTGATATTTTGAAGTTTTGTTCTATTGAAAGATAGTCTTGTGTGGCGCAAACCCTTGCTTTAGTTAGTAAGTGCATTAACTATTTTTGGCTTTTGAGCTTTTATTTATTGTGTATTTCCTAATTTCAGAAAACCGTTGCAGTTCAAGAACGCGTGTATACTCAGCAAGGATTCTAGATTGTGACCTACTTAGATTTTTAATTTAGGCAGCAATAGATAAGATGGCTTACATAAAATTATGAATGGTGATGCTGTAGAAAAAGAGAAAAATTTTGCAACAAATTTAAAGGTTTTTACTGTTTCTGCTGCTACTGAGATGGTTGAAAGCGTTTTGATTGAATCTGAAAACAAGATGATGAAACAGTGGAAGATGATGCAGCAAATAAACGTGAAGAAGGTTTTGCAACAACCAATCAAGAAATTTCAACTTTTTCTGCCCATGCCGACATAGTTGAAAGTGTTACAATTGAATCTGATGATGACGATGAAGCGCGAAGGAAGTAATACCTTCTCATAATACTCCAGCAGAAGGACCATACTAGCCCATTTTAAAATCGTATGATCGGTAGTTGTATCAAAACAAAAGTAAAGATTTTAATCCACAATATTTTCAAAAGTATCCTTGGAAGGTTTTAATCCTTTTTCTAAGTGGATAAAATGCTATGCTTGTCAAATTATTCTGGTAACTCATCGTTTAAGTATCCCAATAGGAAAAAAACCCGGAAAGTTGAAAAAGCATGATCAAGGTAAAGGTCACTGTCTCTCTTTGACAAAATGTTTCATAAAATAAACCAAAGATGAAACATTCCCATTTTGCAACAACTGAACAGTGCTCATCAACTTACAATGAAGAAAATCGAGAATATCTCAAGGTTATAACTGAAACACAAGTTTTTACAGCTCAAAAAATGTATCTCAAAGGGAAGTAGATGAAAATCGGCAAAATTTATCACAACCCTCTGACACCAGCAGCGGAAATTTTTCGGAGCTATTGCATATGCCCAGCAAAGACATACTCTGGTTTGCTGCCAAACTACAAGCACAATCAGATGCATATGGACAGTGGTTGTACCTTGACATTCAAAATAAATTACTTAATGCAGTGGTTCTCAACCTGTGGTACGCGTACAACTAGTGGTACGCGAAGCTATTTTTGGTGGTACGCGAGACCTTTGTTCAACTCTTTAACCCTTTAGCGGTTTATAGTACCTAGTGTCCACAAATGTGGATATTTTTTAATGCCAGTTATGTCCGTCCCCAGGGCTTAAAATTTACGGCGTACATAACAAGCATCCATTATTATGTCACAGCAGGGTATCCGTTACCGCGTCGCTTGCCTCGTTGCGTCTTTTATTGGAGATACAATAAATTACCCAATTGCTTGACTGCGCAGAGAAATTGTTACACAAATTTCACAGTCGCACTTAAACACAACTCCCGTGATTCGATTTGTAACGAAAAACATCACTATCGATAATGTGATGTCACAATCAAGCTAGTAGAATGACACTACGGTATTGACGAGTTAATGGTTTGTTGTTCATTGCTTGCGTAATTGTCAGTAATGTTGTTGTTGCATCACAGTGACCTTTCCGCTGATTGCGTTTAGGCAGCCATAAGTGAAAAAGCGAACTCGATATAAGCAAGCAGAAAGTAGAAAGCAGAAATACAAACGCAAAGAATAGCAAAAGTAAAAATAAGTAAAAATAGTTGACATTCTAACTTTTTTCGTTCGATCTGTAGATCTAAAAATTTTACAATTTTCCAAAAGGATTTTTTTGCCAATTTGTATAAATTTTATCTGTGTTAACATGTCGAAGAGAAAGTATAATGAGGAATACATAAAATATGGTTTTGTTTCTGTTCAACACAGAGGAGAATGCCTTCCCCAGTGTGTGATATGCATGAAAACTCTTGTCTAATTCAGCAATGAAACCTAGTCTTCTCAAGCGTCGCCTTGAGTCAAACCACTCAGACAAGAAAGATCGAGATAAGAGTTACTTTCAAAGGTTAGGTGAAAACGTGAAAAGACAGCGTTTGGACCAGACTGGCCAGAGCTACCAGAAGAGTACTGGGATTCTATATTCTTCTTATGAAGTATCTTTACTAATTGCCAAAAATATGAAAGCTCACACTATTGCTGAAAACCTTGTTCTACCTGCAGCAAGAATACTGGTTCGCAATTTAATAGGAGAAAAGGAGGTTGGCAAATTGAATTCTGTATCGCTTTCTAATGATACGGTGAGACGACGGATCCATGACATGTCCGACGACAATTCTGATCAAGTGACTACCGCGGTAACAGCTTCAAAATATGGGTTCGCTATGCAACTCGATGAGTCAACCGATGTCAGCAACTGCAGTCAATTGCTTGTTTATGTCAGGTTCACAGAAAATGACACAGTTAAAACTGAACTGCTAATGAGTAATGAAGTGCCTGGTACAACGAAGGGCAAAGGTATTTATAATATCGTGGATGAAGTCTTCCGGAAAAATAGTTTAGAGTGGTCAAAATTGGTTGGCTGTACGACCGACGGTGCCCCAGCTATGCTTGGGAGAAAATCAGGATTTCAGTCTTACGTAAAAGCTGTTTCGCCTGGAATCATTTTTACCCACTGTTTTATACACAGATTTGCACTTTGTGCCAAAGTGTTACCTCCTGAACTGCTTTCATGCTTACAGCAAATCGTCAAGATCGTTAATTTTGTGAAAACGTCAGCGTTGAATACAAGACTATTTGCAAGGCTTTGTGCTGATCTTGGTTCTGATCATACACGTCTGCTCTTTCTTAGAGAGGTACGTTGGTTATCACGTGGAAATATGACAAGGGTTTTTGAACTGAGGAATGAGTTACTTGAATTTTATGAAAAAAGAAATCATAATTTTAAGAACGATTTGGCGAATACGGAGTTTCTCTCGAGGCTGGCTTACTTATCGGATATTTTTGAGACTCTCAACCAAATAATATGTTTTTTCAAGGTCCGCCCCTGATTTCTTCCAACGTGGAATTATGAATTTACCTAATAGATGGCGAAAGGTAATAGATGCACGTGGTGACTATTGCAGTGATTAAATAAATTCTTCTAAGTTTTATTCCATTTCAGTGTCCATTTAAAAAAACCGAACGAACTTTTTGGCCAACCCAATATTTTATTGTAGGTGCATAAGGTTTTAGTTAATAAGTACTTCTGCTAGATTTTGTAAAAAAAGTTGAAATTTGCTACTTGATTCTTCCAAAAAAATGACTGTTTCAATGGATGCTGTTCAACAACGTGCAGTTATCCGTTTCGTAGTGCTACAGAAGCAGCTAAGCCAAAAGAAAGTCATGAGGAGCCGGTGGCAACATTAGGTGACAATGCTCTTTCGTATGCCACAGTGAAGAAATTGGCAGCTCTTTTCATGGCTAGCCGGGAGAGCGATGATGATAACTGACGAAGTGGTCACCTAACAAGGGCAGTAACAGATGAAAGCGTAAAAGATAGGCACGTTTCAGAATGGCAGATTGCTTCTGAAATGACCATTTCTGTTGGGTCTGTTGAAACCATCCTACACAATCGACTCAACTTCTTCAAAGCTTCTGCAAGATGGGTTCCACGTTTGCTCACTCCTGAGCAGAAAATCATGCCCAAGCAGGTTTTGCAAGAGATTTTAAGGCTCTATGAAGCAGACCGTAAGGTGTTTGGCGACAGACTTGTTACTATCGATGAAACTTGGGTCCCTCCCTTTGATTTTTAAAGCAAGGCTGAGTCATGTCAATAGAAGCATCCAGACTCACCAACTCCAGAAAAGTTCAGAGTTCAACGATTAATCAAGATCATGGTCACCATCTTTTGGGATGCCTCTGGAATCCTATCAGTCGACTTCCCTAAGCATAATGGAGGCTATTATGCATCTCTTTTAGGTAGGGAGGCCATACGTCCCGTTTTCGCCGGGACAGTCCCGTTTTTAGGCCTTGGTCCCGGCGTCCTGCTCAGTTTACCACTTTGTCCCGGAATTTTCTTTTTCAAGTATTCTTTTGTTGATATGTCGACTAAATAAACGAGCTATTTGCTATATTAACTTGGAAGGCACAAATTCCTAGCTTTGTGACATCACAGATTGAGTATCTGCAGAGAGGTTAAAATTTCTTCGCCGGAGTTGCACGATGGTTGGAATGTAAGGTTTGGCAGAAACCGAGAAAAACAGCGTAGACTTAACGAGAAGGTACCACCTCGTAATCACTCTAGCCGAACCAGCTTCCGATAAATAGTAAGTTGTTATAAATCCTGTCAACTTTCTTTTATGAGATAGTGTCAGATGCTAAGTGGCTAACAAAATGTCGATATTTCCATTTTCTAGTTTAATTTTTGGGTCTTGCTTTTTTCATTTACTGTTCGTTAGAATTCACGATATTTGACTTGACAGAGGTCGATGTAACCGCGTGACCTATGTTTTGAAGAGAAATTTCAATTAGTGTTAAAGAAACAGTAACTAGAATAATTTTTAATTTTTAGGATTACCATTAGACATAATGCCCAAAAGAAAATGTAAGTTCACAGATGAGCTGAAGCGAGAATTTCCTTAGCTGAAAGACGCTGGAAATGGTAACGTGCTGTGCAATCGATGTGGTTCTGTATTTTCAATAGCCGATGGTGGACGTGCAGACGTTAATAACCATTTAGGAAGTAAAAAGCACGAAGTCTCTGTTGAAGCAGCTGCATTCTCATCTCAAGTGACTTTTTTTCAAAAATATTGGCTCCGATGCTGTTCTAGCTTTAGCTGCTAAAGAAGCAACTTTTGCTTATCACACTGGTACTCACGGGCAAAGTTTCAGATGTTCTGATTGTACTTCCAAGTTGATCTCAAAACTGTTTGAACCTAAACTCTTGTTAGGGAAAACCAAATGTGAAGCTATAGTTGTTAACGTCATTTCCCCGATGTGTACTGATAAACTTCACCGAGAGTTAGATCGAATCAACTTTGTCACTGTGACAATTGATGCTTCGAACACGAAAGAAGTGAAACTTGTTCCTATTGTGATTCGCTACTTTTTACCAGAAAGTGGCGTTGAGGTAAAGCTTTTGCAATTTAAATCAGTTCCCAGAGAAACAGCTGAAATATTAACCCTGCTGTGGTACCATGGGGTCAATATGACCCCAGGCTTATTTGATAGGCTAAATATTCCAAATTTTTAGATTATAAGCTTTTATCTCGCTTTGTATTTTCTTTGCAGGTTCTTGTCAACTGTTTCCATTCATTCAATCATAATTTTAATGTTGCCTTTTTTGTATACTTTACATTTTATTTGTTTGAGGTCATATTGACCCCCTGAAAGAACTACTCATATCGTTGATTGTTCTCCAAGCTAAGCGCAAATTGGTGATTCCACAAACACCTCAGGTTAGGAAACAAATCATTTGCAGCTGTGGAATTTTACCAGAAGCACCTCTAGCTGTTCAAAACATCACCAGGTATTGTCCATCAAGGCGCAAGAGATGCAAGATTGTCCGAGATTGAAGGACAAAAAGTACAGATTCACCTGTAGTAGATGTCATTACACCACTTGCGAAGAACACAGCAAGGTGGTCTGTAACCAGTGTCAGAAGTAAAATATTTATGTATTGTGCACTCCACTAGATTTTTCAAGCAATAAACACAGACTGATAACAAATTGAGTTTTTCTACTGGTGGCAAAATGTATTTTTAGTAATGGGGTCATATTGACCCCAAGGTACTGCTAACGTGATTTTTTTCATGGTACCAGAGCAGGGTTAAGCAAATACCTGCTTTCAGTTCTAGACCAAACAAAACTTGATTGGATTTTGTGCGGACAATTGCAAAACTAACTTTGGCGATATCAAAAGGGGAGGACAAAATAATGTATTCTATAAGGATAATCCTAAACAAGAAGGTCTTGTTTAAGATTATCCTTGAACAACATTAAGGATAATGTTAAACAAGACCTTGTAGGCATCAGATGTACAATTCACATCGTACGCAACTGTTTTCAGCTTGCTGAGGATACTTTGACAGTATGCGTAGAAAGCCTTGTCATAAAGATTTATAAATTCTTTCACATTTACACAGTTCAGGTTTCCAAACTTAAAGAGTTTTGCGATTTTGCTGATGTTGAGTACCAACAACTTTTGCAGCACGGTAATACCCGAGTTTTGTTGTTGCTACATGCTTGAGAGGTTTGAAGCGTTGAAGAGCTACTTTGATTCGCAAGGACATTGCCCAACTATCATTTGCCAATGTTTTGAGAATCCAACTCAAGAACTCAATCTCTTTCGTTCATGGACAGCTGAAGTACTTTGACGAAACAATGTTGAAGTTGGAGAGACAAAAGACGAGTGCTGTGGATATGGTGATTATTCTTACAGAATTGAAGTTGAACCTACACGAAAAAGGAGTTCGTAACTTAGTTCCTCGACAAGCAAAGCGTATATTGGAAAAGCTTGAGAAAGATGGAGAAGTGGATGCAAGGTTTTTTCTTAATGGAACTATATGTTTTTACAAAAAATGTGAATCATACCTGAATGTTTATCAAGATTCCCACAAAGGTGTGACACCTCATCTTTGGCTGAACTCAAGCGATGACCTCTCCTGCTCACCTGTATGTGCATCTGCGGAAAAGATCAACTGCATGTTTGCGAAGCAAATAATTAATATCGACCGCCTTTTCGATGAGAGCATTCTGGTGAAGAACTACGACTCTGCAAGCGACATAAGAGAAAGATGGCAAAATACACCGATATCTTAGGAGCAGAAGTGGACCCAATTGTTTCAAGCTTTCGTGAATAAAAATATTCCATTCCAAACTTTCAAAAACTTGGCGAGTTCGTATTTTATTTACCTGAAACATCAGCACCGGTCGAAAGAATTTTTTCAATCATGAAAAATATGTGGTCTGATGACGGAAGCAATATGCACGAACAAAATGTCAAAGACTTCCTCATCTGCAAACGTGATATTGATTTGACATGTACTGAATTTTATGGGAACATAAAATCAAACGTTGTGCTATTGAAAAAGATGCTAGGCACAAATAAATATCATGGATTTGTTGATAGACTTAATTCGGTTCTTTTTGTTGTATTTAGTACCATTAGGCTGCTGCAACTGGTGATATGCCAAGAATATATAGACTATGGTACATTACACAATGTGATTCAGTTACACTAGATATATAACATAGAACGTTAGTGGCGTCTTGTTGGCAGTTTGCAATATGTGTCCCGGTTTTGCATTTCGAAAAAATGGCCAGCCTACTTTTAGGGAAACTTCAAAAGGCGATCATTTCAAAAAGGTGAGAAAAATTGAAGGTGTCCGTCTTTTCCAGCAGACGGCAGGCGAATAGCCTTGAAGAAAGCAATGGAGTTGCTATCTCACCCTCCTACTCCCCTGATCTTGCATAATCACATTATAATCTTTTCCCTCATATCAAAAAACAACTCCGAGGTCACAAGTTTACGGACCACGATGAGGCAAAACATGCTGCAAGAAAGGTTTCTGAAAGAGTTTTCAGCGGACTTTTTTAAAGGGGCTGGAAGCTCTGAAGAAGCAATTCAAGAAATGTGTCGCCTTGGATGTGAATTTTGTAGAGAAATAAAGTGTAATATGCAGCAAAGGATTTTTAATTTAACTCCTTCATGGTTGAGCTATAAACTTATTGAACGCCCATCATATTTCTCAATGAATTGACTGTCCTACTTTTAGCATTTGAGATTTAAAGTGGGTAATTTTTATTCCATTACCGCAATTAATGTGTTAAAAAAATTTTTAGGCATAATTCAGCAAAAATACGGAACCCCTCAAAGTGTTTTGAGCTCTTACGCCCATGGACGCCCTGCTAGCCTCGATGCAGTGGTTTTTGCAAGTTTAATCAGAAAATAGAGTCAAATGCAGCAAAATTTCGGGACAACTGCTGGTACAAATAGATATCCCAGCCAGCTGTTTAATCAATGAAGGTAGCACTACAAGTAGCGCCAAGCGTGATACGGAATGCCCTCGCCGACCGAAAGCAGATGCTTAAAAGCCTCCTATTCTGAATGTGAGAATTTCCCCAGCGAAGTTTGCAAAAATGCAGAAAAGCCTATGACCATGTGGTGGTGGCACAAGCCCAACTACCACAAATGGGTGTAAATATTGTTACAGTATTTGGCAACATCTAACGCTTTAAATCTATAGTTTTCGCGTAGCCAATCTGTGATTTGAACCCGCGTTTTGTCGTTGTTATGTTTGTTTCTCTTGAGGTATCGTTTTTATTGATTAGTTGTTGAATTTGGCAAAGTTGACCCAAAAGTGACGCTGCGAAAACTGCCTTCTTATCACATGTTACATCATTCTCAAGTACACATGTAGCAGGAAGGATTACGTTGTTTCGTAAGCCTGCACGCCTGAGCAAAAGACGAAACTTTCAAAAGAAGCTTGTGAGAAACCCAAGAAGAAAAATTGGATAAGTTGTTTTTTTGTTGATCGTCGTAGTGGAACTGTTGTAAAGAAGATACTTGGGGGTCAAACTAGCTTGAAACCGCTAACTACGCTGCATCGCTAACTACGCTACATCGCTACACTGCTATACCGCTAACACCGGTAACAACGCCAACGTCACCAACCGCCAACAACGCCACCACCACCATCCCATTTTGTTTTTCTGTCAATTGTATAATCTTAATTTCAAGTTTCAGTTCTTTGTCGTCAATATACGTTTATCAAAGGATTGGTGCACGAAAGTTTAGGCGATAGAAGAAAGGAAGTGCAAGGGGCGCGTTTCATCTATTTTGTTAAACAGCTTCACAACAATCTGTCTCGGGTTCGGAGACTACCCCAAGGGTCTCTGTTCCACAAACCCGTTACAGTGGGTTTTCCAGCCAATTATTAAGCAAGGCAGCTGAACCTCTCCGTAATTTGATGAAATCGAAGAAACCATTTTTATGGATTCCAAACGACGAGGAAACACTTCTACAGACTAAAAGGTGTACTCCCCGCCAATCATTGCGCCCTTTAGCCCAACTTGCTAACCATGCTCCAGACTGAGACATGGAGGCTTTTAAGACTTATATTTGCCCCACTACAAGAGCATGGAGATACGTGAAAACTCATGCCAGCTGAATCGAGATTCATCACAAACACAGAGTCTAGAAATGCTACGGTGAAATTGGAATAGATTGGCGTCGTTTGTGCCATTCGCAAGGACAGAATCTTTCTTCAAGGATGTGGATCGAGATTCATCATAAACACAGAGTCTAGAAATGCTCCGGTGAAATTGGAATAGCTTGGCGTCGTTTGTGCCATTCGCAAGGACAGAATCTTCCTTCAAGGGATGCCAAAGTTCGACATGGTGGTGGACAAGCTAGAGACAATTCTAAAAGATCAAACTATAGACGTAATCGATAAATCGATCATCCAGAGACTGAAAGAAAAACTCTTGTGGCTAAACATTGAAGACACGTTGGCGCAAGCAAAGGTGCTCCTGCTCCTAATGCTCTATTGAGAGCTCCATGCAGCGACCCTAAAAGACAGCCTATTTCAGATAACAAAGAATGTTCCATTCGATTGCACATTTTTGCAATCTTTCGAGAAGAAAACGTAGATGGGCAACCTCTCATCGACCCATTGATGGAAGAGATCAGGAAAAGTAGGCCTACACTAGAAGATGAGAATTTGCGAGCCCTCATAGCAACTATTCAAAACAGCTTCTCTAGCGACCACCAGCTACCCTCAGTGAAAGTATTTAACAAGCTTGCTGCTCATCAGCACACAGTCGAAAACAGATTGATTATAACAAACGGACATTGCATTGTTGTTCTCAAAAGTAAATGACGTGCCATTACAAAAAACCAACATGCTTTACATCAAGGTATGAACAGAACAAAGCAACGTGCCTGGCAAATCGTTAACCGGCCTGATATCAACAGTGATATTCAAATCACAGTTTAGTTCTGTTCTGAATGTCAACAGAACATTCCAAGCCTTTAGAAAAAACAAAAAACGATAATGTACCACCCTCTTCCGAGACCGTTTAAAGATGTTTCAGCCGATCTATTTTGTCGTGCAGAAAAGTATTATCTTGTTTATGTCGACCGTTTATCTGGATGGATAAAAACAGTGGAATTTCGAAGCAAATAAATTGCTATAAAATCTCGGAAAACCCGGTAGGTGTTTGTGACGTGGTATGTCTTTTTCAGTTGTTTGTGTTTATCGGGTGGGCCAAATTCACAAAAGTAAGTTTATAAACAAAGATTCACTCGGCACAGTGATCAAGTGGGTTAAATGACCAAAAAATAACCGCATGGCCATGCATTCAAATATCAAGGGCACTGCTGGGCCAAAGTGTCCTCGGGAAAAACAATTAACTATGATTTTCTCAGCTTGGCCAGACTCTTCGCTGGCGAAAAATTCATCAAAGCAAAGTAATTCATGCGGAATAATTAAATTTGATAATTGCGATGAAGCAGGTCTGGACTACTGTTTAATGTTTAGCGCTGTCCTGTCAGCTAAGAGGAAAAAAATGCAACACAAAGCCCGATTGCTGTACTAGAATTTCTGACCAACCATCCAACTTCATTTCGGAGCAGCCACTGCGTAACTCTTTTCCTCCAGCAGCATGCTATCTCGGATCGATTCTGTGATCCAGTTTTCATTCACGATATAAAACTTCCTTTGATGCCCGCGCCTAGTTTCAAACGCGGCACGCAGCTTTTCTTTGCCGCACGATGACGTCACGACTACGTGAGTGACGTCACTCATATCATCGCAAACAAGAGCACCATAGCAGCGAGCCTGCAAAAAGTGTTGAGACTGATACAAAGGCAAGATGGAAATAAATTACTCGAACAAGCCACTGTGAAATTGTCCGCGGCTTAAGCTGTAGATTCCAATGCTCATGCAATCTCTACCTTTGTCTTTTAGAAAGGCACTCTATTAATTTCTTGGGGGTACAGAACTTCAATATAATTTCAATAAAGCTTTTTATCAAAGCAGTACAGAAGGCAATGGAATCAGAAAGCTTCCTGGATTATCAAAATCGACCAACAGTAATGTCTAAATGTTGGTGATGGGAGAGAAACAAACCAAACAACACATCTGCTGCATAGCGCTGTTGTACTCACTATAAACGAGATTGGATCGGTAGTGGAGTGATGAGCTGGTAGGAAATGTATTCGAAGCCGTGATAGCATTAAAGACGGACAATGATTAAATCCATGTCTTTCATACCTGAATAAAGTACAGGCCTACCAATTTTTACGTACAAATTGAATAAATAAAGTGTTTTTCGATCGACTAAGTCTCTGTTGCAATCAATTAAGTATCTATTGCAATCAATTAAGTCTATGAAGAAAGTATAGGAAATCACTAATACCATATATTGAAATAAAATATAAATGAATGCTAATTACTGCATTACAGTATAAAACTGAATTTAGAGAACATTTTGTTTGAAAATTATTTACAAGTAACAATTTTTGTAATTTTTTTATGTTACAGGGAACACACACTTGGCTGACGCAATGCATGTCTACCACTAACCTTACCATTTGGCATTTGACATACCCATAAATCATAAAACAGATTTACTTTACGTGGCTCAGGCTTGAAATTTCGAGTGTTTTCCGGAAAAATTCCTGACACTCACGGTCAATTTGCAATGCACACATCATATACTCGTATTTTAATTGCGCGAAAACTTTAGTAAACCTCTTATGATAAAAACCACTCAAAGAGTGTTTGCCACCGTTTCATAATGCTCATTATAGTACAAGTTTTGTGATCTAGTAGCTGACATAAATTATTCGTGCAGCTGTTAATACATGTATATGCAGTATTTGACATTTTACCTATCTACTATTGAATAAGCGAATTGGTGCATAACGTCTCTTCGATTTTCAGCAAACTCGCTCGGAAGAACAGCAGCTAAGGACTGATTGCTAATAGAAGCAAAGATTGATTTCAAAGATGAACATGTAACATCCTGAAAAGAGTATCGTTTCACTTGGGTGGAGATCTGCATCACGATCATGCGCTTTTGAGGACGTTCTAAACCAACGAGTTTCTAAAATATTGTCTACACTTATCTGGGAAACCATTTTATGCGGTTCAACACATTTTGTGGAAGGTTTAAATCTCCTAACTACTTTTACAAAAGAAACACTATCCAATCATTTACTAGCTAATAGATAATCAAGTAGCAATCAACTTTACTGAATTACACCTAAGCACCATCCATTGCAACGTGGTGAAACAATGTGATTAATCTACGCACAGGGAGCGAGAGGCCAGCATCATACAAGAAATATCGATAATAGCTCGCATTACAACCTCAAGACTTGTTCAATTCTCTCGTCAGTCATTCTAAATATTCACTGATCTGATGCATAACGACCAGCAGTAAAAGAAATGTGGAAAACGAAACATGGCACTGCATTTATTCAGTCGCGATTAAAAAAATGTCTAGATTTTATCAAGTCACAACAAAAAAGCGCCAAAAATTGCACATATTACGGTACCTGCTTCATCCAATTGGAAACGACTGGCACGACAGATTTGAATGCTAGCAATATTGACAAATCCAAGGCGGGTTTGAACACAAGCAGTTTAATAGCTTGTTGATAAACCACAATACGCACCTGATCGTATCGATCACCGAATCGATCATAATCTTGATTGAGCAGACGCTGGGTGGATTGAGATGTGAAGATCATGTCTTGTGGCTTCCATGGCGCTAATGTTCCTGTTTCCAAGCATCGAACAAGCCAATCCGCTCTGCAAGTTATCTGCGTAATTTGTGCGATTTATGTCTGTCTAGTTTCTTTCCGCTTGGCGCTCAACACAAAGGAAACCATGTAGAGAATAAGCGGGCAAGTTCGCTTGTTGTGCCCTTGTCCTGGCCACTATTAGAATTAAAGATGGCGGAGTCGGGCAGCATACTCGTCGCGGCGAACCAATCTGACTCAAGATCAGCAAACAGTGAGTACGAGCATAAATGAATTTGATGAAACATTTTTACTCCAAGCAATTTTCTAATTCTTTTCTAACATCTTCTTCACAATATAAAAAATGAATACCAATCTAAACCTTAGGTAGCTTCGTAGTCCACAAACTTTGAGCTGCCTTTAGCCAAAAAAGAAAGGAAACAGAGCCATTTGTCCAAATTACAAGATTGTGAGAAGGGAAAGAGCCAAGACGGGCAAGAGCCTCACCTTGGCAAAAAAGAGGAGGGTCTAAGCGAGAACAAGGAGAAAAAGAATGAGCTACACGCTGGAAGAAAGGGAGGGCAAGCACAGAGAGCCTCCTTGGTGAAAGAAGAAAGCACGAGCGGGTGAATGAATGTAAACACTACGCAAGAGACCTGGAAAGTCTAGGTTCCACTCCATGTCTAGCCAAACCAGAAATGGGAAGAGGTTGCAAAGACAAAAGATCCACTCATAAGGTGAGTGGGCGAAATGAGTTAGAGCGACTAGCAGAAGAGGTAAAGATGCCTGTGAAAGAAAAAAAGGAATAGAGGAGGACGAGAGGAAGCCAGTAATGATGCGACTGGCCGCTCGGTGAAGGCGTTCCAACTTAATAACGTTGGTAACGCCGAGAGCCATCCAAGTGAAACATAAGTGAGAAGTCAAAAAAAGGTTTGTAAAGAAGAAAAAGTGACTCCTTGAAGTGGCCCTGGCTATTAGCAAAAAATTATGTGCAGAAAAGGAAAACTGCGGACAAGGTGACCCCAAAAACGTGGTGTGGGATTGAGGGGAGTTGAATAAAAGGAAGTGAGGCTGAAGGTTAGCTTGATAAAAATCAACCGAAAAAAAGGATGCCTCACATTTTTTCGAATTGAGAGGAAGACACCACAGCTCAGACCAGCGCTCTAGTCAAATCAGAGCTACTTGTATAGCCTCTGAAGCAGTAGGGTCCAAACAGGATAAAGACCAGATGGCAAGGTCATCAGCGCAAAGAGAACAGCTGACAGAAGTATATAGATACGTAGGGAGATCGTTAATCAAGAAAATACAGCAGAGCCAAAAACCAATCTTTGTGGAACACCACGATGAACACAAAGGGAGTGACTTCTGTGATTTTAAAAAACCACGCAAGCACGCCTTTAAGAAAGGAAAGAGTGAGACCATCAAACAAAGCAACAAAGGAGGCCAGCCGAAATAGGCTTGTGGAAGAGAACGGGATGCCACACAGAGTCAAAAGCTTCGAAAATGTCGATAGTAGCAAGAATTCTCGAAGACCCCGGCTTTGAGTTTGTTAAACCCAATTAAAATAGACTGAGAAAAATAAAGAATTTGATTTAAAGTACACCGACCAGGATGAAAACTGGCCTCTGGAGGAGAAGGAATGGAATTGGGACTCCAGAAAGAAGAGTAAACGGGATTGAATGATGCGTTAAAACAGTTTCGAGACGTAGAAGGCGAGGGAAATAGGTCGAAAAGTAGCTGGTAAGTCGAGACGTTTTCCCATTTAATGGATAGGAATAATAAATAAAGACTTATACATGGAAGGAAAGAAATGCTAAGACCAGGAAAAATTGAAGACATTAAGAAGTAGATCCATGCCAGAGCAAAGGAGGTGCTTCATCATGGAATTGGCAACTCTGTATGGGCCTGTAGCAGTGAAAGTGGTTGGATGCAGCTGCTAGAAATTCATTGGAGGTGAGCGAAGTGCTGAAGAAGGGATAAGACTCCTCAAGGCAAGAAGCCTGGCAGACCTCAGACAAGAAGCCTCTGGCTTTGCTACGCAACACAAAAGTGAGATCTCGGGTAGCTGGCACTGAACGATGTCTTGGAAAAACAGTTGGGAAAGTTAGAGGAAGAAGCAGAGCCAGAAACGAAGAAGGATAGAAAAGACCGACTTAGGAAAAAGAGATGCGCATGTCTCTCTTCGGGCCTTAGCCTTCGCTTTGGCACTGACGGAAGAGGCATCCCAATAGGCTGAGATGTAAGCCTGTCGCTCTTCATCACTTCTGTGAGCGTAAGCAAAAGCCTTTCATCTTTCACTTACTGCTTCTTCCACTTACTTACTTACTTACTCGGATAACCATCAAGCTTGAGGCTGGCGTTGGACACGGCTAAAAAAAGCGGAAGATTTAGCCGTATTCAGTGTCAATGAGACAAAGAGCGCAGCAGCAGAGGAAATAAAAAAAGAAAAATATTCCTTGAGAAGGACCGTGTGAGGCAATGTAAGTGGCAAAGTCATCTCAACAAACCTTCTGAAAATTGAACGAAAGCGCTCATTGGGGTGGGAGAGTGGAAAAAACGGAGCCGTAAGAAAAATTGAGACGTCCTAAATTACCTCCCAGAAGCAGGACAGGCTAAAAGGGAGCAAAAAAGATGTACGGAGAGGAGCGACTACAGGAAGAGTTATGAAAAACTGTAGGGTTGTCAAAACCAATGAGGGGAAGGAAGTCATAGGACATGACCCAATCAAATAATTCTTCCCCGCAAGAATCTGAAGCACCTCTGCAGTTCCAGAAAGAGTGATGACAGTCGAAGTCCTCCAGAATGACAAGATTTTTGGAAGAAGATAGAGAACAGAAATCCATTTTACAATCTAGCGAAGAAGAGCGAATGGGACGAGCGTACAAGTTTAAGAGAAAAGGTTTTTTTCAGCACGATGTTGGCCCTCACGGAGTCAGAGGAAGGGTCAAACAAGGAAAGAGAGGAGCTTGAGAGTTCAAAAAAAGATAGGCTCTACCTGAAGAAGATTACAACACCACTGCGAACGTGCGAGTCATCAAGTAAAAGATAGCCACAACAGGAGTAAGTGCGATCTGATCACAGACCATCAAGGGATATGAGTTGAGGTTGGATTCTCAGTTGCAGATAAGATCGACAGGAAAGAACAAAAGAAAGTGAAAAAGTTCCAACACTTCTGACACGAAAATCTGCGTTTCATGCAAAAAAACCTGAGTGAGTCAGAAGAGGAAGCGGGGGGCGAGGAAGTAGAGCTGGAAATGCAGCATTGGGAGAAGACAGTAGGAGGAATTAGTATCAGGGCACAAGGAGGATAGAGAGATATGTAAGCGAGGATAACGGGGAAGAGCTACAACCGCAGAAGGGTGGTGAGGTGAGATGTTGTGCACAATGGAGGTATACAGGCTGGACACAGTTTTGGTGGACTGAAATCCCCAGGAGAAGCGAGATGCAGCAGGAAGGACAGCTCCTCGCTGGAAAGCCAGTTAAACTCCGAGGTAGAAAGGAAGGTGCATCTTAAATGTATCCATTTGGAGCAGGTACAGCATTGCACCGACATGCCCCTACAGGTCACAAGGCCGACCAACACAGAACAGGGTACGATAGTGAATGAGCATTGTCGCTCATCAGAAGTAGAAGTAGAAGTAGAATAAGAAGTCGAGAGAAAGAAAGAGGCAGGAGAGCAAAAGAAGAAAAGACAGACCATCGATTTTAAAGTGAGTGCGTGGTGCCCTTCTGCAGTCGTTTGTAGGACAGCACTGTAAAAATGTTTAGTTCGGGGAGAGCCCGAAGTATTGGAAACTCTCGGGTAGGCCAACACAGCAATTTCGATCCATCCGGACTGGATCAGGAACCGCACCATCACGTTGAGGCGGCTGATGAGTGGTGCAGGAGTAAGGGCATCGCCATAAGATTTGTAGGCATAACCAGGCGACCATTGCAACACATACAATCGGGCTTTGACCACAGTAGCTCTACCAATACATTGAAAAATGTTCAGGTTTTTAATAGGAGTCGAGAACCTGCGGCTCTTTCGCCTTTTTTTCTCTCCGTGAACATTTCTGTTGTTAAGAAGGTGTGAACTAGGTGAGTGTGTCTTGAAATTCAGCTCTTTGTCACCAATTAAAGGTGAAGACCTCCTCTTTTTAGAGAATACCCTTGATTTGATGGGTTATGTCATTTATATTCGCCCGAATACAATCTTTTGCGGCTCTGATTGTTTTCTTTTTTGTAAAATTCGGACACAAATGAATCTTCCCTCGTAAAAGATCGCCGACGCCTGGCCTGACAGATTGTCAGTATTCCTTGCTTTTTGAATATACTGACACTTTTCTGTGGTACACTGCAAAACTGAAGTGCAAACGCGACTTGTACACTAAAGCAGGCGCTTTCTCTCTTTTAACCTCCGTGACAACCTACTTGACAACATCGTATTTTCCTGATCGAACTGCGTTCCTCACTCGCACATTCTTCTCATCACGTGCTACTACACAGTAAACGTCAGCAGTGGGATTTTGAACAAACGTTCCGCCATGTTCAGCTATCCGCCGCTCCAACCACTAGTTAAAACAAACTTTGAGTTATGCTCTTACAGCAGTGGCCCAGGAAAGCATTTTGGGTTTAAATGCCTATGGTTTATCGTTCAAAACCTCCACTAAATATCATTGGTATCGAGAAAAAGCATTAAAAATTCAGATGGTCTCGCTGGTTACTTGAAGTATGACGCAAAAGCAGATGTTGTTGAAAAGAGATATCAGCATCGTCTACGTAAAACGGCATTGCTTTTCAATTTGCTAACGGCGGAGATCAAAAATCTGTGACAGATGTAACTACTCCACAGATCGATTCTGTGTACGTTAAAACCGACAAAATACAATCTCACTCCTTTTACACTCGATACACTACACAGGTTTGCAAATACAGGGAGGGCCAAAAGTTTGTTTAACGGAGTGTATTTAACGAGTACCAGACAGTAGTCAAACTGTTATAAATCTGTTGTTTTAAGTTTACTTATTTCTTCTTTGGGATGAAGCAGTGCAAAAAGCAAATATTCCTGTTTACAACGCAACTCCAATCAAATTTAAACTAAAAAGCGACATGAACACAAATTGCTGGTGGCAGCGCCATCACCAAGGCGGACCGTCTTTCATATGTGACCAACAGCCGCTTTTTACGACGTGATCAAGTAAGCTGCTTCTCTATTCGATAAACTTACAACAAGCATGATCAGCACTTACTTTTTTATTATTTGAAGCAGTACCGGAAATGACGCACAAGATTTTCCCATCAAAAGAAGTTGAAGTTTGTTTCAAAGAAGATACATCAGCTCCTGTAAAAAAAGTAGCTAAGAATCGCCATTTTATGCGTTGTGATGCGACGTACAGTATGTAAACCTCTAGTTTTCGGCCATTGTGTACGGTCTTGATTATTGAGTAAGTGATTACTTCGCAGTGGTTAAACTTCGGCTTAACTTTTTGTCGAATCATACCACACTTTAAAAACGGTATTCACCGATCTCTTGCTTCGCGCTCAACAACAAAATATGAAAAATGAAATCGCATGATTTAGCCTCTAAAATATGTCTTGAGGCTAAAAATCGTGACAGTTAAAAAGCATTGAGGAGCTGCCAAATATTACAGTTCCTATGGTAACTGCTTTGAAGTACAATGCGTTCGCACTGAGCCATACTCATACTATTAACGTGTAAACATCAACCACATGAAAACTCACGATATTTACCTTGAAATTGAGTCGCCACTACGGGGTGTGCTTCCAGCTTAACCTTCCTCTTCTTAACAGTCGGCTCTTGATCGTCAGCAAGCTTTGCATGGCGTGCTGCCAGTTTCCCTAAAAGGTAAGTACAAAGTTTTAAGTATCACAAGCATATCGAGTGTTTTTTGAGAGATACAGTATATTTCATTATTCAATAACTGTTTTTGCGAAGTTCTATCACTCATTAACTGTTTTTGCTAAGTTATAAATAAACAAAAAAATGTGATGTTGCAGTTTAATACATATTTCAAGCTAACAAACGCGTAAACTTTACATTATAAAAGGACGTTGTGAGAATGAGCGATGAGCTTGTCGAAATGCCGTCTCACTCAGCAGTCACTTCGAGCTATAGTTTAAGTACAAACTTGAAAGTAAACTAGAGTTGTGCTTAACAGTTCAGCAAGAAACTTACAGCGCTTTTAAAGGGTTTAAACCAATGGTTTTCAACCTAAAAACATTCCAGTGGTTCGAGGAACTACTGTGCAATAATCCAATTGTCTTATGCAAAAAACAGCATTTAATTTAATCAACAAAATAAAATGAAAATTTGTGTAACTTCTGACGGAACCCCTGAACTGTACAGGCGGAACCCTGGTTGAAAACCGCTGGTTTAAACAGTAAAGAGTGAGCTACTAATGCTATCGTTTACTGTCGATGTTGTGCTGATACTCAACCTCTTTTTTTCTGGGAGTGGAGACATGAAGAGTGACCACAGAGGTCAAAGAAACGACGACGAGTTTATCCGTCTTTGGGAGTAAAGACACGAACCAACACGATGTGACATGCAACATCCACCCACAACGCAAAGCCAATCACGCAAGAAAATGAAGGATGATAGTTGACATCATTTCTCCTCTCCTACCTTCCCCAACTGTTCCTCTCCCAGAGAGTCGGCTTTGGTTTTCGCCGATTACCTGGGATCCCACTTTTCTGTCTCCCAGCCAAAAGCCCTACGTAGCAGAGCCAGAGGCTACCTTTTCCAGCTCCGCCGAGCCACGTGCCCTAAGGAGTCTCACTCGTCCTTTTCCCCAGCTGAATTTCTTGGGGCTGCCTCTAACCTTTCCTTGTCCGCTGCCACTGCCCAGACAAAGTTGCCTATCCCATGCTAAAGTACCTACCTCGCTCTGGCATGGATTTTTTCCTACACATTTTCAATCTTTCCTGGACTTTAACTTCCTTTCCTTCTATCCGGAAGACATCTATTATTCCCATCCATAAGATGGAAAAGCGTCTGGACTATCCTGCTTCCTTCCGGTCCATCTCTTTCACCTCCTACATCTCAAGCTTTTGAACCCATCATTCTATCGTGTCTAGTCTTCTTTCTGGAGTGTAATCTCATGCTACCTCCTCGCCAGGCCGGTTTCCGCCCAGGACGATATACTTTGGATCAAATTCTGTTCTTTTCTCAGTCCATTTTGGATGGGTTCAACAAACCCAGGCAGGGCTCTCGGACGATTCTTACTACTATCGACTCTTCCGAGGCTTTCGACTTTGTCTGGTCCCCCGCCCTTTTTCACAAACTTATTTCGGCTGCCCTCCTTGCTTTGCTGGTTGGACTCAATCTTTCCTTTTTGTTAGGCGCGCTTGCTGCGTGGTTTGTCAAAATTACAAAAATCGCTCCTTTTGAGTCCGTCGAGGTGTTCCACAAGGATCCGTTTTTGGACCTATACTTTTCTCTCTATACTTACATTAATGATCTCCCTGCTCCTCTGTGTCCTTCCGCCAGCTACTCTCTTTATGCTGACGATCTGCCCATATGGTCTTCCTTTTCGGTCCCTACCGCGGTGGAGGCCACATAAGGAGCTCTGATTCGACTGGAACGCTGGTCAAAGTACTGGTGTTTTCCTATCAATACAAGCAAATGTAACGCCTCTTTCTTCTCAGTGGATCCATGCAATCCTGCAGCCCAACCTCCTCTTATTCACCTCCCGCCTCCATTTCAATCCCAATTCAACTTTTCTTGGGGTCACCTTCGACCGCACTCTTTCCTTTTCTAAACATGTATCTTCGCTGAAGGCCAGGTTTTCCCTCGTCTCAAGGTCTTACGCTGAATCTCTTCTTCCTCATGGGGGCCCCTCTAAGGAGTCCCTCTCTCTTCTGTATAAAGCTTTTCTTCGGCTCCTTCTCACTTATGCTTCACCTACATTGTTTTCTTTTCTAAGCGTTACCCATATTACCAAATTGGAACGCCTTCACCGAGCGGCTAGTCGGTCCATCTCCGGCTGCTTCTCGTCCTCCCTTATCCCACTTCTCCTAAGGCATCTCTATCTTCCCCACGAGTCAACCTGACTCATTTTGCTCTTAAATCTTATGAGCGGGCTCTTCGTCTCCTAACCTCGTTTCCTATTTCCGGTTTGGCCAGACTTGAAGTGAAACCAAGACTCTGAAGATCTTTCTGGAGAGCTTTTGCAACCACTCACCTGCTCATGCTTCCTTCTACTTTCCTAGGGAGGCTCTCTTTGCTTGCGCCCCTTCACCTGCTTGGAATCTGTCTTTCTTTACAGTGGAATCCACTCTTTCCTCTCCATGCTCCCGCTCTAAATCCCTCTCTCTCGCCAAAGTGCAGCTCTCGCTCACCTTGACTCTATCTCATCTCACGATCTGGTACTCTAAACTGACGGCTCTGTTCCTTTTCGTTTTGGCAAAGGCGGTTCTGGCGTACTTGCCAACTGCTCTCTCTCTCTTTGTGGCACACTGAGGTCACTCTCCCTCTCCTTTTCTACAGGCCCAGTATGTTCAAGTTTTTCCGCTGAAGCCTGCGTCATTCTGCAGACTCTTTGCTGGTCTCGGCAGCATTAATAAGTCTGCCACTTTTCTTCTCTTCTCCTCCTATCTGACTCTTGCTCTGTCCTCGCCACTTTGTCTTCTCCTCGGTCTTTCCTTTTACCTCAATCTCTCTGGCAGATCTGGCAAGAACCGTCTTCTCTTTCCTCCTGTTCTATCGGGCTACAATGGGTCCCTGAACACTAGATTTTCCCGGAGAACGGCGCGGCTGATGAGCTGGCCAGACGGGGAGTGCTACTCCTACCCCTCTGCAATCCCTTGTAGTCTCTCTCTCATCTCTCGTATCCACTCTTTTTTTCTCGGATTGGAGGAGTATTGTCTCATCAAAATTCTTCGACACACAGATTTCCTCGATTTCCACTGAGGAACTTAAGCTTCCTCGTCACGATGGCTGTGTTCTCTCGTCTTCGCTGCAACGGACACAACCTACTGCTAAGCTCTTATCTTTCTAGGATTGGCAAAATCGAGAATCCTCCTTTCAGCGCCTGCGGACATCCGTCCCAGGATACCTCTCATCTCATTCTGCACTGTCCAGCTACGACCTCTGGTCCAGGCCCTAGAGATGTTGCCCGACTTCTGGGGCTCCATGGTCTTCCGCCATCCCACGGAGGGGTCGGGTAGTAACAACAACAACAACAACATGATAGCTGTCAGGCTACGGAAAAGCAGCAGTTCACATTGAAATCACAAAACTTATTGCGGCAATCCCACCACCAGCAAGGCAGATTGCCATAAGCGCGGCAACACAAAGTAGCCACTTGCGAAATTAGGGGTTGACAGCATCACTTTATCTACTAAAAATAGAAAAGTCAGGAGAAAGCAAAGCGCAGCTAAAAGCAGAATGGGCACACCACGATAAAAAACAATCTTGACCTGATAGCTCGCAACCAAAGCTACAACGTAGATTGCATTAACATAAGTTAAGCCAACTAGCATGTATACATCATCCACACCAGCTTTAGATCTTGGAAAGGCGGCGGTGTTATCATGTAGAGGGGCCATATACATCTCTACGAAACTGGTTGGCCTTGGTAAAACCAACTCACCATCACTTAAACTTCTAATATGTTGCAACTGTTCCATATCAAGAGCATCGATGTATTTCTTATCATCACGCATTGCCACTACACGAGGGAAGCGTAATGTACATTCACTTGCATAAGCGGTTGAAGGAATAATCTCGCTCGCTCTTACCTGCACGAGAACAGCGTTACAGTAAACCGCGTCAGATAAACGACTAGAACTCATTGATCTCGCCACCGAAAGACCGAAATTCAAGGCAACTTCATTTATCCAGGCAAAGGGCCAGTTTTGGTCGTGAAATTATTACAGGTCCACTCTTCGAAAAAAGCACTTTACGAGAACTTGCACTGTTTGGTTATATTGCTTGTGGTAGAAATGCAGTGTGTCACTGAAAAAAACGCGATCGCAGCCACCTAACCTTTTCACTATTTGTTTTTAAGTTTCTAAAGGCCTACTGCGTAAAGTTACCACCCAGTAGCTTAAGCAGTAAGCGTTTTAGAACCTAAGGACAAATAGTAACAAAGGTTAGGTGCCCACGATTGTTTGTAGAAGCTTTTGTGCGATAAAACACTTAATTCATCTATTACCTTTTCCAGTTCTACGCCAATAAAAATACCTCATTTCGCATAAAAATATTTTTGGTAAACACGAAAAACAAACGTACAAAATTTCGCGAGTTAATTATACAAACCAAAGTGTACTGAGCACTTTAGAAAGACCGCATTTGCACCAACAAATCATCACAATTCACAAATACAACTACAATTTTATATAATGCAATATTACGTTGATAATTAATTCAGTCTAGGTCAGTATAACACTTCCAAATAAAATTGCACTATCTGAAAATGTTCACCGTGGTGTTGGATCACAAATAAATTATATCACGCAAAAAACGCTCGATTTGAAAAGATAAAGTATAAACGCTGTAAGCTAAATAATGGTAAATCTATCACGAGTAATACTTCATGTTGCCACGAAACAAATTTTTCAAAGTTAATATCGAGAATGATAAAGTAAGTATACCGCTGATAAAATGATCGAAGAAAAGTGATTACTGATTACTTCTTTAACTCTTTCCAAATTTGAGCAAATGTTGCTGCAAAATGTAAGCAGCAGCTGGACGACTTCAAAAGTAAATTTTTTTTGTATGCCATTGTATGCTTTGCACTCAAATTCTGCTGCTTGAGCTGATAGTAATGTCAAACTTCCTCGAGACAGTCTTTGGCTATAAACAATCTTTGGTAAATGCTGAGTCAGAATAGTCTTGTATTCATTGCAACAAAAACATCTCTAAACAATTTAATTAGCCACAAACATAAACAGATAAATTCTTTTCCGTGCTTCACCGGTTATCAGAATAGTGATTTCCGTGCTTCACCGGTTATCAGAATAGTGAAGCTGTTTACCCAGCATGTCGTAAGAGGCGACTATTGGGTACCTACCAATTGCAGTCTAACTGTTAATGGTGGGGTTGCCAGCTTAATTGCTTGGTTGGACCACTCATGTCAAAAAACTGAGGTTGGGGGTAAGCAAGGGCATGCTCCCTGTAGAAGAATTTTGCTCCAGTAAATCCCCATGACCAGAAAAAATATACAAATGGCCCCCAGTCCCCGGCAGCTCTTAAATGGGCAGGGGGTGCGAAGAATCTCCGGGTTAAAATCTGAATGTCATGGGATAAGATTTGGAACATTAAATGTGGGAAGTCTTTGTGGAAGGAAAACGGAAGTGTGTGAAGAACTGAGGAAGAGAAAAGTTGATGTGTGTTGCATCCAGGAAGTAAGATGGAAAGGCCAAGGAGCTCGTTTTGTGGGTGCTTCGGGACGAAGGTATAAAATGTGGTGGTCAGGAAATGATGCAGGATTTGGAGGGGTTGGAATTTTGGTGAAAGAGGAAATATCCGGAAACGTTGTGGAAGTTAGAAGAAAAAGTGACAGAGTAATCGTGATTGTGCTAACTCTAGGTAGGGAGGTGATGCGCGTAATATGTGCGTATGGGCCACAAAGTGGAAGACCAGATGCAGAGAAAGTTCGTTTTTATGATGAAATGGGGAGTGAGTGGGACTTGGGAAGTTGTAGTGAAATCATTGTTTCTTTGGGGGATTTCAATGGACATGTGGGGAAATGTGCTGAAGGTTTTGAAGGTGTTCACGGGGGGAATGGTGTTGGGAAAAGAAATGCAGAAGGAAGAAGATTGCTGGAGTTCTGTGATGAAAGAGAGCTGTGCGTGGCAAATACTTGGTTTAAAAAGACAGACAAAAGGAAAATTACTTATAGTGGCGGTGGGTGTGAAACAGAAATTGATTTTGTGATTGTGGGGGAAAAATATAGAAAGTATATCAGGGATGTAAAAGTGATTCCATGGGAACTTCAGCACAGGCTGGTGGTCGCAGATCTAGATAAAAAGGTTCTAAAACAGGGTGTGAGAAAGGAACGAATCATAAGAAGAAAGATTTGGAAGTTGAATGAAAACCGAACAAGAGTGAGATTTGAAAAAAGAGTAAAAGAACTAGTGAATGCAGATGCACCTGATTTGTGGAAAACTTTTAAGGATGGTGTTCTAAAGGCTTGTGACGAAGTGTGTGGAAAGAAGAAGTCTAGGAGAGATCAAGGAGACATGTGGTGGTGGAATGAAGAGGTCAAGGATACCATTGCAAGAAAGAAGGCGGCATTTAAAGAGCTATGCAGGTTCCCATCAGAAGAAAATAAAACTCAATACAAACGTATAAGAAATCAAACAAGGAAAATTGTTGCTAGAGCTATGAGAAAGGAAGCTAATCAGGAGTTGAATAATTTATATCATAATTCTAATAGTGTTTTCTACTTCCTTAGAAGAATAAAAAAGGAAGGGAAGGATGTGGAAGGAGGAAGGTGCTTGAGAGGAGGAGACGGACGATTGGGTTTTATTGAAGAAGACCGGGCAAAAATTTGGAAGGAACATATGGAAAAGATCATGAATGAAGAAAATGAATGGGACCACATGGTGGAAACTGATGTAGTAGAAGGACCAGTGGAAAAAGTGGCTCGTAATGAAATTGTGGAGGCAATGCAAAGGATGAAATCAGGAAAGGCAACCGGACCATCTGAAGTAAGTGTGGAGATGATAGTTGCAAGTGGCGAAATCGGGGTTAAAGTGATGATGGAACTGTGCCAGCGTGTATTGGATGGTAGAGGAATGCCTGATGAGTGGAAAACAAGTGTGATTGTACCTATCTTTAAAGGAAAGGGTGATGTGATGAGCTGCGGATCATACAGAGGAGTGAAACTGCTAGAACATGCCATGAAAATTGTTGAAAGAGTGCTAGAGAGGCGAATACGAACACTAGTCGATTTGAATGAAATGCAGTTTGGATTTATGCCAGGAAAAGGAACAGTGGATGCGGTATTTATTGTGAGACGAATGCAGGAAGAATATCAAAAGAAGGACAAGAAGTTGTATATGTGTTTTGTTGACATGGAAAAAGCTTTTGATAGAGTGCCGAGAAAAGTGATGGAATGGGCCATGAGAAAGAAGGGTTTATCAGAAGTAATAGTTCGGGCAGTTATGAGCCTGTATGATGGTGCAAAGACAAGAGTGAGGGTGGGATCTGCATATTCAGAGGAATTCGAAGTAAATGTTGGTGTACATCAAGGATCTGTGCTGTCGCCACTATTGTTTGCAATAGTGGTGGACGTTGTTACTGAAAATGCAAGAAGGGGTGTGGTTAACGAATTACTATATGCAGATGACCTTGTTATCATGAGTGAAGACATGGAAGACTTGAAGGAAAGGTTTTGGAATTGGAAGAATGCACTGGAAAGTAAAGGTTTAAAGGTCAACACCAGAAAAACAAAAATGATGGTAAGCGGGTCAGAAGGCGAACTATACAAAAGCAAGATAGATCCATGTGGAGTTTGTGGAAGGAGAGTCATGGCTAACTCAGTGTTGTGCACAAAATGTGAAAACTGGGTTCATGGCAAATGTGCAAAAATGAAGAGAGTTACCGCTAGGTTGGCAATGAATTTTGTTTGCTTGAAATGTAAAGGAATAATGGAAGGGACGATGGATTCGATCGAGAAGTTGTGCGATGAAGTGGAGACAGTGAATGGATTTTGTTATTTGGGAGACAGACTGAATGCTAGTGGTGGTTGTGAAGCGGCAGTCACAGCAAGAGTAAGAATCGGTTGGGTAAGATTCAGGAAATGTGGAGAGTTGTTGCTTGGAAATAGGTTCCCTCTGAGGATGAAAGGTAAAGTTTATTGTTGTTGCGTAAGATCAGCAATACTGTATGGAAGTGAGACATGGTGTCTCAAAGAAAATGAAAAAGCGATTTTGAGAAGAACAGAGAGAGCTATGGTGAGAGCCATGTGCGGTCAGAAAGTGGTAGACAGAAAGACGACTGAAGAACAGATGGATATGTTAGGGTTGAAGGAAACAATAGACCAGTTAGCAACAGCGAATGGAGTTAGATGGTATGGACATGTACTGAGGAGGGATGACGATAGTGTTTTGAGGGTTGCTCTGAATCTTGAAGTGACTGGCAAGAGAAAGCGAGGACGACCGAAGAAGACCTGGAAGAAGCAAGTGGAAGAGGAGACAGAGAAGATTGGTTTGAAGAAGGAAGATGCCCTGAGACGAGACAAGTGGAGGGACGGAGTGCGTAAAATTGCAGAAGGAATGGGGTAAATCCGGCCATCTCTGCTAAAGGGAAAACACCGGATAAAAACTGAATAACTACTACTACTACTACTACTACAAACCCTACTACCGTCTCCACTACTTTTTCACTTCCTGTCGATAAAACAAATTTCTTCAACTCCAATATCCTGCTGAAGTTGTTTAAAGATTCCATTAATCTGATGAGATATTGTCTTTATCTAGCGCTCCCCAGATATCCACCTTTTCTTTGAGTAGTGATCGACAGATAAGAATTCTTTTCGGTGTTTAGAACTTCCGAATGCTCAAAAAGAACTTTCCTCCGCTTATTTGGCGATACTGTGAGAAGCGCCTTTGCAATAGATCGCGTTGGAACTTCGCTGGCAAGATATAGTGAAACTAAGTGTTCGAGAGATGTGACCAGTGCAATAAAAGTCTGCTTTGAAAGCACAAACCACATCTTGAATCACATCAGCTATAGAGCCAGTTTGCTAAACAAAACAAAAATTTAACTTTGTTATCGCAATAAGGAATGCTCATCTTCCGGTGTAAAACAGTATATGGAACAAGCAATATAAAAATGCTCTTTTACTAAGGTTTCGCGTGGCAGATATGCCAAGCTTTATCGGAAAAACAGTGCTCAACGCACTTCTTTTGTACCTATCAAAGACCAGAGTAATGTGCCCATTACGAATATGTTATGCAGCAATATGATTTAATTGATTGGAGTAGCTTCCGCACCCTGAATGTGGAGATCAACTACTTTCGACGTCTTATCGCTGAAGCACGGTTTATGAAATCATTTTCAATTTCTGAAAATTGCTCAGTCTTACACCTCTGCTGATCTAAGCTCATTTGCTCGGTTGATCACGAAAATTATTGCGTCATCAACGCGTGACGTCACAGTTTCCACCCACCCCAAAATTTGGAAACCCGAACCCTATGCAATTGATGACGGTCTTAACCCAAGTTCATCAACCTTTGGCAAAGTTAAGTTTTGTTTTAGTTACAGCAGCTTTATCGTCTTATCTTTAAAATATATCGCTAGAAGCTAATTTAAATAATTATTTTGCCTATAGTCACGTCATTAGTAGTAAATTTATCATATTTTAGTGCAGCCACAATACTGAACAACCGATTTCGTTTTCGCCCCATGTTTACCTACCTTCAGCGTGTTAAATTTTGTCAGTTGAAAAAAATCAGAATCATTTGCTTGATTTTTGCTGCTCTCGGGGTTGGAACACCACCCTGAGCACTGCTTTCCCGATAAAACTTGACGTATCGGCCAGGCGAAACGTCAAAAAAGGAGCATTTTTCTATTGCTTGTTCCGTATAAATTCTACACCGGAAGAACAGCATTTAGCATTTCTTGCAGTTTCTACAATGTCTGGTGGACAATTATGCAGTGTTGTAGCCCTTAACAGCTTTTGCCAAGTCATTGATACAAAAAAAGGACGATTACAGGTTATACTCGTTCTCCACTTATTTAACAATGTAAGTAAACCAGGTAACTCAGCTCTTTGAAAGAAAAACGGCGATATTGTAGAAATCATATGAGGAGCCTGTTTTTCACTAAGATGATCAAGAAAAATATGATGTTTTGCAATGCAAAGACGTCTAATTTATGCGTTTGGAAAATTCGTTCTTGGAGATTTTCTCCGCGTTTATCAACATGTAGCAGGTAATGCTAAAGGTTACATTGGAATATTTTAGCAGTAAATGACAGGTATCCACTTCACACCCCATCTTGACTATTTTTTTCCGTAGAATATATTCATTTATGAAGTATAGATGTATGATACAAAATTACTCGTTGGGGTCCAGCTTGAACAATAACAAAATATGTCCACCTACCCATTTATCGAAAGGAAGAGTATAAAGGTACTTTCTCGTTTTTGACAGCAGTATATTTCGCTGAATATCAAGATTTGCCTCCGTTTCGCACTTTTATCTACTATCAAAAATATTCAAGCAATTTCGGCAATAACCAACTGCAGATTCTACAATTGTTTAAACTTACTCTTCGATGCAATTTATTTAGTTTTCAGTGGGTTAGAACGTTAACGCCATTGAAAAAAAATTTTGCATTTTTAAAGCAACCGAAATTGCACAATTTCAACATTAAACACCTAGTACATTAACTCAAGGCATGAATGTACCTAATAATCCTGTTCTCGCAATTTCTGTCATTTTTCTTACTCTCCTCACTAGGTTTACGAAACTACCAAACTCCTTCACAGAATCATCTTCTCCCACTGCTTCAAGCAAACCCTTAAATCACGATGCAACTGGTCTGCAATCAAACTTCTTTGTGCGTATGTTTAACAAATTTATAGTGGGCGTGTGCGACGATTGCATCATGCACAAACAATGCTAAAATCAAACTCCTTCGTGGTCGACAAGAATAGGCTTTTAGCATCGTACGGCAAATTGTGACAAATCGGGCTCTATCTCTTGTAGGATATGGCCTAACAGGTTTAAACATTAGTCGCTTGACATACATTCTAAACTTGCAACGATTTCATCGTGTCCAGAATAAAACGACTAGCTTCTTGTTGATTTCACTGCATTGAGTAAGTTAAAATTATTTCCAAATAAATGTACTAAAACATACCACAAAAACTGTATTAACAAACCTGCACAACTATGGAGTGCTTTGGATGCACGACAACTTCCGGTCGTTCTTTGGTCACTTCCAACCACCCAGGAGGAGATTTTTTATCAAAAACACGGAGATGAGGTTTTAATTTGTCGATAATCTAAATAATCAATTAATTTACCAACTTTTTGTATTAATAAATCATCTCTAAAAATCTGCACAAAAAAATTGAAGATATATAGAAAACACAATAAATTGAAGTCTTGTCAAGCTAAGATTAATCAGAAAACCCTTCTCATATTTTCAAAAAAAAAACAAACACTGCGTTGACTTGAACTTCTTCAAGTTTAAGAGCACTAGTGTGTTTTGTGATTTTCCAAGAGTTATATGATGAGCCGAAAACGTTCAATTTATGAAGGCTGCTATGAACCTGAAAACGCTTTGGAAGAAAAAGATTACTTACCTCTTCACCGAAACCATAACAAAAAAGCGTATAAAATTTATAGCTTATTGTTTGCTAATTTAGGTTTGACAAAAAAGTAGACAGTTTGTACTCCGTGGGTCCCATATAAAAACACAGAGTAAATGCCACTAATTAAACGTAATACAACGATGAAAATCAGCAAAAACATAATGCCACAATGAAATAACTTTCGCCACGATCTTATATTTATCGCAGTGGTTCTTGACGTGGGGTGCGCCCCCTCCCGGGGGCATCAATAATCCAGGAGAGGAGCGAGCCTTGCACCAAAGTAGAAATGTATTTTATTGTAAGCACATTTACAAGCAACCTTTGCTGTGCTTTAAACACTTTTTTGCAAAAAAGACACAGCATTTGACTTCCTGCGGAAGATTACAAAGGCCCGTTCACACTGAATGCAGTTGTTGCAGCATTACGTAATGTTTTCTGTTTGTTCTATAAAAATGACCACAGAGCAATGCAACATTTTTAGTGCACATCAAAATATAATAAACAGAAAGCATTACGCGATATTGCAGTGAGTTAAAATTTAACTCCACAGCTAACCAATACTGCTAAGAACTGGATCTCTGGACCTTCCTCTTGACTCTCTTATTTCAAATCACAAGCTACGAATTCGAACCATGTTTGAATGCACGTAAGCTGTTTTTTCGACACCTGTCGCTATCAGACACAGCAGAAGAAAAGGCAGAGTTGAAGAAGACTTACGCAGTGTGCTCTCTAGAATTACACTTTGGTTAATAGGTTAGTTGATTTACCCCTCCACTTCCTTGAGACGGAGGTACGGCGCGAACGGCAATCCAGGTTCACGCCGTCAACCTAATTGAACTAGGCTAGGGGAAAAGTGGCAGCCCATTTCACACCAGTTATGAATGCAAATTACTGACTGGTAGCCCCACCACCACCAACAAGGCGGACTGCCATTGGTGGCGCTCTTACAACATGTTGAGTGAGCAGCTTCACAATTCTAACCCGGTAAAGCACGGTTACGTCGCAATCAAGATCGAGCAGCTAAGAAGTAGTGACAATTGTCTCGCTAATGCGTAATCATGCGTACAAAACTTCAAATAGAAATGTTTTTAATGCATATCTAAAATCTAAGGAAGGCTTAAAAAGAAAGATAATACCTGATGGAGGTGTAGGAACAAGCTTCACGCAAAAAAGCAGATCCAGTAATTCCTAATCGCAAGTTTAAACCACATTCCCAGTGGTAAAACTTTGTGCGATAATGTTAAAATAGCATAATTAAACTGTGAAAACGCACTAGGTTTTTAGCTTACAAAATAACAAACCTGTGCTAATTGACTGTTTGTATAGCCAGAGCCGACTCTACAAAACGTTTTGAATTTTTCCGGTGGTTTTGACGGATCAATGGAATCGCGAACGGCAACCCCTAGGTGAAACATGGACAAGAAATTCGCACGACGACCAGATCCAAAACTACCGCCTGAAAAAGATGTTTCGATTTATTGCTAGTTGTCGCACATAATTTATCTTGTCTCGTAGTGTAATGGAAATGTTCTAGACTTCAAGAGCGCGTTAGTTTTGGGTTCTCATGGCATGCCAGTAACCAGCTTCACTGCTCTACCTCAATGTAAAGCTCAAGCAACCAGTAGCTATACCAACATATCATGCGATTTGAACTTGAACAACATCCAATCATGGGTGTAGAAGTAGCGTCTGATCTCTACAATACTGGAAAACGAAGTTCTGTTGACAACCTACCGATGACAACCAGATCAAAATCATCAACAACTCCGCTCAAATATTCCGGTTTCACTTTGAACCAGCCACTTCCTTTCCGCTTATTTGGAGCATACATCGATGACGGATTCTTAATTATGATCCCCTCCTCACGACGATCGATGGCCTCATTCAAGAAAGACACAACCTAATTCAAGATAGAAGTTATTTACTAATGGCTGTGAACGCGATGTCAGGAAACGATCGTGTGTGAGGCCATATTTCAAAGTTACAAGGTGAGTTATTTCAAATTTCAAAGTTACAAGGTTACAACGTTGCTGTTTTGACGTATATCCACCGGTTCAACTAATCTGCTGCTGTTGCTTGAGGTTTTGACAAACGAAAGGCTATAGAAATCCGTACGTCTTTCCTGTCGTTAACCGAGGGCGATTGCAGGAGCTTTTAATCAAATTATGCGGTTTCAAATTCAAAAACTTTCACTTACAAGAATGGAGAGGCAAAATTTAAAAAAAAACAATCGTCACAAACCAATATCATTTCTAACCACTACCCGATTTCAACTTACTGCAAAAACACCACAATGAAGTTACTTATGAAATCCTCCTTTAATTTACAATCCGATCTTTCATAAAAATGATTACTTACTTCTTGATTTTGGCTGACTTGTTTGACTTCAGCCAGTTGAATTCTGCCTTCTAGTGGACGAATAATTTCGCGTAACTTCAAAGCTCGCTCACATTGAGGCATTGACGTGAGGCGCTTTCCATTAAGATATAGCAAATCAAATAATACAAGACATGGCTGAAGGTCAGAATCTTCGGTTATATGCTTGATATCGAACCTGAAAACAACTCTCAATGACAATACTAATTACCTGCCACTGATACAAGCATAGCTCACTCTCATAACGTCTTTTTACGTCATTTTCCGTGTAAAACGAAAACGTGGTTAATGCAATATCTACCACCAATCATCCACACCAGAAGTTCCCAAACTGGGGTACGCGAGGGACAGTTTGGGACTGGGCGAAAAAGTTTTCCGAGGGGTGCAAACGCACTAAAGTAGTTGATCCCCCCAAACAAAAAAAAAAGTTTTCACGGCAGTTTTAAGAGCTATTTCGCAAAAGTAATCACAAATGGCGCTCTAAAATGCTTGATCTCGAAACAAAGATCTTCAAGTTGAGAAAATACAAAGAAAAATTCCATTAAATCAAAAGTGAATATTTAATGACAATATCCCCTCACTACAACGTCACTACTCACTGGTTTCCTTTCTGCATAAAGATCTTCAATTCAGGATCATATCCCATCATCTCCCCATCTACAATGCATGATTTCACGTTGTCTGCAAAGCAGTCGTGTATGTGAGGAGTGAGAGTGCCTTGGAACGATGTTTCACCTGCGTTTAAAAATCTGTTATTTGCCCATCTCCTAAGTACACTACTAGACTAAGCATGGCTATTATTTAAACTGTCATACGAGTCCTTCTGAAAACCAAATTTTTAACTACGCTGTTTGGCTGCTGCCTCTATAAACTCTTATACGAAAAAATAATACTAAAACGTAATACCATAAATTAATGTACAGGGTGGCCATAAAGTCGCGCACCAAAGTAAAACCCGCAATTAAAAATTGTTTACGAAAACCATATACAAATTTAGCAAGTTGTTTTATTAAAAACGAAACAAGACAGATAACTAATAGGCTATGTAAGTTCAAAACGTTCACCTGAGGAAGTCCATAAGGGTGTCCATAAAGTCGCGCACCAAGATTATTGTCAATTGATGTACGTCGGCGTCATAGTTGTACCCAACAGAATACTTCGGGTAGATTACTCATTAATTGAGGGTAGCGTTCGTGAACCGAAAATGTCTCTGACAATTGACGAACGCACAGAAATTATTTTACTTTGTAGGAAGATTGATGAAACAACTTGATAAATTACTATATGGTTTTTGTAAACATTAATAGATTGCGGGTTTTATCTTGGTGCGCGACTTTATGGCCACCCTGTATTTGCTAACAAGTGTTACCTGCCACATTGTCTGTAATGTGTTTTATGCACACAATAGGGAGTCATCATTTCAATTACACTTACCACAAAACAGTACAAAAGAATAAAGCGATTTCAATAGAATTCGAACACCCATCAGGATTCTCTGCAACTGTTGTAGCCACTCTCACTGTCTATGACAATAAGCAACCTTCTACATGAGTACTTACGTAGTTTACTTCAACATTAACTTTTCCCTTACCATAAAACAACAAGGCACACATCACACTCAAGGTAACGACTTACCAAACACACTTGAATATTCCTTCCCACTTCTTGAAAAATATTTGTAATGGTTTGCATTTTTATGGACTTGACTACGTTCGCCATCGTACTTGATTTCCACCGAAAATGTTTTAAACGCCATTAATTCTTCAATCTGAATATATTGGAGAAAAGATTAGATGTTGTTTAAGTCGATTTTTCCTGTTTCAGCAGGCCTAACGCACTTGAGTACCGCGCAACACACGCCTCGGAAGAACTTTTGTCGTAGCCAATTAAGCTTTCAATACAAGTCGACCTTTAAATAAACAAAAAAGGAATTATTAGGTCAAAATGTGACAAAAATCTCTTTGAAAAAGTAGATCTTCCCCAAAAAAAGATATTTAAGTTTGTTTCAAAACCAAAATGGCTGAGAAACGTTGAATCTAAAATATGGTTTTTCTGTTTGATTTAAGAACAAAAGTCAGAGAACGTCGGAATACGGTACGCAAAAAATAGATTTGCTTAATGAGGCCAGTTTACTTTTTCGAGTGGCGCTGGTCTCATAAATTCGATGCGGTAAAAGTCTACCGAAAATTAAGTGCTGTCGCATCTGACTTCTGTTTATTGCACTTTTATCCTTCAGACCTTCAGAACTGCGACAGCGGCGCCAAGCATAAAACAATTGTGCAAACTTGCTTTCGAGTTTTCAAGTTTCAACACTCTAGAATTGCTTGGAGAAGCGTTCAAAAATTTACTATTAAAATTTACCAAGCAGAAGAAATTATTGCACAGAGCTTCTCCAAGAACCCAACAATGCAATCAGCGTGAAATTCGAACACGTGATTATTTGATCATTGTCGCTATAAAACAATGCTTTAATTTACTCCACCGCATCGCCGACTTTGATTGATAACGTAAAATTGCACCTGCTTCTTCTGACGAATGCCACGAACACTTATACAAAGCTTCAGAGCGCTGAATATGTGCTCGTCCACCTTGACTATCATCACAAGTTGCACACTTTAGTCCTATCACCCGTACTATGAACTTCATATTACTTCTACGGGAAATATATTTCTACGTTGCATCGATCGCCTTTTATCTGTCTACCTCTTCCAATTTGGCGTTAAGAGCCAACATCGGCCGGAATGGTTGAAATAATTCGATTTCAGCGTCAGATAAACGAACATCGGCATCGTACAAGCGATCACAAACCTTCGTACATGCAAACGAATAAAATATTACCAACTTTCAATATATCATGGATTTAACTTGAGCTCCATTATACAACCTTTCGCTATGTAAAAAGGAACACTAAAGTGAATAATTGAGTAAAAAACAATGGTTTAGATCAAGTTTCTGAACTTTTAAAATTCTTTACTCATTAAACTTAGAGAACTAAATTTAATACGTCCTCAGTCATAAATGTAGATTAATAGCCTAGGTCTGGAGAGAGTAGGTAATATTCATTTATGGATGCTTATGCGATAAAACATAGCGCAACACCTCCAAAAGTTAACTATCTTGCATGCTTTCCACATTGAACAGTTTATCAACAATGGTTTCTGCATTACATCATTGTATTTAAACAGTGAGAAACTATTCCTTTTTCGAAATGAGTGAAAATCACTTTTCTAGAGGATTGTACTTTTTCGTTTAAAGTAACTGAGACTTTTTAGAAAACTTTTCCTTCCACTATTTCACTTTGATTTTTATCGTAACGTTAAAAAAATACTGCGTCTAATCAGCTAAAGTGCGCCCATACTCAAAATACTAGCTTATTTCCCAAAAGTACAGGATGCCCATAAATAATCGCTACAATTTCAAAAATACAACAAAATTTTATGTTTTGAGATATTTTCATTGGGTTTGTTTTATAGTAATGAGAAATACTTCAAGTTTTTTTTAGATGCGTTATGCACCTCTACGTGGGCACCATTAGTCGCACGAAAGACATCCAGCCGGTAATTAATTTCGTACAATGATCTGAACGAATACAGCCTGTCCAGCATGGTCACTACAAACATTTTTCGTTGCGGCCTATCTTCTGGCTTATGGGCTTGAAGTAACCGCACTTTTTATGCACAAAGCCGCAAACTTTTACACAAAATTAGTGGAGCGCGGTATCTGTAACTGCGTAGAAGCCCTGCAAATGGACTTTCTAGGGCAGGGGTGGGCAAACTACGGCACGCTAGAGCATTTTGTGAGGCCCGCCAACACTTGTAGAAACTTTCATATATCTAATTTAATATGACAGGAGTGGCCACACTTGCCGTACTAAAGAACCAAAAATAATAAAAGCCATTATTGAAAAAACTTAGTTTGAATTGATGCATTTTCTGTCCAAATAGAGGGTGATGATATTTTTTTTCTTTACATTTTTTCGGACACCATCACTTTCAAAGCCCTGTAATACGACATTGCAAGAAACTATTGCAAGATTTTAAGCTATTGCAAGATTTTAGGCCCTGACTCTCGACCACTCTTGAATGGTCAATGCGGCCCTCGACCAACTCTTCAATGGTCAATGCGGCCCTCCGACTAAAATGTTTGCCCACTCCTGTTCTAGGCTTTCAGTATATGCCGCGCGCACAGTGACAATTTCTTCTTCTTCTAATGTTTGAAGACGGCCAGCTTCCTTTTCTTGTACCACACCGCCAGTTTCCATACACTTTATATGCCAAGATCGAATAGTAGATCTCGCAGGTGGCTCTCTTCCGCATTTGCGTCTGAAGTTTCGCTGTGCCAGAATCTCTGCTTTCATCGTTATAAACCAGGCAACGCATTAAGTTTTCTACTGCGGAGAGCTCATTTTCATAAACTCCACTTTCGCTGCTAAATTCAAAAGATTCAGCTTAATCACGAAATAATTATTTTACACTTGATTGTTTCAAAAAGTACTAGTCGAGAAAAAACTTGGAAGTATTTTCCTTTATTATAAAAAAGCCAAATGAAAATACTGTATCTCAAAATATTTTATTGAATTTTTGAAACTGTAGCGATTATTCATGAACACCCGGTATATTTACTAATTCCGACATACAATAATTTTAAAGATTTTTCGATTCCAGGTGCATCAAAAAATTCATGAACCCGCCAATATGTCAGCAGATGCACACATGAATCCCGTGCTCGCCAAAAAAATAACTGAAAAGCAATGGTTTATAGGCCGCTTTCCTCTATGTGCAATTCTTTGGCTGTGATCACACAACTACAAAAGAAAACATAATCGCAGCTTACCTGCTTCAAACTAGTTGAAATGTTAAACACTTCTTCTGCGTCTGGGTGGTAAGCTAATAAAATAGCTTTCTGACCAAGCCTGAGTTTGGTGTCTTTGAGCAAAATTCGAATCAGCCATTTTTGCTCCATTGCTGACGTTTGCTTGATAATGTCAAGCAAAGTTTTTTTAACCTGTCAACTATAGGTCATATAATTTACCTGTGTAAAAACAATGAGATAGCCCAAACAACGTCACATACATGCCTAACATACATATTAAGTAAAATATAAAAAATATTTTTGTCAATTAAATGAAAGCACTCCCAATTCTATTGTTTAACTTGATATATTTTCTCTGGTATTTACATCAATTGATTTAGGACATTTATTTGTTCTAAAGCATGTACTTTGTCAGCAGTGGCAGTAAAACCATCTATCTGTCAACGACCTGAAATTGGCTTTTTACATAAAATATTTGCTTGCAATATACACTTTGGTGCCATCAGATCACAATTAATTTTCCAACTTAACAGCAACACCTTTTTCGTGTACCTTTACACCTTTTTTTTTTACATAACATGCTTTGGTTGAGTAGAATACTGGGTATTTGTAGATAGATGTTTTAAATGAAGGTAATAATTGTTAATTATCGGTAGCAACACGGTTCCACTATGTGCCAATGGAACACTTAACATTAAACGCAATCAACACCAACAAGCAAGGTATAGTATAAAAAAAAATAACCCTTATATAAGCATATTACATTGCGGCAAGTAACAATCAGCAAGCAACACATATCAAAGACTAGCAACTTTTATAGTACAGGGTATGGGGCGCCATTTGTTCACCGCTGATTACACATGTTTTAGGACAACATTTATGACTAAATCAAATGCATTTGTTTAAATGCACAAATACATTTAACATTTGTTTAAATGTTTATAACATTTGTTTAAATGTTAACATTTGTTTAAATGTTTTTAACATTTGTTTAAATGTTAACATTTGTTTAAATGTTTTCAACATTTGTTTAAATGTACAAATACATATGTCACTCAACCGTATCATTCACATATGTCACTCAACCGTATCGTATCGTTCTTTAAAGGGAATGTACTGCGAATAACGCTTTTCCGATAGATTTGGTCATTAGACCATCACGTGATAGGTTTGCGACAGACTCGTTTGAAATGGGCGACAGGCGCGACATAGTTAAAATTCTTGAAACATGTGGTCTGCAGCAAATTAAACCACCAACCGCAAAAGTCCAAGTCTCTCACTACAAGATGTCTGCTGGATAGGATATAGGATGACTGCTGGAAGCAAAAGTGCAACATAGGCTGTATAGATTTATGCTGTTAGTCAATGAACTCAGTCTGCCAGTTTCTTGCAGAAAATAATGATACTTATGAAAGACTATGTATGTATATATATACATCATAGGTAGGCTGGCCATTTTTCGAAATGCAAAACCGGGACGCTTATTGCAGACTGCTATTATGACTAGGTAGGGTGGCCATACGTTCCGATTTAGGCGGGACAGACCTCCAATTGAGCGTCCCGTTTTTGCATGAGCAAATAACGGGACAGTGGATGGCCGCCTTTCACGAAGCCAAATAGTTGGGCTTACTATAGACTCTAGATCAAAATCAGGACGCTCAAGACCGCGGTCGCGCCTACGGTGGGGTGGATCTCCAAAAAAAAAAGGTCACCACCTATTTCGCTGCCCGTTTGTTGTCATTTTCGGCCGGAATCATCATTCAGGTAGGGTTTGCTGCCAACATGCCCTAGTTTATCACGGCTAACTTTGGCATACCCTAGGTCAAGCTGTGCTGCATGACTGAGCGAAAACACCAGACATTCCATAATTTAACTGGGACAGGCCTGAAAAAGCGGGACTGTCCCGCCTAAAACGGGACGTATGGCCACCCTAATCATAGGATAAAACATTAAAAAACCTTTTTAATTTTATATCCTATGATGTATATTTTCTTTATCTTGTTTAATCAATTTACTGTAAATGCCGACTCGTTTCGGCCATGCTACATGCAATGTAACTATAAGTGCTAAACTCGCAGTCTTTTTATGAATATAAGTTACAACATCTTTGAGCGATTTATCATTCGCCAAACTTTTCCTCGCCCATTTCAAGAATTTTAACTATGTCGCGCCTGTCGCCCATTTCAAACGAGTCTGTCGCAAACCTATCACGTGATGGTCCAATGACCAAATCTATCGGAAAAGCGTTATTCGCAGTACATTCCCTTTAAAGAACGATACGATACGGTTGAGTGACATATGTGAATGATACGGTTGAGTGACATATGTATTTGTACATTTAAACAAATGTTAAAAACATTTAAACAAATGTTAACATTTAAACAAATGTTAAAAACATTTAAACAAATGTTAACATTTAAACAAATGTTATAAACATTTAAACAAATGTTAAATGTATTTGTGCATTTAAACAAATGCATTTGATTTAGTCATAAATGTTGTCCTAAAACATGTGTAATCAGCGGTGAACAAATGGCGCCCCATAACAGGGTGTTCCAGAAGTCTTGGGCACAATTAAAGTCCTCATATCTGCTGAACTATGAATAGTAGTAGTAGGATGAAACTAGAATCATTTTAAAGCTAAATTCATTAAGTTGCTTGTCATGCTAATGATTTTTTCGTATCTTTTTATGCAGCTTAAATAACAAAGATAACTAAGATCTACTAATGGCGTTCATTCTACCAGAAAAAGCATTTTGCGTTCTCGAATTAGCAAAAACTGAATCAAGGACACTTATTCAACCTGCATGTCGTCTAAAATTTCCGAAAAGAGGCACCGGAAAGGAAGCCATATTGAGATGGCATGGTAAATTTATGAAGAATGGGTATTTGCGCCCAGCTAGGAAAACGGGGCGCACCTCAACTTCACATAATACGATTGAGTGAGTTCGAACTGCCTTTAAGTGGAGTTCCTGTAAATCAATCACAAGAGCAAGTGGGAATTTAAGTTGTTACAGATAGAGACACCGGAAAGGACTACCTATAACAACTGTTTGGAGTGTCTAAAAAGGACGACTGCACATCACACCTCAAAGCTACAGTTAGTCCAACAATTGAAGGACACTGATAAACCAGCTCGTCGTGACTTTTGCATTGCAATGCAAGAGAAGTTGGGAGAGAGCGGAACTGATGAACGGCTCGTTTTGAGGATGAGGCGACCATCCACGTAAATGGAAAAGTTAACAAGCATACACTTGCATGTTGGGTACTGAGAGCCCACATGAAATTCTCGAGCATCAGCAAGACTTCTCAAAGGTGAACGTGTTTTGTGTTATGTCAAAGTAAGCTGTATACGGACCATTCTTTGAAGGAACGACAGTCAATAGTGACATATACCTCAACATGCTGGAAAACTGGTTTATGAAAGGTTGAGTGAAAAAGAGTCTGATAACTTCATTTTCATACCGGATGAGGCGCCACCACACTGGAGCCTCAGGGTTAGACAGTTTCTGAAGACAACACTGCCTAACAGATGGATTGGACGGTCTGAGCAAGAGAACGTGATCATCATGCCTAGACCGTGCAGCACCTCATTAAGCCTCCCAGGTCTCCACATCTCATACCCTGCGATTTCTTTTTGTGAGGGTTTGTGAATGAACTGGTCTATGTGCCGCCCCTTCCAAAAGACGTGAATGAGCAGAAAGCCCAAATAACGGAAGCTGTTGCAATCATCAACACAATGGCAACGTATTTGGCAAGAATTGGACGATCTGCTTGGTGTTTAGATATTTTATTATTAGATATTTAGTCACCCGACCCTTAATCACGACAGGATTAGGGTTAGGGACGAGACACTTAATCACCTTAGGGTTAGGGTAATCGATTGCAAATTACTTGTAATGTAGTCATGTTATAATATCTACGTTATTTGATGTCTAGTGATTAAATGTCCGTGATTAACAGTCGAGTGATTAAATATCGGGTGATGAAATGTCGGTAATCCATCTGCTGGATGTGTGCCATGTCACCAACGGTGCTCATATTGAACATTCCATGAAAAACGTGAGACTGCAAGCTTTTAGAATACAACAGATGCGCTGTTGTATTTTTAATAGTTTGAGATAATCAATGCCAAAATGTGCCCAAGACTTTTGGAACACCCTGTATATGTAAATGTGTTGACTTTGCTGGAAAAAAAAATACGAAAACTAACGGTTTCCTCACAAACAAAAGTTGGATTTAAAGCTGGGTGGTCAGTTGTAAACATAGACCTGATCAGGAAAAGCTATTGCCACAAAATATTCAGAACCAACACCACAAAAAAATCAGATAAAAACAATGATATTATCAACCAACCAGTTCTTTTTTCTTTTCGTTGTGATATTTAGCAATTAAATCCAAAAAGTCATTAATCTGAGCGATAGTAAGGTTGCCTTTTGTGATACAACGTTTTGAAAGCACGTGTTGATAAGCAACTTCGGCAAAATCGCCTGGAAAACAAAAAAATTATTTGTTAGATAACATGAAATTGCTCAGCGCTAGTGCTATATATACATGTATATAACAAATTGGCACGAGGTTGCAAACTAAAACATTTTTATTACAACCTGGAAATAAAGTAGATCATAATAAATCGTTCAAAAAAGTGGTTTTGTCAAAAATGCAAATTTTAGTGCGTTTGATTTGGTTTCATGTGCGCCAGAAAACCTTACGAAATAGTGTATGCATGTGTGTTGCTGCGAGCTATTCTGCTTCAGACAAAAGCATATAATCAAAAAAATTATAGTTTGTTTTCAAATAATTCTGATCTATGAAAAAATAAACCTCAAAGAGAATGATGATGAAACTTTATAACAAACCCCATTTAAGATGATCACAAAGCAATGAAACATGCTGGTAATGAGCATTACAGCTAAATGATACTATTATAGATCATGGAACGCTAATTCACAAAATTAGCCATAAATTAGGCAGTATAGTAAAATATATCATCACCTGCAGAGTTTAAATTCGTTTTAGGGTTTCTATAATCAAGTAACTTCTTAGCATCTTGACCAGTTTTGGAAAGATTTAAAACATCCACGTACAACTTGGCCAGTAGCTTTTCCTGAATTTTAAACATAATAAAATATAGTTTATCCAAAATGTAACTTGACTGACCAATTTAATTGCTTCTAGTGAGAAACCGAAATAGTTGAAGCATCACCCATTGGTCCGTTAACTATTATACCCCAGACAACCCAATGACCTCAACAAATTTTTGCTTACGTTCTGTATATATGATGTTCATCACTTGCTGAAGAAGCGTGTTTTACCTCATTTTTCCCGCGTTTCGCAGGCTCAGACGTGATGATTCAAAGTATGTCTACCACTACACACTCGCCTTCAAACCAGACTTTGTATTGGAGCAACGTAGCACTTTAAATTCCGGATGCCTTTCCTGACGAATACCAGCCGTGTTTCTATAGAGCAGGGGTGTCCAAACTTTTTCACGGAGGGCCACACTGCTGACATTTTAAAGACCCGCAGGCAGAGTTAACTCAGAGTAGGTGGGAACCAACGGTCAGCAATGCTTAGAGTATCGATTTATTGAGTTATAAAGGTAATCTATGCCCTTTATTTGCATGTTCACATGAATGAGGTGGTTATTTCACAGTGTAATAGTATTGCAAATAACAAAAGCCTCCTCCCATAATTTGACGAGACCATCCCTGGATGCGTTTCATCCTTTTGGACTCATCAGCAGGGCCTGTCCCGTCATCACCAAAAACCAAAGCTTTTTCATATTATTGCAAATATGGGGTTTTGGTTTTTGGTAATTACAGGACAGGCCCTGCTGATGAGTCCAAAAGGATGAAATGTGTCCAGGGATGGTCTCGTCAAATTATGGGAGGGGGCTTTTTTATTATTTGCAATACTATTACACTGTGAAATAACCACCTCATTCATGTGAACATGCATATAAAGCGCATAGATTACCTTTATAACTCAATAAATGGACGTATGATATGGTTATGGTGATCACGTGCTAGGTTCATAGAGGTAAGGGTTTTAAATAGATCTCGCTTACTATAAACTCTTTGAGTGGTATACTGCATTTGAAAAGAGTAATTACGCTTTTCAATTCAAGACAACAGTCTTTTCTGACTACTGATAGCTACAAGCAGGGGTGACAAGAAGAGGAAATTTGGATAAAATTCTCGCGCTTTATCACGATATAATTGTTAGCTTTAAAATCAGTAAAATAGAGCATTTGAAAAATAGAAAATCTTTTTTTAGGAGAACACAATTGAGATTGGCTAACAATTATTTGTGCATCCTCCGAAATTTAGTAAACATTACACTATATAACAAAATTTTTAAAAAGTTTGTTTGGTTAATTTTTTTTAAATGTGTCTGTATGATTTTTAAGTGCTGATTCCAACAATACTATCAGTTTTTTTCTATCATCGATCATTTTAAAGATGATTTTCCGTTAACTGTAGATTTCTTGTGCAGTTATGCTTGCTGTGATCTGTCTCTGTCAGCATTATCATGTTGTAAATCGGTGTTTTATTTACTTGAGGGATTGAATAGGCATATGGGAGAGCGAAATCTCACTGACCAAAGTGCTTTTATTACTTATCAGTCCTCAGTTTCATTTTATTTCAGCCTATAACATTCAGAACAGTCTGATTAGAAAGCCATGTTCAGTGTTTGCAGAGAGAACTTCCGCGTTGTAGTCAGGAACCCAACAGCCAGGCTGGTATGTCAACAGCCTACTCAGTAGCCCTCTATTGTATATATTTTATAGAGTTAAGTCTTGTGTTAATCTTAATTGAGTTCATCGTTTAAATAGTGTAATAAAAATGGCTAGTAGACAGTGCAAAACTTCACCAGGTTGCTTTTGTTATGTATGTGGATACTGCATCAGCGGCCAACATTCTTCGTATAAAATTTTATATTTTATAAAATTTTCTTCAAATAAAAAGAACAAAGTATTGGACAGCAAATAGACTATATTTTGGGATGGACATTGGCGATTAGGACAAGTCCTGGGCACCACATGTAATCTGTGGCAGCTGTCGATCTAATCTTGAAGGATGGTTGAGGGGTTCTGGAAGAGTTATGCCATTTGCAGTTCCCAGAGTTTGGAGAGAGCTCCAAAATCATCATGATGATTGCTATTTTTTGCAAGATAAACATTTCAAAGTATCGCAAGGTTAGAGGAAGAAAAGCTATGACGTATCCAAGCAGACCCTTATCCATTGCACCTGTTCCTCACAGTGACACCTTACCGGTTCCAAACCCACCATGAAATGTGAGTAATTTTCTGTGGGTAAGTGTAACTAACATTAATTTATATGTTCTGAGACTGGATCCAATTTCTTGCTATGCACTTGTTCTTTATCATTTCAGGTATAAACGTACTTAAGTGAAGACTCGGCAACAGCAAGTGAAAATTTAGACATTGATGCAGAATATGCACCAACAGCAAGTGCAAAACCTCATTTTCCCACTAAACAAGAATTGTATGATTTAATACGTGATCTGGGTCTTACAAAATCTGGAGCAGAGTTATTAACATCCAGACTGAATGAGTGGAATCTGCTTGGCGATGACTGTAAGAGTACTGCCTACAGGAAGAGGCACTTGGAGTTTTCTGTCTATTTTGATGTTATTGAAGACCTTTGCTATTGCAAAAATGTAGAAGGCCTGTTTAGTGCTGTTGGAATAGATCATGATCCTACTCAATGGCGGCTTTTCATTGACAGTTCTACCAAAAGTCTTAAAGCGGTGTTACTTCACAATGGCAATATATATCAATCAATTCCACTTGCTTATTGACTGCAGATGAAAGAAGACTATGAAAATGTCAAGCAACTGCTCATTAAAATCAATTATGCTCACTTTAAGTGGTATGTTTGTGGTGACTTCAAAATGCTAGAATTTTGCTGGGTCTGCAGGGTGGATACACAAAATACTCTTGCTTTTTGTGCTTGTGGAATAGTAGAGCTGATGGTGAGCACTACGAGAAAATTAATTGGCTGACATGGGAAGAACTAAACCAAGAATCTATAACGTCATCAGGGAGCCTCTTATAAGCCGGGAAAAGGTTTTACTGCCACCACTTCATATCAAATTAGGTTAGTAAAACAGTTTGTTAAAGCTTTGAATTTTGAAGGAGAAGTTTTTCAAGGAATCCGTTCAATGTTTACCAGACTATCAGAAGCCAAAATAAAAGGCAGAATATTCGTTGCTCCCCAGATAAACACAATGTTAAAGTCTAAAACCTTGGAAGAAAAAATGAATGAAACAGAAAAGGAAGCGTGGCAAGCATTTCGAGGTGTGGTTGATGGATTTTTGGGGAATAAAAAGGATCCAAATTACAAAGAGTCAGTGAAAAAGCTTATCAAAAGTTACCAAAACATAAGTAGTCGCAAGTCTGTAAAACTTCACTTTTTATGCTCTCAACTGGATTTCTTTCAAGAAAATCTTGGTGACTTCAGTGAGGAGCATCGTGAGAGATTTCACCAGAATATTGAGCCAATGAAAACATGATATAAAGGCTGCTGTGACAGTGCAATGATGGGAGACTACATTTGATCTTTGATAAGGCACGATAAGAGCAGTCATAAAAGAAAAGCTCGCTCAACAGTGCACTTTTAAATGACTCTTATTATTTGAAAAAACTGTGTTATGTTTATCTTCACGCCTTCTTCTTTATGAACCATTTTCCAACTTAGTTTTGTGTATAATATGTATTGAATGGAACCTTGATATGCAGTTAGAATCTATTGCAGGTAGAACACAATCTGCTAGCTACAGCTAGGTCGGATGAAACAAAAAGTATGAATATCTCAAAAAGTAATGATGATACAAAAAAACTAACCAGATTTTTAAACTCAGCGCTCAAAAATACATAAAGAGGCACTGAAAAAAGTAGCTAAACAAAAATTGTGTTACGTAGTGCTAGATTTCATCCTCCTCTATCCCTAATTAATATCCTGCCTACAAGTAGTGTTCCATTGAAATTTTACACCAAGTAAGTGGTTAAAACCAAGTGCACACAACTTAGATTTACCAGTAGCTACTTGTAAGGCAAGTAAAATAATGCCAAATTTTCAGAATGTACACTTCAAAATTTTTAATTCCAGATGATCCAAAATTCATCAAAAAAAATGGACCTACTATTGCTCAAAAATGAGTCTGATCAAAAATATTTCATGAGTCAAACAAAAAGTGTACCTGTTCTTGACAAAAAACTAAGCCATTTACAACTAAGGTTAGTAAGCAGCCATGTTGCCACCCTGAAGTGACAACACCTAGCATAGACTTTTTGCAGTCTCACCGCAACACCAAAAATAGTCACAGAAAGTTAAAGTAAACAGCAAATAACATATCACATTTCCTTTAAAAGTCAAGTCCCAAACATGAAAGCTGTAAATATAAAAGTTAGCTAGTCCCTGGCCCCATCTGGAGGTGAAATCCAAGCTCACACTGTGAAGCAAATGCTTTCATATACAATAATTTAAAATACAAACAAATGTCAGGACAAATATTTTTACCTTTACACCATAAGAAAGCCGTTCTTTATCAGACTGTGGTAAAATCAGTCGCATAGCAGGATAAAATGAATTCTGCTTTTTTTCTTCTTTAGTTTTTCCCAAGTCTTTCCACTTTGTAAGAAACTTAATAAACTCTTCTTTTCGAGAAGCATTGTCTGCAAAAATCAGTTCAATAAATCTTTATTGGTGGAAATAAAAATACAGAAAAAATAAATTACTTTATACTTAGTTGCAGACTACCCAGCCTAGTTGTATTCTGTCATACAGTAGGCGCCGCTTATTATAACCACGGATAATATGACCAGCTGCTTATTATGACCAATTTGGTACAGTCCCAAATTTCTCCATTAAAAATTCTCTGTTTAATATGACCACATTTCGGATAATATGACCAACATTTTCTCCATTTCTCTTATTACAGCACAGTATTTTTCCTGCCATGCACTTACAACTTCGTCTTTTGAACATGCGTGTTTTCTGTTTGCATGCCTTTTCTGTACTGTTTCAGTACTGCACTTTGTTTTACTGCCAACGTCACACTGTTACATCAGTTAAACGATGAATTTGACGGTGTTTGGATTTCTTGTGGCTTACGGCATCAATTCAGGTGCGGTTATGATGGCTTTGATTTTTATGACCATTTGGATATTATGACCAGAATGGTCTGGTCCCAAAGTGGTCATATTAAGCGACGTCTACTGTACTATAAGGCTAATCCAACAAATTGTCACTAATTACATTAAAGATGAATGGAAAATTTAAGAGATGGTGAAAGCTTCTTTCATTAATTTATGCATATCATTTTTTCTACAGACTTGCACGACAGTGACAGAGGTGCCAAGCATAAACTAATGTTTTTCTTGGTGGTTACCAAGCTTTAGCCCTTTGTTTAAATACACTTTCAATAAATTTACTACTTGCTACTGCCTGCAAAATACAGAAAATTATTCTGAAAAGCTTCTGCTAATGGCACAACAAAGAAGTGCTAAGTTTTCACAAATAACTATTTTATCATGTCATCAAGAAACAGGCTCTAACCCATGCCACTTCACTGTAAAGGTAATTTAACAGTGTTATTACATGAAGAATTAAGTTATTGCAAACAGTGGAGCAAATCGGACATAGGCTGTTGAGCAAACAAAACATTTGTCATGAATTAATTAACACTTCTTCCACCAATATTCTACTATCATTGAGGTGCTAAACATACACTTACTTTTGCATTTAATCATTTTCTCAAAAAGTTTGCACAATTGATTAAACGAAACTTTTGCATCTGAATTAATTTTAAAAGCAGTGTGCTCAGAGCTAATAGAAGTCGAAGTAATATCACTATCCATTTCAGTGCAATTAGTTCAGTACTTTTTATATTTCCATTCCAGTTAGTCAATCACAGCATACAAAATATCTACAAAAAAATTGTTAATGATGGCGGTACAATAAACAATGCAGCACAGCAAAATGACATAAGGTGTTACTTGATCACAAATCAGCCAATAAGCATAAGCAGACAACACTAAAATAAGTATATTTACAAAATTACGGAAATATGGAAATTCATATTACATATAAAATTAGGAAAATATGAATATTCATTTTAATAAAGGAATTGCTGAATTACAAAAATATAGAAAAACTACCTACTAAAAAGTACAGAAATCACATAAGAATGGAAATTTATGGAAACAAACAAAACTAGAAGTATAATTACACAATTAAAGTAAAGGAAGAGACTATTTTGCCACCAATGACTTTTTTTACCCATAGAGGTTATTTTGCCATCACAATTTACAGATTTACTGTATTTGTGTCTAAATAGCCATATTTGCTGCAATTCTGGCAGTGATGCTTTGCTGCAGTGTATAGTATAGCTGCCTTGAAATGCAATGGTTATGGATTGGAATCTTTGCTGGCAGGGTACTTATGCAAAGGCAGTATGCACTGAAGGGGAGGGCCCGGTATGTAAATGTATAGGAAAGGGGAGTATACAGTGTTGAAGAGTGCACACTGATGGTGCAATTTTTTTTAATTTGTTATTGAAATTGACCAATTAAATATGGCCAAAAGTCTTATGTTTAATACATTACTAAAGCTGACCAATCACAAATGTCAGACAGCAAAATAGTCACTGCCAAAAGTAAAATTAGGTAGGCAGTGGCTGTTTTGTCACCAACAAAAATTTTACCCTTGAAGGCTATTTTGCAATCAAACATTCGTGATTGGTCAATTCTAATGATATATCAAACATTTAACTTTTGGTCGTATTTGATTGGTCAATTTTAATGTAATTAATAAAATTGCACTCCAGTATACACTCTTCCACATTGTACATTCCCCTGTGCACCTACATACAGGGCCCTCCCCCTTTAGCGTACACTGCCATTTTTCAAGTACCTTGCCAGTACAAACTGAAACTATTGTATTTCAAGGCAGGTGCACTATCAACGACACCACAGCATTACTGCCAGCTATTACAATTATGGCTCTTTAAACATAGTAACAGAAAAAGTCTCCAAGGGTAAAATGCTATTGATGGCAAAATAGCCACTTTTAATTAGATACATAAATTAAAGGCAGTGGCTATTTTGCCGTCGACGGCAATTTACCCTCAGAGACTATTTTGCCGTGAGTTGTTTGTGATTGGTCAATCTTAATGACGTACTAAACATGTGACTTTTGGTCGTCTCTGATTGGTCAATTTTAAAAACCAAAAAAAAAAATTTTGCATCCCCAGGTCTCCATTCCCCACCCTGTACACTCCCTTGCAGTGTACACTGCCCCGTACGTTAACATACCGGGCCTGCCCCCTCAGTGTACACTGCCTTTCTTTTAAAGCCCTGGCCAGCTGGGATTCGAACCCGATACCTTGGTATCTCAAGACCAGCGCTCTATCCACTACACCACAGAGTCACTGGTGCGATAATAGCAAATTTGGCTATATAAACACATGTAAATGATCACGGCAAAATAGATTCCAAGGGCAAATTGCCGTCGACGGCGAAATAGCCACTGCCTAAATTAAACGAAGCATTTCTATAAATTCCCGTATTTCTGCAATTTAATTGGTAGTTTCTCATATTTTCATATTTTAGTGTTGGCCGCACAACCTCTTGAGTACAGCAATAAATTTAAAAATGTCGTAAAAAATGAGGCACTGAAAACTTAGAACTATTGCCATATTGAACTAGGGGCTCCTTGCTAACTTTGCCCAACATTGCTTAATGAAAACTTGACATCCTATACAAGGTGCTGCAGGAATGTGGAAGCGGTTATTTTTCAACAGCTTCCGCTTCCACTTCCACCAACAAAAAACGAGAAAACAACCGTTGATAATTTTTTTAATTTTTGAGAATCTGTAGCCTGCCTTCTCCTACACCTCATCATTTTGAGAAGACAAACACCTTCATATATTGCTATTACTTTACCTACTTTGCTTGAGCTTATTGTTGTTCTGAACTACTCTGTGTTTCTTTTTCTTAGATATTAGAACTCGTGTTGAATGTACAACATTGATTTTCAACCTTTTTGTCATCATGGAGCCCCTAATGTACTTTCGCGTTTCTCACGGAACCCCCACTAACAAAAATTGAGAAATCATGAAATGCTTGCAAGAAAATCAAATATTTCGTTACTACACTTCAACAAATAGACAGTTATTGCAAGTTCTTTCACTACTTACAACCATTTTTGTAACAGTTCACCTAATGCTTCTCAAATCTAAACCGTATGACCACATATTACAGCTCTCGACAATAACCTGTCGTCACTACAACAAATTACATTGATTTTCCCTCTCTATCCTCAACTAACTCTTACTTTGAGTTACCTTTAACTCTAATCATCATTACGGACTTTCTGTCCGTCCCCAAAACACATATTGACTACGATCTTTTTGGATAGTGAAGTGCGAAATTTCTGTCGTATAAATAGTGTTTACATGTAAAGCGAACAAAATTGAACTGCACCAATCAACAGCCGCCTCAACGTAGTGGTGCGGTTCCCAACCCCGTTTTGGTTGGGTTGAATTGGCTGTTGGTCTTCCAGAGGGTACCAGTTACCCCGGGCACTCCCCTCACACAAACCATTTTTTGCCGTGCAGCCCCTGAACAACCGCAGAAGGATAGCATGTAGCCTCTTTAAAATCGGCCTGTCTTCTCTCTTTGCCCACTTTTCTCTTGCCCATCTTCTCATTCTTCTCCTTCTCCAGATGAGCGGCAACGTTCATCCTAATCCTTGTCGCGTCTTTCCCTGTTCAGTATGCGCTGGAAATGTGACCTGACGGTGTAGATCAGTGCAATGCTGCAGATGCTCTAATAAGGTTCATTTAAAGTGCTCACTACTCTCCTTTTCTAGATTCAGAACTCTTGGTAGCTCTCATTCCTGGAGCTTCCCTCCCTGCTGGGTCTCTGCTTTTTTTAGAGATCCCACACCTACCAGCACTGTGACTTCCTTCTCGAACTCCTCCAGCTGGTATACCTTCGCTGCTCAATCTGGCCCCCTTCGGCTAATGCAGCACTCGCACCCCACCCTCGCCTTCAAATCTCTTATCCTTTTTCCGCCCACATTGTATCTCTCTGCACCTTCACCACCGCCTCATGCTCCTGGCTGCTTCCTCTTCCTCCTGATTCTCTCAGGGTTCTTCAATGGAATGCTGAGGGTCTCCGAGCCAGGAGCACTGAACTGCTACACTTTATTCGTCTCATCCCGTTGACCCTATTTGTATCCAGGAATCGAACCTTAATTTATCTTCCTCTTTCCGAATCCCTGGATTCTCTACTCTGCGATCCGATGGCACCCACTCCCGATCTGATATTTTTTTTACTGGTGTCACAGACGCTAGAAGCGGCGTCATCATTTTCTTCGGGCAGGGATTATCCTTCTCCCAGCTTTCTACCTCCTCTCTTCCTTCGCTTGACCCCAACTCTGATTATGAGGTCAACATCTCTCTAAACGACTCCTCCTCGCTCTCATTTCTTAATGATTTTGCTCCCCCTATTCGCTCTTCTCCGAAAGATAGCAGATCTAATTTCATTTCTCCCTCGATTCTTCCCTCCTATGTGGAAGCGCAAGCCATAGAATTTTCGCGCTTCCGCTTCCACAGAAAAAGGACCGCTTCCACATCCCTGCTGGTAAGAGTGTTGGTACCGGCTTATTAGCTTCTATCACCAAAATGCAGGCAAACTGCACTTCCTTTTAATAAGCACATTAGACATAATTTTTGCATCAACAATGTGGTGTAAAGGTTAGCAAAATCTAAATTTTTGGCTCGTTCATTTTTTATGATAGCAGAGCCAAACCGCTAAGTTTCTTTTGGGACATGGAGCTTCCAAGAAAGTTTTTGACCAGCTTGAGTTTAGAAAAAGATCTATCTGCCGTAGCAATTGTTACAGGTGCCTTCATATACATCTTCAATGCTGCAAAAACGTCAGGACAAGTAGTGGCTAGTGATGCATTTTCAACAATCAAAAAAACAAGCAATTTCTTTAGCAGATGTTAACTCTTTTGCTCCCGCGTGAATAGCGAAAAAAAAAATCTCCATAAGGCGGCAGCGCGAAAAACTGTCATAATCAATCATAATTAATCATAATTATGTACCTCAAGTTTGTTTGTAAATCATTACTCAGCTGTCTACTTCTACATTAAGTGTCATATATCGTTGAAATCTACATTTCTCGAGGATTTCAAATAGAAAAATAAAAACATTTTTTTGAATTTGCAAATTTTATGCAAATTAACCCCCCCAACTGGGGGGTAGTTGTCTTCAAAATTAAAGAGGTACCCTCACCTCAAAGGTCACTACAGATTTTATTTTCTACCAATTATTTTAGAAATGGTCGCAAAATGATGCTAAGGAAATAAGCTTTCAAGGTACATCAATCAAAACTTACCTAAAAGCATAGGTTTTCTACAATTTGCAATTTTCTGAGGCACACGACCTTTTTTTGACCGGTACCGACCGGTACCAAATTTTGGTAGTTAAATTTAGTACCTAAAATAAGATCAGTTATTATCTGCTAGAGGTTAGCCTAAACCATGTAACATTATGTATTTTTGAACAGGGAATTTCTTCAAGATTCAGAAAATATCAAGTTTAAATAGAATATGCTGTCACTGACGATCAAACAGCCGCTTGTTTACACCCTTCCCATTTCTTGAGAAACAAGGGGGATACAGCAAACTTTGATTGAGAGAAGCCAAACTTCTGTTAGCTTTTAAACTTGTATTTCGCTTCTTGTCTCCTTGGAAACTTGATACAAAATGACAACTTTATTGGTGAAACATTTGCAATTTATTTTATCTTTTTATAGGGTGTAGTTTTTGTAAAAATTATAGTTTAGTGAAGGTAAGTCAAAAAATTTTGGGGGGTTTTGAACTGACATGATGTACAGTACTCATGTTTGATCAGTAAATATCATATACCACTTAGTCTAAACTATTTAAAGTTATATATTGCTGGAAAGCAAATTTCCTAAGCTTTCAAATGAGACCGGTATTTAGCAACATATCATAAATTTTACGCACTAAATTTACTTTTATCTACTTACCATTCAAATTTGTTTGGGGGGGTTTTGAGACCCCTAAAAAATTTGGAAATTCATAAAACGTAAAATCTATAATTATCACTTGAAATTTTGTCAAATGATGCCCCAAAAGAGCAGTTTTCAGACTGTGTTAATGATAAAGGGTTTGGTTATGTGGTAAAGATGTAATCTCAATTTGATTTTAGTGTAGTTGGCACGTGCTGAGAATTTGTCCGATTTTGTCGTCTGCAACTGGGTTGTTGGTGTTTTTAACCGTTTTTGGGTATAAAAATCCAAGAATTAGGGCACAAATTATACATCTTCCGATGCGTGAGGAAATAAGCGTGATCTTTTGAAAATTGTATGAAAACCGGATGAAAAATAAAGTCACAAATCGATATTTTAGTAAACTAATTTTGTAACTCAATTTAACAAAATTTGAGGTAAACACTGAAAACACGAGATCATCAATCGATGATCGCGGGAGCAAAAGAGTTAAATGAGCAATGCTTTCTCCAAACGACGTTTTGATCCAGAGCATTTGACTAGGAAACAACAAAGAGACGTTGTCAGAAAATTTGTTAGAAAATTTTCTTGCTTCAACCTCAAGATCCACTTGACAAGCATTTGATTGAAAGCTTGGTTTCAAAACTTGATATGACGTCTCCCCTGATTTCATTGCTTCAAAGCGATTAATTAGTTGGCAAGAAAGTATGTCCATCATTGGAAGAAATGCAGTTACGCAAAATCGATTCTAAGAATTTTTATCGAAGTAAGCTTTTGTTTTCTTTGCTCGTTTGTTTAAAAACTGTCTTGGCAAACCCGATGTAGAAGCAATAGTGGAAGCGTCGTTTAGCACTGCGTCAAAACTCTTTCTGAGTTGAACAATGTCTTCGGGAGCAGTTTGCAGAAGTTTATGGGCAGAAATTAAGTCAATTGTTTTACACCGCATAGTTTTCGAAGGAATATTGACGATCTGCAAAATCTTGCATCGCACAACGAGCATGCATACAAAGTCAAAGCTTTCTGCATTATTTTTCTACATCATTTCATTGTTTCTGTTTCTTTATTGCTGTTCCGCCAATCGCCATCTAGTTTTTTACAGCGATTTGACTTCGTAAAGTGTAGTCTCTTGAGAATGTGACGCAAAGACTTCATAAGCAATTTTTCACAAAATTGATTGATATTGTGGTAAATTAAGTGATATCGTGTTCTTTTGTTAGGAGTTTAAGTAAATATAGCTTCAAATTAGACCCCTGCAGCGAACCGAACAATTAGCCCCTACTGAGAAGTAGTAGACGTTACAACCGGGCTTCCTACGGACTATTTTTAAAAGCCTTCCTTTGTTGTATTGTCTTTCTTTGGTCTTTGCCCTGGGGTTAAATAAGGCCACATGTTTGACTCATATATATAACAGGTGCATCTGCTCGTATATATATAGTGACCACGTGCATTTACGCTATTCTTGCCAAAACGTCAACGTGGCGAAACGAGTAGTAAATTTTCGTTTCCATCTGATTATGCTTCGGATTTCTGTTTGGGCCTGAGTGTTGGTCCTCCTGTTTAATCGTTATTAAGGCTGTGTGGTAGCCTTTATCGCCGTGAATTTTCGTTCTGCGCACGCTGGGAGGAGCTGCGCATCTTCTTCTTCTTTTTTCGGCTTCTCCCTATTCGGGGTCGCCACAGCGCGAAAGTATTTTCCACTTCTCCCGGTCGACTTCGTCTCCTTCCTTAGCTCCAACCCTTTCCATGTCTTCTCTTGCCAAATCCATCCACCTTCTCCTTGGCCTTCCTCTTTTCCTTCTACCTGGCACCGCCATCTCCATCATCGTTTTTCCCACGTAGCCTTCTTCTCTCCTTTTCACGTGGCCATACCAGCGTAGCCTTGCATTACGAAGTTTGTCTCCTAGCTTTGCGATCTTGGCAGTCCCTCTCACGTATTCGTTTCTTATTTTGTCCTTTCTTGTCACTCCCAGTGCCCATCTCACCATTTTCAACTCTGCAACTTCCATTTTTCCTACCTGTCTTTCCGTCATTGCCACCGTTTCCATTCCATAAAGCATGGCTGGTCTGACAACACTCTTGTACATTTTACCCTTAACTCTTGCTGATAATTTCCTGTCGCACAGAACTCCAGACACCTTCTTCCAATTTATCCAGCCTGCTTGGATCCTTCTCCTCACTTCTTCCTCACATCGTCCATCGCTACTAATTGTTGAACCCAGATATTTGAAATTTTTTGCTCTCTTTAGCTTTTCTCCTTGCAGCTTCAACTCTTCTCCATCATCCACATCCCCAACCTTCAAATACTCGGTCTTGCTTCGGCTCACTTTTAGGCCTCTTCTCTCCAGCGCATTTCTCCACATCTCCAGATCATCCTCTAGCTCCCTGCAATTTTGCCTAGACAGCACTATGTCGTCTGCAAACAGTATATCCCATGGTGCGTCCTTCCTGATGTCCTCCGTCAGCTTGTCCATGATGATGGCAAAAAGGAATGGGCTGAGTGCTGAGCCTTGGTGAAGTCCAACACCTACCTTGAATTCCTCAGTCAACCCTGCTGCACTTCTCACAGTTGTTGTCGCTCCGTCATACATGTCCTTAATAATCGTTACATAGCACTCTGATGTTTCAGCTAACCTCAAGCATTCCCACAGTTCCTCTCTGGGTACCCTGTCGTATGCCTTCTCCAAGTCAATAAAGGCACAGTGCACCGCCTTCTGCCCTTCATTCCACTTTTCCAACAGCATCCTCAAACAGAAGATTGCATCGGTGGTACTTCTTCCTGGCATGAACCCAAATTGTTGCTCACCAATCATCACCTCCTTTCTTATCCTTGCTTCTATTACCCTCTCCCACAGTTTCATAGAGTGACTCATCAACTTGATTCCTCGGTAGTTTCCACATTCTTTGATGTCTCCTTTGCCTTTGTACAAAGGTACAAGGACGCTCTTCCTCCATTCATCTGGCATCTTCTCCCCTCGTAGGAGTCTATTAAAAAAGTTCACTAGAAACTCCACACCTTTATTCCCTAAAGCGATCCATACTTCCACTGGTATGTCATCAGGTCCTTGCGCCTTTCCCTTCTTCATCTTCCTCAACCCAGTCCTGATTTCTTCTACAGATATATCTTCCACGTCCCTTTTTGTCTCTTCTGTTTTCATTTCTCTTCTCTCTCTAGGGTTTTCCTGGTTGAGTAGGTCGTCAAAATATTCCTTCCATCTCTGTTTCACTTTCTCTTCTTCCATCAGTATCTCTCCAGTGTTACTCTTGATTACTCTTACTTGTTGTACATCCTTGCTTTGTCTGTTTCTCTGCTTTGCTATCTTAAACAACTCATTTTCCCCCTCCTTTGTTTCCAGTTTTTCGTACAGTTCTTCGTATGCCTTGTTTCTTGCCTTTGCCACTTCTCTCTTAGCTTGTTTTCTTGCAGTTTTATAGGCCAACTTGCTTGCATCATCTCTGATGGTATCCCATACCTTTTTAGCATTTCTCTTATCCTTCAGTTTCTCCTGGACTTCCTGGTTCCACCACCACGTCTCCCGTCTACCTGCCGTGCTAATTTTTCCTGATGTTTCACCCAATTCCATTCTGGCAATGCTCCGTATCACCTCAGCTACTCTTTGCCAGTCTTCCTTTCCACCAAGTATTCCGCTTTTAATCACTTCCATTTTAAATTTATTCTTCACTTTGAAGTCTTTCAGCTTCCACCATTTTATTCTCTTCACTGGTTTTGGTGCTTTCCTCCACTTCGTCCAGATGATTATTGCACTTACTACTAATCTGTGCTGTTTTGCTACACTTTCATTGACAATAACCTTTGTATCCACCACCTCCTTGATTCTTCTTCTTCTTACCATAATGTAATCCACCTGCGAACTGCGTCCGCCACTGTTGTAGGTGACTCTGTGTGCTGGTTTCTTTACAAAGTAGGTGTTAGTGATCGCTAGTTCCATTCTCTTAGCAAAATCCACCACTGCTTGTCCTTCGTTATTTCTCTTCCCCAATCCATGTCTGCCCATGCATTCTTCATCACCGTTATTCCCTTCTCCTACGTGCCCATTCAAGTCTGCTCCCACCACAATTCTTTCATTCTTTGGTATCTTTTCCACTGTCTCATCTAGATCCAGCCAAAATGCTTCCTTTTCTTCACGTATGCACCCCACCTGTGGCGCATACGCACTGATAACATTCAACATAACACCATCAACTTCCATCTTCAAGCATATTATCCTGTCTGTTACTCTCCACAACTCCACTACCCTGTCCAGATGCTCCTTTTTCAATATGATTCCCACGCCATTCTTTTTATTTTCACTTCCACAGTACCACATTTTATATCCTCCACCTATGCATTTTGCTTTCTTCCCCTTCCAGCGAGTTTCCTGCACACACAGTATGTCCACCCCTCTTCGCTCCATAAGGTCCGCCACTTCTCTTCCTTTACCGGTCATGGTTCCAACGTTTAATGTTGCAACCTTCAGCTTGATCTTCTTAGCTTTCTTCCTCTCTTCATTTCTCTCCTTCTTTCTTCTCCATTGCTTTCCACCTCTTCTTTGCATCCAAGTAGCCTGTCCGCCAGTGGCCCTTGGTGCCCAGTCACTGGTAACGGTCGTTGTTATCCCGGGCCTCGACCGATCCGGTATGAAGTCAGATACGACGCGCATTGAAAACATTTGGCTAGGTTTTATGCCGGATGCCCTTCCTGTCGCAACCCTCCCCATTTATCCGGGCTTGGGACCGGCACCAAGGCTGCTCTGATTTGAACAACCTTAGAGGCTGGGTTACAACCTTAGAGGCTGGGAGGAGCTGCGCATATTTGTAAATAAAACACTGCAAGAAAGCTTCAACCGCTTCCTGTTTTTTGTTTGACGAAGCAGAAAGGATCCGTAGAGCTAATATTACTAGCTCTACAAAGCAACTCGGATCAAGTGCATAAATTTCCCCATTTGGGGAAATTTATGCACTTGACAAGGATTAAAATTTTCCTATACAATTTATTTTTCAGGTCCCTTCCAGTGTACACTGCCCCGTACATTTACATACCGGGCCTGCCCCTTCAGTGTACACTGCCCTTTCTTTCAATGCCCTGCCAGCTGAGATTCGATGCTGTTCTAATGTTCTTAAAAATAAACTTGATAACTAACTGGGGAAAATTTTGCACTTGTTGTTGTCTTGGGGAAAATTTTGCACTTGTTCCAGCAACTCTACTGGTTCAGTGCTAATCAACGACGGTACGCTTGGCGCGGGAATCAAAGAGTTGAAACCTGGTGCTGCCGCACCAATTGCCATGGCTTCATCTCTTTCCTTTGGCTTGGTGCTGGTAAGTATTATGTGATTTAAGTATTTCATAACGTCACAAAATCTTTCCTTCAAAACATAGCTTATGTGTAGACAGCATTATATTGACCAGCCAACGGAGTTGGTTTTAACGATTTTATAGTAGGATTTGAGAAAGAATTACATACCGACTCAATGGTGTCACAAAATTAGCGGGTCTCAGTCAATTAACGGCTTTCATGGCATCTTTGAACAACAAATTTAAATTAAGCGAAGCACAATGCACGTTGTAAGCAAGTGGAGCCACATCTTCGATCTTCTTATGCAAGCCGGAGTACTTCCCGTTCATCACTGCAGCGCCATCACATCCTTATCCACTGCAGTTTTTTATGTCAAGCTCCTTCTGCTGAATGGAATTCGTGATCAGATTATGCAATCCAATAGCATATGAATCCTCAACTTCGACAAATGATGTAAACGCTTCACCAACTTTCAGTTCTGATGGCGTTCCATCATCGTGGTGATCGATTTTGACGTGACGAAATACTTCATTTAACTGGTCTTTTTTGCTGACATTTTGAGTGGTATCAAGAATAATGACAGAAAAAGGAGCGCTTTGTAGTTCGCTCTTTATATCACGGAAAACTTTTTCTGCTGGTACTGATATTAGTTCATTTTGTTTAAAAGGACTTAAATATTTTGGAGAACCTTTAGATAGTTGCAAAAATTTGTCTAAAACAGTGTCGTCTTCTTCTTCGTTGTTTGAGCTATTTGTTGTGAGCTTTGTGCAGGTAGATGTATATATAAGCCACACTGCGTTAGCGCTCACTCCAGGTTTGCAAGTCTTCAGTAAGGCTGGGCCACCACGACAGGTAGACTGCTTGGCCTCACCATCTGTCTGGCACGTAAAGATGGAGGCATCCTGTTAAGTGTCTTGCCCAAGGATACAACAAGCAAGCTTGCCGGCTTTGTTCTCCACACTATCCCTATTTTGCTGAGCGCCAAGCAGGGAAGCTAAAGATAAAATTTTTTAAAGTCTTTTGGTATGACCCGACTTGGGACATGAACCCAGGTCTACCGACTGCGAAGCGGACGCTCTAATCACTACGCCATCGCGCCGGTTAGCAGTTCTTTGACCAAGGGGGAAAGACGGTTTAGTAAAAGCCGTTCCATTAGTTTGAAGGTATGGCTCAAGAGAAATATTGGTCGATAGCTCTTTGCGAGTGAGGGGCCCTTTCCAGGTTTTGGCCAGGCAACCACCCTCGACTTCAACTATATTTTCGGTATTCTCATCAAAGCTAGACAGTTGTTGAATAGCTGTAGCAGCCAGGCTATAGCTTTTTGGCCAAAGTGTTTTAGTTCTTCAATGATGATGTTATCCAATCCAGTAGCTTTTCCGTTTTTCAAACTGTTGCAGGAATAGTTTCCAGGAAACTTTACGCTAAATCCCACTAAAAAAAGCTAAAATACTGTATTGTGGGCGAATTTTTTGTGGAAGAAAACGCAATTAGTTCAAAGAGAGGGCTGAATGACGACTTTGTAGAATAATTTGCCGCACTAAACATTGAATTGACGACCTCTGATATTGATGGCTGATTTCATGCTGATGGGCCAGGTTATGAATATTTGGAGGAGCAGGGAATAGTTGATCTTGTTTCAGTAGCAGAAGAGAACTAATGTGATGAAGAAGAGAATGCGGACGAGAAAACACAACATTCAACGCAAAAAGCACAATGCTCTTTTTCTCGTGCAGAGGCAATGCAAAAGTTTGACCATTGCCGAACGTGGCTCCGTATTCATCCGGAAGCAACAGTTTCAAACACTTTCACATAGGTACGACTTCACGAGTTTGCTGCTGAAAAACGCGAATCTTCCCGCAAACAATCTAAAATTGATTCCTATTTCAGTAGATCTAGTGTAGTCAATGATAGTTAATAGGGAAATTTCTTTGAATATTGTAATGTTGAACTTCTATCACTTTTTAAACCATGAATGTGTTGTGTTTTTGTTCCCTTGACTAAAACGCGAAGAATTCAGTTATCCGTTTTTTTTGCTTATCCGTTTAGATTTCTGAAAGTATTATCCCAACTAGACCGGATAATCAAAGAAACACTGTACTATGATATTTGTTAGCAAAAGACTAGGTTGATCGTACCAGAAGGCATTATGACATCACAAGACAAGTTGTAAGCGCGCAAGCTAAAGAAAAAGCATGCTTAAAAGGCTTAAAATACTTAAATAAAGAATTGCTGGTTGCTTTATCGAATGAGGTTAAGTTGTTGTTGAGTTGTTTTTATCGAAAGCACGTTATTAATATGTTCTGAAAAAGCTTTTAATCGCGTTTCTACGACCAGCAGTTTTTGAGAAAATAAAGTTTACAAATTGTGCAATCAAGCGTGGATTGTGACATCATGTTAAAGCCTAAAAGAACGAAATATTGTGCAAAGAGATAGATCAGGTGCTAGCTTTCGTTTGAACATAAAACGGATTCGCTTTGTCAAGAAAAGTAAATAAAAAAATTATCTTTGATGATGACGTCACAAACACCCTTATGACACTCACCACGGGGTGGCAATCAATCGTGCCAAGTTTGATGTTTCTACATTCCGTGATTTCGGAGGAGTTAAAGCGTACGTATAGACAAAATTACGCTCTATATACTAGATGTTCTGCAACAACGTAAGTTTTGGAACCACGATGAGTGAATTAAGCACAACAACTAAGATTTATTGTACGTATTTTTTAAACAAACCAATTTCTATAAATTTATGCATCAGGATAATCATCCCACATCTGGTCGAAGCCGTATTCTTTTCCTTTTTCTTTTAGCAACTGATCTAGAATATCAGCTTGCTCTTTTGTCAAGTGATTTTTCCAATCTCCGATTATTCCTTTACGTAGAAAAGAGAAATCGTCAGGCCGGGGGTTTTTGGTCTATAATAAAAAATAGCTTTAATTGATCAAAATATAGTTACGTAGCTTGTTTCAGCAAACATTGAGCTTTTCCAATATTACGATAAGCCTATCATTTTTACAACAAGCAAATAAAGAAAACGAAATAACTTTTCACTAAATATTTGCAACCACCATCTATGATCCTAGAGAGCCATTAGTTTGTATCAGTTAAAACGGGGTAAAACTTCGGTTAAAACGAATAATTTAAATGTGGTCATTTTAGTAAGTCGTCTTCATTATCCTAATTGCCACCAAAGAACCGCGCCTTGCAGACTTTCACCTGCCATTGCTGGCTTAATAGGTTTTGGGCTCCTACGAATGTAAAGAACAGCTACTCTCATCAAACGCAACAACTGAACAAGTTTTGGGTGATATCCAGTCTCAAAAACCGTAAGGCCATTTCGCAGTCTCCCAAACTCTCGGTTTCCTCATGAGTTCGATAAGTCAAATAATTCTCAATTTATTAAAACGCAAATCGAAACCTGTAAATAAAGCCTGTAAATTCGTTGTTTGAAAAACGTGCATGAAGCGCTTGCATTTGTAATCTGTAGAGTTGGAGAGACGCTACTTGTATTTGTTTGAAAATAGCTACTTGTAATGGGTTCGGAAATAGCCTACTTGTATTTGATTTATGACGCTTTGAGCTTGTCAATGAGTAGAATAGCTAGCCAGGTTGTTTGATAAGATATTAATTTTATTTCGAAGGTAAATTGGTTGAAATATGTAGCCGCCTCAAGCTTCCCTATACCCATGTGCATTAGTGATACAGCGTTGTAAAGTGGTCAAATATAGCGTTACTAAAATTGATTGTATGATCAAGTTTATTGGCGAGATAGCAAAACTGTGGAGATCGTTTCTCTGAAAACTGAGGTGTTGTAATTCGATTCCTTTCCAATCATAAATGGATCACAGACTCACACTTTTTTCAAGTAGTTTTCGAGTTGGACTTGAGTTCGGCTTTAAAATGCAGCCCTTTCACTTACAAGCGTTCAATTGTGAAATTTCGAAAATTAGTTAGCACACAACCCATAAAATTGTACGGAATATTTGGAGTTTTGTTTCTGGCGCCTAATGATTATCCTTACGAACTGTTATTTATTTTTAAAAGAAAAACTTCTTCAGGGTTAATGAATCTATCATTGTACAATCATAGGGTACCATCAACCTACTTAATTTAAAGCATCAAGACATTTAACCAAGAACTCTATAAAAATGACATTTATTTGTCTTTATAAACGACAACATGTTTACCCATTTTGTAGAAGAGTTCCTCATTCCTTCGATTGTGCTATTTTCTAAAACTTTGCTTAAAATTTCCTCGTTGTTTTTGAGAAGTTGTTTCTCATAATTCTCTCCAAGAAATCGAGCTATCTTTAAAACATTATTTCTCTGATCTTTTTTGATGTTTTCGTAAAGCAGAAAGAAAATATTTGGTTGATTTTCGTGTTTGTACCATGAAATAAGATGATCGAAATAAGATCCGAAAATCAATCGACCCTCTATAAAAGGACCAAACATATCTTCTATCGATGTATATCTTCTACATTCGTTTTCTTCAAAGCCTCTCATATGATACCAGAATGACACTAAAACATCTTTAGGATTTCTGGTAACATAAATGTATTTTGCATTAGGATGTTGAGGAGTGAAATGATGAGGAAAGTGTGTTTTGATAATGCGGGGATATTTTGAAACGTCAATGGCTTCGACCACTTCGTGGCCATCGAATTCTAGCATGGGAATGAATTTTCGGATATAGTTTGGTATAGGCATTCCTTCATGAATGATCAGCCAAACAATAACTTGGACCCAAGTAGTTCCACATTTGGGGTATGCACAAACAAATATGTCATTTGGTTTAGCTTTATAACTGAGAGCAGAATTGAAGTCTTTTTGCTCGTAGCACCGTGGATAATTGAAGACTTCACCAGTTTTGGGATGTTTCAATTCGACAAACAGAAGTTTACCTTTTTCCTTATTCATGACGTTATTTTTAGGCTTACTATAAGTTACGATACTTTAAAAATACATGTGAAATTAAAAATACACGAACTGGTTATTTTTTAGATAACGTTATGCGAGGTTAGTGAATGGTTGGAAGGTTCACACCGACATAAACCACAAACATTATCTTGAAAACAATTTAGTGTGTATTGCAAACAATGCACCCAACCCAACAACTTGACTTGGTTATTTTTTGCTCGATATTAACCTTCTTCGTTGTTTGAGCTATTCGTTTTGAAGTATTATGCAAGTAGTAGATGTACATATACTATACACTGCGTGTGCGTTCAGGCTTGCTTTGCGTGTCATCAGTTAGACTGAGTCACCACGACGGGTAAACTGTTTGGCCCCACTATCTGTCTGCGACATGAATATGGAGGCATCTCGTTAATGAAGGCATCTGTAGTCACTGACGCATTCGGAAACAAATTTTGAGGGTCCAGAGCATTTTATAAAGTTAAAAACCTATTTGGAAATCAACGATTTGTAATCGAGAATTTTGCCCATTTTGATCTCCAAGCACATGTGAAGACCAGTTCCTTCTCACATTTTTTGCTACTGTCATACCGTTTTGGGGAGAATCATCGCCCTTTCCTCTCCCCATCTAAAGGCGCCAGTCGCTGTGGTAACTTATATTCCTAGTCTGGCAAATTTGCAAAGTTTGACTGATGATGCTGTAGCAACACAGCATCACCGAATGAGCTGCGATTATTTTCCGACGACAACTAGGGAAAGGTCTACGATTACAATTGATGAATATGTTGCAACCTCAGAACTTCGATGCAATCATGCGCAGCTAGCACAGTTACGTGAATAGGTTTTAAGTGACCTATGAAGAACATCTGCAACAGGCCTACTCAACTCAAAACAGAAAAAGGGCCACAACGAACAAATATTTTTTTCGCAGGCCGCATGCTGACATTTTTATTTATACTTTTATTATATTACTACATACAAGATTTTTATACTAAGAATAAACATACTACAAAAACAAATCTTTTGAATTTGAGTCCTGTGGGATTTAAAAAATCAAATTTAAATTTGATTTGAATTTGCAACCAAAAATACTTTGCCCAATGATAATAAATTTAAAGAAATTTTAGCCGAAACGCCATGGAATATTTTTACTTTTCCGCGCTAGCGATTTCTTAATTATGTGTTTCCGCTCACATCATGCATTGATTGCAAGACGCTAACATTGGCGCAGCTAGAATTTCTTCAACGAGGAGGCCAAAGTTTTTTGAACAACTCAGCCCAGGTGCAGAGGTCAAACCCTTAGAATCTAGTCGCAATAGGGATATCGAGGCTTCTTCTTCCCAGGAGATGAGGGGTGTGAGGGGTTTTCAAACAAAACGTAAAGAAGTTCAACGCAATTGCACGCACAAAAAAATTTTGCACTTACGCAATTGCACGCAACGCATTTACTGATACTAACTATTTGGTAGTGGTGATAGGCAAAACCAAAACGTTTCATTGGTGTTGTGTGTCAAAATTTAACTTAATTGAAATTTAGCCTACGATTTTTACGTGAAAATTTATCAATCACATGTTCAAAATTAAAGCTGAGTTCACGGTGAACAAACAGCAATGCAAATCCATTCAAACAACCTTCTTTTATTGTGGACCGAAAATAGGTTTTCAAATATTTCAGAGCACAAAACGAACGCTTATTTGCTGCTGTACCGTAATAACTGGACGAGTTGTCAATATTCAAAGAAGGACTTTCAGAGATGAATACGTATTCAACCAAAGTGTTGTAGGATAAAGAATCACCATTGTGGCGTAGCCAACCTAAAAATCATTGCACAAATTCAACCTCCACAGCGTCAATGCTGTCATCCAGAATAGGAAGATAGAAATTTACAGCATTTCTGATGGAATCGAAGCAAATGCTTTACACAAACAGATGTTTTCAAAAATTGGAGTTTTATGCAATCAACCAAATCAGAGCAAAATCTTTCGCTGAGTTGCACAAGCACCGCGTCAACAGAAGGTAAAAAGACAGGACGCCAGTATAACTGCAATGGCGAAACAGCTAGTGGATTTGCTGTATTGGCTTGCCAATTCGCAATTCGAGGCATGGGTATGGATTCCCCGGCATGTCTGAATAGTCCAACAAATATATTTTTATTGTCCCTAAAAGCCTGTATCACATCTCTCTAACTGATATTACTCGTAGCATCTAATGCAGTCAAAATAGTTTCTTGATGCCTGCATCTGGTTTGGTAAGAATCAGTGTAGCATTGATAACTTCTAAGCTAACCAAAAACCCCAGATGTTGTTTCGCTTTCACATGAAACATAGCCCTTCCAAGAACTTTTCCATCACTTGATTCTGACAGTTCATCAAGATAACCAATAACCGCCGAATAAAACTCGTTGAAAACAAAGACAGCATCATGGCCCTCAAACCACTTTGTGGAACAATGACGCGTCATACGCAAAGAATTAGGACATTTGCCATTAACTTGAGCATCCAGTAGCGAAAAGCATTTTTGAGAATTAGAAAAAGTACCAATAAGTCTAGACTGTGGTTACGCATGCTTGAATTTCGCGTACGTTGCAAGCGAGAGAATGTTACCATAACTTGTGCTATCTCTGATTGTAGCGTCTCTGCTGCTTTTGTCCACTCATTAAACTTTTTATTGCGGTCTTTATAGTCTTCTAAAAAACATTTCAGAGTGAATGTCGAATTTCTACTGAGTAAATCAATGGTTTTGTTTCCTCCAAAGACTACAGTCCAAAGCATTTTGACTAAAACTAGAAAATTTAAATCATCAACTATGAATCTACGCTCAAGACAGTTTGGTTAATAACTTGTGGGAAAAATGGAGACATGCTCTATTCTAGGCAATATTTCTAAAACTTTTCCAAAAAGCACAAAACTCGCTTTCACTCGTAGCAAGCTATTTGTTATTGTGCAATATTGCTCTCAATGTTGCACAAGACTTCTTGCGCACCTCATCTGAATCAATAGGTTATTGCTGCAAGATTCTTGGGCAAAAAACTTGCTCGTGTGATTTCTGCTTTATATCAAGAAAACTATATATGTATAAGATTTGAAGCGCTTGCGTTAATCTCAGGCATGAGATACTACAGCAAATTTTTACGCAATTGCTTGTTTTGTGCATAATTCTATGTGGGACTAAAAGGGGGGCTATGGCACAGTGGCCCCCTGGACGTTAGCATCGCTTCACGGTCGATTAAATATATTGCTCTTTATCTCGCATATGCTGTCTAATACGCATTGTGGAATTACAGTATATTTTTGATGTCACCTTATACACTATACTACATGCATTCCGTAAGACGTGATACAGTTTTCTTTTTGCTTTCAAAATTGTGTTGTTAGTTTTTGTTCCGGAATAGGATTTCAAATTCAAAGTAAGCACTCCAGAATATTTTGAGACAATAAAATATTTTAATATTTGTTTCTTTAGATCAGTGGTAACCAACCGCCGGTCCGCTTAAAATTTTTGCTGCACCTTAAAACAACGTAGTTTGACTGTAAGCCTTAGTCATAAAATTAATCAAACGTTCTACCAACACATGACTTTGTAGCAAAATAACATTCTAAAAAAGTGAAATTTTCGTATCTCGGTTATGTTCATGCAGTAAAATTGAAATAGTGTAAATTAACCTTCTGGTAGATCTATACTCTCAGTTATCAAACATTTTGTGGCTAATTTTGCAGCTAGCTAGGAGGAAATTTCGCAATCAATGCAAAACCACTCTAACGGTGTGGTCGCTAAAGTTTGTACCTCAAAACCTCTATTCCTGATTGATATAAATCTGAATATCCTCTACTTTAAAATTATTGTGGTATCTAGTATATCTCTTTCTCAGAAATAAAATACTCAATAACCCCAAAATCTAATCCCAATGTCTCCTTGGAGGTATTGACGCAAACTTTAAAAACACCTGTTCTAACTAGTGAAGATTATTTCTGATAAACGTCTATGGAAAACGCCATTTGTTTTCGAGATGCTACAGTGGTAAGAATGCATACTAAAGGGCCTACAGGTATCATACAACGCCTTAAGAGGGGAGGGGGAATCATACACTGTAATTGGTGTAATATGAGAAGAGGACTTTCAACAAGCGATACCGCTCTATCACAAAATTGCTATGACATTTAAAATATCAAAGTTTTCAATTGTTCGATTGAACAAGTTTATCCGGACTAAATATAGTCGACTCCGCTTTATCCGGACACTTTGGTCCCGGCTGTTTTTGTCCGAATTAAGCGGAAAAATAGGCTTGTCTGAATTAAGGAGAGATACGCGGCAAGGAGCCGATACGCCTATTTTTGCTATATATATATATATATATATATATACAGAAAAGTGTTGTAGGAGCCAATAAAATCGTCCAGAAAAGCAACTCTTAGGCCAGACAAAGGATTATTTATGCATAATGAAAACATTTACGATACAATAAAAAATACACATATAAAACAACAAACGCTGTAACTCAACATAATGTACGAAACACCGCCTCATCATATCACTCACGCAGCCTTGGCTCATTTTCTTGCCAGTCATGTAAGTTGCATTACGACACACCAACAAGTGCAGTCAACTGTTTGGTTGTCAGTGACAGGTTTTTCTCCTTTTCTTCCTTAACCTTGTTTAATAATTTTACTTCTTCAACCAAAGCTTTCAGTGCCATCGCTGACTGAATCAAAAAAAATATAGCCTAATACAGTACACAAAATGCGCCGTGAAGATGGTTGTCTTGTTTCTGTTAGCATAATAGCATTATCATTTTATTGTTACACCACAATCACTCAAAATTGCGAGCGTAAAAAATGCTAATGCGATAATACAGTGACGTTCGTTGTCCGAATTAAGCGAAGGTTTGTCCGAATTAGCGAGATAATTATATGTGTGATGTTCACTTTCGTTCCGTTTTGGGAATTTTTGCCCGAATTAAGCGGTTATCCGGATCCTCCGGTGTCCGAACAAAGCGGAGTCGACTGTAAATTGACTTTGCTTGCTTACCTTGTTTTATACAACGAGTCACATGATGTGGGAGGGATTTACAAAAACGTCATGATACGTCACTTAAAGGAAAAGGGATTAAAAACGGTTAAAAAAGCGTCATATGATTGGTGAACAGTACCAAAACAAACACTTTTGGCGATTTGATGGAGCGCACTGGCACGGATGCCTATGCGCTGAGAAACGAGACAGACTCGTTCAAAAGGAGCTGTCACTTATTAAAAATCGGCTTTTGCAAAAATATGATACAGAAATATCTCCAACTTTAAACCATAAGTGCTTATGTTTAAGCTAAAAGGTTATTGAGCATTTTAATTAATTATATTATTTTCGTTAACATGAAGATTTTCCACACCGAAACCTTGGGATCAACAATTCTTTCATCGACTATGTTAACTCGACATGATAGTGCTTCTTCGATTCCGTTGGGTTGAACCTAAATGCTGGCCTCCCCAAGGGTTTAGATAGCCCGGGCTTTTACCACACCAAACATTTTTTGCGATGCTGCCCTCTGACCGCAGAAGGGCAGCATCGCAATCTTAATGAAATTGATTGTTTGTCTTTTACTCTTTTGTTCTCCTGTTTCTCGCTCTCTCACCTTCTCATTTTTCTTCTACTTCTGTTTGGTGGCTAAGTTCATCCAAATCCTGGCCCTATCTTTTTCTGTTCTGTGTACGCCGGCCAAGCGAACTGGACGAGCAGAACAGTGCACTGGTGTACCTGCTCTAAATGAGTATATTTAAGATGCATTTTTTTCTCTTCCTCGAAGTTTATTCTTTTACCAGCTTTGATTCAGAAATTGTTCTACCTGCTGCATAGCGGTTCTCCTGGGGGTCTCCGGTCTACAAACACTGCATCACCTTCTTCAGAGCCTTCCAGCACGTGTACATTCATCGTTCTCTACAACCTACTCATTCTCCCCATTGCCAACGCAGCTCTTCCCTTTTATCCTCGATTATATATTTTTTATCCTCCATCTGCCCGGATACTAACCTCTTCTTTAGTCTTTCTCCCACCCTCTTCCATTCCGATTTTTGGCAACTTCTTTTGTCTATACAAGCTCTGGTACAGGCCTTTGGAAATCACCCGGATTCTGGAGCTTCATGGCCTTCCGCCACCCCTTGAAAGGGGTCGAGTAACAACAGCAAAAAGATGTCAACACACGAGACCTTAATTTTTGTAAAAAATAAAGTTAAATTAAATTGTGTTTCGATAACACTTGCTCTTCAGATATATATATAAAAAAAAAAGCAACCATACATGCATTATTCAATTCCGGATGTTTCTCGCAAACGAATATCCATCTCTCATTCATGTAGCAAACAAATTGCTTGTGATATTTTCAACCACATACTTACGCAAGAAAACTTTTCAGTGTTTTTCAGTACTAGCTTTAATCAAAATCTAATAAAGAAATCGATTGGATATCGACGCAGAGTTTCGACTTGGAAACTTCATTGCAGCGTTTATCTCGCATACTAGCAATGAAATCGCAGCGAAGTTCCCACTAAGTTTAATTACCGTAAATAACTTTTTATTTTGTACGCGCAATGCTAAGCCCTTTCTTGATCGTAATTTTAAGTACATGCATATCACACTAATGTGTTATTTTCCATCCATTCATTACCACTTTATGTTTCAGGTTCGCAAAGCTTTTTATGCGATGTACCGGTACGCTGGTATGACAAGGTTGGAAACTGCTCCTTTAGAAGATAAAAAATTTATGAAATCCAAAATTACCGTATTTGCCGGACTATAAACCGCACCAGATTATAAGCCGCACCTCACCAATTTTTCCCAGAAAAAAACAGTAACGTATAAGCCGCACCGGACTATAAGCCGCATTTTTAAAGCTAGAGAAATATTCAAGCATTTTATAACTTGTTATGAACATTATGACGAAACAAGACTATCTATTAGCAAATGGAAACTTAAAACATCAATTGAATGGACTGGTGTTCCTAGCCATTACTAGATTCAGGTTTTTTTAAATTTTCTGGTTTTAAAAAATTTCAAGATTTTAAACGTTAACTTATAAGCCGCACCTGACTACAAGCCGCACCCCTTAAATTAAAACACATTTTAAGTTTTTAAGTGCGGCTTATAGTCCGGCAAATACGGTACATGCTTTGCTTGGAGAAGCAATAATAGTTGCTTGGAGAAGCAATAATAGCCTATAGATGGACTCTTAAATAATACTCCTAAATAATATTTATTTAAGAGTCCATGCGTAAAACTTCGGAAGTTTTGTCCTTTTCTAAGCTAATATCAAATTAATTTTTATTTTCTGATATTATTTTGATTTTCCGCAATAGATTTGAACCTCAGCCATGCAATATTATATTGGCTACTGTGCCACGCTGGCATATGAAAATTGTGGCCTCAGGCCTGCGTTGAAATTTTCTGATTAACTAATTTAGTGTTTAGCAGTGGTTACTTGTAATTCTACTAATGTTTATTTATGAGACAAGAAACAATTAACACGCAAATATACTTTTAGATATATTGATTGGTGATTGTTTAAAGTGTAATTGCTAATTGCAACCCCGTGTTGACCTTGTTGAGTCTTAGTTTTTGATAATCACTCGTCTTTAATTGTCTCATTAAACACCGGTAATTCGATTCACTTACTCCACCCCCAATAAACTTAGATTTGGAATATACCAACGCGTGATGAAATCAAGACGGTGCGTTAATCAACTATTAACTTCGATATTCTCTTTGTAGCCTTGTGTATGGTGAAGCTATTGCTAGACCATGTATTGGCAATCACAATATCTAGGAAACCATGGCCAGTGCTATTAGCTTAAGACTTGTAAGCAAAAATAAATACATGTAGCTGCCATTACTCTACTGCTCACGTCAACAATACATCTAAACATGATTTCTTCGAACTGTAACGTTTTTCGAAATCATTTGGTGGGTCGCAACAAAAGTTTTTGCCGGCAGTATGTTGTCCAGGCCTGATTTACTGCACTTCAAATGACATATTCAGTAATACCAACTACGTGTTTGCAGTAGAGGTTAGTGATGCCACTACGCCATTGCGTCTGTTACTGACATTTTAAAATGTTTGAGACCACCCCAATAAAACTGTTGACACATAAAATAGTTGAATTGTGAGAGAACATAAAGATATTGCTTCACTTAGCGTCAGGATTAGCCAAAATTCATTTTGGCCATATCATTTTTATCATTTTACCGTCAATAAATAGACCTTTCGTTTGTAAATTGTCAAATGCACTTTAGTGCAATATGTCTAGCCTGAAAACAGTAAAAAATGGCTAACGATTCTAAACTTTTGGCACAACTGTAGGCTAATAGGCTGTAAATGAAAACATGCATGTCAACTTTCCATTGGTGATTTGTAAACGATACTACAACTGCACACTCTTCTAGAATTGATACGCTCTTGTTCATTCTTTCTCTCAATAAGCAGCTTCCTTTAAGTTTATAGCATTTACGTTAGCTTTACTGTCGCTGCTGATCATACATAAGCACGTCACGCGATTTAGTGTTTGCACAAGCGTTACAAACGTTTTGCAAATTACAAGTATATCTGTGTCGTAGCGGCGCAACAGCTAGCCTAAGAAGCAGGCTTAGAGTTGCTGGTCATTTAGTTTGCCTCCTCCTGAAGTATATTAGCATAAATATAAAATAGTGTCGGTGAAAGGGCGTATGCAGAAATTTTTTGAGGGGATTGTAAAACTGTGCCGAAGGCCTTCCGAAGCATATTTTTGCTTTGTGATTGCCGAAGGTACGATTATCTTGAGAAAATTTGGCAAAGTTACACTCAAACATACGCAATTTTAGTGATTTCTAGAACCGCTTTCAAGATAATTTTTGTTTGAAATTTGTCACCCTTTGTCACTGATACATCTAAGAAATTATTAACCGCATGCGTTCTTACATGTACAATGGATACATAGCTGCTGCTTCATCATAAACTTAAAAATTACCTTGGTTAACAGCAAGTTTGCTTCGGAAATAAAAGAGGTCAATCTTGGCTAATTTTAGGTCGCTGAGCACGATTATTAGCTTAAAATTGTTGATTAGCTCTAGTTTTCAAGATAAGGCACTATGCGAAAAATTTGTTGTACGTGTGACGGTGCAGAAAATAATACGCATGTTTTGATATCAGCTCTTCGATATCCTCGTATGCTACTGCTTATATTTCGTTTAAGGAGTTATACCTTATGCTAGATGAAAAACTTCATGTCATATGCATATTACTGCCTGTTTCAGAACACCAGAAATAACTTCCTACCAATGAAGCATTGCGTTGTCCTGTTCACCTATTTTTTACAGCTATTAAAAAAGGTTATAATAACTTTTTGAGTGAAACGCTGCCTGACAAAGCCATATTGATGAAAAATCTATCAAAACGTGTATTGACTCACAAAGCAGTGCAGTATGTGCTCAACGGAACAGTGGCAGACTAATAAAGGATACACAGCAGTGTTTTGCCACTCCCAGACTATAAACCATCACAATAAACAGAATGAAACTCATTTGCGAGGTTTTAAGGTAAGCGCTTTTATAAACACAAGGTAAGCTTAATCAATTTTTTAGAAAGTGCTCTAAAATTTATGTCGTGTACTTTAAATTTTAATTATTACAGTTACCAAATTTGAAACGACAGTGTTTTAAAATACTGGCTGTTTAACAACAACGCGAAACATAATTTAAACTGCATAAATCCGATATTATTATGTTTGCTAAGTAACGTACCGGCATTTCTGATCCATTGCCTAAGCATCACAGAGCTTATGATACCATAACAAAAATAGTCCTCACAGCAGTCAGTGGGCTAAAGTAAAATTGAAGCTCATTTATATCAAAACTATCCGGCTTTGCCGGCGTCGCCCGGCAGGGGCCCTCCATCAGTGATGACGGGTTTAGCATTTCGGTTGAACCGGCTGCGCCGGCTTCACGCATCCGGCTTTTGTGTGAACAGTAGCGAAAAGTGAAATGAATTTTATGCACTTTCACAATTCCTGCACACGAAATCGTGATCACCATACTTTCTTAATCATGACTGGTAATACTCACAAAGAATCTTGCGATAAATTATCTTAATACTTGTGAGGAAAAAGGGATTGCAACACAATCAAAATTGACGATAGCGGCGAAACGGTGGTTGCTTTCACAATTACAGGAATTAACTATTTAGTGGTTATAGCCTATTTTGCGATATGGTGCTGCCCTTTTCCTATTTCTATTTGTGGTATTAAGTTCTTTTGGTTGCGCTATTTGTCTTGTTTCCGGCATAGTGACAAAAGCGGCTATGGCTTCCCCAAAATCATTTACCATATTTTAGTAGCACACTCCAGGCCGAGTTATTTTCATACAAATGTTCTCTCTACATTCAGTTTTACAAATTGTCATGATCATGGTTTTATGTTGATTTTTTCCTAAACTAGGAATTTTATCACAATGCTCTAGACTAGACCGATAATTCTCAACCGCGGCTCTTAACTATCCTTCCTGCGGCTCTCGTTAGCCCTTCGAAAATTAATCACTTTCATTGAAAATTAATCATTTTCATTAAAAATTCATCAATGACTTGAAATTCAAAGACTGAAGTAAAGTAAAAACAATGCCAAACCAATAGTTGAAATGATGTCCTGGTAGCAGGTTAGACTAGAGCTAGGTCCTTTTGAATGTACCTTCATCAGCTTTTTTTATGATGTCATAGTGCCTTTTTCGATTGTTTTTTTCCACAATGGTTACGTTTCAGTACACTAATTTCTTGTTGTACAACCAATTTCATTGTTTTTTATTAAATCACTCGCTAGCTAGCCCGTACACTGCGTACAGTTCAGGTAGTTTCGTAAAAAGTATTTAGCTTGTAGCGTCTGATCATTATTACGTCACCGCTACGTGTATATACAAAGTGTTCGCACTGCCTTTTTCTCAGAATCGTTCGATTCGGTCAAGTTTGAATTAGTCAATTGAGTTTTTATGCAAATAAAGTGATTATATCAATAATAAGCGAAAGACTGACTTTGTGTAAGCGAAATGCAATTCAATAAACAACTAACTGCTCTGTCGACGTGGTAGACAGCCACAGAATTAGTCGTCAGTACTCTCTGTTTGTCTGCTCTCGTAGCTCAACCCTACTTACCATCACCAGCAATTGCTACAAGCTGTTAGCTTGTCAAACAAAATGCCAAGAAAACCTTCAAAAAAAGCTCGCACTCTTCAGCAAGAAATTCGAGCGTTTCAGGGTGGTTGGGAAGAGAAATATTTTCAAATTAAAATAGATAAGCAAGCACATTGCCTTTTGTGCCCTGCTGTGATAAGTGGTGTTAAATCTTTTAATGTGGAGAGGCACTACAAAACTCATTCAGCAAAGTATAATTGCTATAGAGGAGAAAGTTGGAGTCGCATAAGTCAGCACGAAAGCAGCAAACTAGTATGTTTAAGTGTAATGAATCCGAAGAAATAACTAAGACGTCTTACAAGGTGAGCCATCTACTTGCCTGCAATATGAAACCGTATTCAGATGGTGAAATTATGAAGCAAGCTATTGCTATATTTGCTGAAGAATGTTCTGCAAGCATTCAACTTAAAGCTAAAAAATTACAGTTTAGTATGAAACGGTAACTCGACGCATTAAATGCATATCCAACAACCAACGTGACCAGCTTCTTCACAAGTCAAAAAATTTTGTTTACTACTCGGTCGCACTTGATACCTGAAAAGACTTTACCCATACAGAACAATTGGCTGAATTTATCCGGTGAGTCATGCCAGACCAAGATATACGACGAATATCTCACTTTGCGATCCATTCATGGCTCAAGAAAAGGAACAGATATATTTCGTGAATTACAGGTTACTGTATGTGGAACACAATTGGACCCATCAAAGTTGTTTGCAGTGGCAACCGATGGGTGTCCTTCCATGCTTGGGGCAAATCAAGGACTCATCAACAAGTGGCGTAGAGAAAATGATCTTGCTCCTGTGACTTAGCATCATAGCATTTTGCACCCAGAAAGTCTTACTGCTAAGTCTTTGAACATGTCCAATGTGGCGAAAGTAGTCATTTTAACAGTAAATTGAATTCGAGCAAATGCACTTAACCATCGTAAGTTCAAAAAGTTTGTCGCTGATGTTGATGCTGACTATGTGTCCTGGTCATGTACACTGCAGTACGATATTTAAGCCGAGCTACATGACCAAAAAGGTTTTATGACCTTATTCCAGAGATTAAAACATTTGTCGAAGGAAAGAAGGACATCCTTCAGCTTGGCAATGAAAAATGGGTAGCTGATTTAGCGTTCATGGTCGATATCACCAAACATCTATCATTTTTAAATCGCAAAGTACAAGGAAACAATACGTTTTACCACGATTTGCACAGCACAACATCTGCCTTCATTGAAACACTTTGTCTTTAGAAAACGCAGCTTGCAAGTGGTGTAACAACACATTTTCCAACACTTTCAAACCATAAAACCAACGGATCTTTCGATGCGTACAACAAACTTATTAGCAATTTAATTGATAAATTCGAGCGCCGCATTAGCGAAATGAATTCTTTTTTGCCTTTTTTGGAAATGTTTACAAATCCTAGGTCAATAGATGCCACGACCGCTCCTGATAATTTTCAATTGGAGCTGCTAGATATGCAACCAGATGTCGAGCTGAGACAAGCAGTTCATTGTGAAGGTTTACTTGGTTTTGGGGTTGAGTTCCGGAGAGATAATATCCCAACCTAATTGCCAACGCATTGAAAAATGTCTCTGTTTGGATCAACTTACGTATGTGAAGCACTTTTCAGCAAAATGGTCAGAATCAAGAACCAATATCGCAACCGATTGACTGATAATTCATCTCAAGCAGCTTCTGCGCACTGCATCCTCCACGATTGCGCCCGGCTTTGATAAATTTATTAAAAGTCAAAGCCAATGTCAAGTTTCGCATTGAATTGATTTTCATACTTTGCCTAAGTTTTGCTGTTGATGTTATTTTACAATACATGCTTGAGTTTTGTTGCTATTTTAACACGTGTTGTTTACATGCGGCTCCTTACAACCTTGAGGTTTAAAATTTGGCTCTGGAACTAAAAAAGGTTGAGAACCACTGCTGTAGAAAATAGACATAAATACCTTAACAGGCAGCATATCAGCACAAGAAAAACATCCTTGCTTTATAGTATATACGACGCTGTCACTCACAGAGTCCCCATCAGTAACGTCGGGATAGAGAGTGTCGGTTTAGCCGACCAAGTCGGCTTCATCTATCAGACTCTTGTGTGAACAATTACCAAAGGTTTGTGTGATTTCTGCACATAAGATTTTCACGACTTTTTGTGTTCCTTTTCTTAATAGAATATCTCATTTAAAGATCCTAGCTATGCTTTAGGTCTATGTGCTCTGTTCATTGCTAACACGAACCCAAGGGAGCATTGCGTTTCCCGTAGTTTGGAAGTGAGAAAACATATTTCTGATATTGAGCTATTTCAAGCAAAATAGCAAAAATGTCTTTCGTGGGTACGATTTGACACAGTAACGCTATTTTCATTTGATTTCCTCTTGAACTTCCTCAAGTCCTCGCTGGCTTCTCATTATGTATAAAGAGCATGTTCTTTTCTCCCTGCTTGATGTGCCCTGGGAAGCGAAAAAAGTCGTTGTTTTTCCCCAAATGTTTGGTTTGACCCCGGTAGCTCTATAAAGCTATTATAAAGCAAAATACCAATAATATAATCGATGTGGGGCGATTTGACACAGTGACGTTGTTAATTTTGATTTCCCATCAAACTTTGTCAAGTCCACGCTGGCAACCCATTATGATTCGTATTCATTTTTCCTCGCTTAGGTATGCTACGAGGAGTTAAATGAGTCCTTGCTTTTTTCCAAATTTTCAGGTTTGATCTTTGTAGCTCTATAAAGCAATTATGAAGCAAAATAGAAAAAATGTTTTTCCCAAGTATGATGCGATTTTACTCCGACAAGGCGTTCTGATTTGATTTGAAATACTGATTTCAAACATATCAATTAATGCAGCTGCGCCGGCTTCACCGTTCAAACATTTGTGAGAGCAACAAATGAAATGTTTTAGTAAATATGAGCCATAGTTCCTGCGCACGTAATGAAGATGATGTTAGTCTACAAATCAAGACTGGTAGTACTCAAAAAGAAAGAATGATGTCACAAACTACCGTTCCTCTTTTTCAAACGTGTAAGGAGGGGGACTGAAACATAGTAAAAATTCATGGCGCCCCCCAAACGTGGACCGTTGTGACAATTAAAGAAATGAACTACTTAGTGGTAGGCCTATTTGACGATTTGGTGGCCCCGCTTTCATATATGCCTAATATTTGTGACATTAGAATTTTTCCTGCACTGTTTGCTTTAATTCGGCTATAGCATGAAAAGGGGCCATGTAATTTATTGCAATAGACGCCTATTACGCTCTTTTTAAACAAAAGCATTCCCTCTTGATCCAGTGTTACAAGTTGATAGTATTATTGTTTAAATTTGGAATTTTATTACATTTAACTGTGCTCCTAATCCAGACATCCCTACTTCTAAGTGAAGATTAGTGTTTTGTATCGTAAACCTTGCAATTACAAATATCAGCAATAGGCTTTGGTGTTGCCAGATATTCTTCAAGTTTCCCGCCCAAATGGTACCTAAAAACTAGCCCAAAATAGCCCAATGCTTGCCTGTTGAAAAATAGCCCAAAATTTGCAAAGTTAGTCCATACAGGATCGTTGGGAAAACAGTCCAGGCCCGGCATTAGCTCAGTATTTGGTCTCCCATCGATAGCCATAGACCAGTCAGCCTGTGCTTCTGTATGATTTCCAAAAAAACAGGCCAACGCTGCTGCTGCCGTGATCGTTTTGGTAATTTTTCTTTCAGCGAGACGGTGATCTCCAAAAAAAAAGTTATCACCTACCAGGCAGTGTCAAATCATCCTAGTTTTTGAAAAATAATGCAATGTAGTGCCAGTTGAGCCTATTTTCGAGCGGTTTTTTTTTACAAAAATATGCCAGCGACGGTAACAATCTCCATATTACACACAGTTGTCTGGAACTTTAACACTTAATTGTTGTTACTTCAAAAACTAGCCCAAAATAGAGGGACGGAATGCCTAATCACTGCTTGTGCGATCAACTTTACATAAGGATATCAGGTTTAGTCTATAGTCGAGCGGCTAGAAGTACGTCAAAACGAATCTCGTTCAAAGGTAAACAGCACGTAAGTCTTGTGCTTTGTGTTAGTTTGGTTTATAAAAGTCAACGTTAATGCTATTGGAGGGACCTCTTGGCCCTTGGCAAGCCCTGCTGATGAGTCCAAAAGGACGAAACGCGTCCAGGGATGGCTTTGTAAATTCGAATATATCTCTCAATAGCATTGCTTCCTGCAGAAGCCTCGCGCCTTCAGGACTCGCTTTGTTGTTTTTTTTCTCGCTTATAAGACGCTCTCTATCCATCATAACCACTTGGAGCTAGTAATATAATGTTTTTTGTGCAATTTTTATCATTTTTTTTGCAGAAACTGATGATGCGTTAGCAAAATTAATTTTTTTTATGGTAAATTAATGACTAAGCTGACTTTATTACTGTTTATCAACAGCAGACTCTTTTTCAACATTTACTGATATGAAGTAAAGTCGGTTGGATGGACTATCCTGCTAGGATTTGATTACTGTTTTCTAATTTTAATTGTTCCATTTTGTTGCAAACGATAAGAAAGGACCATCTTTACCCCATAATCTTTTTCTCTGGGTGATCACCTAGTGTTTCTTTGAGCAGGCTACATAGGCCTACTAATAATTTGTAGACTTTATTTTTCGATGAATCTCTTTGAATAATTTGATGGATAATGGTCTAGGTTCATGCTGTTGAGAAAGAATATACAAAATGTTCCAAAATACTTAGCTTTTCTAGAAATTACTATTTTGTGAACTGCAAGTACCAAAATTTTGCGTGTTTTAGTCGGGAAAATTACATTTTATATATCTTTACAGACTTCAGTTTTGATGGATGTTTTTGAAAATGTTGACTGACAATGCAAAAGAACCCCGCTTGTCAGGAAAAGTAGTCAAAAAGTACCAGAGAAACTAGCTTTGTATAACAATTACAAGTTGGTAAAGTCAAATAGGATAACTGTTCAACTAAAAATGGAACATGATGTATGGCAACCGATTTTTGATCAGATATTTTAAATTAATCGTTGGCTTTAAGTAATTGAAATCACATATTGCTGGAAAGCAAATTTGCTAAGCTTTCAAAGGCCAGTAATTGCTAGTATCTGATTATGACATTTTTGTATTAAAGTCACCTGTTTTAACTCAGCCTACCACATTTTGGTAGAGGTCACAAAAGGTCTTAAAGTTTAGTCTTTTCCGTATACATACAAATATGGACAGCGCATATTATACACTATCGGAATTGCCTTAAAATAATTTTAATTTGTTGAAAAAAGTTTGAAAATTAGTTGAGAAATGAAGTCACAAATCAATTTTTTAATAAATTGATTTTGCAAAAAGATTGCAATTTTTGAAAACATCTTCATATTATGATTTGTGGTAGCGAGACATGTGTTAATCCATGAGACATATTATGACATCATAGAGCCAATTTTAAGCGTGCAAGCAAAAAAAAAAAAGAAAAATGCTTAGAGAGCTTAATGTGTTTAAATAAAGAAATGCTCGCAGCATTGTCAAATAAGCTTCAATTTTTGTAAAGTTGTTTTTATCGAAAGCACCTATTAATGTCTATTGAAAGAACGATTAATCGCGTTTGTGCGATAAGTGCCTCTTGAGAAAAAACAAAAAACAGATTGTTCAATGAATCGTTAATTGTGATGTCATTATAAACCCCAAACAAATAAAAGTTTTGGTAATGTCTATGCTTAACTCTTTTGCTCCCGCGTGAATAGCGAAAAAATGTGCGTAAGGTGGCAGCGCGACAAACTGTCATAATCAATCATAATTATGTACCTCAAGTTTGTTTGTAAATCATTACTCAGCTGTCTACTTCTACATTAAGTGTCATATATCGTTGAAATCTACATTTCTTGAGGATTTCAAAAAAAAAATTTTTTTGAAAAAAAAATTTTTTTTGAATATGCAAATTTTATGCAAATGAACCCCCACAACTGGGGGGTAGTTGTCTTCAAAATTAAAGAGGTACCCTCACCTCAAAGATCACTACAGATTTTATTTTCTACCAATTTTTTTAGAAATGGTCGCAAAATGATGCTAAGGAAATGAGCTTTCAAGGTACATCAATCAAAACTTACCTAAAAGCATAGGTTTTCTACAATTTTCTGAGGCACATGACCTTTTTTTTGACTGGTACCGACCGGTACCAAATTTTGGTAGTTAAATTCAGTACCTAAAATAAGATCAGTTATTATCTGCTACAGGTTAGCCTAAACCATGTAACATTATGTATTTTTGAACAGGGAATTTCTTCAAGATTCAGAAAATATCAAGTTTAAATAGAATATGCTGTCACTGACAATGAAACAGCCGCTTGTTTACACCCTTCCCATTTCTTGAGAAACAAGGGGGATACAGCAAACTTTGATTTAGAGAAGCAAAACTTCTGTTAGCTTTTAAACTTGTATTTCGCTTCTTGTCTCCTTGGAAATTTGATACAAAATGATGACTTTAGTGGTGAAACATTTGCAATTTATTTTATCTTTTTATAGGGTGTAGTTTTTGTAAAAATTATAATTTAGTGAAGGTAAGTCAACAAATTTTTGGGGGTTTTGAACTGACATGATGTACAGTACTCATGTTTGATCAGTAAATATCATATACCACTTAGTCTAAACTATTTAAAGCTATATATTGCTGGAAAGCAAATTTCCTAAGCTTTCAAATGAGACCGGTATTTAGCAACATATCATATATTTTACGCACTAAGTTTACTTTTATATACTTACCATTCAAATTTGTTTGGGGGGGTTTTGAGACCCCTAAAAAATTTGGAAATTCATAAAACGTAAAATTTATTATTATCACTTGAAATTTTGTCAAATGATGCCCCAAAAGAGCAGTTTTCAGACTGTGTTAATGATAAAGGGTTTGGTTATGTGGTAAAGATGTAATCTGAATTTGATTTTAGTGTAGTTGGCACGTGCTGAGATTTTGGCAGATTTTGTCGTCTGCAACTGGGTTGTTGGTGTTTTTAACCGTTTTTGGGTATAAAAATCCAAGAACTAAGGCACAAATTATACATCTTCCGATGCGTGAGTAAATAAGCGTGATTTTTTGAAAATTTTATGAAAATCGGATGAAAAATAAAGTCACAAATCGATTTTTGATTAAACTAATTTTGTAACTCGATTTAAAAAAATTTGAGGTAAACACTGAAAACACGAGATCATCAATCGATAATCGCGGGAGCGAAAGAGTTAAAGAAATTAGCAAAATGATTTGTTTAGATTATAGTTTCTGTATATTTGTATTTTCTCTGGTGTGTACGAGATTTCAACATTAAACTTGAGAAATTCATAAGATTGTGGTACAATTCTGAATTTCACCATAATCCTTCAGAAAATTGCTGTATGCTCACTTTGACTTTAACATTGATTTTGAACATGCAATTGATAAATTGTCGCATAAAAATCGTCGCTAAAATTTCGCCAAGACTACACATAAGCCTACAGCTCCGGTAAACTTATCTTCTTTCGCCTCTCAGTCTGTGTCACATCAATGTGTTGTCTGCAGTTGTGTAAGTGCATCAAAATATTTGTGCAAGTGCGTTAAATTTTTCTGCTTTTTGTTCAAAAATCGCGAACATCTCTTTTCGGCATTGACTTCACCAATACGCTATGGGCTGCATTGGTCAAGAACTCGGCATTGACTTCCTCCTTTAGGAAATCCTAGATGCGTCACTGGTTGTATGCAGTAAAATGTAAGGAGTATTGTGGCACAAAACCCGTCAGAGAACACGTCAACCCGCGCCATTTGATTTGGTGAACTAAATCGCTGTAGCGACTTTACCGGCGTTAACGTGTCAAATCAAATTGTTAACAATAAGAACTCAACAACTAAGCTGAATGTTCGAAGCAGACGTAGTATCAAACAACAAGGAATGTGTGGTCTGCTGACTTGTCAGAAGAAAGATTGATTTCATTGTGAAAGCAATCAGTTTTGTGATTGTGAAAAAGTAGAGCATTGGTGTATATGTGTTAAATTTAGCTTGGGCACATCAGATCAATATGTATACACTTGATCTCAAAGATTGCCAGTAGTTTTGTATCTACAAAAACCCATGACACCAAACCGATTCAAGAACACGAAGAAGAAAGATCTAACGCTAGGATTTAAGTTGTGTGTGGTAACTCTGTCACACAACTAATCTTTGAAACGTACCAGTTTCTGCTGTTAGAATAGCTTGGAAATGTTAAATTTGGTTTTTGCGAGTCTAAGCTTTTTTCTGTGTTTCTGTCAAAAAGTAGCTGTATGACAAAATTACTTGAACTGTTTTAAATGTTGTGGTAGGCAATTGTAAAACAACTGCAGTAGCCTACTGTGTATCAACATGTGACTAGATAAGTATCATAGTGCTGGTTGCAGCAGTGAGATAGCACACAGGCTCACATTATGTTAGTTGCTGGGTGACAAATCAATAGCCTGATTGCAGGACTAACATTGCTAGGTTGAGCTCTTCAACGGGGGTTTCGTAAAGTATTTAGAAGGGTTCTGTGAGCACTGAGGGTACCGCAGAGGCTTCTTGATTTTTATGTGGCAAAATGTAACATTAATTTATTTTTTGAGGATATTTTAGCAATAATTAGTGTAGTGTAACTGTTTGATGTAATTATCTTAATTCCACGTTTTGATTGATTACAAGTGCAACAATGTTATTTTGGTAATCCTGTACTTTAGCGCGGTAAATTTTAAAAAATATATTTTTCTCACTAAAGTACAGGATTACCTAAATTATTTTTGTTTTTAAAAGAAAGGCAGTGTACACCAAAGGGGCAGGCCTGGTATGTAAATGTATGGGGCAGTGTACACTGAAGGGAGTGTACACTCCCCCGTACATTTACATACCGGGCCTGCCCCTTTGGTGTACACTGCCTTTCTACAAATCGCATTGAAAATTTGTGGATGTGCGCTAAACGGAAATTAAGACGCCAGTTTGGAACGAGTTTTTGATTTACCACGCTAAAGTACAGGATTACCATTATTTCAACTACAATTGAGCTATTGAATTGCAAACAGATAACATAGCAAATGCAGATTTTGTTGAAAGCTTGAAAATAAGCAGTGGTTAAATGATCACAGAACATAATGTAATTAGTTTACCTACACAATAAATTATGGTGCATGCTATGACCTAGAATTGGTTGGAACAAAGGCAGGAGTTTTTCAACTTTTTTTTGCTACAAAACCATTGTTTGAATTTAGATGTATTGCATATCCTCAAAGAAGAATATAGCATGAGCAAAACTTGATTTCATAAAGTTGATTATCAAAACAAAGATTGTGAAGTTGACAAAGGGCAGAAGCATTGAGATGTTAGAAAGTAAATGGTTTTTTAAGATAAAATGGTCAAAATAAAAAAGTTTTTAAGCAGAGAACAGTCAGAAGCATTAAATTTTGCATATGCTTGATTACCCTCAAATTTTCTACAGAGTACCCCAGTTTGATTAATCTTAAACTAAGGTTTTTGTGCAGAAAAACAAGATCCAAAGTAGTTTTCATAAATTTTTTGTAGTTGGGGTTCCATGACACAAGTATAAGTACAACAAGGGTTTAATGACACTAAAAAGGTTAAAGAGCACTGTGCTAGACCACTAACTGTGAAATCAATCGATTGTTGAGAATGAAATACTAAAACAATGGTCCACACTCAATTATAATTAAGAAGTAGCAACTGCATGTACACGCACATTATGTATGCACATTTATAGGTTAGGTCACTCACTAGATAGATAGCATGGAAAGTTAGAATGCTATGGTATACTAGGGGTATTTTTGCCCCCAATTCTTTCCAAAACATAAACACTATTCAATGTCAATGCAACCAAAAACTAGAACAATTTAAACACCACCTCTGATTTGGCTGAAACTTTGCACAAACGAGGCATGTGGATATAAACCACCAAATTCAAAATTTTATCAAAATGAGACCAGGGTCTTTTGGATAAGATTTTTTGAACTTTTGATCTTTTCCACAAATTTTTAATGACAATCGTATTTAAAAATGGAATATCTCAGCAACCACTAGGCCAATATGGATGTGTGAAGTATTGTTAAAATAGAAATTGGCCAAAGAATTTATTTTTGGAAATAGTTATAAAGTTTTTCTAACGTTTTTGAATGATGACTTTTTGACCTCTATACCAACTTTGAAATTGATCTTGTGGGACACATTATCTTGACATTTCAAAAGGTGCAAATTATAGCTTATACTATTGCCTGTAACATACATAAAAACCAAACCATAATGGTTTTCATTTCCAATAAAGGTTTGATCAAAGACTGTACACGTTGCAGTTTATTTTCAAATACTGATACCTCTTTAGCTTTGACTGGTAGAAAATGATTACCAGATATGTTTTGCTGGAACCAATCAAACATTAAATCTCTGTCCACAATGGTCAGCTGGATGTCATTTTCGGCTTGCTTTCAAAACTAGTCTTTTACGTGTTCCTTTTATGCCATCACAGGTACTTTTGCCATGTGATTCCACAAAGGAATTTTACTCACTCTCTTAACAAAAATATGCTTCTTGAAAGCATAAATTGATGTAATCGTATGTGTTTTTATTTTGGCCACAGCGGTCATTTGTAGAGTAGTAAATTTTTTTAATTTCAGGAACTTGGAGTTTTAGGTAGGAAATTACACTTTTCAAGAAGGTTTATACACTTGTAGTTTTGTGTTCCTAGCAGTCACTTACAACACACGTGTTAATGTGTTTAAGACTTATTTTTTATGTGGTAGTATGCCACAAATGGATGAAGTGTGGCTTGTAAGTTTTCCCAATGAAAACTTTGGATCTCGTCTTGAATGACAAAAGAGTAGTTTTCAGCAAATTCACCTAGCAAAGTAACTTCTATCATTGAAGAGATAGTTCACATAAAATTATTCATATACCTGCTCTGAGATATGGCAACGAAATATGTTGTGTAAGCTTCAAAATGTGGTTGTTCAAGTTTTCTATGAAGTCTTCTTTTGATTCCACAATATTTATTGACTTTTAAGATCAACACTGACCAATTGTAGATAGGTTATCTCATCTGTGTCTAATATCTGTCTAATAATTGTTTACATTGTTGTAGGAACTCTTATGACTCCTTGTTTGCCATAACAGTCCTTACAATACCCCATTATGCATGCCTCAGATCCTGTAGAAAAGACATAATATGCCATTAAATCATGGGTTAAAAAAGAGAAGGACCCCACAATAAGTTTTGGTTTCTAAGATATTTTACAAATGTAGACAGAGTGTGTGGCAGAAAACCCAGCTAAGACACACCACTTTGGACGTAGAGCTGCAAATGCTGAAAACCCTACCTTTTTCTGACCATTTTCCTCACAAGATCCATTAAATGCATTTCTTTTAAAAGTAATCGTTTTCGATTTTCCTCCTTTTCTCTATTTTTGTTGCATACACTGGCCATTTCTGTCTTCCCCAGACACATATCAATATTATCATCGTTTTCATAAAATCTTACAATCTCCTCTCAGTTCCATTATCATAGCTTTTTCCTGGTTTTTGTCACATTGGCCTAATACTCCGTTTTCCTTTTTGACAGCTTTGTTCTTCTTTGCCATGTGGTTTTTGCTCCAAAAATTCCATGATACATTTTATCATGAATGGAGATAGTGTTAATATTTAAATACACTCAGAATCTGAAGTACACTACTTGAATTTATCTACAGTTCTTGAAACATTGCATCATATAAATTAAGATTATGTATTTCAGTTTTAGTTTTGATTCAGATGATACCAGGCCATCTCTGGACCATGTGCAAGTTTTAAGTGTCCAACTTTTCAATTTTTTGCTTTCCTTTTGATTTCTTGCCTGATGGTTCCAAGTCTCCAGTTTTGATTGCTGTTTCATCCAGTCAAACTAACACAGTATTGATATCAGTGAAAGAAGTATCTTTTTCTGGTGAACCACAGTCTTGAACTATCATTGAACTTCTTTCCATGCTGCCATCAATTTCACATTGGTCACCATCCACTTGCCTCAGGTTTGGATTTGTCCCTGTTGACTCAGTACTTATTCCAACATCATGTTATAGTTTTATCAAGCAGGCACAACCCCCTTTTTTACCTGATGCAGCACATTGTAACGGCTCTACTAACTTATAATAGGTATCTGCAGTTACAATGTTTTGTGATTTTCTTCTGGCTTTTCTAGTATGAGTTGCAGATAGATCACAACACTTTCTTTTCAGCATTAAAAACTTTTTAAGAAATGTTTGTAATATATCTACCTGTTTATAGTAATATTATCTGTTGTCTACCTGTTTATAATACTGTAGTCGAGTATAGCTGTTTATAATATCAATATACTCAAGCGAAAAATGCCTGCTGTGTTTAATCTGCAATTCTTCTCCATTAATGATCAAATCAGTTTTTTATGTCTTGTAAAAAAATGTTAAAATTTAGATGCTGGTCTTTAGACTTAAACAGATATTTAGCAAAATGGCACACATGTAGTATGCAGCTTAGAAAAATTGTGATATCTTGGAAAGACACCAAGAATCAATTCAAAAACACAACAGTTCTGGTAGAGCCACCTGTTACTCCAACACCAAAGATGTGTGAGTGTACAATGTTAGTGAACGATGGCAACTTTAAAAAACCCTTAAGTAGATCAAGAATGCTCAACACTTATCTTAGAGCAAGTTTAAACCCACAGTAGTGGTAGTAGTTGTTCAGTTTTTATCTGGTGTTGTCCCCTTAGCTGAGATGGCTGGATTCACCCTACTCTTTCTGCTATTGCTGGCACTATGTCTTCTCCACTTTGCTCAATTCAGGGTATTCTTCTTTTTCAAACCAATCTTCTCTATCTCCTCCATTTGCTTCTTCCAGGTCTTTGGTCGTCCTCACTTTCTTCTGCCACTCACTTCAAGATCCAGAGCAACCATCAAAACACTATCGTCATCCCGCCTCAGCACATGTCCATACCATCTAACTCCATTTGCTGTTGCTAACTGGTCTATAGTTTCCTTCAACCCCAACACGTCCATCTGTTCTTCAGTTGTCTTCCTGTCAACAACTTTCTGATGGCACATGGCTCTCACCATAGCTCTCTCCATTCTTAAAATTGCTTTTTTATTTTCTTTTAAACACCATGCCTTGCTTCTATACAGTATTGCTGATCTTATGCAACAATGATAAACTTTACCTTTCATTCTCAAGAGGAAGCCTATTTCCAAGCAATGACTCTCCATATTTCCTGAATCTTACCCAATCGATTCTTATTCTTGCTGTAACTGCCACTTCACAACCACCACTAGTATTTAGTCTGTCTCCTAATAACAAAATCCTTTCACTGTCTCCACTTCTTGGCACAACTTCTCGATCAAATCCACCATTCCTTCCACTTTTTCTTTATATTTCAAGCAAACAAAATGCATTGCCAACCTAGCAGTAACTCTCTTTATTTTTGCACATCTTCCAAGAACCCAGTTTCCACATTTTGTGCATGACACTGAATTGGCTATGACTCTCCTCCCACACACTCCATATGGATCTATCTTGCTTTTGAATATTTCTCCTTCAGACCCCACTTACCATCACTTTTTTTTTCTGGTGTTGACCTTTAAACCTTTGCTTTCCAGTGCAACCTTCCAGTCCCCAAATCTTCCCTTTAAGTTTTCCATGATTTTGCTCATGATAATAAGGTCATCTGCATATAGCAATTCATTGACTACGCCCTTCTTGCATTTTCTGTAATAACATGCACAACTATTGCAAATAATAGTGGTGAAGCACTGATCCTTGATGTACACCAACTCTTACTTAGAATTCCTCTGAATATGCAGATCACACTCTTTTATTTTTGCACCATCATTCAAGCTTGCAACTGCCCAAACCATTACTTCTGATAGACCCTTCTTTCTCATGGCCCACTCCATCACTTTTCTTGGCACTCTATCAAAAGCATTTTTCCGTGTTAACAAAACACATATACAACCTCTTGTCCTTCTTTTGATATTCCTTTTACATTTTCCTCACAATGAATATCGCATCCACTATTCCTTTTCCTGGCATAAATCCAAACTGCATTTAATTCATATTGACTAGTGTTTGTATTTGCCTTTCTAGTACCCTTGCAACAATTTTCATGGCATGTTCTAGCAGTTTCACTCCTCTGTATGATCCACATCTCATGATATCTCCCTATTCTTTAGAGATTGGTACAACCACACTAATTTTCAACTCATCAAGCATTCCTCTACCATCCAATACATGCTGACATACTTCCATCATCACTTTAACCCCAATTTTGTCACCTGCAATTATTATCTCTACACTTACTTCAGATGGTCTAGTTGCCTTTCCTGATTTCATGTTTTGCATTGCGTCCACAATTTCATTGCAAGCAACTTTTCCACTGGTCCTTCTACTACATCAGTTTCCACCATGAGGTCATATTTATTTTCTTTATTCATGATCTTTTCCATGTGTTCCTTCCAAATTTTTGCGCCATCTACTTCAGTATAACCCAATCGTCTTTTTCTTCCTCTTAAGCACCTTGCTCCTTCCACATCCTTTCCTTTTTCATTCTTTTATGGAAAAAGAAAACACTTAGAATTCTGACATAAATCACTCAACTCCTGATTAGCTTCCATTTTCATAGCTTAGCAGCAATTTTTCTCGTTTGATTTCTTAAACGTTTGTATTGAGTCTTATTTTCTTCTGATGGAAACCAACACAGCTCTTTAAGTGCTGCCTTCTTTTTCGCTATGGTATTCTTGACCTCTTCATTCCACCACCACATGTCTCCTCGATCTCTCCTAAACCTTTTCTTTCCACACACTTCATCAAATGCCTTTAGAACATCATCCTTCAACGTAATGAGTTTTATTTTATTTATGCTTAGCTCTGATATGATCATGTAAAAATCAACAAGGCCATCATTTGAATGCTTATTCAAATGAATCTGAATTCAATAGAAAACAATTCCAACAAAATACAAAAAATAGAATGCCTTTGCTACTATGCATTGCTTATTTAAATTATATTTTAAATTTTGGCAAACGCAAAGATGCACTTGTGAAACTAGTATATCCCTAATTATTTGTCTGTGACGTTGAGTAGAAAGTTTGTGCTCTGTTTCACAATTGTAAGGTTTTGTGAGCCATGCCTTGTAAAAGTGCTGCAGGATTGTGCCCATGGGTAACATTCAAAAAAATAGTTACCAACACTTGGCAGTTTCAAACATTAATTTATCGTACAAACAACAATCTGCAATGAACCACACAAAAACAAATAAGTTACATGTACTCTTAAAGCAGGTTGGAGCAAGTAAGTCTTTGTTTTATGTAGAAACTCTGCTGGCAGGATAAATGTTATCGACTTAACTATCTATGTAATGGCAATCCATTTGATTGCTGTAGTTTTTAACAACTCCATTCTAAGGTCTTTTCTTACCACAACTTATTAAGCTTGAAATGTTACTCCATGTGTAACTGACATTGCCTAGAGCCTCAATCATCAGGGAGCAAGTGACATCTTGCTCTGTATTTGCAATGTGTACAGTCTTGGATCAAACATTTCTTGAAAACGAATACCATTACTATTTAGTTTTTGTGTATGCTACAGGCAACAATGTATGCTGTAATTTGCACCTTTTGTAATGCCAAGGTCTCATGTCCCACAAGGTAAATTTCAAAGTCAGTATATAGGTCAAAAAGTCATCACTCAATAACATTAGAAAAACCTTAAAACTATTTTCCAAAATAAATTCCTCGGCCAATTCCCATCACAACCGATACCTCGCACATCCATATTGACCAAGTGGTTGCTGAGATTAGAGGTGTACTAATACCACATTTTAAGCTGATACCGATACTACTACTGATACCAGCATTTAGAACCAATACTGATACTGCCGATACCATCGATACTTTTTATCTATTGAGCACCAGCAATAAAAGCTTTTGTAAGCAGTACCAAAGAATGTGTTTAGTAAATCTAGCTTTTTATTGCATTTTGAATTTTTTCTAGAGTATTTATCTATCATTATCCACTACAATATTATTGCAAATCTGTAAAAGAAAGTTGAACAAATCAAGCAGTACTTTTTTATAGCAAAATACTAAAACAATGGATTGAATACTATTATTCAAAGAAAATAGGCTTACCTTACAAACAAAAGATTAAAAAAAATAAAATAAAATGAGAAAGTAACAATGTCGTAACTGAAAAAAAAACTTGACAACATAATGAAAACACCTTGGCAAGTGAAGATTTCCCATAGACGTATTATTAAAAAAGTATTAGCCAGTTGCAGCCAGGCCTAGATAAAATGCAAAGTTTCCCGTGAATCCATTGTTTGAACTAAAGATTTCCCGCAGCTTGAAATAGCGATTATGATGTCATAATTGTTTAACACCATTCTTTTCAGCAAAATCTTCATGCAAAATGTTCATAGCTAAAGCATAGTTTTAATATAATACGAACCAAAGTTGCTTGATGCGTCTCTGCAGCTATGTGTCTTGCTGTAAATTTTTTAAAGTTGATAAAACCAACTGGCTGGTTACTCTCAGCGAAATCGATTCCAAGAGCAAAGTCATAATTAAATAGTCCTGCACTGCAGTGCAATCTAACACTTGCGTCAGTGGAACAAGCATCGTGTAGTAGCAATCTGTTTGACTTCAGCTGCTTTACTTCTGTGATGACAAGGTTCTTCAGGTTGTTGAGTATTTGACGTTACGCTGTCTGTGGATTGTATTTCAGTAGCAATTTGTTCGACTTGGACTTTTGCTAGTAGCAGCAGTACTATCAGATTGTGTTTCATCTGGTCCATCAGTCTTTCTTTTTTGCGATTGGGTTGGTTTCTTCTTCATTTTCTCGATCATGTGGTCTTTTCTGAGATCTGTTTGACCACGTTCTTTAATAGGCAAACCAGGATGTTGCTGATGGGTATGTTTGCTAAGCCTGTCCCTTTGCATAGATACTTTACAACAACCACACTGAATGGAAATCTTTGATTTAAATCTGGTTTCTTTTGAAGCCATTATTCTACCGGCAAGTACACTGATACAACTAATTTGCAGTAGTCGAACTCGATAAGCCAATAACTATGAATGAGTCCATGACATAAACACGCTAGCTCTGATAAGGAATTGGATACAAGATTGTACAAAACAGCTTCACTCCCGTCGGTAAATCAAATTTACAGCTTTCGCACTAAGCACCTTTAAAGTGACAAGGTTCATGTTAAATTAACAGAAACAAAGGGACCCGGCAACACAAGTTGCTCTCAAAGAGATCTGAAGGCAAAGCAAGCAGCACTAGTTATGCTGTTGTGATGTCTTAAGTATGATTTGCTCGTAAAGGATGCTCTGACTTGCACGATGCAACTTTAAACCACTGATTGTTCACTAATGAGTGGGCCTCTCTTTAAACGTAGCTAGATTGTCGATTGCACCCTTAAAGTGACAAGGTTTATGTTAAATTAACAGAAACAAAGGGACCTGGTGACACAAGTTGCTCTCAAAGAGATCCGAAGGTGAAGCAAGCAGCACTAATAATTACGCTGTTGTGATGTCATAAGTATGATTTGCTTGTAAAGAATGCACCGACCTGCACGATGTGACTTTAAATTACTGATTGTTCACTAATGAGTGGGCCTTGCTTTAAACGTTGCTAGATTGCCGATTTACCACAAAAGCTTCAAAAATTTTTTTCAGAAATTTCATCTCAAAATTTTTTTTTTAGAAAATCAGTGAAAATTTCCCACGAACTCGCAAAATTTCCTGGAAATCTCATTCCCGGATTCCCCATTTTTTCCTGGCCTGCTTGCAGCTATCATCAAACATACAGCACTCACAAGTCAAAACTAAAAATATACACTACTAAACTGCAGCTTTTCTAGCAAAAAAAAACAGCTTGGTAAGTCAAAACTGAAAAATGTGTATACCATACTTAAAAGAATCAAAACCATTCACAAACTGCACACTCTTTTTATCAAATAAACTGCCTTTATATTAAAGTCAGAACTAAAAACTTTCTCATCACTCCCTGCTTTCAAAAACTCATTATTAAATAAATTGCAGATAACTGTTTTGGCATCAGTAGCTTTAACATTAAGAAATTTTCCTACAATGCTTTTATTGGAAGTGATTTTTATTAACCACTGCCTCTGAAGTTAAAAGAGAAACTGAAATTTATAGAATACTTTTAACATGTATATTTATATGAACACAATATTGAGTGTTACACGATGTTTGGGTCCTGTTTGGAAGACTGCCCTCTCCCTGGTCATTATTGATACACTACCAATCATTAATTATGTTACAAATCCAATCCAGATCCAGGGGGAAACAAAAAATTTTTATATTTATTTTGTGCTCAATAAGTATTGGTAGGTATCGGCCATATTTAATCGATACCGATACTACTACCTGATACCATAAAAATAGGCTGATACCACTGATACTGATGCTAAAGTATTGGTACATCACTAGCTGAGATATTCTATTTTTAATAAAACGGTTAAGCAAACCTTGTGGAAAAAGTCAAAAGTTCAAAAAATCTTATCTAAAAGACCCTTGGTCTGATTTGGGTAAAATTTTGAATTTGTTGGTTTTCACTCGCATGTTGCATTTGTGCCAAGTTTCAACCAAATCAGAAAAGGTGGTGTTAAACCCATTGGGTGAATCGACTTGGAATGGGCCCTTCAAATCTTGGATGGCAATTTTTTGTGGTATGTCTGTTTGGTGGCTGCCTTAAAAACCAGACTTTAATTTAAAAACTGCGTTAAACACTGACTGGTATGTTTTCTATAGGGTGTTTCATAAAGTGCGCCAAATTTAAATTGGGCAAGTGTTAAGTGTGTGAAATTTTAAGGGCATGCATTATCATTTTTGCTGTGTGTCTTCACTCTGATTAATTGTTTTTGTTCTATTTTGGACAGTACTTAATGTAAAATTGAATTATTTGCACAATGCTGGTACCTGTTTAGTAATTGTTGCATAGGATATTGTGTCATGGAGTGATTTTAACTACACGAGTTGTTATTATTGTTAAGACATTTTACAAAAATAGAGAATGTGACGCAATCCGTGCACAAACTCCATAGCTTTTTTTTGAAGAAATGAAGCTACCTGCAAGTCTACTGTGAAACGCTGTAGACCAATGACAAAGTTTGAAACAACTGATTCAGTTTTAACAGTGAAATTGCCTATGCGAAAATGATCTTGCCTGTAGAAACTGAGGTTATTACACAAAATAAAACAAAAAATATTAATTAGACTGAAGCCACCTTGCAAAAAGGTAAAAGCATGCCTTTAAGCTTTAACAAACAAAACATTTGCCCAATGCAAATTCGTTGCACTTTATGGAACACTCTATATGACTCATTCTAATCAAGCTCATTGTTGGATATTAAGGACATGGAGGCTAACCATGACTGCCATCACTGGTACTGTTTATGGAACCCCTTTATTTGGGTACATGTCATCTTCATATCAAGGCTCATGTTTGCTAACGGTGGAAAATCTTCATTTTTATAGTAATTTAGAATGTATTGGATTAAAGATACTAAAACTTACTTTTTAGGGCAAAAGGGATTACCAGTTTTGGCAAAGAAATTACTATACTTATTTCCAATATTTCTGGACCAGCTCTAAGTTGATCTAATTTTGAAAAGAACACTGGTTGTGCAGTGTATTGGAATTAATGAAATTATTATTGACTAATGAGACACCCTCAATTATGGGCCTAATGGCCTCACTTATTCAATTAGAATTATAATCAAGATAATCAATTGTGGTGTTGATTGTTTCATCTACCGTAAGTTTTTGGTTCAACGAAGTGATTGCCTCAATATTTTTACTTTAAACTGAAGATTATAAGTACCCAATTTATAAATGTAGAGCTAATTTACTTAGGCAATCACTTTTGCCGTGGCACAATTCAATGTCTATAATGACCGGGGCATCAAAAACGTTTCATTTAAAAAGTGCTGCTGCTGTCACTAGGAAAAAATGGGTCTTGTGTTTATATAAGCTTCTTTCTGCGAAGTGTTTTTCATTAGATTTATAGTCTAAAAAAGCATGTAACTGTCATCTTGACGCAGGTGATTTTTTGCTTGCTTTCTGCTGCTCATACTCTGAAAAGTCAACTTAGTGACACTTAACCGTTTGTTTTTGAATATGCACTTAGCTTGATAGTGTATTGTACTTGCATTTACATTGCACTACTATGCCTAAATCGTTCATTTAAGCATCTTATATCATTTATTATGCTACCTAACGTTATTGGACCACAATTGGGCAACGTGTAGATTGATGATTAAATCAGTAAAAGCAATTTTGAACAATTGTTACGAGGCATTTTCATTTTTGCCAAAATTTTGAATAATCTTCAAAAATGTAAAAAAAATGGTTAAAAAACTATTCTTGTATTAAATTTTTTCTATACTTTTGCGCATGTGCTACCTAACTTTTTTGTTTAGCTTTGTTAAAGTGTTGTAGTAGTTGAAACAGAGAAAATGGGATCTGAAAACATTATTTCAGTGATCTTCAAGTTTTACAGTGATTATTTGAATAAAACTTCCCAAAAGTTAAAAGTAAGTTTTTGTATGAACCTAAATGCATGCATTGGTACAGCAGTACATTAAATGCGATTTTTATGCCATTTAAAAAAATATTTAAGATCATTGCCTGAACAAGTAGGCTCATTTCAAGTTTTTTAACCTTTATTTCTTCTTCCACTGAGCTGGATGTTGCTTTTAACTCAAGTTACTTGCTATAAAATCTGGCTAATTTTTTGGCAAATATGTCCTTTGCCTAATGATGTCTTTTTGATAAATATTAAGACGCTTTTGGGTTATTGAACCTCAGTGATAAGCTTCACAGCAGTGACTTGGATTTTGTAAGTTGTGTGGTTTAATTTTTTGAAATACTATCGATTCAGGCATTCAACTTTATAAATGAACTACCAAGAACTTAATTATTCTTTTTTTGTTTTCTAATAAACTTGTGATCAAAGTCACCAAAATTTTGCTTGTAGAAAAATTGGCCAGACTTTGACGTGGGACAAACTTAATCTTCAGCATTTAAATGTGTTTAACACATTAAATAAATTTCACATATTTTGTGGTACCTCGAAGATATGAATAAATTTGCTGATGAATCAAGTCTGCTATGATACAAGTCTCCTATTGCACAACCTTGTAGCTGCTACGGATGATTTGCACTAATATCGTGTACTATCATTATGCCCAGTCGTACCGCATTGCGACAAACAAGGTATCACCCCTTGACATCGTGGGCGCTTGTACCAGGGAATTAAGTGCTGCACCCAGTGTATCTTTTTGCCTCGACTTCTTCAATGTCTCTCCTACTCGAGATAGGACTGGGTATCATTAAACAGTCTTTTAACTGGTATGGGTAGCTTTAATTAGTGCATGGCATGCTGGGGAGCGAAAACCTCTGCTTCTAGTAGATTGGTGCAAACGGCCAACCATGTATGCTATTGCCCAATGTATCGTCCCCCAAGAAGATAGGCATCTCTTTTGCCCAAGATAAGACTGGGTAACGTCAAACTGTCTTATTACTGGTATGGGTAGCTTCAATATGTGCATGGCGTGCTAGGGAGCGAAACACTCTGCTGTCTGTAGGTTTGGTGCAGATGGCCGACCATATGTGCAACAGCCCAATTTATCGTCCCCCGATAGGATAGCTAACTTCTTCCATTAAGACCAGGAGTTGGAAAACTTTTTGAAGATTACTCCAAAATTATTTTAAGAACGATCTAATTATCTCTCAAATATTTTTAATGCCAAACACAAATTACACTCAATCTATATTTTTAATTCAAATAAAAGGCAAAAACCTTTTTTGTGGAGACCGTCACATTTAAAGTTAGTGTTGTCATATTTTGTGACCTAATTAAAGGTAAAAGATCTCTTTGTATTTTTTTTAAAAGTCAGTGTTTTCATCTTTCCTATGCAGTTTGAAAACAAAGACCTATTTTTTGGGGATGGTTTTTGCCCTGCTTTACCTACTGAAAAACCTTTTTTGGGCGTATCAAAATTTTGTGCGATTATGCTTTTTACCCCCAACTTTTCAATTTTACTGTATTCGGAGTAATTTACCCCACTTCCCCGACCTTTCATGTAGACCCTGTGATTAGGTGATGGCTCTGAGTTAGAGCTACTTCTTGTTGATTGATTCATGCCAGTACACAAGTTTTTAGCTGACGTCCAAAATTTTAGATATATACAAAATTCTGGCAAATTTTTTTTTTCTTTGCAAGTGGTTGTAAAACCAAATGTGGCATTATGCTGTATAATTTTAGATTATTGATGCTTACTTGGCTTATATCCTCATCACTGGAGTCCTGCAGTTTGTGTATTGCGCTTTAGTAGGAACTTTTCCATTTAACTCGTTTCTCTCTGGATTTATATCATGTGTTGCTTCATTTGTCTTAGCAGGTATGACAACTATTTAATTAACAGTTTTTGAGATTTATTGGTTTCTATCACTTCAAACGAAGCTGACCGTTTACATTAGTGTTGCGAAATTGTCAATGTGGTGTGGTTATAAATAGGCATTGTACAGAAATAGTAGGCATAGTACAAACATAGTAGGCATAGTACAGGCATAATAGGCATAGTACAGGCATAGCAGACAGCACCGACGCAAAGATAGTAGGAGACGTGTGCGACCAAAAACTAGTCCTACCAATATAAAGAAGCCTTACCTCTCTCCTTTCAAAAAAAAAATTAATTTTACGAGTTTAGATTTAAGCATTAAAGTGGTGGAATGAGATTTCACATTAAAGCTCTAGTTATCATTACTATGCTTGTACTATGCCCATTATGCCTATACTATGCCTGTACTATGCCTATTTATTACTACCGTCAATGTGGTGCTTTTGGCGATTGGCAGACGCTAAATTGCATCGGCAACATTTTAGAACAACGATACAGAAGTTGATTTTGCAAACAAGAAGGGGTTGCCCAGTTCAATGTCGAGATTGATTTTTGCATCGTTGTTCCCCTTCTAGAAATGCTGTGCTTTGGTAAATTTAGTGTCTTTTAAGTGAGTTCGCAGCCTTCGCGCAATGAAATTTTTGTAAATATGCCTTCCAGTTTTACATTTTTACGGCCAATCATAGAACAACTTGTGTTCAGAATCATTTGGGAGTTGCCATACCTACTGGCACACTACATTGCCGTTAGCGTAGTGCAATGGACAGAGTGTCAAACTTATCAGTGAAAGACTGTGAGTTGAGCGCCCTGAGCGTTTCGTTGCATGCGTTTGCATTAAAGCTCATGTTCCGGGTTTAAACTGCGGCTTGCATTTAGCGCATTGGCATTCGGTCACTTGACAGTCTCTCAAACTTTCCGATTTACTTGTGCTCGCTGAGTTAGGTCATCAGTTCACATCATACTACTGCAACCACGCAGAAGAGATCATATTTCCCGCGATTGCAACGACGCAAAATTCACGTGTGATTTATAGCATGAACTGTAAGAAGATCAAGATTGCATGGTAACACTCAGATCTGATCTTTTAAAATTTTTATTGCAGTTAACCTGAGACTGCAAGTCAATCCCGAGAACACCAAGGATTTCAAAGCAATCGGACCAGAACGAGCTTTTGCCGATTTCCTTTTCGCTCATGTTATCCTGCACCTTGTTGTAATCAATTTCATGGGTTAACTGTGAATAGACATTATCGAATGAAGCGTTTATTATCGGCCACAGCACTATTATAAAGCTTAAGCAATTTATTTACACTGCGCCAGGGTGTATAAGTATATGCTCTTTGGAGCTTAGAAATGGGATTTTTGCCCATTTGTAAAAAGAATAGAGCAAAAATTTTGATAAGCATTTTAGCTTTATTCTTTTACTAAGTATATGCTATTAATTCATGTACAATAAGTAAAATATTGAGAGCCATTGTGTTTAAATACACAGGTCGCTCTTTTTACCAGGATGTTTTACAACAATCTGATAGAAATTGTAATTATTTGTCTTTGAAATGTTTTATTGAAAAAAAATTTGAAATGGTTTTTCGACTGGTGAAAGATTCATAGACACATTGGCAATAAATGTTTACTACAGACTTGGTTGCATTGTGACGTCACACTACAACGGAATTAAATTGTTCTGACTAGTTTAGTGGTTCTCAACTTTTTTCGTGCCGTGGCCTATTTCGAGGAGCCACAAATCTTTGTTGCCTAGTTTCTTGCCGTGGCCTATTTCGAGGAGCCACAAATCGTTGTTGCTCAGTTTCTTGCCGTGGCCCACTTTGATTACGTGTGTGGTGTGATAATGACAAAGTTGCTGGGATTAGCGTCAGAAGTCATAACAGCGGAGGTGTTCTCCAAAAAAAAAAGTCATTGTCTCCCCAGTGCCAAGGATAACCTGTCCTCAGGCGGAATCGGAGTTGATTTACGAAGGAAAGGTCATTGCGCCTCCGATTCATGGGTGCTGGTCCGTATGGCTGTTCATATGCACCAGTATTTCTCAACCTCATTCGACTTGCATACCCATTATTAAAGTACGCAAACGTCTGTGGACCATGGCCCAATGGTTGAGAACCAGTGGACAAGTTGCTGGCATATTGCGAAGATATAACATATTAAGAGCAAGGCTGTAAGCCAGCTTTTATTAAACCATTTTTCGGGAAACGTTAAGTGTTTCGCGAGCTTTGAAGAGTTGCGCCAAGTAAGTTATTTTTTTTATTTTCCAACAACAGCTATGTTAAAGCGAGTGAGATATTGGTATTAGCAGTATCATTATTACCATTCGGTTGTTCGTTGACCTGGCATTTGTAAAGGGTTGATACTAAGTGTCTGCACATAAAATTGATTTCATAAACCTGCTCAAGAAGAGATCTTCACGTTGACTCGTGGTAATCGATTCCCAAAAAAGGTCCCATGATACGAGAATTGGGGAACATTCGATTTCACAGTGTTTGTTTTTAAATCCATGTGGGGGCGCGAAAAAGCTACCCTACGATTAAAAATACCCAGAGTCTGATGGTATCCTCTGAGCAAGCCTTTGTTTTTTTGGTCTTTCGTAATGCTAAATAACATGAATTCATTTTATTTAGCTCTTCTGGTAATGTAACGTTTATTTAAGTTGATACAAGTTCTTATCGAGCATGCAAAAAACTTTAATATCCGTCAACGTTTCGAACAGCTATACAGCTGTTCTTCATCAGGACTAATAATAAGCGAAAGCACGAGTGAGGCAATATAAATAGTTTGCTACGCAATCGAAAGAAAAAGGCAAAACAAAAGGTTTGAAGGCGAATAATAAACAACTGTAGATTACGACAAATTATCATAAATTTCAGAATAAAAACAATTTTCTTTATCATTGATTGAATTTTCAGAATTATGAATAAAAAAAGATTCAAGAAATCGGCGTTTGGTAAAATCTGTTTCAAAGGTTAAAATTTTGCTATGATCCCAGTCAACTCGGTGATCTTTGGTGATGACATGCTTGACCAATGCCGTTTTTTTATTAAAATTGTTGTCATCAACTTTTGCCAGATTTGCTGGCTTTAAATCCCTTTTATGTTCAGCCAATCTTGTTTTGTAAGCCCGTCCAGTTTCCCCAATGTAGATACCAGTGCAATCTCGACAAGGAATCTGGTAAACTACACCAGGTCTAGACGACCTTTCAACCGAGTCTTTTGCCTTTGGTAACATGTCTTTTAAAGTTAAATGCGGTTTGCTACTAACCAAAATTCCCACGTTTCTTAAAATTTTTGACAAAGCCTCAAAGTAGCTAGGAACATAAGGCAGCACAACACGTGTTTTAATTTCCTTTTTATCCGCTAAAGATAAATTTGTTTTTGTTTTCAAACTTCTAACTGTGCGTTTTAGAAACCATTTGGGATAATCATTCTTTTTCAAAGCTTCCATAATTTTTGAAGTTTCTAATGTTTTATTTGCCCGCTTGGAATTTAATTGTGATTGAGCTCTTTTTAAAAGACACTTTACCAGTCCTTGCTTCTGACTCATAGAATGCGCTGAGTTGAAATTTAGATATCTGTTAGTGTGCGTTGGCTTTTTATAAATCTTTGTCATTAACCCCCCACTAGCTTCTCGAGTAACACAGACATCCAAAAAAGGTATGGAATTGTTGGTCTCATGTTCTGTGGTAAATTTTATACTGGCTTCAATGTTATTAATATGATTGTGAAATTCATCAACCTCTGTTTTTTTAATAATAACAAACGTGTCATCAACATATCTCCTCCAAAATTTGGGTGGGTTTAAAAAGGTTGACATTGCTTCTTCCTCTACATTTTCCATCACTAAATTTGCGATTATGACGGAAACAGGTGAACCCATCGCGACACCAAATATTTGACGATAAAATTTACCACGAAAATAAAGATACGTATTGTCAAGACACAAATTTAATGCAGTCATAATATCAGTCAGGGTAAGGTCAGATCTATCATCCAGGGTGTCATTCTTTTTTAATCGTTCTAATACAACGGTTTTGGCCACATCAACTGGTATTTTAGTAAACAAAGAAATGACATCAAACGAAACCATGCATTCATCATGACTGATTGTCAAATATTTTAGTTGTTCTACAAATTCATAAGAATTCTTCACAGTAAAACCATTAGCGCCGACTAGCGGTGTCAATAAAACAGCAATAAACTTGGACAAATTATAAAGCGGTGAATTTATAAAGGAAACAATAGGTCGAAATGGAAAACCAGTTTTATGAATTTTTGGTAACCCATAAACGCGTGGAGCCATGGAATCAGTGCTGTGTAAATAACGGTAGGTCTGTTGTGAAATGCGATTTTTCGTAAAAAGCATGTAAACAAATTTATTGAGTTTACGTTCAATATTACCTGTTAAATCAGATTTCAAGGGGGCGTATGTGTTACTGTCACTTAACAAATCATTAATTTTTGCATCATAATCCGATTTGTCCAAAACCACAGTGCAGTTTCCTTTGTCAGCATGTGTAATGATGATTTCCGTATTTTTTGACAAATTTCTTAAAGCTTGTTTTTCTTCATTAGTGAGGTTAGAAGGAACTTTCTTTGTTGAATTTAGAACGCTCACAATTTTGCTTCTAGTGATATTGGCAACAGATGCAGGGAGAAGTCGTAGACCTTTTTCCGCTTCAGATATAATTTTTTGTTTGGGAATTGTTTTTTGCGAAACAGCAAAATTTGAACCTAATGCCAAAACCTTGGTTTCCGTTTCCGTCAGCCGATGTTTCGAAATATTAATCACCCACTTGCTATCGGCGTTTTCAGTTCGATTTCTCCTGCCTGAGGATGACTTCAACTGGGTTAATTTATCATCGCTATGCTCAAGTAACTGTTTGTGCTGTTTCCTGGTTACAGTTTCGTAATATTGTCTAATGATTTTGAAATCCTCCAAATCTATCTCACCTCTAAGCTTCTCTTCCAGTTTTTCAATTTCGTTATAAGAAAAATTTATCCAAAAATGTGATTCATTAATCCGTAGCTTTAAATACCGAAAACCAAAAGTTTTAGCCAGTTTTTTTCCCGCAACTGAATTAATTGGAGATTTAAATTTTAAACTCTTCGGCAAAATATCTTCTCGTAAGCATGAATGATTAAAGTGAAGATGGCCTCTGTGTCTCGCTATCCTTTTACCTTGGAACATGAGATTGCGTAAATCACGTAATGTTCCTGAACCATAACGGTTTTTGATGAAGCTGAATATACTGTTATTCTGGCTACCAGGTATTTTTGATAAATTCATTTTATTTAGCTCTTCTGGTAATGTAACGTTTATTTAAGTTGATACAAGTTCTTATCGAGCATGCAAAAAACTTTAATATCCGTCAACGTTTCGAACAGCTAAATAACATGATTAGACGTTCGGTAGCAGAAAAATAGAACATTTAACATTTGACTTTTCACGTGCCCATTTGTCAATGTAGTTTTTAGGAGCCTTGGTTGTTGTTACCCGACCCCTTCCGAGGGATGGGGGCATGGCGGAAGACCACGGAGCCCCGGAAGTCTGGCAACTCCCCAGGACCTGGACCAGAGGTCGTAGAGAGACCGAGAGTCGCCAAAGAGCGAGCGACGCAGAGTCCGTAGCTGGATAGTGCAGAATGAGATGAGAGGTGTCCTGGGACAGATGTCCGCAGGCGCTGCAAGAAGGGCTCTCGATTCTGCCAATCCTAGAGAGATAAGAGCTTAACAGTAAGCTGTGTTCGTTGCAGTGAAGACGAGAGAGAACACAGCGAGCGTCACGAGGGAGCACAAGTTCCTCGGTGGAAATCGAGGGAGCCTGTGTGTCAAAGAGCTTCGATAAGACAGTACGCTCATAGGCATAGCCATGGCCATTTAAGTCAAATTACAAAACAGTATCAAAAAATAAAAACATAAATTTTTTTGCGCCTCTGCAGGTACATTAGAGTTTACTGTTGACTTTTAGCAAGGGGGTGGGGAGGGCGTGACTTTTTAAGTTTTTAAGCTTTCAAATGTTATCAAACAAGATGTGTACGTTTTACACACTAAATATCGCCGATTTTTTTTCTATGTCGCAGTCGAGTGATGAATTAATTGATAATCCAAGTTATGGTAATTGCAAGAAATAAGCGTCTCGCTGAGCGCTTTCTTGTTTTATTGCGATGCGGACTACTACAAAGACGTCGCTTTTTTTATCACAACCTTCAACCTACCAGTTGCAGTGGTTTCCTTGAAATTCATTAAATAGTGCGTTATACGTCACAATTGAAGTTGAACTATTAAAGCCGTTGATAAAACTACATTAGATCAGTGAAATCGCATTCGCACTTTCTCAGTTTTGTACAGCAATTTTTATAGTAGCCACGAACGTAGTTCACGAAAGGCAAAATGCCGTTATAAGTAAATGACGTCACATTAAAAGTTGCAAAATTTGACCCCTCTCAATTTTTTTTCTGGCTACGTCCTTGAGTACGCCTCCAGTCCGAGAAAATAGATGAGTAGAGAGGCTACAAGAGATTGCAGAGGGCACGAGTAGTGCTCCCCGATTGGCCAGCTCATCAGCCGCGTCGTTCCTCGGGAGAAACGAGTGTCCGGGGACCCATTGTAGCCTGATAGAACAGGAGGAGAGAAAAGACGGTTTCTGCCAGATCTGTCAGAGAGATTGAGGTAAAAGGAAAAATGAAGAAGAGGACAGAACGAGAGTCAAATAGAAGGAGAAGAGAAATGGCAGACTTGTTGGTGCAGAGCCGCACCTTGGCGAGTGAGAGGAGAATCAGAGCGGGAGCATGGAATAGAAAGAATGGATTCCACAGTGAAGGAAGGCAGGTTTCGAGGAGAGGGAGGGTATGCAAGGAAAACCTCCCTAGGAGAAGAAAGCATGAGCGGGTGAGTGGACGCAGAGTCTTGGTTTTACTCCAAGTCTGGCCAAACCTGAAATGGGAAAGAAGGTTGGGAGAAAAAGAGCACGCTCATAAGATGAAAGAGCGCAATGAGTAGAGTGATTTGTGGGGGAGGTAGAGAAGCCTCGGAGAAAAAAGTGGGATAGGAGAGGACGAAAGGCAGCTGGAGATGACGCGACTAGCCGCTCGGTGGAGGCGTTCCAATTTGGTGATATTGGTAATGCTTAAGAAAGGAAACAATCCGGGTGAAGCGTAGGTGAGAAGGGGCCGAAGAAAAGCTTTATGCAGAAGAGAGGAAAAGTTAAAGTGGGATTGAAACAGAGGCAGGAGTTGAGTAAAAGGTTAGCTTAGCTTGGTGAGGATCCATTGAAAAGAAGAAGGCCTCATATTTGCTCAGATTGAGAGGAAGACACCAGCATTCAGACCAGAACTTCAATCGAAACAGAGCTCCTTGTGTGGCCTCCAATGCAGTAGGGATCAAGGGGAGGAGGACCTAATGGCCAGATCGTCAGCATAAAGAGAGCAGCTGACGGAAGAAGGCAGAGAGGCCGGAAGATCATTGCTGAAAAGTACAGGGCCAAGAACGCATCCTTGCGGAACACCTCGACAAACTTGAAAGGAACGACTTTTGTGATTTTGGAAAACCACGCAAGCGCGCCTATCAGAAAGGAAAGATGGAGTCCAACGAGCAAAGCAAGGGGGGAGGCCAGCCGAAATGAGTTTATGGTAAAGAGCGGGGTGCCAGACAGAGTCAAAAGTTTTCGAGAAATCAATAGTAGACAGGATCGTCCGAGAGCCCTGCCTGGGTTTGTTAAACCCATCCGAGATGAACCGAAAAAGATAAAGAATTTTATTAAGAGTAGACCATCCAGGGCGGAAACCTGCCTAGCGGGGAGAGAGAATAGAATTAGATTCCAGAAAGAAGAGTAGACGGGATAGAATGATGCGTTTAAAAAGCTTTGGGACGCAGGAGGTGAGAGAGTTAGGCCGGCAGGAAGCAAGAGACTCGAGAGACTTTCCCATCTTGTGGATGAGAATAACGGGAGAAGTCTTTCAGATGGAAGGAAAGGAATGCAAAGACCAGGAAAGATTGAAAATGTGAAGAAAATCCATGCCAGAGCGAGGAAGGTGCTTTAGCATGAAATAGGAAACTCAATCTGGGCCAGCGGCAGTGGACAGGGAGAGGTTGGAAGCAGTCGCAAGAAACTCAGCGGGGGAGAAGGGAAAGCAAAAGGACGAATGAGACTCCTCAATGCAAGTGGCTTGGCGGAGCTTGGAAAGGCAGCCTTTGGCTTTGCCACGCTGGACCTTTAGCTGGGAGACAGAAAAGTGGGACCCCAAGTAATCGGCAATGACCGAAGCCGTCTCCCTGGGAAAGGAACAGTTGGGGAAGTTAGAAGAGGAGGAAGAAGAGCCAGCGATAGAGCGAAGGAGAGAGTACACAGATTTAGGGTTAGACTTGGGCGAGAGAGAAGAGCAAGTCGTCTGCCATGCCTCAGCCTTTGCGATGACAGACGAAGCACGTCAGGAAGCAGAGATGTAAGCCTGGCAATCTTCATCACTTCTGTAAGCGGCAGCGAAAGCCTTGCGTCTTTCACTAACCGCTTCTTGCATTTTTGCGGACCACCAGGCTTTAGAATGACGTTTGATGCGGCCGAAAGTAATGGTGGCCGCATTTAGTGTCTGAGAAGTAAAGAGAACAGCAGCAGAGGAAACAGAAAGATATGAGTATTCCTCTGCAGAAAGACAGTGAGAGTCAAAGTAAAAGGCAAATTCATCCCAACGAACTTTCTGAAAATTGAAGGAAGGGGGCGTTTGTTGGGGAGAAAGAGGGACAGTTGGAGGAATTGATAGGTTATCAGAGCCCAAATCCTGAAGCACCTCCCAGGAGCAAGATAGGGCAAAAGAAGAGGGAGCAAAGGAGATGTTAGGAAATGAGCGATGGAGAAGAGTAGGTTTGTCAAGGTCATTGAGGTGGAGGAGGTCAGAAGAGGTGACCCAATCGAATACTTCCTCCCCACTGGGATCGGTAGTACCTTTTGAGTCCCAGAGAAGGTGATGATAATTGAAGTCCCCCAGAATGAAGGGATTTCTCGAGAAGGAAAGAATGGAGGGAGAAAAGGAGTCGGTTCTGCCATCCGTCGGAGAAGAGCAAATGGAGGAAGCATAAACATTAAGACATGAGAGCGAGGAGGAGTTATTTAGAGAAATGTTGACTCCTACATAATTAGTGTAGGAGTCAAGCGAAGAGAGAGAGGAAGTAGAAAGCTCAGAGAAGGATAAGCCCTGCCTGACGAAAATGGTGACGCCGCCGCTAGTGTGATTGGTATCAGGAGAGACCGGGAGTGGGTGCGATCAGATCGCAGAGCAAAGAATCCAGGGATCCGGAAAGAGGAAGATGAATTAAGGTTAGATTCGTGGATACAGATAAAGTAAACCGGATGAGACGAAAGGAAACGTAGCAGTTCAGTGCTCCTGGCTCGAAGACCGCCGCCATTCCATTAAAGAACCCTGATGGAGTCAGGGAGGAAGAGGAAGCAAGAGGTGTAAAGAGACAGCCAGGAGCAAGAGGCGGTGAGCAGAGTGAGAAGATAAAAATAGGCGGAAGGGGTTATAAAAGATTTGAAGACGAGGGTGGGGCGGAAGTACAGCATTGGCAGAGGGGGGAGCCAGATTGAACAGCAGGTGTATACAAACTGGAGAAGTCCGAGGAGGGAGTCACAGTGTTAACAGAAGAAGCAGGGGGTCAGCTCCAGGAGTGAGAGTTGCCAAGAGTTCTGAATTTAGAGAAGGAAAGTAGTGAGCACCTCAAATGGATCCATTTGGAGCAGGTGCAGCATTGCACTCGTACCTCGTCAGGTCACATTACCAGTGCACACTGAACAGGAAAAGATGGGACCAGGGTTGGGATGAACGTTGCTGCTCATCAAGAGTAGGAGAAGAATGAGGAGACAAAGGCGGGCAAGAGAGGGGCAGTAGAAGGGAGAAGACAAGCGACCTATTTTCAAGAAGCTGTGTGCTGCTCTTCTGCGGTCGTTCAGGGGGAAGCACGACGAAAAAAATGGTTGTGCGAGGGGAGTGCCCGGAATAACTGGGACCCTCGGGAAGGCCAACAGCCATTTTGACCCAACCCAAACGGGGTCGGGGACCGCACCGACATGTTGAGGAGGCTGTTGATTGGTGCAGAGGAGCCTTGGTTAGAAGTAGAGGTTTAAAGCTTTTACAAAAGACAGGCAACACGTAGAAGAGAAATCTAGAACTACCGTTGTACTCAAACCAGGAAGTAAGAGGCCATTTTGTATCATGTGATGCCCTCAGAGGGAGAGAGGAAAGAAAAACTGTCGTATTGGCGTTATTTGGGGGAGAGGGAATAAGAGATAACAATGACAAACTTTCTATTTAAAATATTTAAAAATTTTCCATCGTTTGATTATGAAGGTTTTTGTAGCAAATCCAAGAATTACAGTTTAAGTACTTTTTTTTATATGACGCGTCACACAAAGGGGAGGGGTTTACAAGAACGTCATAATGCGTGACATATGCGAGGTGGACGAAACACAGGTAAAAAAGCGACATATGATTGGTGAGCAGCCCTTACAGGTGTCCGAAAATCAGATTAATCAGGCACTTGGAAAATGAGCAACTCCTTAAATAGTCCTGCCACCGCACACCTTGCGTTCCACAACCTTGCTCAGTAACCTCACTTTATTTTACCATCTGTTTAAACCAAACCGTACGTCTACATTAACCGAATAAACAGTATTGTTACTGCTTCTAAACAGAATTTCTGTCTAAGAATTCCACTCTTGTTTACTATGCCACTCCCATCTGCCATCAACCCCTAAATTTATTTGTTTCAAGTCGATTGAAAACGGTTTAGAATTCACCTTCGCTATTAAACCAAAATTGTTGCGCATTAGGTTTATGGTGCTTCTCAAAAAAGTAGCGGACGTCACTAGTTCCTTATTCAGAAGCGTGCAGTAAAGCACGAGAGTGACCGTGCGGCGTCATGAATTGTTGGAACAAGTGCACACTAGTTTCGATAGAAATTGAAAAGCGTTCTTTTTTTTCTAGTACCGGTAATTGGTTTAAATATCGCTGATGGCTATTAACACAAATGCTGAGAAATTTTATGTGAAAGGGTTCTGTAATAACTGTTCGCGTGCACCGCCAATACAATTTGTGAGATTCAAGTTATCTTAATAAAAACTTTTTGGGTTCATCAAATGTAATGGCATCAATCTCTCGGAGCAGCAAGTTGCTCGAAGACATTGTAATGATTGCAAAACGATATTCAAGTGCCTTGAAAGTTGCAACATTTAACTTGGAGCATGCAAGCTATTAGGCCAGGCTAAGTACAGTTGGGTAGAATTTTTTTACATTTATAAAAAAACCCTTAATCGAGAGATTGTGGTAGGCCTACAACAAATTTGGAGAGTGCAGAGGTTAGTCAAAGTTGCTTTCCAAGTTAACAGATCGCGTTTCTTATATTTTATAAATGCAATAAGTAATTTTGGAAGATAAGCATTTACAAACGAAAATATTGCTTTTTTATCACCTGATGTTTGTAGTTTCGGAAGAGTAAAAACACAGACAGAAGAATTGCGCTTTATAGTACGGATTAAGCCATTCACGCAGGTATGGCAGATATTATGCAACTAAGTGTTGTTTTGAAACCAAACTTCAATTGAGACGATTGCTAAACCTGGAGATATTTTATCTTTTTGTATAGGCAGCTTTTTAGTGGGGTCTCGTGAGAAAGCAGAGATGCAGCATAATGCTTGTATAATGCTTTGCCTGAGCGAGGATACGTGTTTGGAAAAGAAAAAAATGCGGCAAGCCAACCTCAAGGAAGATGGGTTAAATCGAATCCACTTAAAAGTGAAATTGGACAGAGGCTACGCTCAAGCAAACCTCGGAAGGAATCCACCGAAAATGTTTCATATCTGCCAGGGTTGAAAGCAAAACACTAGTCGGAGTCAGCACTCGGCCAAACCTGGACTCCTTGCGCGATCTTCGCAGTAGCTGTTACAGAAGGATAGAACCAGATAGTAAGCATGAAGAGAGCAAAGAAGGCGAAGCAAGATCACTGACGACATGTGGCATTCATCAAGAGATAAGTGATCGGAAACCTTTCTAGTTTTCACTTTAGTGTTGATTTTACGTCCTCCTTTTCCCGGGCTTGGACGTGCTTATTTAGTGTAGCTGTACCACTATAAACTCGGTTTCGAACCAGATTTTTAGCTGGAGCAATGCAGCATTTTTAATTCCATATGCCCTACCTGACGATTGCTAATATTTGTAAGGAGTTTCGAGCTCTAGACTTTTCGGTTCGAAGTCCGGAACAACTACCACCACATCACGTCAATCACAAAATACAGCCAATTTGAATCAGTGCAAGCAACAGATTTTTTGTAAATAATGATTCTTCCGCTATATAGCTACAGTAAAAAGCAGCGCTCAAACTTATCAAATAGTCACCTGCTATTACAGTAGCGAGCGCCTGCCCACTAGTCGTATGATGTAACCGCTTTTTCAATGAAAAGATAAACGAAATAAATTGTATTAAAGCAAAAAAGAACACTGCTAACATTGTTTTTTAACAAGTTGAGCTTTTCAATTGCTCCAAAAATGTAATGGTTTTCTTACGTCCACAAATTAGCTTTTGATCATCATCAAGTACAGACATCCTGAAAATTATTCAGTTAAAGATACACAAGACTGAGCTCCGATTACCCTTGCAGTCAAGCACACCAAAATATTTTGTTTGAAAGGAGTTGCCTGCTTATAAAAGACAACTAAAATCTTTTAGTCTACTGATCTTTAAAAACTTTTTATTGCGCCATCATTTTTATCAAGAAAATCATCAATCACAGAAGGGTAAAAATATCACGTCCTACTTCTTAATAACAACGAGACACTTCCTACAGAGCAGCAAAAACATCCTTAAACTGCAACAAGCTTTCGCGCAGTCTTCTGTACTTACTATAATAAACCTCCAATGAAATCTATTATTGTCTACTTCTTTCTAATCTTACTCGAAGCATTTGAAAACTTTAGGCCACCCAGTAATAGCTTACAACACGAAAAAATTACTCGTCTTTCAGCAGACGTTTTTATGTAAATCATCCTTAGAACAAATGCATTTATTTGCTTTTGTATGTTTTAAGTACACGTATACGAAAAATACACCGAGGCTATTACTAAGGTTTGCCTAAGGTCCTCTCTATTTCGCCGGTCCAGTCCCAGTTTCTGAGGTGAGCCCAGATCGATTTATGAAAATGTCTTGAACTTTGTTCACTCGGAAACTTTTTTTGAATAACTTGAAATTTGAAAACTTTGTAACTTCAAGAGCACTGGCCTTTTTTGGCTGAAAGTTTCACGTTGCGTCTCGGAATGGTGCCACAAAAATACGGCAAGCCTTACTAAAAACAAATAAATTCCTGTGTGGCACAGGTGGTGGAGTCAGATTTTGGCAGTTGCAGAAGAAAACATAACAAGTAGCTAAATGACTGTCTAAGTGGCGTTTAATACTATTTTGTCGTTGCTCTTTATGACGTCAATAAGCTTGGTCTGTTGTAGTAGCCTATAAAATTGAAAATTGAGGCACTGCTGAAAGTAGGGTACTGAAAATTACTTTGACATTGCAATCTCCTTTTTTCCACGTCGCTGAAGCGTTACGTCAATCATTGATTGCTATGCACTAACCTCACACTAGTATCCACTTTGTTAGTCTTCGCCAATATCGATTTTCCATTGGTTGGATTAATAATTACGTAAGCACAAGTATTGGATGGTTGAACGATCAGACGAACGATCACGGCACCCTATAAAAAAGCAAATAATCTAGCTAACATGTAATCATCCTTTCATTCTTTCTAAATTAAATTCAAACAAAACTTTTTTCTATCTACAAGCCCTAAATAGAAATGATGTGATGTACAGTCGAATCCGGTTAATTGCGTATCGGATAATTGCATAATCCATTTTATCGCATTGGAATTGTAAATCCCAAACCACAGTCAATCATTTGCTAAGAAAATATTTCGGATAATCGCATAGCGGTTTATTGCATAATCCGCTTAATTGAATAGAATTGAAAACAATTACTCGATTACTAAACAAAAGGTTGCGAAATTTCAGTGACAAAAACACGATCGTTTCAAAGTCTTCACAGAAACAAACCGATGCCGATCTTCACAGAAACAAAAATTCCGATTGCCAACGTCACAAAATGAAAAAGGCCGCCCAGGATTAGAGATTAAAAACAACGCAACGTGCGATGTGATTGATGTTCAGTGATTCAAATCTTGCGCTTGTATATCATGTTTATGTGAAGAAATTTTACAAAACAATCAAGTTGAGAACGACGACGTTCATGAAGAAAACTCTGCCGATTCAACTGCTGTGATTCCATCAAAAAATAAAACAGTGCTTTACGCACTTGATATAATTAGACGACGACTGCAATTTAAAGAGGAGAATATAGACACATTTCTTAGACTAGAAAGAAAAATGAAAGATAGCATGCAAAATAAAATTCAATTATACCCTTTATTTGCGTGTTTTTATTTACTTTTTAAGCAAGAATAAGACAATCGCATTGCGCTTGCTTTGAAGTATGACGTGTAGACGTTTTTACGCGTGACGATCGTTGCGCTTCAGTTCGACTTGGCACTTTCATATAAACGCATAATTAGCTTAATCGCATAAAAAGGCTTGGAAAATTGACTACGCAATTAACCGGACTCGACTGTACTTCAACAGCTCTCGAGTCAAGCTCATGACATGAGGAGGGCCATGTGATGCTCCGAAAACGTTTGAAATCTATACAAAAATGCCTAATACACTGAGGCTGCTAAGAAAAGTACCTCTTTACCGAAATAGAAATAAGCTAGAGCGACTTGTTGCTCTTTGATTTGCGGTACCAGTAAACTGGGGTTACCAGTCTGAATTTATCCGATTTGTTTTCACAAATTGTTAGAAAGAAAACTGCCGCTTTCCCTCGTGATCTGGCTGGATTCACGTTGGCACTAACATCGCGCTTTCACTCCACGATAGAGGTGAACTCGTAATGCATAAATACTAGTGGTGAATTGATTCGGCGAATGAGGCGGATATTCTGTACCGTTTAATTTAAGTGCGCGTTAGCATGCTTGCATACCTGGCAAGAAGCGGCACTCAACAGATGAACTGCTTCTACATTCAAATGCAGCAAACTGCATTGCTGCATCAAACTACCTGATGCGCTGTTCCTGAAAGCAACGTTAAGAGTTGAAAAAGTTAATTTAGTAGCAACGATTTTAACAACAAGTTTTTCACCAGAATAGGTCAGTTTTTCGGAGAATACTGTAAATTATAAACGAGGTTTTCTTAATTATTCAAAAAACTTCTTAAAGGTTCTAACAAGTTAAGTGCAGTTACATTCAAGCAAAAGTTTTCTACAGTTTACCATTCGAGATCAAATTGGTTATGAGTTGTTGAACTTTAGATCTTTATTCTTTGATACAAAAGGCTTCATTAGCCAGAGATTTACGACACGCACGCTTAAAGCAAGTAGTTTGTAACTAAAAACTCCCGCAAGCACCATAGGCACTTGTCAAAAAAGTGATGGACATCTGCCGCATTAGCATCGTATACGGAGAAAGACGACTATTTGATACAATGCGTGTAACAAGATTTAAGAACGTACCACACATATAGATGCTGAGATGAACAACCAATCAACGCGTGCGCTTGATGGCGAACAGAAATAAGCGATACTACTTTTTCTTCAACCGGCATGAAGGTAATGTCTTTGAAAAAACTCCTGAAAAGTTTGGTCATTAGTACAGTCACATTGGTCATTAGTACAGTCACAGAAACTTATATAACTTCACTTCCTGCAAATGCAATATAATTTCTATAAACACATTGTAGAAAAAAAAACTCAGTTGTTTTCAAACTCATTTTTTGGTTTCGGGGCCCAGCAGATTCTCACAAAAATATTTTAAAACTTTATCTTCTTGGAGTACACAAGCAAACTATAGTAATACAATCACCATTGTGCGTTTCATTTCCGGCTCTGTAGCCTGCTCGGCTAGAATCTAACAACGTAGCTCACTCTGATCATCCTCGTTTGAAACAGACTTTAGTAAGCGAGCGAACTTTTAAATTTCAGTCGCTTTTTATAACGTAATTTAATGCAAAAGCGTGCACTGTTAAGACCTATGGAGTCTCATCAAGGCAGTTAGTGACAACTGGCGTGAAGCTTTAAAAATTACGCCTACTAGTTTGGACTTCACATTTGTGGGCTCAATTTAACTGTAACTAATTTTTATGATGTACATCCGAAGCATCCATGAAACTTGCATGCAGTTTTCAATATATGTTTTGATGTGCAAAACAGCGTGAGAGATCCACTTTTCTAAATCCATTTTTGTCTCCGTTAACGCAGGTGGCCGGATTTACCTCATGTTTCTTAAAAGTTTGTAAACACCATTACGCCACTTCGTCCTGTCAATGGCATCGTCCTTTTTCAGATAAAGACAGTTATTGCAACTTTGGCTCTCTTGAACAATGGGTTTCTCATGGTGCATTTGAGGAAAGATTTCTGCAATTGACTGCGAGCCAATGGTGAACTCATTTAAATTAGTAAATAGTAGCATATCTTACCTTTCAGTTTGATTAAAGCCATATCTTAACACCTTGTCGCCACTCGCAATCAACTTCAAATTCGGTAGAGTAAGCAAGGAAGTACAACCATCAAGTTGCAGGTCACAAACATGCAAAAAATTGTTTTCAGATCCAATACTGCATTCATATAACCTGCACCGAGAAAAGTGCAATCAAAGAAGCATTTCGGAAAGAAAGATATTACGACAAGAGTTAGACTAACAAATATTTTTAAATGCTTATAAATTTAAAGCCACCTTGGCCAAGCAGAAGCATTACCTGATGTAAAATTGCCAATCAAAGAATCAAAACTAAAAAATATTAGAAAAACCATGACAAGACCACTTTCAAAAAATATCTTCTATTGCTGGTTGCCTCTCTTCACTCGTAATTACAGCTTTTAAAATAGCATTTTTTGATAAAACTATAATACTAATATTAGTTTTAATGTCACTTCTATTTGCTGACTTCAAAACCTTGGCTGTTGTAAACACAACGGAGGAGTGTAAAGACAACAAAGGTATTTGTTAAGGCGTATCAAATTCAAAAGCTCATTTGCAAATCCAAAAGCGTATGATTAACGGTTCTGGGACACTACATTAGTAACATTTCATCACGGCCTTTGCTTGACCTAGATGTGTCTTTTCTTGCTCGTGCATATAAGCTCATGCTCTGTTTCCTAGTCTTTAGTTATACTGGGCCACCGCGACGGATAGAACACTTGACGTCGCCACCTGTTTACCTCATGAAGATGATGGTGTCAGGTTCAGTGCCTTACCCAAGGCCTCAACAAGTCAACCTTCCAGTTTTTCTCCTCACTATCGCTTTCGTGTAGAGGGCTAAGCAGCTGTGAATTTTGAAGTCTTTGAAATGAATCGACCAGGGAATTGAACTAACGTCTACCGACTGGGAAGAGGAAGCTGTAATCACTGCACCATCTCGATGCAACGCATAATTTCATAAGAAAAACATTAGTGTGAACTGTGAAAAAGCAGACATTAATGCACTCACCGGCAACGAGATTGGATTATATTGAGCGTTAAAAAGTACAAAATCGGAGCGCTGTTGCTATGAACAAGCCAATAAATATCATCCACACAAATCTAAAAAGATTAGCACATTAACAAAGCACTGGACTGATACACAAAAAAATAGCAAACAAATGATGTCGAACATTTTTCATAGAACAAACAGTTACAACGTTCAACACAAACATCTGTCGATTTGCACAACTTCGAGATACAAAAAGCTATTTTTTCGACACAAAAACAAGGTGTACAGAGATAACGATCATACCTTACAGCCAACTGGAGTGCGGTAAGACAGTGACATATCTCAATATAAAATGAATAAAATTGGTAAATTTTCATGCTAAAAAACGAGTTCTACAAAACAAACTTAAGTCTTAAAATAAATTTCTTCAAACTCATAGTATTGGTTATGTAATGAAAAAAAATAAAAAATGATAGAACTGCAGCATTCTTGCTAACTATAGCTGAGTAGCAACCCACACCTCATTGTTAACATTCCACATTTCTTTCCAAGTTTTCATATTTAATCTTTTATAGATCTTTACACATGTGCTGCTGTCAACTACAGACAAGTATGTACTACGATGGTAAATTACCAACGATAACCTTGACACCTACAAAACATTTCATTGAAATCTTACTGCCGGTTATATTGACAGGATTTTGAATCAATAACATTTCTATTGTACCAGTGAGCTTCAAACAGTGGCTGTGATAATGTAGTGTACTGTTTAGAGATTCAGCACCAAATAGCATGGAAATAAAAAAATCAAAGCGCCATCAATATACATCCAAGATGTCTTTTTGAGTTAAAACCGGTTTGCTACACATATCGTGGAGCATACATTAGTAGCTAGTGGTAATCATATATACCATTAGCGACATCTTGCCCCAAATAATGCAAGAAAAAGACCTTGGAAGATGTTGGTGGATTTTATACGGCTCTACTTTTCACTACACTCGATTACCGTAGATATTACATCCTAGTTTGACATGTGACTGTAACGATTACAGTTTCCACAATTTTGATACAAGTTAGGCTACCATCACAACATACTTCGACTGAATTAAAAGCAGCGCTGATGAAAACGTGTAATTACCATATATTGCATTTTAAATAAACTATAATTATTACTACACACACCTTGTTGCTTAACAGTGAGAGTACATCCCGATGAGGCGGCTGTGTGTTAGTTTTCATTTCAACGTGATTGATACCTTCAGTTTTACTGATATCAACTGATTGGTTCACATACGCACCATCAGAGCGAAAACGTTCATAGAAGTCATTTGGTAATGTAAAGTCTTTTACCGTTGCAAGTGATTCTAAACATGAAGTTGGCATAGCGGGAAAATATTTTAGGGGTGTTTTTTTTTTCTTTAAATCAGACTTGCGACACAATATAGGAGATGATGAAGACTCCTGCGTTGATGAAGCATCCTGTCCAAATGTTTTACAGTTGGTAACAGTTTCGATTTCAGACATGGCTTCATCCTCAGGTTCATCATGTAGTGGAGCCGCAAGCACACAACTATTTTCAAACACATGATTTGTAGATTTGGTTTCTTGAGTCTGAACCGAAGCAGCATCAATTGATATTTGTTTTGATTGGTGTTGATTACCAAAAGCCACAGGCACCTCAACAGAAATGTTGCGTTGCTCTTGTAATTTATACACAGCTTTCTGCAACAAAAAGTAACTTATCATACAACACAAAAAAACGTACATCAGTTATTTATGCTGTAGGACAAGGCCACCTAGGACAAGAATATAACAATTTATTCATACTAGAATAGATGAAATTTATAAAAAATTCTTTAGTTAAGAAGAAAAATAAAAAGCTTATTTTTAATGTTTATTCAAATAGATTTTTTTAGATCACCAACGGTAAGAAAGTAAACTTTATTTTTGACCTTAAGCAAAGCAAATACAGCAAATAAAAAATAAAAAAAATACCAAACAAAAATGGTTATGAGGCAAAGGACATCGAAAAACTGATAGAATATCAACATCAAAATGTCCCTTGTCAGATTATCAGCAAATAAAACAATGCAAAACAACGTAACTTACATCGAAAATTTTGCACAAAGCAGAATCAAATAGAATTTAAGTTGCAGTGAAGATGTTAATTATTCCTCACATGTACTAATTAATTTATTCATATGAATTTACTAAATAGCTTATACATTTATCTCTCCTTTTAAAGGAAACCCAGTGCATGTTTTCAATTTTCAAATTTATGCTTTGCCAAAGTTTTATACCTCTATATGATGGTTGATATGTGCGAATGTTTTGGTAACTTTTGGTTGAAAACAAACTGTATATTACTGGCTAACATAAAAAAGCCTTGCACTTATCCTAAAAAGTGATAAATAACAGCAGCATTAAATTGATGTTGAAAATATTTTTCTAACCCAAACCAAAAAATACTTACAATAACTGCTGCTTTATCCCTTTCATATTGGCTCCGCAAGTCTTGCAGCTTTTCATGTAACTTAAAAACAAATCAAATCTCAATTTTTTCACTCAAAACATAAAAAAATGATTGGAAAAAGATTCCATGACAACTTCTAGTTTTATGTAATCTTCAGGCAATGTTGCTGATGCAAAAGCAAGCAAAGACTGAATCTATTTTTTTGTAAGCATATTTAGGACCATATCAACAACTTTCTTTGAAACTCTGAATCAATTGAAAGATAACGTCACTTAAAAGAAATCAGGTACCTGGAACACAAAAGTAAAAAAAAGTTAAATAGAAAAAGGTCAGGAGAGACCAAATACACTTTGCAGTTGTTAATTCTGGTATCCCATAATGATAACAACAGGACACTCATCAAACACAAAAACAATGGGGTTTAAAAGACTGAAATGATCTCTAGCGTCAATCTTTGAATCAGAAGCCACTCATACATGCTCTTGCAGTCAGCAAAAGCTTTCTCTTGATTTTAGAAACACAAGCTTAATGGCAATGACTGTTGCTTAACCATGATTCGTACAATCAGCAGCACAATTCTGCAGTCTTTGGTGACCAGGCTCCAAGCTTAATTCTTTGGGCCCCTCAGCCTTCAAATGAATTTACAGCTTTCTACAAATGCTTTGGATATATTTCATAAAAATGAGTTGCTTAAAATGGCATTCCAAAAAATACTTAGCCACTAGCTGTTCTATTTATAATCACAATGCAAGAAAGTATGGTTACACAGTTGAAGAAGAGTCCAACAACATTTAAATAAAACATACAGATACTCTTACTCACTTTTTCTTTTAAATCATTGTCTAATGTTGAATGCTCACAGTCACCAGCCGCATCCATGACAAATTACATTTTATACAAAATATACAAAGTTTACCAGATGTGCAGCTACTTTTACAGAGAAACAATATTTATGCAATCTACACAAACAGTAAGACAATTTGTAACTTATGATACAATCTTGTACACTGTCTTTTCTCTATAACAGGTGATAGGGTCATTAGAGAGCATTCAAGTATTCTAAATACCTTGCACAATTTAGAGCTGCATCTCTATTCAACACAAAGTCAAGAAAGAATTACTTTACAGTTAAAAACAAAATTACTACATATTTAATAAGATTATGAAGACAATCAGTTAACTACACACTATCAGCAGATACAGTATCCCTCTGCAATTCATGGGGGTTACGTTCCTTCACCTCCCACAAATCCTGATAAACCACAAATTGATGCAGTTTTAAAACGCCTATGTATGATATCAAATATGCTAAAATATGCTTTCCAAACACATTTTTAAAACAGTCTTACTCATTAACACAGTAATAAAATAGTCATATGTAGCAATGATAAATCAAAAACAGTAATAATGTAATATAATATGTAAATAGCAAAAACTTGAATTTAATTTAAAAACTTTTTTATGCAAAAAAATGACCTAAAAATTAAAAAAATTGCCAAAATTATAAAAAAAAACTTTGAGCAAAATCCACAAGCATGCAGGGCCGTGAATGGGTGAGGGTATACTGTATTTTAATTCAAAACAGCTTAAACCTTGCCTCCAATACCATAAACACATGACAAAACACAAAGCTATTACAATACAAAAAGGTCAAAAGCACAAAGTATGAAACTGATAAAGCATGTCTGGGTAATGACATTACTAAATCACCAGTATGACAAACACACTCAAGTTTTTTAATTTTTTTCATAACAAATGGCAATCGTTCTGAAAATTAGTTAAACCAGGATATATATGTTCTAAACACTAACTGACATTCTAATTCAGGTGTAAATGCAAGACCAGAACACTAGTCCTGCACTATTAATAACTTAATCAATGACCACCCAAAAAGTATCACATGAGCTGATAATTTTAAAATTGCCAGATTTGTAAAAACTTAAAAAAATTGTATGCTAAATCAGTAGCACATTGAATAATTTACCTAATTGTAAGGGGCTCACTATTAGCATTTTTCTATATAAATCACTTATACTACTCTGATGCAACTACATGGTTTCTTGTTTTAAATATCAAATAATGCTTCAAGAGCTAAAAATTGTGCTCAAAGTTACAGTTGTTACCAGTTGCACCAAAAAAGAGCAAATCTGGCAACCTTACTTTATTTTTCTTCTTTTCAAAGATTACAGTTTTTGTAAATGGGAACACATACATACCTGTCAACATCAAAAACTGCCGGATTGGGAAATATTTTGTGTGAGTATAATCATTGGTCCTCCAGACCCCTGTGTGAACTTCCCTTTTCCTTAAACAATTTTTTGGGCTATTGCCTTGGCTGCTGGACCAAGTAGGCCAAGGATAATCAACAACTAACGATACCAGTTGAAATGATCTGATAATGGCTGATTTTACTGATGTGTCGACGGGTATCTCTTTTGTATAGAGTTAATTTTAACACAGGAATAAAGGATATTCAGGTAATACTTCTTTTAGAGCCGATTTTTTGGTCAATTGGCACACAGTACTAAGTTTTGACTAGCTAACTGAAAGGCTAAATCTCAACCAAATCGCTTTTGATTAAACCTCTTTGTTTCCAAGTAACTAAATAGCAGTAATTTATTCCACTTTTTATCTAATTTCTTGTTAGTTTTTAATATAACCCCCAAAGTTGGTATTCGCCCTATAACTTTCCAGCATAAATTACAGCTTTTAATTTGCCACTTTTTTCGCGCCAAATGTGTGACGTCATGTGAAACTGCTTGTTTGGTGAAAAACAAAATTAATATTTTTGACAACAAGGTGTAGAAAGCAATAACGTATACAAAAAATAGGGCTAACGAGAAAGACATAAAATAGCGTTAAAACTCTATCTTTTTTCCTCAAAATGAAAAAATTTGAACAAAATTGGGATATCGAGAGAAACTCTACAAATCGGGAAACTCCCGTTGAAATCGGCAGATTTGATATAACAGATCACGCACGTTAAACTTTCCGCCTTCAGACCACGTTCCAATCACAAAACAACTAATTGCTTTGACTCTTGATGCCAAGAAGGAATGCAGTGTTGTTTTCAATGATTTCACATGAAGTTACATCAAGCATGTGCAACTTTTTCAGTGGCAGGCCGTATCTGAAAATGTAAATGTTAATGCGGGCTGAATTATTGTATTTAGAAGTACACTGTAAATTCAAAATCAAGCTGTGATGAAAAGTAGAACATTTTGTCAAAAAACAAAGGTAATGCAATCGACAAGCACATTTGTGCGACAAGTTTATTGAAAAACTGCGAACGAGAAAATGGAATGCAGAACATCGTAAATTCAGTCTAGCACATTTATTTTTGATTTTGTTCTCTTTCAAACGATTGTCTGCTGATGCTGTTTGATGTTATACAGGGTGGGCCATAAGTTTCCATTCATATTGTATTTTTTTTGTTTTCAGATATATAGTGTATTTGTTTTTGTTATAATACATAGGCCTACATAGTGTATTTTTTTTGTTTTCCACATACCCTAGAAGATGCGTTTGACGAAAGAGCAACGAATTGAAATTATACTGATGGCTGGGTCGGGAAGCAGTCGCATGGTTGCACTGAACTTCAACAGAAAACATGGAACGAACATCACACATGACACTGTGGCTAAACTTATTAGCAAGTTTAAGAAAACTGGAAATGTTGCAGATCAACCAAGAAGTGGTCCAAGACGTACGGCCACCGATGAAAACACAACAGCTACGATACTTACAGCGCTTGTACAGAGTCCCAGAAAAAGCACGCGACGGTTGTCTGCAGAAAGTGGTGTCAGCAGATCGAGTATCAGGCGCATTTTAAAAGCAAATAAATGGCATCCATACAAATTGCATATGGCACACCATTTGAATGAAGATGACCCGGATAGACGCATGGAGTTCTGTGAATGGGCATTAAGTAATGTGAACGAGGATCCAAACTTTTCTACTAAGATTTTGTTTACTGATGAAGCAAATTTTTACGTCAATGGAGAGGTTAATCGGCAAAATCTACGTTATTGGAGTAATGAGAATCCTAAATGGCTGAGTCCGACGAAGATGCAAGGTGCCGGCAAATTGATGGTGTGGGCCGGGATATGGGGAAACAGAATTATTGGACCACTTTTTGTCAGTGAAAATCTTAATGCAGGAAAGTATCTTAATATGTTGCAAGAAGAATTTCTCCCTTCCCTGCTAAACGAGGAAGGTGACTACCCAGTTTACTTCCAGCAAGATGGAGCTCCACCTCATTATGGTATTCAAGTGGGTCGGTTTTTGGATCAGCAGTTTCCGGATGCTTGGATTGGTCGGCGTGGTCCTGTAGAGTGGCCTCCAAGATCTCCAGATCTCTCCCCTCTTGATTTCTATCTTTGGGGGCATTTGAAGTTTATGGTGTATCAGGTAAAGATATAAGACATAAATCACCTAAAAGAGCAAATCACCGACGCCATTAAAAGCATACCTTTAAATGTGCTGATGCGTGTTCATCAACAGTGGGAAACACGGGTTAATATGTGCTTTGAAAACAATGGGAATCATATAGAGCACATTATATAAATAAAAATGGTTTTTCACCATAAAATGTTTATTTTGCCTATGTATGGAAACTTATGGCCCACCCTGTAGATCTTTGCAAACCTTGGAAACATCAGCTTTCTTGGAACTACACACAATTTGAAGTTGACTTTCACAAGTTAGTCTGATAATCAGCATTCATGCTTTCCTTTGAAATACAGGGTGTCCCAAAAAAATGACACCATTTGAGATGCAAATATCTCCAAAAGTTATAACACGAAATCAATGAGATTTGACAGGCATATGAGTTGATATAATTTATTTTAAAAGATATTGTCATTTACGCGTTGTCGGCAGCACAACACACGTGCTTATTGATTTTCAGAAATTCACAGATTTTCAATGTGTGCTCCTCCTGCAACACGGCAAACGTCTAGGCGATAACCGAGTTCATCCCAAACTCACTGCACCATGTCTTCTGTAACAGTCTCTAACACTGAAGAAATTCTCTGCTTCAATTCCACTACGTTTGCGGGCAGAGGAGGGACGTAAACCAAACCTTTTGCATAGCCCCAAAGAAAAAAATCGCAAGGGGTCAAGTTAGGTAATCGCGGGGGCCATTTTAGCAAGACACTATCATCATTTCCAGCACGTCCAATCCATCTTCCTTGCAGATTCTCATTCAAGTAAGCTCGTACTGAAAGTTTCCAGTGGGGTGGGGCACCGTCTTGCTGGAAAATGAAGTCCTCAGCTTCATTTGCAGTGAGTCGATTCATAAGCCAGGCCTGCAGCATAAGCAGATAATTGTCACCAGTCACGTTCTCATCAAAAAAGTAGGGGCCATGAACTTGTTTCTTGAAAATTGCAGAAAAAACATTCACTTTTGGAGAATCCCTAACTTGCTCCAGTGACTCGTGGGGGTTCTCAAGTCCCCAAATTCGAACATCCTGCTTGTTCACTTTTCCACTAGTGTGAAAAGTGGCCTCATCACTGAAAACCAGTTTTTCATCAAACTTGTCTTCTTCCAGTTCTTGTTGCATATCGATACAAAATTGAATCCTTTTTCGTTTGTCATCTGCTTTTAACGCTTGAACGAATTGCAGCTTGTATGGTCTCATTTGCAAACGTTTTCTCACAATACGCCAAACACTTGATTTTGGAATTTGAGTTTCAAAACTCGTTCTTTTTATGGATTTCCTTGGACTGTTTACAAGTTTTTTGCGAATTTGCTCTACGTTTCCTTCTGATATTGGCGTTCATCCAGATCCTTTTACTCTGCACAAGCAACCTTCTTCTTTGAACTTTTTGTACCATGTCCAAATTTGCTTTTTGTCTGGTAGTTTTTCAGATCTTGTTTTTCAAATCGTTGTGCAAATGCCCGCTGCAATGTCTTGAACGACTGTGTTTTAGCATATTCTAGATTCTAGAACACAAAATGCCTTTTGTACACTACTTAATGGCATTTCTAGGTTTAAAATAAGAAATACCTAAAAACCAAAACATGAAAACATATAATATCTGCGTGCATGTAGCTAGAATTTGACACTGTTTGAGTAAGAATGGACATAATTATTACATTTTGAAATGGTGTCATTTTTTTGGGGGACATCCTGTATTTCATATCTGCAAAAATTTCTCACATTAGGTAATTTTAAAAAAGTGAAATTGAAAATTTTCCTAAAAAATGATCACCAACATCATATGGTATCATACAGCAATCCATCACATCACGTCAATAACTCGAGACCGGTTTCGACCTTGTTGGGTCTCATCAGACGGGCATTGTCAGTTTATCTGCACAAGTGTAGGTGTAAGACGTTTTCACTCGTCCATGTAAAAATAGGGTTTCCCTCCATCACCAAATTGCGAATATGGCGCCACTGAGCAAACTACAGATCGCGCCATATCGTTATGTCTTAGGCTATATATCATGTACCAAGAGGAATACGAAGTCTGCAGGTTTTGTATGACGCAACTCGATGTTGGCTTTACCAGGGATGTGGAAGCGGAAGCAGTGCAAGCGGTCCTTTTTTTGTGGAAGCGGAAGTGCAAAAATTCTACCGCTTCCGCATAGGTTACTTGACTTGAGAGTAACTTGGCGAATAAGTTTTGTCCATTTCCCGATGTGGATTAAACGGTGAAGTTGCACTTTAAGTCTGAATGAGCGTGCGATATCAGTAGCGCGAGAGAACAAGAAAAAGTATAACTGCATCACATTTGATATCGATTACGGGTAAGAAAAATGTAGTTTGGACAATGAAACGTAGGTAATAAAATGATGAGTTGATCTAACTTAATTAATCTTGGTTGGGGGGTTGAAAATGTTGAAAAAGAAATTACTCACGACGGAAACAACTTGATCATTCTACATCACTGCTCTACAGCAGGGGTTCCGCAAAACATGTAGTTGTGCTCCGTGAGGGGACCGCGAAGATTCTTCGTTTATTATTAGTATTTATTTCTTATTTCAGTATATTGATTTCTTATATGTACTGGTGTTCCGTGTATATAAAAAGTTGGTAATGGAATCTTGTGATGGCAAGTTGTAGATCGTGACCTAATTCTGTTTACAACTTTAAGAACGTCTGAATATGCAAACTAACTTTGTTACGTAATAGTGCGTCTGTAATTTCAATTTTGCTGTTGTTGTTACCCGACCCCTTTCGAGGGATGGGAACATGGCGGAAGACCATAAAGGGCCCAGAAGCCGGGCAACTCTCCAGGGCCTAGACCAGAGGTCGTAGAGACAGAAAATCGCCAAAAAGCAAACAACGTGAAAAGTCCGTAGCTGGACTGTGCAGAATGAGATGAGAGATATCGTGAGATGAGTGTCCGCAAGCGCTACGAGAAGAATTTTTGATTCTGCCAATCCTAGAGAAATAAGAGGCTGTGTCCGTTGCAGTGAAGACGAGAGAGAACACAGCAAGCGTGACGAGGGAGCATAAGTTCCTCGGTGGAAATCGCGGGAGCCTGTGTGTCAAAGAACTTTGATGTGACAGTAGGCCTACGCCACCAGTCCGAGAAAAGTAGATGCAAGAGATAAGCGGAGAGAGACTACAAGGAATTGGTGAGGGCACGAGTAGCGCTCCCCGTCTGGCCAGCTCATCAGCCGCGTCGTTACCTGGGAAAAGCAAGTGTCCGGGGACCCATTGTACCCTGATAGTACAAGAGGAGAGAGAAGACAGTTCCTGCCAGATCTGTCAGAGAGTTTGAGATAAAAGGAAAGATGAAGGAGAGGACAGAGCGAGAGTCAGAGAAGAGAAGAGAAGTGGCAGACTTGTGTGTCTACCGAGACCAGCAAAGAGCTTGCAGGATGGTGCAGGCTTCAGCGGAAAAACTTGAAAATACTGGGTCTGCTGAAAAGAAGAGAGTGGCTTCGTTACCACAGAGAGAGCAGTTGGTATGTACACCAGAGCCACCCTTGCCAAACGGGGAAAGGAACAAAGCCGTCTGTCCAGAGCACCAGATTGTAAGGAGGACATTCAGTGTCAGAGAAGCAGCCTAGAGAACAGGAGCAGAGGAAAGAGATGATTATTCCTCTGCTGAAGGACAGCAGGAGTCAAAGTAAAAGGCAAAGTCATCCCAACGAACTTTCTGAAAATTGAAGGAAGGGAGACGTTCGTTGGATAAAAGACCGGAGAAAAAGGGACGATTAGTAGAATTGGTAAGTGATCAGAACCCAGGTCCTGAAGCACCTCCAAGGGACAAGATAGAGCAAAAGAGGAGGGAGCAAAGGAGATGTCAGGGAAGGATCGAATGCCAGAGGAGCGATGGAGAAGAGTAGTTATGTCAGGGTTATTGAGGGGAAGGAGGTTAAAGCAGATGACCCAATCCAATACTTTCTCTTTGCGGGGGTCGTAAGTACCTCTTGAGTCCCAGAAAAAGTGATGGCCATTGAAGTCTTTCAGAATAAAAAAAAGTTCTGGAGAAGGGAACGATGGAGGGAGAAAAGAAATTAGTTCTGCCATCCGTCAAAGAGCAAATAAGGGGAGCGCAAACACTAAGAAATGATGGCAAGGTGGAGTTGTTGAGAGAGATGTTGACCCTTACATATTCGGAGTAGGGGTCAAGCGAAGAAAGAAAGTAGAAAGTTCTGAGGGACTCAGGGAGAAGAGGAAGCAGGAGGGGTAAAAAAACAACCGGGAGCATGAGGCGGTGGTGAGGGTAAAGAGAGAGAAGATGCAAAGCGAGCGGAAAAAGGATAAGAGGTTTGAAGGCGAGGGTGGGAACGCTTCATTAGCAAAAGGGGACAGATTGAGCAGTGGAGGTATACAAGCTAAAGTAGTCCGAGGAGGAAGTCACAGTGCTGGTAGGTGTGGGATCTCCAGAAGAAGCAGGGATGCAGCAAGGAAGGAAGCTCCAAGAGTGAGAGCTTCCAAGGGCTCTGAATTGAGAAAAGGAAAGTAGTGAGAACTTTAAATAAACCCATTTGGAGCAGGTGTAGCATTGCACTGACCTACCCCCCAATAAGTCATATTTCTAACGCAAACTGAACAGGGAAAGATGAGGCAAGGGTTAGGATGAACGTTGCCGCTCATCAGAAGAAAAATGAGGAGACGGGCAAAAGAAGAGTGAAGACAGTCGACCGATTTTAAAGAAGCTGTGTGCTGCCTTTCTGCGGACGTTCATGGGACAGCACGGCAAAAAATGGTTTGTGTAAGAGGAGTGCCCGGGGTAACTGGAACCTTCGGGAAGACCAACAGCCATTTCGACCCAACCCAAAAGGGGTTGGGGACCACACCACCACGTTGAGACGGCTGTTGATTGGTGCAGTTCAATTTTGCTTGCTTTGCATACGACAGAAATTTTGCACTTCACTATTCAGAAAGATTAGAGTCAATACGTGTTGTGAGGACGGACAGAAGGTCCGTAATGATGATTAGAGTTAAAGTTAACGCAAGGTCAGAGCTAGTTGAGGATAGAGAGGGAAAATCCGCGCTATATTGTTGTAATTTGTTGTTGTGACGACAGGATATTGTCGAGAGCTGTAATAAGAGATCATACGATTTAGATCTGAGAAGCATTAGGTTAACTGTTGTAAAAATGGTTGTAAGTAGTGAAGGAACTTGTAATAACTGTTTGGTTCTTGAAATGCTTAATTAATTATTTTTGAAGTGTAGTAATGAAATAATTGATTTTCTTACAAGCAATTCTTGATTTCTAAATTTTTGTTAGTGGGGATTCCGTGACAAACGCGAAAGTACATTAGGGGTTCCGCGATGACAAAAAGGTTGAACACTGTTCTGCATTCAACATGGGTTCTAGTATCTAAGAAAAAGAAACACAGAGTAGTTCGAAACAATAAGCTTAAGCGAAGTAGGTAAAGTCTGCACCAATCAACAGCCGCCTCAACGTGGTGGTGCGGTCCCCGGCTTCGTTTGGGTTGGGTTGAAATGGCTGTTGGCCTTCCCGAGGGTCCCAGTTACCCCAGGCACTCCCCTTTATTTGTTCGCTATGCTACCTCCTGAACGACCGCAGAAGAGCAGCACACAGCATCTTTAAAATCAGTCGCCTGTTTTCTCTTTTTCTTTTCTCCTGCCAATCTCTTGCCGTTCTTCGTCTCCTTATTCTCTTCCTTCTCTTGATGAGCGGTAACGTTCATCCCAACCCTGGCCCCATCTTTCCCTGCTCTGTGTGCGCTGGAAATGTGACCTGGCAGGGCAAGTCAGTGCAGTGCTGCGCTTGCTCCAAATGGGTCCACCTCAGGTGCCCACAACTTTCCTTGTCCCAATTCAGAGCTCTTGGCAGCTCTCACTCTTAGAGCTGCCCCCCCTGCCGAATCACTGTGACTCCCTCCTCCGACATGTATACCTCCACTGTGCAATCTAGCCTCGTCTCTGCTAACGCTGCTCTCTCGCCCCACCCTCGTCTCCAAACCTCTTATCCCCCATCTGCCCATTATACAGTACATCTTCTCCCTTTGCCCCTTCACCACAGTCTCTTGCTCCTGGCTTTTCTTCTGTGCCTCCTGCCTCCACTCCCCCCCTGACTCTCTCAGGGTTCTCCAATGGAATGCTCGAGGTCTTCGAGCCAGGAGCACTGAACTACTTCACTTTCTTTCGTCCCATCCTGTCGACCTTATCTGCATTCAGGAATCCAATCTTAACTCCTCTTCCTCTTTCCGGATTCTCTGCTCTGCGCTCTGATCGCACCCACTCCCGGTCTGGCATTCTCTCCTCCGATACCACGCACGCTAGCGGCGGCGTTGTCACTTTCGTCAGGCAGGGCCTATCCTTTTCTGAACTTTCTATCTCCTCTCTTTCTTCGCTCGATCCTTACTCTGATTATGTAGGGATCAACATCTCTCTAAACAACTCCTCCTCGGTATCACTTCTTAATGTGTATGCCCCCCCTATTCGCTCCTCCCCAACGGATGGCAGAACCGACTCCTTCTCTCCCTCAATCCTTTCCTCCTCCAGAAATCTCTTCATTCTTGGGGACTTCAATTGCCATCACCCCCTCTGGGACTCGAGAGGTACTTCCGACCCCCGCAGGGAAGAAGTATTCAACTGGGTCATCTCCTCTGACCTCCTCCCCCTCAATGACCCTGACACATCCACCCTTCTCCATCGCTCCTCTGGCAGTCGCTATTCCCCTGACATCTCCTTTGCTCCCTCCTCTTTTGCTCTTTCCTGCTCCTGGGAGGTGCTATAGGACCTTGGTTCTGACCATCTACCAATTCTTCTATCTATCCCTCTCTCTCCGGTCTTTCGCCCCAATGAGCGTCCCCCTTCCTTCAATTTTCAGAAAGCTCGCTGGGATGGCTTTGCCTCTTATTTTGAGTCTCACTGTCCTTCAGCAGAGGAATACTCGTCTCTTTCTCTTTCCTCTGCTGCTGCACTCTTTACCTCTGTGACTTTAAATGCGGCCAAATCTTCCATTCCTTTCGACCACATCAAACGCCCTCCTAAAGCCTGGTGGTCTGCTGAGATGGAAGAAGCGGTTAGTGAAAGACGCAAGGCTTTCGCTGCCGCTCACAGAAGAGATGAAGATTGCCAGGCTTACATCACCGCTTCTCGACACGCCTCGTCTGTCATCGCCAAGGCCAAGACTGAGGCATGGCAGACGACTTGCTCTTCTCTTTCACTTAAGTCTAACCCTAAATCTGTGAACTCTCTTCTTCGCTCTATCGCTGGCTCTCCTTCCTCCTCCCCTAACTTTCCCAACTGTTCTTCTCCCAGGGAATCGGCTTTGGTCTATGCCGCCTACCTGAGATCCCACTTTTCCGTTTCTCAGCCAAAGGCCCTGCCTAGCAGAGCCAGAGGCTACCTCTCTGAGCTCCGCCGAGCCACGTGCTCGGAGGAGTCTCACTCGTCCTTTGGCTCTCTCCTTTCTCACTTGCTGAATTTCTTGCGGCTACCTCCAACCTCTCCTCGTCCTCCGCCACTGGTCCAGACAAAGTTGCCTATCCCATGCCAAAGCACCTTCCTCGCTCTGACATGGATTTTCTTCTTTACATTTTCAATCTTTCCTGGCCTTCACATTCCTTTCCTTCCATCTGGAAGACATCTTCCATTATTCCCATCCACAAGATGGGAAAACCTCTCGACTCTCCTGCTTCCTTCAGGCCTATCTACCTCACCTCCTGCGTATCAAAGCTTTTTAAAAGCATCATTCTATCTCGTCTGTTGGAACCTTATAATTGCCGTTCGTGTTACGTTCGGACCGCCTGAGTCAGCACCCGTAGTCTTTCATGCGTGTTTTATTGTTTTCGCTGCAACGTTTAGTTTCTTTCTTCTCGAACATGATCAGAAAGGTAAAGGACGTGTTGTGAGTCAATAGGCTTATCTTTTGTGATCGAGATAAAACATGGCGCTGCGAGTTATTTTTTTCACCGAAAAGAACCTATAGTATGCCGTTCACGTTTAGACGCAGTGATATTCCAAAATTGGATTTAGATGTGGACCGTGGCAGTAACTTCAAAGCCTGGCTTGAAGAATGGTCGGCTTATATTGCAGTGTCAGGACTAAGCGAAGAAAATGGCGATAGGAAATATCACGTGTTGCGCTTGGCATTCTCTCGCGAAACGGCCAGTGTTGTTGATAACCTAGGCCTACCTGAGGAAGATAAGAAGAAAATTGATGAGATTATACAAGCACTAAAAGTGCATGTAGAAGGCGCTGTCAATGAAACAGTGGAAAGGCGAAATTTCCGAAAGCGACGTCAACATACCCAAGAATCGTTCGACGACTTTCTTGTTGCGTTGCGGGATTTAATTAAAACCTGCAATTACTGTGCAGCAGATGACTGCGTAAACAGAGCACTTCGAGACCAGATTATTGAAGGTTTACAAGATGGCGACACTATTGAAGAGCTCTTACGTCAGAAAGACCTGACGTTAGATAAAACTATCCAAATGTGCAGAGCACGGGAATCTGCAAAGCATCAGCGCGATCAGATTAAAGGAAGTAACCTCACTATCAGCGCAACATCCACATACAAGGCGAAACAGCATGAGCGTCATGGTCGTCCAAACCGGAGACAGACCCGCGAGAGTAAGCTTGATACTCGCACGTGCACCAGGTGTGGCAAACCGCCTCACAAAAATCCCTCGCAATGTCCTGCTATTAATAAGTTTTGTAATAAATGCAACAAGCTTGGACATTTTGCATCGCAATGTCGCACAAAATCGACCAGAATTAATGAGCTGCAACAACCCCAGGATGATGAATCTGACGAGGGACAATTGTTTTCGATCCTACGTATGAAAGGTTTGGGAAATGCGCCCACCGTTGAAGTATCTGTGAGAGGGTCAAATGGTGATGCGACATTGAATGTTCTGCCAGATTCTGGAGCAGATATTACAGCTGCCGGAGTGCACATTTTAGCGCAGTTGGGTGAGCACGTTGGAAATATATTGCCCTCCACGCACAAGACTGCCTATTCAGTAGATGGATCCACCCTTCAATCGCTTGGTCAAATGACTATACAGATCACTTTGGGAAAGATCACTGTTACGGACACGCTTCAAGTGTTTCCATCCATTCCTGGCGGCATGTTAATCTCGTGGAAAACCGCTAAAAAATTGAACATTTTACCAAAAGACTATCCAGCACAAATTCGTGTTACAACTACAGTAGAAGAGTTGACAGCTGAGGACTTTATCAGCGAATTTCCGTCGGTATTCAATGGACAAGTGCGAGTGATGACTGGAGAAACGTTCCGCATCCACCTGAAAGACAATGCCAAACCATTTTGCGTGAGCGCACCACGTATGATACCTTACGCATACCGCGGCAAGGTACAGAAGGAGCTGCACTCTCTTCAAGCGCAAGGAATCATTAAACCTGTAACTGAGCCCACGGAATGGTGTGCACCCATAGTCGTGACCCCCAAAAAGAACTCTGAGGACATTCGCATTTGTGTAGACTTTTCTAAGCTCAATAAGTATGTACAACGTGAGTTATATTCTGTATGTACGCCTAATGACGCTATTGCTGACATAAGCAACAAACATTCGAAATATTTTACTGTTTTTGATGCCCTTAAAGGCTATCATCAATGCCCACTTGATGCTACAAGCCAGCTTTTGACTACGTTCATGACCCCTTTTGGTCGTTTTAAATTTTTACGGGCACCTTTCGGCATTTGCTCGATATCGGAGCATTACAATAGACGCATGGATGAGGCTTTTCAAGGGTTGACAAATTATCGTAGAATTGTTGACGATGTCATCATTTTTGATGAAGATAAACGTACCCACGCCACCCATGTGAGGCAATTTTTGCAAAGGTGCGCCGATAAAGGAATTTCTTTACATAAAGAAAAATTTAAGTTTTGTGAAACTGCAGTAACTTTTGCTGGATACCAAATCTCGCAGGAGGGATACAAAATTGCTGATGAGCTTCTCACTGCTCTTCGTGATTTTCCCCTGCCTACTAATCTTACCGACTTGAGATCTTTTTTTGGTCTGGTGAATCAGCTCGCTTGCAACACCGAAAGAATTGCACACAGCTTGCAACCCCTTCGACCTCTTTTGAGTCCAAAAAACGATTTTGTTTGGGGACCGGCACACACCATAGCTTTTGAATCAGCCAAGCAATTGCTTGTAGATTTGCCAACCTTGAAATTTTTTGACCCAATCAAATTGACCCGCCTGCTAACTGATGCGAGTAACAAAGGCCTTGGGTTTATTTTGCAGCAGCAATCGGGGGACAAATGGCATGTCGTGCAAGCCGGTTCTCGTTTTTTAAGCGACACCGAATCCCGGTACGCCACTATTGAAAAGGAAATGCTCGGAGTCACGTGGGCAGTCATTAAGTGTCATAAGTTTTTGGCAGGACTACGACATTTTGATATAATTACGGACCACAATCCGTTACTATCTATTTTGAACAACCGCCGACTCGATGAGATTGAAAATCCTCGATTACAGCGCTTGCGTACTAAATTAATGGCATATCATTTTACTGCTCATTGGCAAAAAGGATCCTTACACAGTGCCCCTGATGCCTTATCTCGGAATCCCGTTAATGATCCTGTACCGCCAGATCAATTAGCTGAAGAGCCAGTACGCTCCCCGTACCAAATCGCTGCCATACAACAGCGAAGTGCATTAAGTGTTAATTTACAAGATGTACGTAATGCTGCTTTACATGATACTATCTATAACAAAGTTAAGTCACTTGTGCTTAATGGTTTCCCTGGCAGCAAAGCAGAGTTGCCAGACGATTTAAAACCGTTTTGGAATGTACGCCACGATTTAGCTTTTGATGATGAACTTATTGTGTACGGTTGTCGTTTGTTTATTCCGTGTGCACTACGTAACCAAGTGTTATTCAACTTGCATGAGTCACACCAAGGTGTCACTCGCACTAAAGAGCGAGCCCGCCTTGCAGTGTATTGGCCGGGAATTGACCGAGATATAGAGACCATCATAATGGCCTGCAAAGAGTGCCAGGACGAGCAACCCTCCTTGGCTAAAGAGCCGATGATTCCGCATGCCCTTCCTGATCGCCCCTTTCAGCACTTGGCTTTAGATTTTGCCCAGTTTAATGGCCGAGACTATCTCATAATGATAGATTGCTATACAGACTGGCCCTCAATACAGGTGATGCGGCAAAATACCACGACCCGTTCTCTAATAATTGCCTTGCGAGAGTACTTCTCACGCACAGCTGTTCCTGATGTTATTTGGTCCGATGGGGGGCCACAGTTTACGTCTCACGAATTCGCCACATTTTTACTGGAATGGGGGGTGAAGCATAACATGTCATCTCCTGGATATCCTCAATCAAATGGCAAAGCGGAAGCTGCGGTCAAATCCATGAAAAAACTAATCAGAAGATCTACAAAACATTCGATACTTGATGAGAACAAACTTGCACGTGCCCTCCTTCAATATCGCAATACTCCATCCAGAAAGGACAAGTTGTCACCAGCCCAAAAACTATATGGCCACCCCGTTCAGGACACGATTCCTGTCCACCGTCGTGCCTTCGCCCCAGAATGGCAAAGTAAAATGAGGGAGATGGATTTTAAAGATAAATATCTGGAGCAAACAGCAACCTATTATAATCGTGGAGCCGCCCCACTCTCAGACATTCAGATTGGAAACCACGTGGCTATCCAAAATAGAGAAACAGGCAATTTTGACATATATGGCACTGTTGTAAATATTGATGCAAAGTTTAGGAGATACACTATTAAAACCCAAAGTGGTCGAATGTTTGTGAGAAATCGCAGATTTATCCGTAAACGTGTACCTGCTTCTCTGGTCATAAATGACAGTGAAAATGTGGGCGATTTGATTACTTCCAGATATGCGACGGGAGTGATGAGACCAAAACGTAACGTTAACCGACCACAAAGATTAATCGAAGATACGAATTGGCCGTGAGATTGTATTTTGCGCGCTACTTGTCTTGTATGTAACGTTTGCTTTAATGTATGGTTGATGAGACGGATCCGAACTTGGTGGGGAGGTGTTGGAACCTTATAATTGCCGTTCGTGTTACGTTCGGACCGCCTGAGTCAGCACCCGTAGTCTTTCATGCGTGTTTTATTGTTTTCGCTGCAACGTTTAGTTTCTTTCTTCTCGAACATGATCAGAAAGGTAAAGGACGTGTTGTGAGTCAATAGGCTTATCTTTTGTGATCGAGATAAAACATCGTCTACTCTTCTTTCTGGAATCTAATTCCATTCTCTCTCCCCGCCAGGCAGGTTTCCGCCCTGGACAGTCTACACTTGATCAAATTCTGTATCTTTTTCAGTCCATTTCGGATGAGTTTAACAAACCCAGGCCGGGCTCTCGGACGATCCTGTCTACTATCAATTTCTCCAAAGCTTTTGACTCTGTCCGGCATCCTGCTCTTTTCCACAAACTTATTTCGGCTGGCCTCCCTCCTTGCTTTGCTCGATGGACTCAATCTTTCCTTTCTGATAGGCACGCTTCAGTGGTTTATCAAAATCACAAAAGTCGTTCCTTTCGAGGTGTTCCGCAAGGATCCATTGTTGGCCCTGTACTTTTCTTTCTATTCATTAATGATCTTCCGGCTTCTCTGCCTTCTTCCATCAGCTGCTCTTTTTATGCTGACGATCTGGCCATTTGGTCCTCCTCCCCTTCGGTCCCTACTGCGGTGGAGGCCACACAAGAAGCTTTGTTTCGATTGGAGCGCTGCTCTGAGTACTGGTGTCTTCCTCTCAATCCGAGCAAATGCGAGGCCTCCTTCTTCTCAGTGGATCCCCACCAAGCTAACCCCCAGCCCAACCTCCTACTCGGCTCCCGCTTCCGTTTCAATTCAACTCCAACATTTCTTGGGGTCACCTTCGACCGCACACTTTCCTTTTCTAATCATGTATCTTCGCTGAAGGCCAGGTTTTTCCCACGTCTCAAGGCTTTACGCTGTATCTCTGCTTTCTCATGGGGCCCCTCTAAGGAGTCCCTCTCTCTTCTGTATAAATCTTTTCTTCGGTCCCTTCTCACTTACGCTTCACCCGGATGGTTTCCTTTCTTAAGCGCTGCCAATCTTACCAAATTGGAACGCCTCCATCGAGCGGCCAGTCGCGCAATCACCGGCTGCCTCTCGTCCTCCCCTATCCCTCTTGTTCTCTCCGAGGCTTCTCTACCTCCCCTACGAGTCACCCTGACTCATTCTTATGAGCGGGCTCTTCGTCTCCCAACCTCCTTTCCTATTTCAGGTTTGGCCAGACTTGGAGTGAAACCAAGACTCTGCAGATCGTCCTGGAGAGCTTTAGCGTCCACTCACTCGCTCATGCTTCCTTCTACCTCTTCTAGGGAGGCTCTTCTTGCATGCCCTTCCTTTCCTCCTTGGAATCTTCCTTCCTTCACGGTGGAGTCTACCCTTTCCACTTCATGCTCTCGCTCTGATCTCTCCTTCTCTCGCCAAGGTGCGTCTCTCGCCCTCCTTGACTCTCTGCCCCCTCATAATCTGGTGCTTTGGACAGACGGCTCTGTTCCTTTTCCTTTTGGTAAGGGCGGCTCCGGCGTTCTTGCCAACTGCTCTCTCTGTGGCACTGAGGCCACTCTTTCCTTTTCGGTAGGCCCAGTATGCTCCAGTTTTTCCGCTGAAGCCTGCGCCATTCTGCACGCTCTTTGCTGGTCTCGGCAGCACCAACAAGTCTGCCATTTATCTTCTCTTCTCCTATTTTCTGACTCTCGTTCTGTCCTCTCCTCCATCTTTCCTCTTATCTCAAACTCTGTGGCAGATCTGGCAGGAACTGTCTTCTCTTTTCTCCTGTTCTATCAGGCTACAATGGGTCCCCGGACAGTCCTTTTTACCGGGGAACGACACGGCTGATAAACTAGCCAGACGAGGGGTGCTACTTGCGGCCTCCGCAATCCCTTGTAGTCTCTCTCCTCTTATCTCTCGTATCCACTCTTGCCTTATCTCGGACTGGAGGCGTACTGTCTCATCTAAAGTCTTTGACACACACGTTCTCTCGATTTCCGCCAAGGAACTTGTGCTCCCTCATCATGCTCGCTGTGTTCTCTCTTCGTCTTCGCTGCAACGGACACAGCCTTCTCTTAGGTTCCTATCTTTCTAGGATTGGCAGAACTGAGAATTCTTCCTGCAGCGCCTGTGGACAACTCTCATCTCATTCTGCACTGTCCAGCTACGGACTCTTTGCGCTGCTCACTCTATGGCGACTCTCAGTCTCTTTACAACCTCTGGTGTAGATCCTGGGGAGTTGCTCGGCTTCTGGGGCTCCATGTTGTTCCACCATGCCCCCATCCCTCGGAAGGGGTCGGGTAAACAACAACAAGTAGGTAAAGATGGAGGTTTTTGTCCACTCAATATTATAAAGTGTAGAAGGCAGACTACAAACCCACAAAAGTTTAAAAAATTGTCAGCGGTCATTTTCTCTTTTTTTCTTATTGAAAGCGGCTGACGAACTAGCCGCTTCCACATCCCTGGGCTTAACACCACCACTGGTAAAAGGTTTGACCCTCGACCCTGGCCTTGATTTGTGCTGGCCCGGATTGAGTTTGGGTGCCTAATCAAACGACAACGACGATCAGACGGGTGTAAAAAACACGATTTAAACCGGTCTAGAGTTATTGACATGATGTAATAGATTGTTGTATGGTACCGATTATGATGATCATTTTTTAGCAGTTTTTTGTTTCATCATAGTCTGATGCTGCAGGCAGATTCCTCGTAGTAGGAGATGGCCTGAAAATTGTTGCCTAGCTAGGCTACTAGCAATTTCTATATCTTGTAATTTCAAAAAGTGAAATAATTTTCAGGGCGTGTTCGACAAGGTTCTATTATTACCTTTGAACACACATTTTAGTCGCGAACACGTACTCTTTTGCTATAGAAGTAGGCTTTCGTAGCGACGGATCAACTGAACTACTTGCTTTATTGTCATTGACTGTTCACATTTGTTCTAAATTCGTTGGACTAGTTTTCGCTCGCCATCCCTAAATACGGCTAACCTTTGAGTTAGAAGCAATGTAATAGAATCTTAAAATTATGAGGAATAGCACACGCGCCACAGGTTGCTCATGTTTGATTATACTTGATACATCGTAGATACAACTTGCCCTGCCAAGCCGACAAGTGGTAGGAGGCAGACCGTCGCCGTGTGCTCACAGATATCTTTAACTGTTATCGATAAGGCTGCTAAAACCATTGGCTAAAAAAAAAACGGGTTGCGTAAGGCTCTAGTCAGTAAACGTAAAAAGATGCCGATAGGCCTGTGTATCGTGAGAACGCTACTACTAGGGATGCTTATTTCAGAATACTTGCATATTCTAGAATAATTCCGAACCTTTTTTTAAGATTCTAGAATCTTTCCAGAATTTCCAATCCCATTTTAAAATTGATAAAATCTACAATTTGTTTCATGAAAAATTATAGAAAAAACAAGCTTATATTGAAAAAGTTGCGATATAACAATTCTGTAAAAAAATGTAATTATTATCCTTTTTATAGATCATCTATTCCAACAGCCACAGGAACCGTTGCTTTGGCGGCAAAACGAGACTTGCCAAATAGAAATATGTATCAATGCGACAATTCTAACACATTCATTAGAAATTCAAATGACAATCAGTTAAAATTAGTATATGTACACGACAAAGATTCGCTAAGTTCCTATTGTTCTATAATTTGGAACCGGTTCTAACGGATTCCTTATTCTGAAGTAGGCATCCCTAGCTGCTACAGCTGAACTTGATTCTCGTTGACGTAGGATGCCCTAAATAAATCTTACAGATTGAAACAGGCCAATTGGTATCTGTCTGAGTTGTACGTTTCTAACGTGATGGATGTCTACTGCTACGGTACCTATTTTCACACGAGGCTCATCAATCGTATCTTAAAATTCTGAATAACATGCAAACATACATATATATTAATGTTTAAGGGTAGTTCAGAGCAATTAACAATGTGTTTTGAAGCATAAAACAATCCTACAGTACTGTTTCATAACTCTTATTTAGAGCAGCAACAGCAAACTTAGTTATGACCAATGGTAGGATTCAAACAGTTTAGCAATCAGTTCTCTCACTAATAACAGCCGGTCAGTAGCAAGGAAATATCAAATTAATGTATATCTCACGGCTTGCATAAACCTATTTATATTAGCTGGTTTGAAAAACTAAAAAAATTTCTCGAAGACGTTCGCACGAGCAAGCTGAAACCAACTACTGGTTACATTTCGAACAAAACTTTTAACTCCTAACACCTTTAGTCATTTTATCACCATCTTTAAATGTTTTAAGTAAACACCTAACCACCACTTTCAGAGACTAATGAGCGGACGATCGACGATCGATCCACGTTGAGCCGCATTTCAAATAATCCGCTTAGCTGTTTCAATGGGCTGCGAAGCATGTCAAAATCGATTTCATATACTTGATCTCAAAAAAAGTTTGCCGTAACTGAAACAGATAAAATGATCAACAAAAAAGGCCTTTATGGGTTTGAGGAAACGTAAGCGGTACGTCAACACTGATTTCAACTATTTCTCACAGCACATCAGCAAAACAAAACTTGTCGCCAGGCATAATAATTCACTTATGCAAATAAATTTATTATAAAAACATTTTTAAAACTAATTGATACGCATTCTTACAAAAAGAAAAGCTATGTTTTCGCAATTAAAACCCAAGTCCAGACGGATGTTCATATTCTTCAATTATAAGATTGACAAGAGAATTTTGTTCCGTGGTTAAAAAAGACCTGAAAAATTATTATCTTCAAGGTGAAAAAAGCAAGACCAAGTCCAGTGGTTCTCAACCGGGATGCGCTAGCCTGCCTATGGGGAAAATTATTTCAGGAGAGATAATTTGTACTAGGGAGGAAAAATTAGGGTCTTGGTGAGGAAAAACTCTCGCGCGCTTTGGTGTTGGTTTGCATCCGAACCCCTTACATGTAAAACACAAAAGGACAATGGAATGCAAATTAGGCAGCTGAGGATCGAAATTAAGCGATCGCCAAAAAAAGTCCCAAAGTAATAAATTTGCAATAGGGAGAAAAAATCCAATCTGAGACCTCTAAGCGAGGACTCAAAAAATAAAACGTTGAGGTGTAATCTACAAAAACTAGGTTAGAAGTCCTTTTTTCCCTGCTTTACCTATCTCCTAGGTATCCACCACTAATCACTCACTCCTAAATCACATTTACTATCTGCTACAGAAGAAACACTATATTTTAAAATTCTGGATACGCTTTTTCATGAATATCAGTAATGCTTTAAATCTGTTAAGAACTCTGGACCCTTTGTTCTAATACAGGAATTACCTTTACACCACGGCAGCTATTATGCTACTGAGCCTGCTGTGATGAATACAAACAAAAGTCGCCAACGTGGTTGAGTGAGATAAGGCACAATAACCACATTATAGTGAGATCAAACCTCAAAATAACTACGCTTCTGTGTCGTTCGCACTTTACAATCGTCCCCGCTTAACTGCAACACTTTTAGTAAAAATGCTCTACGCCACAGTAATGGCAACACCGAAGCAAGCCTGATTAATAATACGTTACTCAACATTACAAATAGCTCTTTATTAAGCATACGCCAAACATCAGAAACATTTTCTATACAGATCTTTTCAACTTACATTTAGGAAAGTATCTATAGCTAACTATTTCTGTGTACTAACCAACAGAGTAATGAAAAAAATGCTTACCACAATTCGGTTTGTAAATACTGAAGAGAGGACATATCTTTACTAGCACAAGCCATCTAAAACAAAAAGCAAAAAAGATTTTACAATGTTTATTAGAGAATACAATTTGTCTCATTTACGAGTGATCTGAACCAATACTAGACATGGTTTGCAAATCCCAATATCTGCATTTTTTACATAGAGGGTAAAGTTGCTACTTCCAGTATTACTACACTACAAAGTTTGTCAATAATAGCTTTAACGGCACCTAATCACATATTGCGTCAAAATCACCAGAGCATATTATTTAGATGTGCAATACGAGAGTTCTAGGCCAAGACTGAGCAAACTTTTTACACGCAGGCTAATTTTACTCAACTACATGACACAGCAGACCAAGACCTTTAATTTTTTTTGGAGATCATTAATATAAAGAACAAAACTTTTCAATTGAAACCTTTTTTGTTAGGTGTCACATCTCGAAGGGAAGGTCTTTCTAAAAAGAAATTCTATTTTTTCGTTTGGGTGATCAATCTGTAGACGCGAACCGCAAGGCACATCTTTCCATGGGCGGCGCAATTTCATCTCGCAGGCTGCAGTTGGCACAGGTTCAGTTTTTCACATAATGAGCTGAATTCATTTGTTGATAATAAAGCAATTCTTATCGTGGCAGCTGCAAATAAACTGTCAAAGCCTACAATATTTAATACTGAACTTTACTTTCTTAAAACAGCAATAAAAAAGATAGTTATGCTACCAGCTTGCCTCAAACTGTGTACAGGAAACTCGAAAGGTATCTGAGCTACATCATTAGTATCATAACTGGACGCAGGGTCATCGAAATAACGTGCAATTTTTAAGAAAAGAACGACACTGAACCTAAGCAGGTACTAAACTAGTAGTCTCTCGCTTGCAATAAGATCACAAAACTATCATTGTCAATCAAGCAAAAACATTACCACAACAGATTGAAGAAGAAGAAAGAGATTTTCATTAATTCGATTACAAATTTGTGAGGACTGATCGCTACTTTCTGCCCAAGTATACTTTTGCAAAATTTCGGCGAATTCTCGTTTTATCTTCAACGGATGAGGATCAATCAACATCAAAAGTAATACAACGGTGACTTCACATTCACAATGAAGTTCAGCAAAACGACCTGAAAAAGAGCAAACTGCATTAACTTACCCAAAAGACATATCAACAAAGTCTAAAAATTACGATTTAGTTAACACACCTGCACTGAAGTCAATATCAAATCGAGTATACAAACTACAGCTTACAAACATTAGTATTGCATAATGTTTTTTTTAAACAAAACATGATCTTTGTTCTGTATTCACTAATTTACTTTACAGCTCTCTAAACCTTCAGCACTATTCAACCTCAAAATCACTATTGATTGTTACTTCAAATACAATTATTTCAAAGTCATGCTTGGTTACGGAAGTAGACAGTGACTAGGTGATTGAACTACCTACGTAGTACGAAAAATTTTAACTTTCCGCAGATTTACTACTAACAATTAAAGGCCTGCTCAAGAGAACTAAGAACTACTTAGTTGGATCTACGAATTCAAAGCTTAATCCCTACGTGGTACAAAAACATAAAAAAATTAGAGTATATAGCGTCAATCAAGATATGCCGCTAGAAGATGTTACATGTAACAACACATTTAACATTCAGGCAGGTTTAGTATCTATAGAAGGCCTGTTCTCAAAAAGACAAGGAATGCAGCGACAAGCTGGTGGAAAACATTCATACAGGCTCGTTTTCAGCAATTCTAAAAGTTTTTATCTTGTAGTAGATGAGCACTTTGAGCAGCGGCTGCATAGTGCGTTGCATGTGTAGAAACGTTGCAGAACAATAACATTAAACGTTTGTACAAAACGAGATGCTGCATACCTAACAATGATACTCCATCACTTTTGTAAGCACCTTTTTCGATGATTTGTTGGAGAATTTCAACACCGATTAACAAAGCAGAATAATATTCTTCTGCACACAAAAACAACTGAAGAACATTTGATTAGTAGGCTGTATAAAGCTGATACGAAATAAAATTCACTCGCCACACAACCACATGCCCTCAAGTTATAATCAAAACCATGCAATGCACTTTGTATTCATTGCATCCTAGTTTACTTGCAATAGATAAAAAGAGAAACAAAGTTACATAGCCAGCTGCAATATTGCAGCTAGATTGCATTTTCTTTTTGTCTTTTGATTACAATAAAACCTTTATTGTTACACAGGAAACAATATGTGCAAACGATGCAGAAATCGCTGGTACCAGCGAAAGTAAACCACCTCAACGCAAAAACAAATTTGAGCAAAACATTGAAAAATATCCTTAAACACAGCAACTAACTTGCGATAATTTTTAAATGCATGACTTCCATTTGGGCTTGCAAGCACAACAATGGCGTTTGAAAATATAATTCTGCAGCTCTGTGATAATATGTAGCTGCTTCGTCATATCTTTGTGAGGACTGAAAATCATAACACGAAAGTAAAAAGACGGACTGTTGAAATGCTAATTATTGTAGTGCAGAGGAAAGCGTTCTGGGCTTCAGAACACATAGAACAAAGTTTGAAATTTCCCAAAAGCACTACCAATTTCGGTAAAAGATTAATCAAAGTCTGATGTAACAAGATGATTGCTGCTACTACGTCCAACCTACAAAAATACCTTTACGTGTTTCAAATGTTGTATACAGCAAATACAGCGCAAGGCAGTGAAAAGTGAGAAATGAAGGGTGCAAACTTTACAGAATTTCAATATTTAAACATTTAAGATTGGAATCTTATAAAACTAATTAATTAAACCATCAGCACTCCACATTTTTTATCGTTCTAGTAGTAGTTTGGATAGGAAAGTTATTTGCTGTCTCGAAAGATAAAATAAGCATGAGCAACTACGCTAATTGATTTAAAAATTGTAAATCACAAACTAGAGTTTGGAACAACCCCAGCATTTAATTTGTGCTTCTTTGATAAACATCAACAATGCCACCATCATATTTCTTCTTTGGATATTTTAATGTATTTTATGAAAGCAATATTTTGAGAACATTTTTTTAGAAACTAAGAAAAATACCTTTAGATACTCGCCAATTTCTTCACATAATGTCGCAGCCATAACTGGCAGATCAGAGGCAATATATTTCTAAAAAAAACAACAGAGTCTACCTAACCAACTTTTACTAAGTACGGTAGTACCTTGAGTACGTTTTCTCAAAAGCACACTAAGTGTTCTGCAGTTAGTTCGAGCCACTCATAAAAACAACCGTATGCAATATGGATAAAAATATTTCAGGCTGCTCTCCACATTAGGATGATGCCATGATTTTTACGTGAAACAGATGATAATATACGGATAAAGTGTCCAAACGTGCATAGAGGTTAAAATTTTCAATTTGCAGATAAATAATAGTGGTACCTTGATTGCTTGTTCAAAAGAATTTTCAGCACATATTAAATGTTCTCGAAAATTCGGACAGTGTGTTGATTGAAGTGACTCATCAGCTTGCAAGAAATGACGAGCAGTTTGAACAAGGGCTTGTGTTTCACCTGATGAATTGCCCATGTTTTGTTCACATCTATAAATAACAGGTATCTGAATTACTTATTTAGATATAGTCTCTTGTTAGCAACTTCCAACTGTTGGTGGAGCACCTACTTCCACAATATGCTTTTCAAGTTTTTCATTACAGTGTAGTGTTACTATGTCAGTGCAAAAATTTGGTTTTGATGAGCTCACACAAATACTGGTTTCATGACACACATTTTCATGTGGGGCATATCAAAATTCTTCGAGCTTGTAAACAATACCTGAAATCTCTAATCTAATGCTATTATACTTGTCTGTTCCTGATGATATTACAAACTAGCCGGCTCAACCAGAATTGCCTGGCCGGGCTACCAGCCAGTTAGATAGAGTTACAAGCATCAGTTTAGCCGATAGTTCTGGCTTCATCCAAATAACATTGCTGAAAACAGCAACAATAAGTTGGTACAAATGAGAGCGTTGCATCTGTGCCCATAATGCCAATCATTGCACCAATACTTTATATAAGGTTGGTCTTACTCACAAACTCTATATCATTTCACAAATTTTACCTGTTCTTTCCAATAAGTGTAGGAATACAAAATGAAAGTTGGAGTTGGGGGCCGCATTGATTTTTGTTTTACGATTACAGAAAGAAGAAATTTGGTAGTGTGCTTATTTCACGTCTTGGTGCAACCCCCTCATAATGATATTTGGGATACCAAGTTTCTTGGCTGCACCCATATGTGCCTTGGTCCCAGCATAGACCAAAATGGGCTATGCTGAAGCAGCAGATCCAGGGGGAAAGTAGGGCACACATTTTTCCTAAGAGCAGTTTTGGTTTTGTGAACTTATTTGTTTGTATCAGTCTCAAAAAATAACTTGTGCAAATATTCAACTTCAAAAAAGTTTATCTATATAAAAAAAGGCCTTGACTTCCACCAATCTAGACTTCTCATTTTCCACATCAAAAGTTTCTGGATCTGTTACTGTGATATCTCCAGCATCTGATAACTTAGTTGGTCTAATAACGTATTTTCAAAAGAAAATTTCCCTCCATAGGCATGATTATGCATGTACACAGCGGTGTGGACTAGGGTAGATTGATAATTTCTACAGAAAAGAATACTGTTGGAATAGTTAGAAAACTTTGTATTAAACCCAAAAATTAAGAACTTTTTTGCTAAAACCACTGGCAGCTTTACGTTTTTTCTCCTTTGCTGACTCTTTTGAATTTTTTAAACAATTATTGAATTAAAAACTTATTTGCCATGTGTCATCATGGCCAATGTAAAGACCAATGCAATACTCATAGTAAATAAGAAAAAAATGATTCTTGGTTTCTTATTTGTACTTTTAATTTGCACAATTCTTTTTCCACTGCATTATGGTCCTCGTGGGTAAACTATCGTTTTTTTACAAGCAGATAACTGTTATAGGATATTTTGCTTACCATCCACTTTTTAAAGACTTCACAATCAGACGCTATTTTAGATAAAACATTCCAATTGCTATAGCTTTTGACGCTTTGACTACAATTACTGACAAACTATTTTTTCATTAATAACTTTGTCTCAGTTTGTATACAAGCTACTGTATCGAATAATATTAACGACAATAACATTCCAATAACCTAGCTTATAAATGCCAAGGCGAGGAAGAACACCTCTCACTTGTCAGCAAAGCAAGTCAAAATATGTTGGTGTAACATTTGATTTGTCAAAAATGAGTCGTACACTAGCCAAAAGTTGACTCAGTGTTATCATTTTCTCGGCCAAGTGAATCCTCATATAAGTTCTGGAGAAAGCTTGTGTCATATTAGTGCAGACTTGGTTTCTATTTGAGAAGCAATCAATCTGCGTTTGCCATTAACTCATGAAAATCCTATCTATCTGAAGTTGAAATCTTTGCTAATGATATTTATTCTCTACGTTAGATAGGCAAAACCAACCCAAACAAAATCAAAGTCAAGTAATTTTTAATTAACGCAATCAGTGTAAAACTTGCTGTTGAACTTGACTGACGAGGCTTTTTACATTCGGCTGTTTTGGACACAACAAGGTGAATATCACTACATACATCAAGATGATTTCTCCTTTTTTTAATGATGGCAAGAACAGAAAACCCAGATTCATAAAGGCAGGTTGCAGCAAAATAAATGAGATCACAGAGACCTTCTGGCTGAGCAATGGATTTTTGTCAGGAAGAGACAACCAAAAGCTAGAAACATCCATTTTGTTCTTAAATGCCAACCTCATCACTTTCAAAGCTTTCAAATCTTCCAGCTCTTGTGCTTTTTCTGCAGTAAGGCCAATTTCAATGGTGAACAGGTCTCAGTACCAGGAAACATCTAATCGTGTGTCGCTGAAATCAGATTGAAACTGAGCAGAGACGATTTCAAGATGTTTAACAATGTAAGTTTTAATACCAAATAGCAATTCAGTCCTATTCATCTTAAGGCACTCATCCAAGAAACGAAGCCAGGCTGTAGAATCAATCTTTGATTTGTGTCTGCTAGACTCCCATTTGAGTACAAAGCCCAGCAAGCTTGTCATGAACATTGCTGACTGTCATGTTAAAGCTTTGCAAACAAAGGATTAATTTATTGAGGCAGTTGAATACATTGGTCAGGTATGCAAGCATCACAACCAATTCCCTATTATAAAATTGGACATGGAGGTTGCTTTGTTTTCTCCAAGAAAAATTTCCACTTTATTGTTAAGTTCATGCAGCTGAAAGGGGCATTTGGCCCTTGACAACTATCTAACTTTGGAATAAAACAAAAATCCCACATGTTGTGCTCCCATTTCTTAGGTCAAAGTTGGAAGTGCAGGTGATTTTGGCCCTCACATAAATGAAGCTGGTCAATTTGATCACAGTGTCCATCAAACATGTTGGTAAATCTTTGACACCATAGTGTATCAGTGTAGTGTACAGTAGGAGGACGTCACATGAGACCATTTTTTCTTCACAAGGGTGACAAACCCTCCTGAAGCCAATCATTGCTGGGATATTGTCAGCAGGGATGTGGTTGAATTTTTGACAGCTGAGCTTAGCCTAGTTAAACATGCACACAGACACATGCATGTACACACACACACACACACACATGCATGCACACACACACACACACACACACACACACACACACACACACACACACACACACACACACACACACACACACACACACACACACACACACACACACATTGTGAGTTTGATGAGGGTTTGTGGAGAACGTCCAAAAATTCAACTTGTTGATCTGAGCATTTTGGTATTGAAAAATGTAGTGGTTATTTGAAGTCCAACGTTTCCAAGGCTATTTTTATTACTTTGATTACGTTTTGTGTTGAAGGTGTGTGTGTTGGCACATGCACACACGCTAGGGCGGTCAAAAAATGACTTGAAAAAAATTTTTTTGGAAAAGTTGTGCTCCCAGTGGTCAAAACCATGCTACATTGCAAAAAAACAACACATGCAAAATTTTTTTAAAAAAATTTTATTTTTGGGGGTTGCTACCAACCCCCAAAGTTTCCCTATTTTTTCTCTAACACTTAAAATTCCTTAGTAAATTGTAACTTTTATGACAAGAAACAAACCAAGTTTGTGGAATGAAGCACAAAATTGTTGTGAGCAAGCTAAAGCAAACAAAATATTAAATTTCTCTAGCAATATTGGGGTCGTAATTATTTTAAGGCAAACGCACTAGGTGGCACTATTGTCTCAAAATATGAAGTATCATGCTCATTTACAAAATTGGTGTCGATTTCAGCATTTTTGGCGTCCACAAATCCAATAAAGACACTTATTTTGACATGGCACCTATAGATTTAGCTGATACTGGCAGTCTGGCACAATCATTAGGTTACATTAGGCCTACAATATTTAGTGCATAACTGTACAAATTTGTATTTGAAGTAAAGCTTTACATATTTAACGCTGTTATGCAGTTTCACATCAAAGGAAAGTGTAATATTTAACACTTATTACAAAAAACAAGCTTTGTACTTGCAGTTAATCAAATGAGATTAATCCTGAATCTGATATGAAAAGCAAATTGCTAATAAATGCCACATTTAATAATTTTAACATCAAAACGATATTTCAGTGACACATAAAGTTAACAACTTAAATCAATTACATGTTTAAAACGCTTTTGCTGCATGAAGGAAATTTCTTTCTGTGCTCTTGAACCACTTGCAGTAAATATTGCTTCATGTGTTCATCCTTAGCGTGCAGTTGATTGTACTCTTGAATCAGAGCCACTCACGTTCAGCATTGTCGTTGGTGACTCTCAAATTTTCAACAACTTTCAAAGCATCATCATAACTCTGTAATCCTTCCCATAGTTCAGGATCATTTTGTAAAAAAGTGTAATCAAGATCAAGGGTACTAAAAAACCATAAGGTATTGCTGGTGGCAAAATCGTGCAATTCTGTTTGTTCCAGATTCACCAAATCCAAATTGCATTTTTTTGTAGATTCTTTTTGCACTACATTAGCCTGGATTGCTTGTACTATCTGTTGTTTCCGTGAAATAGACACATCAGGATCGAATACCGATAAAGCAATGAGCTCCTCACTTAAGTACCAAAGATGGTTTTTAAGTTTACGGAGAACAGGATGGTAGCATTCTTCCGCAGCAAGCATCTTGAGCAAAGCAAGATCAACACGGGGAGCACAAACAGCAATACAACTCAAAAACCAGGGCTTAATATAACACTTGATTACAAATTGATTTATAGCTTTTACAGCAGATTTTTCCTTTGGAGTTAGCTTAAATTGATCGCTGAACAATCCTATCTTTAGTGTACAAATTGCTTTAGCCATCCACCTTGCTCGATGTGTTACTCCAGGTGCAATGAAGTGATATGATTTGTTATTACTCTGTGAATTTGGCATCGCTCCCAATGAGATCATGGCAAGTTCCAAAAATTCCTTGTAATCATCTCGTGGATGGTGCTGTTTAAGTTAAGATGAACAAAATGAAATAATTTCATTTTTAGTTTCTGGATCTACATCTACATCATTTTCTTCAAATTTTTCTTGATTGATATACTCCCATTCGGTTTTAAACCTTTGAAACAACTTGATTTCTGGCCCTGAAGATGGGCCAAAGCATTTGCTAAACATACATTCCAGTAAAATTTCCATTATGTGGTGACGGCATGCCAAATGTAGCAATGGAAGCCCCAACTTTTGCTCAATCAAAGTGCATGCTCCTTTCTTTAACTCTTTTGCTCCCGCGTGAAAAAAAATGTCCGTAAGGTGGCAGCGCGAAAAACTGTCATAATCAATCATAATTAATCATAATTATGTACCTCAAGTTTGTTTGTACATCATTACTCAGCTGTTTACTTCTACATTAAGTGTGATATATCGTTGAAATCTACATTTCTTGAGGATTTCAAATAGAAAAATAAAAACATTTTTTTGAATATGCAAATTTTATGCAAATTACCCCCCCCAACTGGGGGGTAGTTGTCTTCAAAATTAAAGTAGTACCCTCACCTCAAAGATCACTACAGATTTAATTTTCTACCAATTTTTTTAGAAATGGTCGCAAGATGATGCTAAGGAAATAAGCTTTCAAGGTACAACACTCAAAACTTACCTAAAAGCCTAGGTTTTCTACAATTTGCAATTTTCTGAGGCACATGACCTTTTTTTGACCGATACCAAATTTTGGTAGTTAAATTCAGTACCTAAAATATGATCAGTTATTATCTGCTAGAGGTTAGCCTAAACCATGTAACATTATGTATTTTTGAACAGGGAATTTCTTCAAGATTCAGAAAATATCAAGTTTAAATAGAATATGTTGTCACTGATAATGAAACAGTCGCTTGTTTACACCCTTCCCATTTCTTGAGAAACAAGGGGGATACAGCAAACTTTGATTTACGAAAGCCAAACTTCTGCTAGCTTTTATACTTGTATTTTGCTTCTTGTCTCCTTGGAAATTTGATACAAAATGACGACTTTAGTGGTGAAACATTTGCAATTTATTTATCTTTTTATAGGGTGTAGTTTTTGTAAAAATTATGATTTAGTGAAGGTAAGTCAAAAAATTTTGGGGGGTTTTGAACTGACATGATGTACAGTACTCATTTTTGATCAGTAAATATCATATACCACTTAGTCTAAACTATTTAAAGCTATATATTGCTGGAAAGCAAATTTCCTAAGCTTTCAAATGAGACCGGTATTTAGCAACAGATCATATTTTTTACGCACTAAATTGACTTTTATCTACTTATCACTCAAATTTGTTTGGGGGGGTTTTGAGACCCCTAAAAAATTTGGAAATTTAAAAACGTAAAATTTATTATTATCGCTTAAAATTTTGTCAAATGATGCCCCAAAAGAGTAGTTTTCAGACTGTGTTAATGATGAAGGGTTTTGTTTTGTGGTAAAGATGTAATCTGAATTTGATTTTAGCGTAGTTGGCTGAGAATCTGGCCGATTTTGTCGTCTGCAACTGGGTTGTTGGTCATTTTAACCCTTTTTGGGTATAAAAATTAAAGAATTAGGGCACAAATTACACATCTTCCGGTGGGTGAGGAAATAAGCGTAATCTTTTGAAAATTTTATGAAAATCGGATGAAAAATAAAGTCACAAATCGATTTTTTAGTAAACTAATTTTGTAACTCAATTTAACAAAATTTGAGGGAAACACTGAAAACACGAGATCATCAATCGATGATCGCGGGAGCAAAAGAGTTAAACCTGTATTGCTGCTCGTAGTATCAAAGCAAAGAGATGCAATGTTGTCAGTTACTCCCCAATCTTTAATTGCATCACAAACTGATGTTTTCGCCAGTTCCAGATGCAATTTTAGATACACATATTAGCTGGTCTACACCAAGTCTGGATATAACTACTGGAAGTCGATCAACTATATCTTTTCCAGCTATATCGGACATCATTTTGCCATCCCAGTGAACTGTTAATGGAATGTCTGCTTTGAAGGACTCCTTTAAATCTTCAGCAAAAGATTGGCAAAATTCCATTTGTTTTCGACGCACCGTTTGCCGACTTAGCACCAACTCATCAGGATTGTGACCAACAGATTTGAGAGCTTCAGAAATTACATAAGTGGCATTCCTGTCGCTCGTTTTAGTTTTGTCAAGTGCTGCTGCTAATCCAGGAGTAACAACTTTTTCTGATCTTTTGGGAGGTGAAGGTTCCGTTTCTGAAGCACTGTTTTTTTTCATATGCCACTTTTGTGGAACGTAATCATCACTAGCTTTAGAACTAACTGATGAATCATCACTTGATTCAGGAATTGTTGTAACTTAAGATGACTCTTCAGAGTCTTCATTTTGCAACTTTGTTTTTTCTGCAAAGCTTTGTTGTTTCAAAGTTCTCTCAATTTTTCTTTTTTTTTTTTTATGTAACTGCATATCAATGGATCCCATTCTTCCTTGTCTTCCACTTTTTTTTGAGCTAATAAGAATTGACGGTCTTCTTCAATTTCAATCAGTTTCATCGCATTTTTGTGGGCAATGTCAAATAAATTATCAAGTTTTTCATTGAATCGGCTTTCTTTTTTGACTAGATTGTTGCTTCTCTTTTGCTTGTTTTCTTTGTTCTTTTTTAGACCAGCCCATTCTGTAAATAGTTTTTTGACTTTTTCGGCAACATGATCATTCCGCTGAGTAGGAATTCTTGCCTTTTCCCAAAATACCATCACTTCTTTAGCTAATAAAGCAGTGCATTCTTTTGTAGGTTTATTGTCTATCTTGTGATGGTGCATAAAAACAGCTAGAACTTCTCGTTGTAAAGGCAACTTGCTTCCCGTGAGTTCTTGCTTGCAAGGTCCCACCAACCAGATATCAGTTTCACTTCTACGTAGCATCATTTACTGTACTTTAAACTGATAAAGCAAATCTAAAATTTTGCAGTTTCATTAGGTGACACACTTAGGAAGCTACTCTGTAAACATTAAACAAGCTGCAAGTCTGTATTCTTAATCAGTAGTTCTATTGTGTAACTGGTTTGATATTCTTTAACTTTACTCTCTAAAACGATGCTTAGTGGTCACTGATTTAAATAGTTTATTAAATAATTTTCTTTTTGTGGTTTGCTCTACTAATAAACTTGTATCCTAAAAAATCTACTATAAGAGTGCATTATGGTAGCTGAATAGATAAATTTTGAACTGATCTCAACTAATCATGAAGAGAAATGCAATCAGCTGTGTAACAAAAGCTTGTTAATTTGATAAAAGTCGAAAAGGTTGTTTTAGTAGTATCCATACAGTAGAGAACACTATTGTGAAATGGATCAACTTTGGGGTTAGGGTTAGTGGAGTGCGGTAGCAACCCCCAAACAATATTTTTCAAAAACATTTTGCATGTGTCATTTTTTACTGAAGTAGAGCACTTTTAAGCACTGGGAGCATAACTTTTCAAAAAAAAAATTTTGGACCACCCTAACGCATGCATAAACACACACACACACACACACACACACACACAAACACACAATCAGCACAAAATATAATCAAAGCAATAAAAATAGCCTTGGAAACGTTAGATTTTAAATAACCACTAAATTGTTCACTACCAAATACTCAGATCAACAAGCTGAATTTTTGGACGTTCTTCATAAACCCTCATCAGATTCACCATTTAAATTTGTCATGTGTAATTATGTCAAAAAACTGCCATCGACAGGACTTTTATAAATGGAACTTCGTACCATTCTTTATGAGTAGTTCAATCCATTGTGGTATCTGAGGCAATGCACATGCAGCATATATGTGAAAACAAAACTGACTATGATTTTAGTCTGGAATATCTAAAAAGCAAATGTTTCAAATCTTAATTTTCTAAAACTCTTACTTCAAAGATAATTGAGCAGGCCAAGTGTTGAGTGGATAGATTTTATCCTGTCACAACAAAACTAATTAAGAAAAATAAGTTGAAAAAAAATTGTATGGGTTACCCAATTTCTAAAACTACTGCGATCCAGCCAGATGAAAAAATGTCTACAATCCATCATAATGCTTGCATACAAGTGCCCACAGACATTGGAAAACTTTGTAGCATGCAATAAAAAGCTCTAATTTGGTCCTCATGAGGGGAGGGATGGGGATACATCTGAGCTCTGTGGTAAATGTGAACTACCTGGTAATCATGGCTCATATAATTCTATGGTTCCACTGATGAAACATATCCACACACGTAATGAAGAATGTCGCTTGACGCAAAACTGAACCGCAAAGACTATGGTATTTATGCAGGATGTTGTAAAAACTGTAATAATTACTATGTTGGTCAAGCAATGACATCTTTCTCAAGCGTTGGACTAAACATCGAGTACTATGGAACAGATTTTGCTACTCTAAAAATAATGATAATTTGGCCTTACTTAGACATAATGACAAGGCAATCTTTAGTGGCAAGCCTGACATAGTATAATGCTTTTTGTTATCTTTATCGTAAAACCTGAATTCAAAAATTTAAACTTCTATGAAGCCAAATGGTTACACATACTCAGTCCCAAAATAAATATTAATAAAATGATTTTACCGTGTGTATAACCTGGCACTAATTACTGTGTTTAAATGTTTTTTACTACATTGATACATAGTCTAAAAACAACCTGCGGTTTGATCTAATTTTTTTCATCATAATGGTCTGCTGTCTTGTGGGTAACACTTTAATAGTATGAAATGAAACTATTTATTTTGATATGCCAGATAGATTATTACTTATGGGATGGAACGTAGAGCTGTGAGTGGTTCCTAATATTTAGTTGTTTTCACTCTTTTGCAGCACTGAAGATGCTAATCTAGCGAAATGCATTTGTTTTAGTGTGTTTTAAAGTTTTAATAAAGTTTGAGCTGATTTGATTATTTCAATTATACCTGGTTTATTCTAAGGAGCAAAAAATCAAAATTATCAAACGGATATTTGAGTCAAAATAGTTTTTTGACATCTTTCTTGAAAATTACGTGTGCTCTTATACAAACCCAAAGCAAATTCATCAAATACACTGAGCAAAAATTCTTGGCTAAAGGCACAACAGAAAGAAGTTGAAAATTGACAACAAAAAGGGGCAGGTTCACCCACCAACCACTAAGAGATCCTTGAAAACGCTAAATATTCTGTGCCTTTGTTCAAAGGAGTCCAAAGAATATTTCTCAGACAAAAAAGATAAGAGAAAAACTGGTATTGAAAATGTGAAAACTTTGTTTTTCTTGATGAATTATTCCAAAATCATAAAACTTTCAGTGCAAAAGTGCTTTGAATAGGAAAGGGCAATTGAAAATAATTTGCAATTCAAAAGAGTGAATTAAATCCAGAATAACAATTCCTATTATCGATTGCTTTGCTTTCCAGCAGAGAAAAAATAAACACGTGAAAACAACACTCTCATTTGAATTTCGTAATTTATCAACTGCAATGATTAGAAGCACATGCAGCATGAATTATTGTGCAAACGTTGTCACGTCATGTGCATACCCAGAAAAAACATATATATTGCAATCACAAGTAACTCCTAACACGATGAGTGCTGATAAATTAAACTCCAGTTAGCTAAACCGTGTGCTTTTATACATTGGTAATGACGTATCTTTGAAAGTGCCATGAATAATAACTTAAAGCTTTAAAACTATTATTTTGATATTATGTAACTTGAAGCTATATGAAGTCCTACTCGTTTACAACACTTTGATTGTACGATAGTGATGTAGCATTGGTCTAGTAAGAACTTATGCCAATTTGCACTTATGACGTCCTAGCAATTACCATTGTTGAACATCAAGGATGTTCTTTACTTAGTTAATACATAAACGAAAACCTTTAAAAAAAGACTAGATAGACTATATTGATGTGTATCTGCGTTTGGTTACTTGGCATATAGTTGGTTGTTCTTGGAAGCTACAAAGGCAAGTAGAACTGACAACTGTTGTAGATGGAAGAGCAGTTAATGCTAAAGTCATTTGTGAATACATCTCTTATTTCAAACAATTGGTGTGAATCTACAGCTCATAGATTAGATATTTGGTATTGCAATATCATGGTCTAAGTAGCTGTCAGACAAACTGTTTCAGTAATAAATTACATCTTATCAAGTGTAAAATACTTTTTTGAGATAGAGCCAAAATTCTACAGCACAGCAGAAAGGCATTAAATTAAATCAGTGTGAAAACTACATACTTTCACCTGGGCTTAATACTTAAACCCTTGTGACGAAACTTGAAAACCGCACTTTATTAGGCAGTGTAAATTGAACAATTGGATTTAGATAGTTTAGGATCCAAATACTTCAAATGTGCTATTTTGAAAGGTTCATCCCTAGGTTCAAAATGTCAATTTCTTCAAGCAAACTACTTCTTGTTTATAACAAACTACTTAACTTGTTTTAACAATTACTGCTTGTTTTTATTAAGATTTCAAAACCCTTAAGAATAGTGGAACACCCTGTACTTTCCTAAATACAAGCGAAAGTTTTTAATTGTCAAAGTAGACAATAAAGTAAGTGAAATATAAATTTCTATCAAGTTGTTTATTATTCATTAATGAACTCATCGCTTCCTAACAAGAAGTACTTTTTAGGATTGCAAGGATAATTTGATCAATAAGAAATTTTTTACTGGCATTTGAAAATAGGGCTTGTGAATTGAACCATGATTTATTAAATTATAGCTTCTGGATTAATTTTTATTACAATATGTTGTTTAAAGCATTTCAGTTGGTTCTCTATAACAAAAGAATAAACAGACTTACTTTGCCATAGCCATACAGCAAAATCCTGCATACTGAGAGCATCCTGTTTCCTTCAAAGATTTGGCAAGATGATTGAACTCATCTCTTGCTTCAGCTACATTTCGCTTTTTCATAAACCGCCTGCAAACAACCAATAAACTAGAGTACTATCTTAATATAAAGCTTTGAATCAAAAGAAATAACCATAGAACACTTTTGCTATGGGTATTCAAGTTTACCATGGCTTTAAACTGCTTTGCAGTTACCAAAAATCATGCGCTATTGTTTAATGGAGTTATGGGCTGCCATTTCACAACAGTTCATTTCAACCATAATACCTCAAAAAAGTTCAGGAAATCAACAATAAAGTGCAGCATAGTTTACTTTCTGAATAGGCTAGTACCCTATCTTGTTGGAATTGCTATTTGCAGATTAATAGTAACCAGATTTTCAAACAAAACAAAAACCAAAGCCAAAATAAAAATATTTAACTCATTGCATAATGAGTATCAAAGAAGATGTTCAACCAGATTAGAGCTAAGGAAGTTGAAGCCCTTTTGAACAAATCTGTGTCTTTAAAAAGGTGATTTCCGCCTCAAAATTCAACTTTGGTTTCCCTTTTTGCACCAAAAGTTTGCCTGAAATAGAACTTTAGCCCCTCTCTGACAAATATGCTGGTTGTGCACCTGTATCTGACAACCTTACACTCTGCAATACAATCTTAGAAAAAATGATGTCATGTAAAGTCAAGTTTCTAGCACAAATTTTGGCAGTGATTAATGCAGTAAGCGACCAGGGCAGTTTATTTTTCTGCGTAATAGTGCTAATATAAGAATTAAGTTTTGAATATTCTACTTTGCTTTGTTGAAATTGTACACCGATATAGTCAACTTTATAGTGCTAATTGTGCAAGAATGACTTAACACTTAGCTATGCCTGAGTAATCAAGTGATGACAGGCCTAGCATTCAAATGCAGTGCATCTCTAGTAAAGATAATGGGAAAATATTAAGTGTTTTGATACTGATACTACTTACTTCTTTAACTTGTTTGATACAGCTTTGTAAGATAGAAAAAAATCAGTTTCTGGTTCCATTATTTTTTATGCAATTTTCTTAATTGTTTTTCAACCATTTGTTCAACAAACTAGTCTAATTAAAAACAAATCAGAAAATAAACATTAAAAATTAACAAATTAAGCTTGTATGGCTACATCAAAATAGATAGCTAACTTTGACAAGTTTATCAATCAATACAGTTAAATGAAATCATTTACATTCCAAATAATCTTTAATTTACATCTTAAGTTGCATGGTGGTATGACAAGTAATTGATACAAAATTATAGTCTTGTAAGTTTGCAAAATTAAATCATTTAATGAAAGGCAATGACACCAGACAATCAATTTGCTGAACAAAGAAATTTTAAAAAATGGAAAAAAAATTGCGAACTACAGTCGTCATTTGCAAACGTATTGGGTAACCCCTGAAAACTCAGCAATCTGCCAGTTCTTGATATTATTGCATCATATTTTCCTTGTGACAAGCCTGATGTGATACTGTAGTACTACCTCAATTTAAGACTAAAGCCATTCCAGTGCTTGCTTATTTTAAAGTATTTTTATTGATTTTGATCTGGTCAAAAAAAGAAGAAAATGTGGTAATGTACAGATGTAGAAAATGTTTAAATAGTTGTAATTCATAAAATTGGATTATCTCAGAGCCAAATATTAAAACAACTTGGTGTTGTGAAGTCATCAGTTTAAAAATTAATTGAAAGGTGTTCATGTCAATTGAGAAAATGTGGTATGCTGCAAAAATTAACTGCACAAGATAAAAAGAAAAGGATAGTGGTGCAGTCTACCAAGAGTTCCTCCAAAAAACATTTGTGGTTATCTTCTCAGAAAATGTAATAATGTTAATATTAGTGCTATTTCTCAACAACAATATTTAATTTGAGAAGACTCGCATAAATGCTTTTGAAGAAATTTGTGGTAGACTGCATCGCTATTCTTTTCATGGAATTGCTATCTTGTGCTGTTATTTTTTGTGGCCACTTTTCCTTAATTTATCTAAACACTTTCCAGTCAATTTTTTCTGTTGATTTTTGAACTGCAGACTTCATAACACCAAGTTGTTTTAATATTTGGTTCTGAGACAATCCAGTTTTGTGGAGAACAACAATCTGAGCACATTCTATTAATACATCAATATGACACCAAGTTTTCCCCATTTTTGATCAGATGAAAATTGATGAAAGTACTTAAAAATGAGTCACTTGAATAACTTATCTTAAATTAAGCTAGAACTACAGTATGTCATTGGATTTGTAATAAGAAAACCATGATGCAGTGCTAGCAAGTATTGTCACATTGTTAATTTTACTGAAGTTGCCTGATACGTTGGCAAATCATTGTATCATAAGCAGCTTACATTGGGCTCACAAAAAACATCAATAAATAGGCATGAGGTAGCATAACTTGCCTACCTTTCACCTCCCAACCTAAACCAGATTAAGTAGAACTATGTCTTTCAATATAAATTGTGATTAAATGTAAATGAGAAATAAACTACATCTTTATCTTGCATGTTACTGTAGATCCCAAATGCAACTAAGGCTCAAAACAAGTGTTTGGATGCAAATTTTTCACCCTGTGTCTATTTTTGTACATTGATTGTTTTATAAGTTGGCATATCACTTTTGCCATTAACTGAATGTTTCCATAAATTTTGGTTCATATCCATGCAATAAAAACAACAGAAAAGCTTGCAATGAAAACTATCATTAATACAATTTTTGAAGCTACAATTGAATCAGAAGTTTGGAATACCACCTGTAGGCTATTGCAAATCCTCAATCATCACTTTACGAAAACTTTTCCAACAGTAACGATAAATTGGATGCATAAACAAACTGCAAAAAGTAGTTACAAAAAACTATTTGTCATATAGCCACTTATTGTTCTATGATACAACAAAATCAAATTCATATTAGGTTTCTCATGCTGAACAAGCAGCAGCAATTATACTCGACCACATTGCAAATAAGTGCCTTAAACGACTGAAATAAAAACATTTAGGAGTTGGTGGAATACCATAAGATAGTGTTCATCAACTTTTTTAGGCATCTGATTTATGTTCCGACTAAACAATTTTGTCGATCCATGCCTTGGATTGACTAGATTTTCTTCTTAACTTTTGTTAGGTTGTTGAAGTTCTAGCTACAAAGTGTGTTCTACCTGATATGTGTGATGTGGCCCACTACATTAGACTTAGTGCCATATGATCACTGTGAAGTCTCCCAACTCAGTATTCATTTTGTGTTTAATAAGCAAATACATTTTCATTGTCTTTTAAAAACATAAATCCTCATAACCGTGTTCTCAGCAGTTGGTAACAGTTCTGAAATGTGATACAAAGCCATAACAAAAAATTTATTTCATTTGCATGGTCATAACCAACAATTCTTGTTGCAATAACAAAAGTCCTGGCTAATGATAAAAATACTCAAATAAAACACAATTATATTTTCACATACAAATCTCACAACATTTTCAAATCATGCAAATGAAATTGCATTGTCCTTTCAGAGTTTATCTAAGCATTATATTTTCAAAATGGTACACCTGTACAGGGTACTCTAAAAGACAGTCTTATATTTATAATAGACAGATAAGGCAGAAAGCTATTTCTTGATTTTGTCTGTTAGATAGAAAAAAAAAGCTAAATGGTCATACTGATACTTGAGAAACACATGAGAAATAGCTTATATATGGTTGTTCTAATCAGTACATGTCTGTAATCTCCCTATCATGGCTAGGTTTTAGGTTTCAGACTAGAGTTAGAGCTAGGGTTAGGTGACTTCACAAAACTTCATGACTGACGTTGTAAACATGTACTATTCAGTAGAACCCATTAACCAAGACTTCAAAATTGACATGTCCCACAAATCAGTGAAAAATAATACAATCACAAGTAAATAAACTGAAAACATTTAAACAGACATATTATCAACAAACATAAAAACTATTTTCAATCACACCACACACAAACAATCAATGACATGATGTTTTATTAGCCTACAGTCATGCAGCCAAATAGCAATACCATTTGATTAGATAATCACATTCAAGACATATCAAATAAGGGCAACACTAAAATATAGAATTTCATATTAAATATGAAATTACTGAAACACAGAAATTCATTTCAACAAAGGTATCACTGACTTGTTGTAATACAGAAAACTACTAGTACTTCCTAAAAAAGGAAATTGCAGAAATTTAAAGAGGAAATTTACACATATTTACAGAGGGAGAAAAAAACTAAAGTATAACTGCCCAATTGGTTAAATAAGATAACTGAGTTAAATTAAACTAAGCATTTTTACAATTTCCAAATCACTGTAATTGTTGAAATTCAAATGTTTTTTCCACACTTCTTTAAGAATTTCCATATTTCTGTATTTTGCTAATTTTCCTATTTTATTGTTGTCCTCAAATGCTCATAGTCTTAAACTCCTGTTTACTTAAAGCAAAGTTATAAACATGCTATGATATTACAATGGAACCTAGCGGCCCTTTTAAATAGTTGGCCATTGCATCAATCTTTGCCTTTAATATTCCATGGGGAGTTGAAGCATCACTGAACATGCATAATAGAAGTCCTGAAGATCCAACTCTCTGAACAGCAACTAATCCACTTTCACATGCCATGATAAGGCAATGTAATGAGTCATCATGCATTGCATTGTGCTTTCCATGTTCATAAGCAGACCAAATACTATTGGAAACAGTTGCTTTTACTTTCACAGCTGTATCACCAACACCAGAAAATGCAACAAGAGCTCCATGAGAATTGACAAGAAGAGTGCTATGTATCCCTCCACTGTTTGCTTGGCCGAGAATTTCTGTTAAATCATGAGGATTGAGCATTGTTGCAATGCAAAATTTACAAATTAACAACAGAATATCAGTAAAATTTAAATTAATATTAGTCTAAACCAAGAATTAGCATTAGTAATGTACCAAAGTGTAGGTAATGTAAACCACAAAATTGCCAGAATAGTTTTTTGAAACAATGCAAAAATGGTTGCAAATCTGCATTAAATCTACAAAAAAGGTTACCAAGCTATGCTTATACAGACAAACCTCGGTTTTTGAACACGATTCATTCTGGAAGGCTGTTCAAAAACCGATTTGTTTGAAAACTGAATCCTATTTTCCCATTACAAATAATGTTAAAGAGATTAATTCGTTCCATGTACCAAAAGAATAACTTATTTGCCTGCTTACACTATACTCTGTATAAAATAGTATAAAACCATTTATTCAAAGAGTAAATAAAACTCAAAAGTGTAAACAAAATGAAAAACATAACAAGTAATTTTAAGGCAGTGGCTATTTCACCGTCAATGGCAATTTGCCCTTGGAATCTATTTTGCCGTAATCATTCATGTGTGTTTATATAGCCATATTTGCTACAATTACGCCAGTGACACTGTGGTGTAGTGGATAATGTGCTGGTCTTGAGATACCATGGTTGTGGGTTTGAATCTCAGCTGGCAGAGCATTAAAAGAAAGGCAGTGTACATCGAAGGGGCAGACCCGATATGTAAATGTACGGGGCAGTGTACACTGGAAGGGAGTGTACAGGGTGAGGGATAGAGACCTGGGGGTGCAATATTTATTTAATTGGTTTTTGAAATTGACCAATCAGAAACGACCAAAAGTCACATGTTTAGTATGTCATTAAGATTGACCAATCACAAATAACTCGGGGCAAAATAGTCTCTGAGGGTAAATTGCCATCGATGGCAAAATAGCCACTGCCTAATTTTAATTAAATTTAAACAATGCAGTACTGTATTGCACATATGTACACCTTTTTGATGCGAAGTGATGGGAAGAAAGGGATGAGTAATTTGTTAGAGGGGGAATCTCCTATAATAAAACCTTCTGGTAACTCTAAAGATGTTTCTTTTATTCTCTGTCTCTTTGGTTCAGGTAAATCTTTCTTTTGAGTTCTTTAAGAACTGAATTTTTGTTTGAGGGCTGAGTCATTTTGATCTCAAATTTTCTTCGAAAATCGAATTGTTTGAACTCCGAGACATTCAAAAACTGAGGTTTGATTGTATAACTAAATCCAATTTTCCATCATATGATTTGCCATTTCAACTGTTTGGTCAAAGTTTGCTGTTATCAGATTTTCCGCTTTTCTTTTTTAGTTCTGCATCAATTCTGCACTTGAATTGGCTTCAAAAAGTAGCACAAGAGCACTTTTTGTTTTGGAAGAGGCTATTTTGCAATCAGCAGTATTTTGCCCTTGGAGGCTTTTTGCCATCAATATTGATGTGGGTTAAAGTAGATATATTTGCTAGAATACTGGAAGTGATACTGTGGTGCCTTGAAATGCACAGGTGCAGGTACGCAGATGCCTTGAAATGCAATGGTTATTGGTTTAAATCTTTACTGGGAAGGCACTGAAACAAAGGCAATGAAACACTGGAGGGGGCCCTGGTATATGAATGTGCAGGAGAGTGTACACTGGGGGTACAATTTATTTCTACTTTGTCATTGAAACTGACCAATCAGAAACCATCAAGTCTCATGTTTAACATGTCATTAACACTTTCGCTGCGGAAGGATGTAAATCTACATCTTTAGAAACAATACGTTGGATGCAAAAGGACGAAGATTTACGTCCAAGAAAAAATTCTCACTTGTTTGATTGTTTATATATTTGTGATTTTGTCTTTTCATGAACTAAGCTTGCAAATGAATAGTTTGGAGTGTTTGTATTTGTCAAAACCTTGTGAATATGCCAGTAAAACATGCATGCAAATTAGAAAATATTGCTTTGAGCAAAAACACAATGCACCAAAAGTGTTAAAATTGACCAACTACAAATGTCTGACAGCAAAATGACCTCCAAGAATAAAATGCCATTGACAGCAAAATGACTGAGGCATTTTGTTTTAGCTAGCTTTTGAGCCATTTTGCATGCACCGGTAACAGATTTTGTATGATTTGCAACCAACTCACCTTTGCTGTGGACAAAATGTATGGCCTGTAAATCCTAGACCAACGTGAATCCACAGACGGGCAGTGTCTAGATACTTTTTTAGTAACTGTGACATAGTTACTATGCTAATAAGGAAGTAATTATTTTGTCATTGATGGCATTTTACCCTTAGAGGGTATTTTGCAATCATCATTCATGTGCATTTAATTAGCCATATTTGCTAGAATTTTGCCAGTGATGCTGTGGCGCAGTGGATAGTGGAGCTGCCTTGAAATGTAATGGTTATGAATTCAAATCTTCACTGCAAAAATATTTTGACACAGGCAGTGTAAACTGGAGGGAAGGCTTGGTACCGGTATGTGAATGTACAGTGTACTAATATTTTTTAATTTGTCATTGAAACTGACCAATGAGAAATAACTAAAAACTACATGTTAAATATGTGTTTTAAAATGACCAATTACAAACGTTTGACAGCAAAATAACCTCCAAAAAGTAGAATGTTGTTGATGGCAAAATAGCCTCAGCCTTTTAAAAAGATACCAAAATCAAGAACTAGATATTGTTTAGGGGATGTTAAAAGTGACTAGTTACGATTGCCTTTATTTTTGTTTGTTTAGTGTTTTATCAGCATAAATCAAGCATTTAAAGCAGACATCACTGATGGTAAAGCAGATGACAGGTATTTTCCTTTTCTTCATTTTCACTCCACGTAATCCATTTCCTGACAATCACCAGTTGCAACCAACAGACATCTCAAAAATTCAGTCTGCCTATCACAAGAGAGGAAACAAAGTACTTCAACTTAGGCAGCAGGCAGGTCTCTGGTCTGATTTTGATTCAGTAGTTTTGTTTGTAGTCTACTATAGGACCTAGCCTTTTAAGCTAGTCTAACTGCACCAAAATTGTAACTTCATTCTCGGGAGTAAAAATGGGAAAGTTTGTAAGCAGAATACCATCGCCTGCAACATGTAATGATTCCGTTGAAACTATCACCAACGCATTTTCTACTGACAGTGAAACTGAAACATCTAGTATTTGCAACTTTGACATGAAGACCTTTAAACTGGGTTGTGGAAGCGGAAGCTGGAAGCGGTGGAAGCAAAGTACATTTGGAAGCGGTCCTTTTTCTGTGGAAGCTAAAATGCGAATATTTTCCCGCTCCCGCTTCCACATAGATTGTTTGACTTGAAAGTAACGGGGCGAAAAAGATTTGTCCATTTAGCGGATGTGGATCAAACGGTGAAGTTGCACTATAAGTCTTGTTGTGAGTTCGTTTGTTTATTATACAGTATTATTTCTTGATCAATTTCTCACTCGGTATGGCAGTCAATAAATATATTAACGGAATGGATAAATCGGGCGATACGAGTAAATATATGCTCGTGAATCACGTGACACGATAAAGCAATGAAGTTCTGATAAAGCTGATGTGAAAGCAATGCAATTTCCGATACCAAATGTCAACATTGCTATTTAACACCAGTTATAGGAAATACTGATAGTGATATTAAAAAAGGAAACCGAATACAAATTAAATTACAGTTGCAGCGCAACTGCAGGCATCCGACTGTAGTTCGAATTAAAAGAAGCGCACTCCATGCGGCGGCTGGTCACTTCTATTGTGATAACTACTGAACGGAGATGGCGATCCGTACATAAAGCCAAGTGTTGTTGGCGACTTTCTACTTGTGGTTTGTAGTTAATGAGGTCGCTACACGGTTCCCCTCCTCAAGCAAGCAGAGACGTGCGAAGAAACGGAGGAGGTTGCTGAGGTCGCAACACAGTCAACACAAAGCAAAGCAAAACCAAATACGTACGCACGTAATCAACACTTATCTCTAACCAAGATTTTTGAAAATATTGGTTGACAGACTCAGCAGCTTTCGAAATCGACCACAGGTAAAACGAGCTAATCAGCAGCAGTGGCGCGAAATTTGCGGTGAAGGGCGCTACAGACAGAAGGCAATGAAACACGAAAAGTACGAAGGATGAGAACAAACGACCACAGAAAGCCAAGAACAAAATGGATAAAAAGAAATCTGCTCAAAAAAGGATTGGTAAATAGGAAATCATTTGAAGAAAAACATTTTTCAAAAGTGACGTAAAGGAATTCAACAAGATAGAAGGGTCCGCGGACACGATAAAGGATGGTTTGGTCTCGAACAGTCCAGTGAGCTGGTGGTGAATCAAACTGGCTTCACTGAAATTCGTTACACAGAGTTGACATCTCCAATGCTGAGTCTGGAGGAAGGGAAAAGTTTGACAAAGGATTGGTAGTCAAAAGCCTCTTTATGGGTATGCAAGGGAGCCAGATGAGAAGAAAGAGGACAGATATTGGTGTCCCCATGGGTTAACGTATAATTCTGGAATGTATGAAACTTACCATTTATATGAAAAGTGAAAACGCGACTCGGAATAAATTGCTCAACTAAGTGAACACCTTCGTAGAGATTGCCATCTCCGTATAGTTGTCCTACCCAAGTAACGTTTCAATGGTCCACATATTGCAACAAGGGACGAAATGAAAAATAATTACCGTGTGGTAAACTATTGAAAAGTGTAGCATTGACTGGGATAGACATTAATTCCGTAAGCACATCCCTAATCGTAATCGCAGCTGTGTGGCGACGTAATAAGGTAGAGAGTACCGGGCCGGGGAATAATTTACCGAGAATAGAATAGATGGTAGAAAAGATAGATCGAATTTGGCACTCAAGAAAATGGATGTCAGCATTAAAGTTGTTGATGGTTTCGCTCATGATGTCGGCACTTTCAGTGACAAAGCTAGCAAGTAGAGGGTCAGTAGAGGAACGAGTGCTAAATGTGGTCGAATGTGCCGTGTGCAAAAGACGTACACTGCGACAATTGTCGGGCACAATCAATGGTGGATATTGGGTGATGCAAATGAGGCAGCCACCTCGGGCTCCCCTTTTTTGGAGTTGTCGAGGGGGCCCCTTTTAAAAATTCTGTGTGTAGTTTTAGGCTAATTTGTGTCATTTTAAAATTGCCCTTGCCCTCAGCAACTTTGGAAGTGATAACTTAAAATGGCTATTTTGCCTTTGACGGCATTTTACCCTTGCAATATATTTTGCCGTTTAACGTTTGTGTGTCAGTAAAATTGGCTTATTTGCTGCAGTGCACATAATATTGATTTAATGTAGTGCATAGTGCGCCAACTATGAATAAAGTGGTTAGAAGTTCGAATCTTTGCACACAGGGTACTTCAACATGAGGCAGTATACAATGATGAGGGAGTTGACAGTTTGTGGATACAAGTGGGAGTGCAAGCTAAAGGCTTCATTTTGGTCAAATCACTTTTTAGTCACTTATTGTAAATTTCAATACATTATAGAGATTGACCAATCACAAATGACTAAAAGTCACATTTTTAGTATGTCACTGAAATTCAGAGGTGGCCACTTCCGCAAATCAGTCCGAAAATCCGCAAATTGCAGACTGAAATTTCTATTTGCGGATTTGCGAACCTAATTTCCTACCGCAAATGTTTGCGGATTTGCGGTGAAAAACTGAAATTTATCGCAAATCAATAGGCAGTGTTGTCTGTTCCGCGATAAAATCGCTTGGAAGAAGTGGACGTTCTTATTTTCTGGGTTGGAGGTTAACGTTCGGGCGTTGATGACCTTTTTTGTTTGGAGGTCAACGTCTGGTCGACGGCAAAATTTGACCTCCAAAGATAAAAAAAAGGTCATCACCAGGACAAAATAACAGTAAATATTGTGGTCTAAGTTTGCGGAAGTGCAATGTCCATTTGCGGTTGAGGAAGTGCAAAAGGTTACCGCAAATTTGCGGATTTGCGGTTGCGAAACACTTCTTGCAGTTTTAAGGAATTTGCAGTTGTGAATTTGAGTGTAAATTTTCGGTGCCCAGCTCTGCTAAAATTGACCAATCACAAACGTTCAAGGGAAAATAGAGTGCAGGGGTAAAATGTCGTTGGCAGCAAAATAGCCACTGCCAAAATAAAAACCAAGAACTAAACTCAATTTTTTCTATTTCTAATTTGGGCCCAAGGCTTTCAGCTCTTTTAATAGAAACTGTTGTGACAATGTGGGTTTAGTATAATTTTTAGGCTGTAACCTCATATTGCTGATGTGATCAGTACAACTTAAATTTTTAACTGTTTGAGCAGACCAGACTTTGCTTGTGATCATTTATCTATGAAGTCGATCCAGTTTTTAGTTTTTTCAAAATGTGAATTAATTAATTTATCTTTTTCATCAGCAGTTTATGGATTTTAATGAGATACTGGTAAGCGGAAGTAAATTTGCTTTGAAAGAATAATCGGTCAGTTGCGTTTGTCGTGCAAAGTAATATTAGAGATATGCAAGCACAAAAAGTTTTTGCGAGATTTAAAAATGTCATTTAGTTGTTTAGCATCTTTGTACTTGCTGTGCTCTGCTCAAAACAATGATTCAACGGTAAATTTGCTATATTTCTATATTTAGCTTTTTAGAGAAAGTTGTGAAAGAAGAATTAGTTGAGTCGTTATTCATGATTGGTATTTGGTACTATCTTTATTTATAATAGTAAAATAATAACACATCTTAGTGGCTTTAACTCTTTATTCGACTGGTGATTAATCCAAACATGAAGTCTGCAACAATGATATTTATCAAAAAGATTTGCTTATTCAGATTTATTTATAAATTATCAGTTCGATTAAGATAGTTGTCCTTGATTTGCTGTATACTTTACCTCATACCACACAATTTCAAGTGCATCAGTTGAATATGAAGTACGATAGTATTGCATCAAAATAAAGGCGAAAGGAAGAAAGTAGGAAGATTAATGATGCAAAAGTCTGACAGACAGATTTATTGTAATAAAAAACCCTACTACTATTGCTATTACTGCTACAGAACTGAGAGATGGAAAGTGCATCTTTAAGCATTCAAGTTATGTGTATTAATAAAACAGAAAATGATGCCACTAGCCTTATATAATCAAGTGTTGGTGAGTTCAAAGATAATAATCCAGAGGATATTGTTATTGGTGAATTGATTGATGACCTGTGCTCAGCAAGAAACAAGGCAACAACCATTATAATTAAACTTCCCGGGTTTTTTTTCAATAGACCTAATGCAATTAAGCAGCCCAGCAATTAAAATTCCAAATAACTCCTATCTCAAAGCATTACGATTAAATTCAATGTTTTTTTACAAGCATAACGTTTATAAGCATATGAAGACTCATAATTTTTGGATGTTTAAACTTTGTCTAGCAGTATGCTAGCTAAGCATATTGTCTGCCCATATTTCACAGGAGGCTATGGCATTGTAAAAATTGTTAGTTTTTGATGCGTTTATTGGCGTATTTTTTTGTAAATTTTTACCATTGCGGTGATTTATTATCTATACGATCACTCCACAATAGACCTATGTTGTTTCAGATGTTTTGACAAAAAAAATGGCCTATGTAACATTTGAACATTCTACACACTTCTGTTTTGCGGTGTGTTTCATGGCAATTAAGTCACACCAAGTTTTTAAGGCACCTGTGTTGCTGCAAATCAACTGAATATTCCCTACAATTGTGCTGTTATCGTAATGCTTTCGACAGCAAATTGCTCCAATTTTTTTTGAAAGGTGATTAACTGTGAAATGCAGTGACTAGTTTCTGCAAAAAAGCGTTTCAACGTTTCTAATCAATGGTTTTGATTAGGAATATATCTTGATGTATCTACATCAATTTTTACGATAATCTATAGCCTACCCTGTAGCGCTGTAGAAGGAGCGTTGTTTAATCGCAATTATTTTTAGCTACAATAATTCTTCGGGGGCCCTTTATTAGAATTTTGCCTCAGGCCCCAAATTTTGAATATCCACCACTGGGCACAATAGCGATCCCAGAAGGGTCGCACACAGCATTCTTGGGAAAACAAGTGTGAACAGATGGAGGACATCGAATTTGAGAGTGTAAGCTTATGTTCAGGGTTTTTACTTCCAGCCAAAATACGTTTCCACGCATATCAGAACGAAGGCAAATATGAATACTCTAAACCTTTTGAACATTTGGGCATTCTATTCGTTTGGGTACATCCCAAAAATGGACTCTGTTGCTGGCGACGCACGACCCTTTTTAAATATAGCAATTGCCTAATTGATATAAGGAGCTGCTTAATTGTTTTTTAGGTGATCATAAACCGCAGTGCTGCGCAAAACCACTGCGTTGGTAACAGATTCCTGGTAAGAAGTGGACCAGACATATTTAACCCTTGTCTCGCGGCATAATTTTGCTTCGCTAACAAGCGGCATTGGTACATTTGTAACTAAACTTATTTTGTAAGAAATTTGTCGTGGTAGGTATAATTTCTAAAACACCTGAACTTGAATCAAACAGTAAGCCTTTCAAGATCATGCGATAAGCACCGTTCCGACACAACGTATTATGATGTCATAATGCACACCGATTAAATTCTAATGCTTAGAATGCATCATGCTTTTAGGTGTTTAGAAACACAGGCTGTGCGTTGCTGCTATTCAGCTACTTCAGAGTCCATCAGAAGAAACAATTTAAAAGCGCCAGAACTACAAATGCTAGCCGAATAGAGCTTGATTACCCAAAGCAGTCACTGTTTTCTTTCTGGATTAACGTTTTATCCACTTAGGCTGGCCTAGTTAGCCAGTTTTACAGTAGCCAGCCCTTACAGTAGTTACAGTTATTTTATACATTTTCAAAGCTTTTTTACCGTACAGTAGTTACCCAGTAACCAGTTTATAACCTGTTAGCCTCTACCTAGTCACTAGTTCGGTACTGGGCATAACCTGTAGCAGTAGCAGTACGGAGCTGCAGTATCAATATCGGCAGGTTTTGTAAAATCATACTTCTTGGTGCCACTGATGCCTGGTCCATTCACGATATATCATCTGCAGGTTGTTTCAGATGTTTTACATTACGAGGGATTTTAGTTATATTTTAGGAAGCTTTTGACTTTTACCGATTGACTGAATTATTATATGAGTGCACTTGGAGCTGGATCTAATAGCCAAAATTCACAAGGGCGAAGGTTAGTATGATATGGTCTAAAGACTAATTTTATACTTTTCCTTATCGACCAATTTACGTGGTTTTATTTTTTTATTTTTTACAGATATACGGATGATGAATTGAGGCAAATGATTGAAGAATCGGATTCTGAATACTAGGAAGACTTATATGTTGCATCAGATAACGAAAACTATATTCCAGCAGCCAATGGTGGTACCGGCACTACAGAGGATTCAGATTTAGAGCAAGAAATGATCATAGAGCAAGAAGAAGAATATGACTCCGATAAAAGTGTTGAGGATGAGCCTGTATCTCAAAACGACAGTAGTATCTGGACAATGAAGGATGAAAGACAATGAGGTAGCAACCTATTACCAAGCGCACAAACAAGATCTCGTAACATTCTGTGTCAAAGGGGTGGACTTGCAGCAGACTGGACTTCAAACGCATACCCACTGCAAGGTTAGATTTACACTGGAAAACCAACAGATGGTCCCCGCCAAGTAAACGTTGGTGAGCAAACGGTTCTGAACCTGATCAGTTTGTATAAAAGCTCTGGAAGAAATGTGACAACGGATAACTTTTTTACAACTATAGAATTAGCTAAGGTATTGAACTGCTGGAACATGACTTTAGTTGCTACAGTCAGAAAAAAAAAGATTTCTGCCAAGCAACATGCAGCCTACCAAGGAAAGGCTTGTTTATTCAACCAATTTCGCCTACCATCGTGATGCAACAGTCTGTTCATATGTGCCAAAGAAGAAGAAAGCAGTCGTGCTTTTGTCATCAATGCACATGTCAGGAGAAGTTGAAGAAACACAATCAGCCAAGCCAGAGATAATAAAATACAACAAAACAAAAGACGGTGTTAATACTATGGATAAAATGCTGGGCGAGTACACTGTAAAACGACGAACGTTGCGGTGGCCGGTGGCATTTTTTAACAATATGATTGACGTCACTGGCTTGGCATCCAACGTCATCTATAGAGAACACAACGCAAGGTTTAGAGCAAAGGATCAATAAAGAAAGTTCCTGAAAGAGCTTGCCAATATGCTATGTATGCCCTCCATGGAAGCTCGTGTAAATATGGGATGTTGATGAGGAATCATTTTCTTTGAGGCGCAGTGAAAATGATGCTTGGACGACAAATTGTAACGCCACGAGAAAATGCTGCTGTCGCTTCTGGTCCTCATGGCAGTCGTGGATCCACTCCGATCGTTGGCAGTTGTTGTGTCTCCCGAGACCAAAAGAGGAAACAACAAAAAACCAGGAAAAGCTGTGTGGTTTGGGGCAGCCTGTATGCAACGAACATTCCGTATCTAAAACGATGTGCATCTCTTGTGAAAATGAATAAACTATTCCTCCTCTACTAATTTCTTCGTGTTGAAATTAATTGATCGATTTGCGTTGTTTCAATAAAATAACATTATCTTCAAAAAGTCACGATTAAATATTTTTGTCGAAACAAAAGGTATATGTAGGTACAATTGTAACTATGCCGCCTGTCATGGGTGTAAGAAGAACTTCATTCAATATACTAGGAACGCGTAAACATATTTGGCTAAAAATTTTCTCGAATAAACCAATTCAAGAATGTAGAGATGTCAGAAAATCTTGGGTATCTACGACTTGTAACAAAAAAGTTATCTCTATATATAATTGCTAAAGTTACAATTGTACCTATGCCGCCGGACGAAGCTAAACCGTAGGCGAGTTAGTGGTAGACCATATGTGATCGGACTTCTTTTGTAAGATTCCGCAGCAACCACTTTTCAGCTCCCTGGCCCAAATGGAACAGATTGTTACAGGTGGAGGCGACATAGGAACAGAGTCCTCGGTGCTGACCTTTGCGCCAAAAAAATAGAAAGTAGTGGATGATGTCGTTTTGTACATTTCACAAGTAGTAATCGGAAGCTGGAGAACTTGCTTACTCGGGTAATAAACGGCAGCCCGACAGGTATGTACGCGAAATGAGTTATGCTTGATACAATTTCTAGGCTGTGGTATGAAAAGTTCATTTTTGAACATGTTGGTGTGGCACAGCGGTACCGAAAACTAATAAGCAACGGCGGACAATAAGTAATAAGCCATCAACTGGCAAAAGTAAAAAAGAAAAATCCATGATTGTTTGCTTGTTATTTTGGTTTACCAAAATCTGCTTGGTTTACGAACTATCCGGTCTCGTCTGGTGGCTAAAAGTGGTGTTTCAGGTGCTGTTGGAAGCGGTACATCAATCGAAACCTCAGATGAATCGGGCCATGAAAAAGGAGAACTATTAACAGTAGCAACACCCTCATCAGGTGGGCGATCCCTCAATGTATTGGGCTCTAGCGCACCAATATTGAAACAGTTCAACATGTTGGCCGGCTTCAAACGGTCAATGCATACGTTGTCTATGTTGCTGTCCAGTGCGAAAGTAGACACTTTGTCCGATCTGTGCAGGACACAGTAAGGGCCTCGGTAGATATGTTGGAGAGGAGGTTGAACGCCATCTTGCCGGACAAACACATGCGAGCAAGATAATAAGTCAGGGAAGAGATTCGTAAGTTGCGAGATTATGACGCGAGCCCGGACAGGCTGCATATGTTTCATAAAACGACGCAAGTCAGCTATGTATGCGCTAGGGCTGTGTGGTTTCTTTGAAAGGTAAAACACTCGCCTGGCAGGCATAAAGAAGTATCATACAACATTACACTGCACGAATAGGGGTGGTTTTTGTCAACCATAGAGCGAATCCCCAGCAAGACCCAACCCAAAGAAGAAAGTCAATCGGACGGGTTAAGGTGGGCTTTTGATGATGCCTTCAAAACACGGTGGAAATGCTCAACGACTCCGTTGGCCTTTGGGTTATAGGAAATGGTGTGAATGATCTTGCTCCCCAAAGATGTCATCAAGTCATGCCAGAGATTAGAGGTGAATGTCTACCTCTATCAGTGGTAATGGTTTGCGGCGTTCCACAGCAACCCACAAAATGCAACACAAATGCGTCAACAACAGACTGTGCTGTGATGTCTGGAAGAGGAATAGCCTCGGGCCAGCGCGAAAAATGATCAACAATGGTGAGAATATAACGGAATCCTTTTGAAGGAGGTAACGGACCAACTATATCAACATGAACATGGGCAAACTTAGAAGAAACCGGCTCGAACCTTTGAAAAGGAGATTTTGAATGTACCCCAACCTTTGATTATTGACAAGAGATGCAGGCTTTGCACCACCGTTTGATGTCATGATTCATGCCTGGCCAAACGAATCTTCGCGATATTAATTCTCGACTGTGTTTGATACCAGGATGGGAAAAGGAATGCAGTGTCTCAAATGCCTGCTTGCGGAAATCCTGTGGTACTAGGGGTTGGAAGCTTCTCTGAGACGCATCGCCTAGGAGTGAAGCGCCATGTTCTGAAATTGGACGGTGTTTGAGTTGCAATGAGTGGTCTCCGTTTTGAAAACCAGTAAGGTAGCGGTCGTGAGCTTGGGCCGCTGCCATTGCTTAAAAATCCGTAGCTGGGTGTCGCCCAAAAATTGCTCCAACTGTACGTGACAAACAGTGGGAAACTAAATTATCTTCCTTCTTAATGTACCGCACGTCACTTGTAAATTGAGAGATGAAATTTAAATGGCGTAGTTGTCGAGGAGATGAATGGCGTGAACGTGTGAAAAGAGCGTGGCACAAGTGAGGGCGTGATCGGTATATACAGTGAATTGCCGACCATCAACAAAATAGCGGAAGTGATGGATTGCGAGATATATTGCAAGAAATTTACCGTCAAAAGTCGATCAACTGCGCTGGGTTTGCAAAAAGGTTTGAGAAAAAAATGCCAGCGGTTTCCACGCATCACCGTGCTTCCGTTGCCTTTTGTGTTTCTGTTGTCCAGTTGATCGGCCTTTTATTGGGTTTGCCGGGAGACAAAAGAGCATTGAGCGGGCGCAAAGTGTCGGCACAATTCGAAATAGAAAGACGATAGGAATTGACCGTCCCAAAAAACGACGTAACTGTTTTACATTGGTAGGAGGCAAAAAGTTTTCAATTGCCTCCACTTTCTAGGTAAGGGATTTGATACCCTTTTGAGTCACGAGGTGGCCTAGGAACGTTATCTCAGAGACACCAAATACACATTTGTCCTTGTTAATCACCACCCCATAGCGTGCAAAACGTCGCATTAACTCGTGCATGTGAGACTTGTGCTCTTCAAAAAAAGTGGATGCCACCAATACATCGTCCACATACGCAAAACATAAATCAAGCCCACGCATGACTTGATCCATAAAACGTTAGAAGATATTCCCACAATTTCTCGTGCCAAAGGTCTTTTTTGTATACTCGTACAAACCCACTGGGGTAACAACAGCAGTTTTCTGGTGATTTTGTTTCGCTACTGGTATCTGATGATAGTCTTTGTGGCAGTCAAACTTGCTAAAAATAGTGCAGCCTTGTGCAATATCTACAAAATCCACTAAATAAGGTAAAGGATAACGATCTGGTTGCGTAACATTGTTCACGGCTGTGTAATCACCCATCATCCGAAAATCGCCAGGCCTTTGTTTAGGGACTATATGAATAGGGCTGGCATAAGGCGATAAGAATGGCACGACAATGCCACTTTCCAATAGTGGTCGGATCAATGAACGTAACCGCCATGCACAAGGGGATTGGCATCTATTCACGCGCATCCCAAATTTTCTGTGATAAAAACAAAGATCGCTTTCGGCGGCACGGTAGCGGGGAGGATAATTGTCGCGTTTTAATAGAAATTTGATTCTACTTCAACTTTAATTTACTTCTCAAAATTTAGGCGACTTCTAGCATCGCTCAAATAATTAAGTCTGGTTGCAACTAAACAGCTAGGAAAAGATTGGCTTCCACTAAGATACTTTAAACCCGTGCTCTTCAACCGGTGTGCATGGTGCACACTAGGGTGCACCAAAAAATGCTAGGGGTTCATCACTACGAAAGGGTGAACAAGGGTGCACCACAAGCTTGTCGGCTACGAAAGGGTACATCGTCTTGCTCCGCAGTTGTCGCCTGTAGACAAGTTAGAAGCTGCTATAGGTAGATCTTCTAATATAAAATTTAATTCTAATATAAAAATATATTAACATTTATCACAGATCAGTGATGTCTTTATTGAATTATTTTACTACAACTTCGAGTAATTCTGCAGCAGTGAGTGAGGGCACAGGTGGAGTTTTTCTAGCCCAGACTAACGAAGTCAGGGCAAGACCTGAAGATAATGAAAGCTGTGCTACAGAAGTAGAAACTTCGACGCCTGCTGCTTCCGAAAGCGGAAGAAATTTAAAACGAAAAACAGTGTCCACACCAAAACGTAGAAGATGGAATAATGATTATGTGAAGTATGGGTTCTGTCGTGCAACGGAAGAGGAGCACAGTCAGTATCCATCCGCCAATTGTCTGTTTTGTTCAGTCAAGTATGCCAACTCAAGTCTTGTCCCTTCCAAACTCGAGCTACATCTTAAAAAGCAACACCCCGAACACCAATTTAAATCCAAGGAGTTTTTTGAATCTCAATTATCTGCATTTTATAAGCAGCAAAAAAGCTTTCAGTTGCAAATGGTGAACAAGGAAAGTAAAGATCTTTTGTTAGCTTTGTTTAAGATGACTCATGTTGTACTTAAAAGCAAACGTCCTTCCACAGAACTTGAATCTGTAGTATTGCCGTGTCTTAAAGTAGCAGCTGATTTGATTTATGGCGGTAAAGAAGCAGTAAAGAAAGTTTCAAAAATTTCTTTATCTGATACCACGATTTCTCGCCGATCTCAAATTATTGCAACAGATTTGGAAGATCAGTTGATACAAAAGTTGAAGAAAGCATCTTCGTTCGCTGTCCAGTTGGACGAAACAACTGATGTAGCTTCTCAAGCTCAACTCATTGTGTTTTGTAGGTTTGCTGATACTGCGTGTGAAAAAATTGCAGAGCATTACTTATTTTGCAAACCGCTGGGTGTGGAAACAACCGCTAATGTTATTTTTGGTACATTGGATGAGTATATTAAGGAGAAAGAACTAAGTTGGGAAAAGTGCAAATCTGTTACCACTGATGAGGCGGCTGCAATGACAGAATCCATCAATGGTGTTGTAAAAAAAATCAAAGAAGTTTCACCTGAATGCGTTTCAATTCATTGCATCCTTCATCGTGAAGCTCTTGTCGTGAAGAAATTGAATAATGGTGGCAGTGAAGAAAATGATTTTGCACAGTTGCTCAGGGAAGTTGTTGGTATTGTTAACTACATTCGAAGCCACGCAAAAAAGCGCAGAATATTCTCAAAGTTGTGTGAAGAGATGGATGCGTCATTCACTGAATTGCTGCTACATACAGAAGTAAGGTGGCTTTCCAGAGGCAAAGTTCTTAGCCGAATCTTTTTGCTTCGAGAAGAATTGGAAGTTTTTTTTACAGAAGAGCATGACCAACGGGCTAGCAAATTTTGCGACAACTTTTGGTAGGCAAAAGTTGCATATATGGCTTCCATTTTTGAACATCTCAATAAACTTGCAAGTGAATATGCAATGGAAAAATATATGTATTTTTGAAACTATGTCTAAAATCAATGCTATAAAGAAAAAAATACCTCTGTGGCAGAACCGAGTTGCATCAAAAAATTTTTCTGACTTTCCCTTTTTGCATGACTTCATGACAGAACATGAAATCAATTTTCAGATGCAACTGCTTCCACTTATTGAAGCTCATCTTAAATTGCTGGAAGAAAACTTTGAGAAGTATTTCACTGCTGAACAGAATGCCACATATGAAGCTAATTCTTGGATATTACATCCTTTCACTTACGATAGTATTACGACTGAAACAGAAGATTTGATTGATCTCCAATCAGATTTTGGCATGAAAGCATTATTTAAGGAGACATCATCCACTGAATTTTGGGTGCACCTACTAAATGTGCCAGAATACAGAAGCATAGCAAAAAGAGCAATTTCTGTTCTCATCCAAATGCCCACAACGTATTTATGCGAAAGTGTTTTTTCTTGTCTACGTGAAATTAAATCTCGCAAAAAAAATTCCATAACACACATCGATCCATTGATGAGGGGAGCAATTGAAACGAAGATCATTCCTCGGTTTGAAATGTTGGTTGATGATATGCAACAGCAAAAAAGCCATTAAATATTAACTTCTTGAGTTTGTTGTGTGCTCTGTCTTAAGTTATTCTAAGTGCAGTCTGCAGTGTAATACAGTAGTTTCTTTGCGTATTAATTTTAATGTGTCTTTTTGTCTCTGTTTGAGTTTTAAACACATGGGGTGCATGAGCTCGCCACAAGATTTTTTAGAGTGCACCATAATGAAAAAGGTTGAAGAGCACTGCTTTAAACCACACACTTCTCGATCAAGAGCAGAACACATATATTCACAAACCACTTTAAAACTTCGAATACCTTCACTTGCAAACACAGAAACTTCTGTAAAGCATTTTAATGTATAAATATGAGAGACAAACCAAAACTAAATCCACCAAAATAATCGCATGTCACACTAATACAAATCCACCATAAATCACCGCAGATCAATACGTTTTTCTCTTCAATTTCTAAACACTTTCATTCTTTCCACACTTCACTTTACTCTACTACACTCTCTCTGAATAAGTGAAAAATCTCGCCGCCTTAAATATACGGCTGGAAAATAATCTAGAAATTGCTAGAACATTACGTGACACAGGAAAAACACCGTTAATAAATTACGCAATTGGTAATAATAGAAAAAAAATCTTCGAAAAGAAACAAAAATCACTACAATACACTGCAACTAGTCACGTAGTCCACAATTGTGTCGTTAGAAGAGGCTGTGAGTTACAAATCTATCTATTACTACGAAAGAAAAAAGTTTAGCAAGTTTAAGGCTTCAGACAATTCAAATTTACAAATAAAATGATCACTATAAAATAAAACAACAAATCACAATAACTAAACATGTATAAAAACTATTCTTTTAACGCAAATTTATTTATTCGTGACAATGATGCCAAGAATGTTTTGTGTTGGGTTGCCTTTGGAAAGTAGGACGGTGCTCAGGGCCTCCAAATTGATGGGATCTACTAGTCTGTCCCCTGGAGTGGCCAGCGGCGGTATTATACCAAGGATGTCAAGGGGGTTGTGGTGCGAGATGCGAATTGTGTATAGTGGCAGCCAACTGATTTAGACGCTGATCAAATATTTCGTTGATTAAGCGTTGGAAGATTTTGAAACGGCCATGATTTCGTCCGCTCGCTGCCCAATAGAATATAAGTTGGTGTTAAACCATCCTGCTAGAATGGTTCGAACCTGAACCGGTAGCTTGTCAAGGAACAATTTGCGCAAGACCGCTTGACTTTGAGAATCCGACGTGTTGTACGCGTCAAGCAGGTAGCGCATTTTATGAAGCAATTCGCTAGGTTTGAGATTGCTCAACTCTGTATCATAAAACAACTTGTCTAGACGATCGTTTTCACAGAGTCAATATGTCTTGGCCAAGGCCGTTTTTAGGTTGGTATACGGGAACATGCCCGGGTTGCAAACGACATGCTGGACCTTTCGAATACTTTTTAGGTCTAGCGAATTTAATGCCACTAAAAACTTTTGCTGCTCATCTCAAATCCCGTTTGAGGCAAAAGTTTGGTCAACCGCTGCAAACCAACGTCACTAAATAAATACCACTATTACTTAGTGACGTTGCTGCAAACCACAGGTCGACATCGGTTTCCCAACATGTTGGCAAGGTGATGTCAGTGATAGGTGGCGATGCTTGTTGGTTTGGTACTGACTGTAATCGTGGAGTGGTTAAATTCGTAGCCCAAGTCTCGATTCCCACTGATCGATTACCTGATAAAGAGCGGCGCTGGGAGACAAACGGGTTATGGTTAGATGCCAGGTTGTCTTGGAATTGCGATACCGTTGGATAGCCGTGGGAAACAGGCAGTGCACTAACGTGTGGTTCGACATATGTCGATTGCAAATGAAACGCGTTACAAGTTGCGGACTCGGCCTACGAAGACGATGAATCTGCTCTACCGATGTTTAAGGGTTGCCCTGGCGTTGAAAAATGTGGGTAATCGATGTCGGTGCCAGAAAAAGGCAAAGGTGAGGAGGTCGAAGAGGAGGATGGAGGTGGAGGCAGAATCGAAGGTTTGGAAGACAAACGGGGAGCGGACGAAGAAAAAGTATACCCGTCTGGTTTGGAAAGGGAAGCTGTAGCTGCGATAGAGATTGTGGACGCATGCGTGAGGTCATCATGGTCCATAGTTCTTACCTTACGGTTGTGCAAATTGTAAAAGAGGCCGGGTAATTTATGCATTTATGGGAAGGAAAAGTGTTAATATAAGTATTATACGAAAAATTGAAAATTGAAAAAATATGGGTGTGTCATTTTGCTGTTGTTGCTGTTACCCGACACCTTTTGAGAGATGGGGACATGGCGGAAGACCATGGAGCCCCTGAACCCGGGCAACTCTCTTGGGCCTGGACCAGAGGTTGTGGAGAGACAAAAAATTACCAAAGAGTGAGCGGCACAAAAAGTCCGTTGCTGGACTGTGCAGAATGAGATGAGAAATGTCCTGGGACGAATGTCCGCAAAGGCTGCATGAAGGATTCCAAATTCTGCCAATTCTAGAGAGATAAGAACTTAACAGAAGACTCTGTCCGTTACAGCGTAGACGAGAGAGAACACAGCTAGCGTGACAAGGGAGCACAAGTTCCTCAATGGAAATCGTGGAAGCCTGTGTGCCGAAAAATGTAGACGAGACAGTGCACCCCCAGTCCGAGAAAAGAGAAGAGTAGATACGAGAGATAAGAGAAGAGAGACTATAAGAAATTGCTGAGAACACGAGTAGCGCTCCCCGTCTGGCCAGCTCATCAGCCGCGTTGTTCCCCGCGAGAAACGAGTGTCCGGGGACCCATTGTACCCAGATAAAACAGGAGAAAAGAGAAGACAGTTTCTGCCACATCTGTCAGAGAGTTTGAGGTAAAAGGAAAGATGGGGGAGAGGACAGGGTGGCGAGGACAGAACGAGAGTCACATAGGAGAAGAAGAAAAGAGAAGTGGCACATTTGTGTGCTGCCAAGACCAGCAAAGAGCTTGCAGAATGGCGCAGGCTTCAGCGGAAAAACTTGAAGATACTGGGCCTGATGAAAAGAAAAAGGTGGTATCAATATCACAGAGAGCAGTTGGCAAGTACCATAGATTCGTCTTTGCCAAAAGGGACAGGAACAGAGCCGTCAGTCCAGAGCACCAGATTTAAAGGAGAGCATTCAATGTCAAAGAAGTAAAAAGAACAGCAGCAGAGAAAATAGAAAAAGACGAGAATTTATCTGCAGAAGAACAGTGAGAGTCAAATAAAAAAGCAAAGTCATCCCAACGAGCTTTTTGAAAATTGAAGGAATGGGAGACGTTCGTTGGGGCGAAAGACCGGAGAATTTTTTTTATTGTCCATGTTTATCCTGCATTCACGAGAAAGCAAATTGTATAGCTGTCTTTTGGACTTGATGTCCGCACTCGCTTGGGAGTTGCCATTTCCGAGGTGTCTGGGCTACCTGTCTTCCACATGAAGTTGGGGGCGACCCGTTAAGTGACTTGCTCAAGGACAAAACAAGCAAACTTGCCGTTTTGTTTTCCACAACCTTCCCTAAATGCCGAGCGCCAAGAAAGGAAGCTATAGATACCATTTTTAAAAGTCTTGTGGTATCACTCGACATGGAGAATAAGGCCCAGGTCTACCGACTGCGAAGCGGACGTTCCAACCACTACGCCATCGCGTCGGTTATCTCGTAACTGTGAATTCTTTTCAAAGATAAAAACAAAAAGGTTTATGACGTATTTCTTCAATGTTGATCAAACCATCAATCATATTTTTCCTGCAGAAAATTAGGTAAACAAATCTTGTTTAACGAATACAAAAAAATGTTTTTGTTATTGCGTGATTGCCTGCCCTGTTGATAAATAATTTTTAGTGTTTAGTAATACAGGTAGTCTTTATATTTTTATGTTGTACAGTTTGTATGTTACATTATTAACAGCTACCGTATTCTGAAGAAGCTCCCCGGTAACTAAGGGGAGCGAAATGTTAAATTTGAATAATAAATTGTCGAAAGAACGAATTGATCTGGTTAAAATATAGCAATCCTAATGATAATGGCTTAAAACGCATTGTACCTCGTAGAGTCATAATGTTAAATGCCATTACAATGCTTGCCACTACATAGTGAGAACAGCAGTAGGCAGCAAAATTATTCATATCATTTTAATAGCAAACATAAATGGCAAAGCCCATTACTGATATTTGTAATTGCAAGGATATCGGTACAAAATACTAATCTTCATTTAAAAGTAGGGAGGTCTGAATTAGGGGCAAAGTTAAATGTAATGAAGTTCCAAATTTAAGAAAAGATCAAAATTAAACAATAATAGCATCAATCTGTAACACTGGATTAAGAGGAAATGTTTTTGTTTGAAAAGAGCGTAATAGGCGCCTATTGCAATAGGTTATATGACTTCAAGGAAAAGCAGGGCCCCGTTTCATGCCAAGGCCAAATTAAAGCTAACAGCGCAGGAAAAAATCTTAATGTCACCAATATTAATACGAAAGTGGGCCCACCAAATCATCGAACATGCCTATCACCAAACAGCTCATTTCTTTATGAGTCAAAACGACCACATTCGGGCGAAGCCATCAGTTTTGACTATGTTTCAGCTTACTCTTATCACCCCTTACACTTTTATAAATTACGAATGGTAGTTTGTGTCATCGTTCTTTCTTTTTTGAATACATCCAGTCTTGATTAATAGACCAACATGGTCACTATTACATGTACAGGAACTATGGCTTATATTTAGCAAAACATTTTGTTGCGGCTCTAACAAATGTTTGTACGGTGAAGCTGGCGCAGCTGCATTAATTGATACGTTTTAAATCGGCACGGGTGATAGTATGGCCGGCCGGGGGTTAAATCGCACCATACTTAGGAGAAACATTTTATCCATTTTGCTTGATAATAGCTTTTATTATTTATTTATTTGCCATATTTATCCTCCATTCACAAGAAAGCGAATTGTATCGCTATACTTTGGACGGGAAGTCCGCACTCGCTTGAGAGTTAATAGCTTTATAGCTTTATAGAGCTACCGGAATCAAACCTGAAAATTTGGGTAAAGCAAGAACTTATTTAACTTTTATGAGCATAACTAAGCAAGGAAAAACAAATATAAATCATAATGCGTAGCCAGCAGGGTTTTAAGGAAGTTTGAGGCGAAATCAAAATTAACAATGTCATTGTGTCAAATCGCACTACATGGAACATATTATTGGTATTTTGCTATTTTGTTTTATAATAGCTTTATAGAGCTACCGGGGTCAAACCAAACATTTGAGGAAAAGCAAGGACACTTTGAACTCCCCAGGATATGTCAAGCAGGGAGAAAAGAACATGCTACGTAATGCGTAGCCAGCGATGACTTGAGAAAGTTTAAGAAGAAATCAAAAGAAAACAGCGTCACTGTGTAAAATCGCACCACAAGAAAGACATTTTTTCCCTGTTGCTTTAGAATAGCTTAATATCAGAAATGTAACCCCTACTTCCAAACTACGGAAAACGCAAGCCTCCCTTGGGCTCGTGTCAGCAATGAACAGAGCACATAGACCGAAGACATAGCCAGAATTTTGAAATGAGATATTCTATTAGGCAAAGAAGCACAAAAAGTCGTGAACATCATATGTGTAGAAAATACATAAAATTTTGGTAACTCTTCATACAAGAGCCTGATAGGTGAAGCCGGCTTGGCCGGCTGAACCGACACTCTCAATCCCGACATTACTGACGGGGTCTCTGCCGGTGATGCCGTCATATTTGCTGTGTGTTATAATATTTTTGTCATTTATGTCTATACTCTAGAGTCTAGATCATTGTAATAAAATCCCAAGTTTAAGAAAAAATCAACATAAAACCATAACCATAACAATTTGTAAAACTGAATATAGGGAGAATAGCCGCTTTTGTCGCTATGCCGGAAACAAGACCAATGGCGCAGCCAAAACAGGAACTTAATACCACAAATACAGGGTGTCCACAAAGTCTTTAGATAATTAAAAAAATTATTGATATTACAACTGACGTTGGAAACGTCTGAAATGTTTAAATAATATCAAGTAAATGGTCAAGTTTTTATTTAAAGCATTAATGAACTCTATCTCTGAAATGATTACATAATATCAAGTAAATAGTCAAGTTTTCCTTCAAAGCATTAATAAATTTCTATATTAGCCCCATTTGTAACACGGAGGACACCTAAACGATATTAAATTTCAGTCCACGTCTTTCTTAACATTTCTTCATCAGTTGTTTCCACAGTGGTAGTTATTCTTTCCCTAAGGTCACTTATGTCTTTTACTTTGGTGCGGTACACAACATCTTTCATGTAGCCCGAACGAAAGCAGAGCGGATGGATTTTGTTTGGCTAAATTTGTTTTTGTTTTTGTTTGGCTAATTTTGTTTGACTAAATGACTGACGAATATGCTCAATGCCTTTTTCAGAAGTTTTTAGCCTTCCACTCCTCGATTTTAGTAGCAACGTTCCCCTTCCCACAAACTGCTTATGCCAATTGCGAATCGGCTGACGTGCTGGAGCTCGTTTTGCATATTTAGCTATGAAATTTCTTTGTGTTTGAATATTCGATTTCGTTTTGATAAACCAAGAAACACATTGTGCTTTTTCTTGTGGAATAGTCATTTTTAACAAGGGTTGGAAATCAATTATTTTATTTAGCTAATTCATCTCTGAAATAAAAAAAGTAACATTATAAAAAACTTTAATAACAACTGATTAATATGCAAAAAGAATTATTTTGATATAATTTTTAAAAATTTTTTAATGAATTTATAAAATTGTCTAAAGACTTTGTGGGCACCCTGTTTAACTAGAAAAGCGGCAGCACCAATTGGCAAAATAGGCTTACCATTAAATAGTTTTTTCTTAAACGGGCTATGCCAGCTGTACTGCTAACATTAAAGCAGATCTAAATTAAGTTGTTTTATGATATTGTGAAAGCAATCACCATTTTGCCGCTACAATCAGTTTTGATTATGTACAACCACTGCTTCCTCACAAGTATTAACTATAATTTGTGGCACGATTGTTGATCCATTGGAAGGGTACTCGAAAAATATCCATCTGACATGTAAAAACCTCTTTATTGAGCACAAATCAAGCCAAAGTTGTTCTTATTTTTGAGGATTCGCTTACAACATTTTCCATAAACGCAGCGCGGTTAAAGCTTTCTTATGAAATTAATCTATTCATTTTGATTGATTAGATCTGACAAAGCATTTCAGTATTTTAACAATTTATTATGAATATAGATGTTTTTACAAACTTTAAGGTATAAATTTCATTTTTCAAAGCAAACTAAGCTAAACCTTTCAAGTCGCTCGCCTAAGAAGACAACAGCTAGTAAAAATTGTAAAATAGTCAACTAAAGTACCACTATTCATGTTTGTTACGTATGTGTGCAGTATTCGGTTACCCTGCATTAGTCAAAATAGACGCAACATAATGTAACAGCCGCAAGCGAGCAATGACGTGATAAGGGTGAGAGAAACAATCGCTTCTCTCTTGCACCGCTGAGCGAACGGATCTTCAGCCAACGCTTCTTTCACGATGCTCCCTTTTTTGTTTTTATGAGGAAACGGAATCGCTGGAACTTCAACATCCAAAAACTTGCAAAGAGGATCCCAACCTTGCTTGAGGTTGAATACAAGAAGCTTGTCTTTGGGTGCAGTCTAAAATTAACAAAAAAATGTTTTGTTAAAAACAAAAATTAAACAACTTGTAATGTTACAAATTGAGTGTGCAACGAGGTGAAATGCTTTCGAATGCCATTTGATGACGGCATGATTACATGATCGTGCACTCAAACTTCGCAAAATTAAGCACTTGGTAAATATATTTTAGAAACATTCTCCCTGCTTGATGGCAACGCTTGTAGAAATGCATTGCGTCAGCAGTAGTTTTATCTTGATATAGACTATTGGCAATTTAAATTTAGGCCTAAACAACAACTGTTGTGTGTATAATAACGGCTTTCCAGTGACCACAAAACAGAAGCGTGAAACTCGATTTAACATTTCGGTTGACATCTAAAATCATAATCAATCGCGTGACGCGATGGCGTAGTGGTTAGAGCGTCCGCTTCGCAGTCAGTAGACCTGGGATTCATTCCCCTTGTCGAGTCATACCAAAAGACTTTAAAAAATGGTATCTATAGCTTTCCTGCTTGGCGCTCGGCATTTATGGGAGGTTGTGGAGAACAAGCCGGCAAGTTCGCTTGTTGTGTCCTTGGGCAAGGCACTTAACGGGATGCCCCCGCCTTTATGTGGAAGACAGGTGGCCCATAAACCTCGAAAAAGGCAACTCCCAAGCGAGTGCAGACTTCCCGTCCAAAGTATAGCGATACAATTCGCTTTCTCGTGAATGGAGGATAAAAATGGCAAATAAAACAAAACAAAAAATCACTTTTTAGCCATAAAGTTGTGCAATGCGGTTCCAACAGAAACGATGCATGCAGAGGTTGGCCAAATACAGTGGACGCTGCTTAATGTAATCATGAATAATGTAACCAATCGGTTGATAATATTAGAATTCCTGATTCCCGCCAGAGCGTGCAAAATGCATTACAAATATGCTCTTATTGTGATCAGTACATTGGTTATTGTTATCAAAAAGTTTTCAAACTTGGGGACATTTTTGTCTACTTCTAGCATAAATACCCAGTGACATGTTTGCTCTTCTAAGAATTCTGATCGTTTTTCTGGCAAAGCAGACAATTAATTGTGTAATTACACCACAAATTTGGCTGGAAATTTTGGCGTTCTTTTGTCTCTGTTGGCCGGCAAACTCACTTGGCTAAATCATTCGATGAATCGGTTACATATCAGTTGCCACCAGCATCTGACGTAGGCCTACTCATTAGTGACACAGTGACAGTGACTTTTTGTTTTGAGTAATTTTTTCTCTCCCTCAAGATGAAGAAACGCAGAGATTTAGGCATCAAAGAAAAAGTTCCAATTTTGTTTTGGTACACGTGCAGTTTTTCCTTCATGATACAGTAAAATGCAATTTTCATTTCTTCTGTTAATGCTATCAATCGGTTGTGGTTATCACTAAAAAAAGATGTTCCCAAAGTGATCACATTAAGCGGCGTCCACTCTATTTGTTCCCAAATCGCTACAATCCATTGAAAAACTTAACCTTTATTATATTGCGAGTAATTTAGCTTTCGTTTTCTTTAGAAATAGGCTTACTTCAAATTGTTTTATGCTTTGTTTTTCGAGAACAAATAGTAGCATAGTGCAAAAATCAACATTGCTGTAAAATAAAAATACTTCACCTAAATGCACCAAAATAGTCTAGCGTTAAATACAATTTACAAGTTTACCTTTCTTAATATATGTAGCCTGCGGCAAAATATTTATTCGTATAGATAAGTTATAAATTGGGCCGACCACCAAAATTGAGGCCGTACAAAGAGAGGAAAGAAGAAAGAAAGAAAAAGAAAGAGGCAACACTTAAAAACATGCGAAGTCTTTTTTTGGGGAACAAATTCGACTCCCATACTCAGATCAAAAAAATGATTTTTGGAGACCTTGTTGTTGTTGCTACCGGACCCCTTTTGAGGGATGGGGGCATGGCGGAAGACCATGGAACTTCAGAAGCCGAGCAACTCTATACTGCCTGAACCAGAGGTCGTAGAGAGAATGAGAGTCGCCAAAGAGCGATCGGCGTGGAGAGTCCGTAGCTGGACTGTGCAGAATGAGATGAAAAGTGTCCCGGGACGGGTGTCCGCAGGCGCTGAAGGAAGGATTCTTGATTTTGCCAATCCTAGAGAGATAATAGCTTAACAGTAAGCTGTCTTCGTTGCAGCGAAGTTGAGAGAGAACACAGCGAGCTTGACGAGGGAGTACAAATTCCTCAGTGGAAATCGAAGGAACCCCTGTGTCGAAGGAATCTACATAAGATACTACGCCACCATTCCGAGAAAGGACAAGAGTGGATACGGGAGATAAAAGGAGAGGTCCGCGCAGCATTGCAGAGAACACGAGTAGCGCTCCCTGTCTGGTGAGCTCATCAGCCGCGTCGCTCCCCGGGAAAAACAAGTGTTCGGGACCCATTGTAGCCTGATAGAACAGAAGAAAAAAGACAGTTCCTGCCAGATCTGCCAGAGAGATTGAGGCAAAAGGAAAGACGAAGGAGAGGACAGGGTGGCGAGGACATAGCGAGAGTCAGAGAGGAGAAGAAAAGAGGAGAGAAGTGGCCGACTTGTTGGTGCTTCCGAAAGCAACAAAGAGCGTGCAAAATGGCGCAGACTTCAGCGGAAAAACTTGAAGATACTGGGTCTGGTAAACAGAAAAGGGTAGCCACAGAAAAAGCAGTTGGCAAGTACGCCAGAGCCGTTTTTTTCAATAGAAAAAGGAAAAGGAACAAAACCGTCTGTCCAGAGCACCAGATCGTGAGGTGAGATAGACTCAAGGTGAGCGAGAGCCACTCTTTGGCGAAAGAGAAAGGGGATCAGAGCGGGAGCAAGAAGAAGAAAGGGTGGATTCCACCGTGAAGGAAGGCAGATTCCATGGAGGAAAGAAAGGGCAAGAACAGAGATCCTCCCTAGGCGAAGTAGAAGCAAGCATGAGCGGGTGAGTGGACGGAAAAGCTCTCCAGGACGATCTGTAGAGTCTTAGTTTCACTCAATGTCCGCTCAAACCTGAAATAGGAAAGGAGGTTTGGAGACGAAGGGCCCGCTCATAAAATGAAAGAACAAAATGAGTCAGGGTGACTCGTACGGGATGTAGAGACGCCTCAGAGAGAAGAAGTGGGATAGGGGAGGACAAGAGGCAGCCGGTGATGGCGCGACTAGTCGATCGGTGAAGGCGTTCCAACTTGGTAACATTGGTAACGCTTAGGAAAGGAAATCTTCCGGGTATAGCATATGTGGGAAGGGGCCGAAGAAAAGCTTTACACAAAGGAGTGAGGGACTTCTTAGAGGGGTCATAAGGGGAAGAAGAGATACAGCTTAAGTCCTTGAGATGTGGGAAAGAACTTGGCCTTTAGCGAAGATATATGTTTAGAAAAGGATAGTGTGCGGTCGAAGATGACCCCAAGAAAAGTGGGAGTAGGATTGAAACAGAGAATAGGGAATTAGAGGAAGCATAAACATTAAGGAATGAGAGCGAGGAGAAGTTGTTTAGTGAAATGTTGACCTCTACGTAATCAGAGTAGGTGTCAAGCCAAGAGAGAGAGAGAGAGGAATTAGAAAGTTCAAAGAAGGATAAGCTCTGTCTGACGAAAATAATGACGCCACCGCTAACGTGCGTAGTATCGGGAGAGAGAATGCCAGACCGGGAGTGAGTGCAATCAGATTGCAGACCAGAGAATCCAGGGATTGGAAAAGAGGAAAATAAATTAAGGCTAGATTTCTGGATACAAATAAGGTCAACAGGATGATACGAGATAAAGTGTAGTAGTTCAGTACTCCTGGCTCGGAGACTTCCAGCATTCCATTGAAGAACCCTGAGGGAGTCAGGGGGGAAGATGAAGCAGTAGGTATAAAAAAACAGCCAGGAACATGAGGGGGTGGTGAGGGTTTAGAGGGAGAAAATACAGATACAGAATGGGTGGAACGGGGAAAAGAGGTCTGAAGGCGAGATTGGAGCAGGAATGCTGCATTAGCAAAAAAGGGGGAGCACAGATGGGCCAGCTAGCGCAGTGGAGGCGTACAAGCTGGAGGAGTTCGAGGTGGAAGACACAGTGTTGGTAGGTATGGGATTTCCAGAAGAAACAGGGACGCAGCAGGGAAAGCAGCTCCAGGAGTGAAAGCTGCCTAGAGTTTTGAATCTAGAGAAGGAGAGAAGTAAGCACTTTAAATGAGCGCAATTGGAGCAGGTGCAGCATTGCACTGATCTACCCCTCTCGGTCACATTTTCAGTTCTCACTAAACAGAAAAGACGGGGCCAGGGTTAGAATGAACGTTGCCGCTCATTACAAGAAGGAGAAGAATGAAAAAATGGGCAAGAGAAAGGCAGGAGAGGAGAAAAAACAGGCAATCGATTTCAAAAAGGCTGCAAGCTTCCCTTCAACGGTCGTTCAGAGGGCTGCACGACGAAAATATAGTTTGTATGAGGGGAGTGCCCGCAGCAACTGGGACCCTCGGGAAAGCCAACAGCCATTTCAACTATACCCAAACGGGGTCAGGGACAGCACCATCACGTTGAGGCGGCTGTTGATTGGTGCAGTTGGACACCTTAGTCTACATTGTTTGCCAATTACACGTTTTAAGTCACCTGAATCACGTGAGAGTTGTGACGTCGATACATCATACGTAGAAGCAAATCGTTGTAGCGAATCGGGAAAAAATATGATGTCTTTACCTTTATTCCATAAGTGACTTGTTCTGTATGAAAATAAGTTTATGATAATAATTTATCTGTCAATTACAGCTCATTGTAAGCTAATAAGCAGCTTATAATCATGCATCTTTTTAACCCGATTTTCTTCTTGAGAGAATTGCAAAGAAGCATCTCTTAAAGCTTTGTATAAATATTACAATCTTCAGCTATTCGCAAACTGAAGTGAATCAATGTGAAATCTTGACCAATTCTAGTCGGTGATAAAAAGAGCCAAAAACATCATAACCATCTTACATGTGGACCAATGATTTCTAATGAATTTTTCAATTACTGCAGCTTATAATCATGCATCTTTTTAACCCCATTTTCTTCTTGATAGGATCGCAAGAAGGCATCTCTTAAAGCTTTGTATACATATTACAATCTTCAGCTACCCGCAAACTCAAGTGATTTAACGTGAAATCTTGACCAACTCTAGTTGGTCATAAAAAGAGCCAAAAACCATCTTACATGCATCTAAACCATCTTACATGCGGACTAATGATTTCTAATGAATTTTTCGGTTTCTGTCGATTATCAGGCCGGTTAATCGCCATGCCGACAATGATAACCCCGCGAGCAATACATCCACATTCTCTACTCATAGTACAATTCTTTGTAATCATAATGCGTAGAATTCAACAACTCGTGCTTAAAAAAATTTTGGTGTTGCCAAAATTGCCGGAGTGCACTAATACAAGCAGTCAAATCAGGTTAGAAAAATGGCCATAAAAGTGTTTGTTTCAAGTGCACAACAACGCAGCCAATGTGAGATTTGAACAGAAGACTAAGGGATCATTACAGATATTTTGCTGATAAAAACTTTGACTTTTTTTACAGCAACGAAAGCATGGGGCGAAACGATCTTTCAAGGTTCACATTGTAAACCTGATCAAAAGTCCGGCTAGAAAAATGCGCTTCATTTTAAAGCAGTAATGAGTAAGTCTACTAATCCAACAGCAACAAGGCGGACTGAAGTTGACGCATATCCAAATATCGCCTTTCAAGGATATGCTCAGTTGGCATGTAGCTATTCTAACCCGATGGAGCTCGGGTTGGTGATGGAACATCGCATTCAAAAACAACTCAGACTCTCACATGGCCACGTAACCGCCTTGAAGATTGAAATGATCAAAGATCAATAATGTCTTGTGAATTTGACACACATAGCATCGACCTCACGTACTAAGCAATCTAACCTGGCATTAGTCCACAGATTAGTCACCTAGCCTGCTTACCTGTCAATGTGCTGAAACGCTTATATTTTTTCGCAGATGGTGAAAGCAGAATAATCAACAATAACAACAACCCGTTTTCTGCTTTTAACTGATGACTGAAACTTCTTACCCAAGTGTCTTCATCATCTCGAAGTGTGAGAATAATCTGAATAAATACCAACCACATCATTCACTCGTCTTTAACTAGAAGAACCCCAAATAAAAATTGCTTGAAGGAAACGGTTTTCAATATTAAAGAAAAATAATTTTAGGCATGGTTTGCAGGAGCGGACAGAGATGTTGCCGGAATTTGCGTTAGGAAAGAAGAAAACAAAAGATTGTGTCGACAAACATTTTAAAAGAAATGCGAAAGTTTTCCTAATTTGAGAGCATTAAAATGTCATCAAGTTTTCAAACGTTTACTTTTTCAATTATAAAGCGGAAAATTAGAAAGTGATTAAGCATGAGAATTTTTTCGAGGACACATGTTTCTCTTGCTGCCCCTTCTTTCGTCCTTGTTGGCAGAGTGGGCATAATGGCGCCCCGACAATTCAAAGTTGCGTTAGGGTTAGGATTAGGATATGAATTTGACTTTGATTTTCCAAGTGGTGGGAATTTCATGCTCTTTGTACGAAACACAAATATTATAAAGAAATACATGACGACCTTCTAGTTGGAGCAGAGCAACAGTCCTTTGCATGGCGCAAGTACAATTTAATTGCCTGTTAATAAAAAATATCAAATCCATAACTTTCCTGAACGTTTCATTTACATTTTGAATGGATTTGTTGTTACATAAAAGTTTAAAGGTTCAAATTTTCAGCATTTGGAACAATAAAATTAGCTTTTGATAAAGCGTACAATCAGTCGTTTCAATTTCACTGATTTAAAAGAAATTTGCTAGTGCGATGGCCATGCATTAAATTCAAGTTTGGCTGGATGCAACAAATTTAATTATGCATGTTTTAACGATATATCGTTTTTTTTTGATTGGTGTTGTTTAATTTAGGTTTTCTATTTTGCTGTCTTGGACGAAAATGAAAATTATTGGTAATACAGTAGATTCCGCTTAATCGGGCCACATCGGGATAAGCACCATTTGGCCCGATTAAGCGGCTGACCCGATTATCCGAAGTCTTGCAGTATCTGTGCCAGGGTTGTCCTTGGTACACCAGTTATCTCAGCTAGCTGGCGATGACTAATGTCCGCAAATACAAAAATTGTGTGTTGTTATCGACTTCCACTTTTTTGAAATGCAGAAAAGTAAAGATAAAGATATTACTTAATATAAAAATTTAAATATTGACTTTGCAACCGTAAAACAACTGAATATTTCAACTTGATACTCCGTGAATTAATTTCTGGTGATGTTGATTTATCGGATGAATTTTTGGATGAGGCGTGCGTGTAAATCACGGCCCTGTAATGTGTGATCTGTGACACTTTCTTATAGACATATATGTCTATATTACTGCCTGGTAATTAGATCAGAACCTTGTAAATATGTAGGACCGGAGGCATTTCTTAATCGCGCGATTATTTAACCTGGTTATAATGTTCAAGTAGGCCTACCTAAGCGAGCCGTTAATTCGCTTACTAACAGTTTTCTGCACATTTCCATTGTTACGAATACAAGCTTTCATTGCCGATACTTGCCAAGTTCAATTATAATAAGAAATCTTCTCAGTTTTACCTTTGCATTTGGGTAAGCTTTGTGTAATTCTTTCCAAAAATAGAATGCAGGTGTATCGGTAACTGCATCCACACCTTCGTACATTTGTCTGAAGTCTTTTGTAGTTCCACCTTCCTCTAAGATTTTTGTCCATTTATCTCCGAGAATTTGAAAATGCTCTAGGAAATCATAAACTTTATAACCCAACTCTTTCAGAGCAGCACACATGGTCTTGGTTCCGGTTTTAGAAAACCCCGCAACAATTACTTTCATGATGATAATTAACTTGCTGTAGAACATTTTCCATTAAAAAAGTCTGCTAGAGCATGCCTGCTGACCTAGTCGCATGCCAACTGGCAACGTACTGCCTGGCAGTAGATATATCGGAAAATAGAGTATGTGAATGTTTTCACAAAATTTCTTTTTTTCCGATGTTCACAATAAAGCCGCCGGTGAAACATTGTTGGTTGGAAACTTGATTTGGAGTTATCTGTACTGCTGGCACTGTATATTACTAGCACAAGCAGGGGAAATTGACGTGAAATAACTTTTTCAAGTCTTCAATCATTAAAAAGTGACAGCCATTAGGCTGCTTTACGTAGATAGCGTAACCATCCACTTGATCACGTTGCTCATCATTCAAAATGCGTTTCTTTGCACCAACCATCAGGTTGCCTGCATATTTTGCATAAACAACCCCTGATACTATAATTAATGCATTGGTTGGTATCATTGTGTGATAAAACGAGTGAGAGTATTAATAGACAACGTTCAGGTTAAACATTCAAAGCGCTGTTGCACGTGGCATGGTTGTCGGCCTACCAGAAGTGTTGTTTGGTTTCAAAGCTTAGTTTCGGTTCAACAATGACTTGAACTGACTGCAATGTTATTGGTGGATGAGGGATTGTTCATTCAATGTAGGAAATGCCATTTTGCAGTCTTACAAACTCTTCGTGTATCTTGTGTTCAATGACTTGAAAGTTCTCATTATTTCTGCTTTACCCACTGTGACCAAGCAAGAACAAACCATTAGAATAAAATTTTCCAAGCGAATAAGGTCATACTGATCGAACCAGGGCGAGCGTTGATCTGGGAAATCCTGAAAACGAGATTTGAGATACTGTCAGTGTCTTGCTGCAAAACTTTTCAGCTCATACGTAAAATAAAAATCAAAAACTTTAACTTTCTGCGACATTTCAACAACAATGACCCGGTTTTGAAAGAAGCCAACAGAAGATGGAGCTGTGTTAAATCTTAAGGCAAACAAGTTCAACAAAGAAAAAATGATTTTCAATTTTTCAATGCATCTTTACCTTTGACAATATTTTTAAGCTTGTGTATTTTCTATGGCCCTCCAAAAAAGCTTATCCAACAGTCAGCAGAAAAAATTACCAGGATGAAATTTTGTGAGAAAGAATGGATGGTCTTCCAAAATTCTTACTAGTCCTCGAGTGCAAAAACTGTTTTAATGCTCTTCTAAACCATTAATACAGCTTGAGTGGAACCAAAATCGGTAGTTACTGCTTCAAACGCAAAAGAATCAAGTCAATAAACTTTCTATTTCCGGTACCATTATTATTTCTTCAAATCTTTCAAATACTCCTTTGAAATAAATGGTTACTTCAATCATTGCTAGTCCATCGAACACTGCTGGCTCAAATTTGGGTATTTTACCTGTGCCACTGCAGTTCGTTTGAATTACAAAACTTTTTGTTTTGACAGTAATTTCGTGCAGTGCAGAAATATTGCTTGTCATGATAACGTCATACGACGTGATGTTCTTTGAAACGACTGTAACTGACAAGTAACATGAGGGTAAACATAAAAACAAGCTGTTTAGTGCGTGTTTGTTTGAATACCAGAAAACGAGAAGGTCCCTACTCCACGTTTTTAAAGTTGAATGAGCACTTCTACTCCAGACATTTTGAATGTTCGCACCTTCTGAGTAAAAACAGTGATTCTAGTCTGTTTGCAACTCATGAACTCGAGTGAACGTTTGATTTAAGCTAACATCATGCGCCCATAGTTAGATAGTTTTTGTAAAGTTATCTCTCTTAGATCATTAATTACTATAACCAAACAACTGCTTGCTGGTCACTCAGGTAAAAATTTTCATAAATGTGTGTCTTTCAGGTGTTACATTTACTTTAACGTTATTGAAATAGAACATGATACAAAAGGAACTCAAATTCAGGACATTTCAACCTCAATTATGACGTTTTATTACGTAAACCAAAAATTACTCCTATCATTAAAAGGTCTGTTAGCCAGGTTGCTTTCAAAAACTTATTAATTGTCAAGCAAAAAAAGCTGAAGTATTATTTGATTTTTTTGAAAACTACTGTTCCAGTGTCGGGACGTTGTCATTGTCACATATCATTTTATTTATTAATAAACAAAACTTAGTTTCGCATGCTTCACCTGGTTTGAATTGTGAAGCTGTTCATGCAGCATGTCGCAAGAAGCAAGTTTTGGGTACTAGCCACTGTTTCAAACTAACATCAAGCTGCCCTCGTGTTTAAAAACTGAGGTTGGAGGAAAGCAAGATATGCTCTTTGTAAAAAACATTACTATAAAAACTTACATTATCAAAACGTTCGCCAAAGAAGTGGAACCCAGTCTTTGGCAGCAGTTAAATGAGCAGGTACTGGGAAGGATCTTTGGGTTATAGGAGGTAAGATTTCGAAGTTGAAATGTTGGAAGTTTTTGTGGAAGAGGCGCAAAAATAAGTGAGCAGTCAAAAAAGAGAAAAGTGGATATGCTGTCTATAGGAAGTAAGATGAAGAGGACATGGTATTCGATTTGGTGGTATCAAGGGTAGCACATATTAGCCATGGTTGGTCTGGGAATAATGATTGAATAGGATGTGTTGGAATTTTAGTAAAGGAACTATGCACGAAGGTAGAAGTTCAAAGGATAAGCGGCAGAGTGATGGAATGGTGTCGATTTTTGAGGAGGAAGTTATGAGCAGGGATGTGGAAGCGGAAGCTGGAAGCGGAAGCGGTGGAAGCGGCACTTTTTCTGTGGAAGCGGAAGGGCGAAAAATCCATCGCTTCCGCTTCCACATAAGAGGGAAGAATGGAGAGAGAAAAGAAATTGGTTCTGCTATCCTTTGTAGAATAACGAATGGGGGGGAGCATAAACATTAAGAAGTGAGAGTGAGGAGGAGGAGGCGTTTAGAGAGATGTTGACCTCTACATAATCAGAGTAGGGGCCAAGCGAAGAAAGAGAGGAGTTAGAAAGCTCAGAGAAGAATAAGCCCTGCTTGGCAAAAATGATGACGCCGCCACTAGCGTCTGCGACATCAGTAGAAAAAATACCAGATCGGGATTGGGTGCCATGGAATTGCAGAGCAGAGATCCTAGGGATCCAGAAAGAGGAAGATAAATTGAGGTTAGATTCCTGGATATAAATAAGGTCAACGGGATGAGACGAAATTAAGTGTAGTAGTTTAGTTCTCCTGGCTCGGAGACCCCCAGTATTCCATTGAAGAACCCTAAGAGAGTTAGGGAGGGAAAGAGAAAGCAGGAGATAAAGAGAAATAGCCAGGAGCATGAGGCGGTGGTGGGGGTGCAGAGGGAGAAGATACAAAGAGGGCGGAAAAAGGATAAGAAGTCTGAAAGTGAGGGTGGGGTGCGAGTGCTGCATTAGCAGATGGGGGCCAGATTAAGCAGTGAAGGTAAATCAGCTGGAGGAGTCCGACGAGGAAGTCACAGTGCTGGTAGGTGTAGAATCTCCAAAAAAAGCTGGGAAGGCAGCTCCAGAAATGAGAGCTGCCAAGAGTTCTGAATCTAGAAAAGGGGAGTAGTGAGCACTTTAAATGAACCCAATTAGAGCATGTGCAGCATTGCACTGACCTACCCCGCCAGGTCACATTTCCAGCGAACACTAAACAGGGAAAGACAGGACAAGGGTTTGGATGAACGTTGCCACTCATCAGGAGAAGAAGAAGAATGAGAAGACATTCAAGAGAAAGACTGGAGAAGACAGGCCAATTTTAAAGAGGCTGCGTGCTACCCTTCTGCGGTCGTTCAGGGGGCTGCACGGCGAAAAAATGGTTTGTGTGAGGGGAGTGCCCGGGGTAACTGGATCCCTCGGGAAGGCCAACAGCAATTTTGACCCAACCCAAACTGGTCGGGGACCGCACCACCACGTTGAGGCGGCTGTTGATTGGTGCAGTTCAATTTTGCTTGCTTTACATGTACATACTATACGCGTATATACAACAGAAATTTCGCACTTCACTATCCAAAAAGATCGGCGTCAATACGTGTTTTGAGGACGGACAGAAGGTAATGATGATTAGAGTTAAAGTTGAATCAAAGTCAGAGTTAGTTGAGGATAGAGAGGGAAAATCAATGCTATACGGTTTAATTTGTTGTTGTGACGACAGGTTATTGTCGAGAGCTGTGATATGTGGTCATACGATTTAGATCTGAGAAGCATTAGGTTAACTGTTGTAAAAGTATTGTAAGTAGTGAAGGAACTTGTAATAACTGTCTATTTGTTGAAGTGTTTAATTATTTTTTGAATTATAGTAACGAAATATTTGATTTCTTGCAAGCAATTCTTGATTTCTAAATTTTTGTTAGTGGGAGTTCAGTGACAAACGCGAAAGTACATTAGGGGCTCCGCGATGATAAAAAGATTGAAAAGCACTGTTCTACATTCAACACGAGTTCTAATATCTAAGAAAAAGAAACACAGAGTAGTTCGAAATAATAAGCTCAAGCGAAGTAGGTAAAGCAATAGCAATAAATGAAGGTTTTTGTCTTCTCAAAATGATAAAGTGTAGGAGAAGGCAGGCTACAGACTCATAAAAGTTAAAAAAAATTGTCAGCGGTCGTTTTTTCGTTTTTTGTTGGTGGAAGCGGAAGCGATAGGTGCAGAAGCGGAAGTGTTTGAAAAATAACCGCTTCCACATCCCTGGTTATGAGAGTTATATGTGCTTCTGGGCTCCTGGTGGGAAGATCAGACTGGGAGAAAAATAAATTTTATAATAAAATAGCACGTGAGTGGGAATTACAAATCCCTGGTGAAATGGTTCTTGGTCAGGTAGATGTTATAATCATTTTGGGAGAAGGATTGATGGTGTGCGTGTTGGATTTGGAATTGGCAAAAGAAATGTTGAGGAAAGAAAACCGCTTAAGTTTTGCGACGTAAAGAAGCTGTATTTGATGAACACGGGGTGTGAAAAGAGTGAAGAAAAATTACATACAGTGTGAATGGAAATGAAACTGAAATTGGTTTTGTATTGTTTGGTAAAAACAACATAAAATATTGAAAAGACTTGAAAGCAATCCTTGCAGAATTACAGCATCGGCTGGTGGTAACAGAAATAAAGAAAAGAACGTTGAAGTAAGGAGTAAACAACAAATAAAAAAAATTAGAAGGAGAGTTTGGAAGTTGAAGGAATACAGTATTGAAGTAAGATTTCAAGAAAGAGCTCGGGAGTTGGTTAATGCTGATGCGCAAATATATGAAATGCTTTTAAAAATGGATTTTAAAAGCTCTTGATAATGCATGTGAAAAGAAAGAAAACAAAACGAATCATGATGATTGATGAGGAGGTGAAGAAAGCAATACGACAAAAAATGGCACACAAAAAGATGTGAGAAAATCGATAGGAGGAAAACAAAAGCAGTTATAAGAATACGAAAAATTGAACAAAGAAAGGGTTGCCAATGCTATCAGAAAAGAAGCTGAAAAAGAAACAAAACCGAGCAAAAAACACTTTTAAACTAATGAATTTCATAGAAATAGATAGGAAAAATATTGAAGAAGGAAGATAAACGAGGGAAAAATGGAAAGCTAGTATTTAGTGTAAAAGTGAAAAAGACAGAAGTGTGTAGAGAAAAAAAATCACATGGAGGAAACCGTGAATAGAGAAAATAATTGGGATCACATGACAGAAGCTAACATGGTGGAGGGATCCAATGAAAATATTGCCCGGAAAAAAAGTAATAGCAATAAAGGCAATAAAACCAAAAAAGGCAGCTGGGCCCCCCGAAGTATGTGCAGATATATCTTCTAGCGGAGAAGTAGAGGTTATAGTGTGATAATGGAAATTTGCCAACGTGTGCTAGATGGGAAAATATTCTGGATAAACAGCAAACAAATGTGTAGTTACCAATGTTTAAGGAAAAACGAGACGTGAGAAATCATAATTCATACTGGGGAGTAAAGCTCTTAGAAAATGCTATAAAGATCGTTGAAAGAGCGCTGGAAAAGATTCGAGAATTAGTAAATGTTGAAACTATGCAATTTGATTTTGTGCCAGGCAGAGGAACGACAGACGTATTGTTTGCTTTGAGAATGCAAGAGGAATATAAACATAAAGAAAAAATTGCATGTGTTTTGTGAATATTGCGAACGCATTTTATAGAGTTCCGAGAAAGATGATGAAATAAGCGGTGAGGAAGAAAGATTTATGAGAAATAATTGTAAAAGCGATGACGAGTTTTTATCACGGAGCAACGTAAAAACGTTTAGTGACGATGTATCAAAAAAAATTAAAAAACAGCAATTACATGTACATCTGTGCAATTACTAACAGCAAACCACATAGCCTTACAGTGGTGCAAAGTAAAAAAAATAATATCGTTGGTAGAATATGGATTCCGTGGTAGCTCAGCACATGAATTTTGTAGCGACTTTTAATTGATTGAGATTACAAATTTGTTAATCATCAATCAATTTGCGCTGAGAGTATGGATTTTCATTCTTTTTGCTTTCGTTTTCATAATAAAATTTACCTTGACTGCTGCCATAATAAAATATACCTACTTTTCTTTCAGCACTGTTTCAAAAGCAGTTTGAAAAAGGTGTTCTCCAATAATAAAAAAGTTTTTAAGTTGATCAAAATAAGCGTAATCATTCCTTTGAGAAAAAAGTAGTCCTCAATTTGGTTAGAACAAAATAGGAGAGCATTATATGCGAAGCGATGAATGAATCTGAGATCTTGTAAATCTTAAGGATTGCACCGATCTTTGCTAAATTTACACCTCGATAAGTTAAATTTCTCCCGGTTGATATCTCCTGGCTTGAAGCTTGGCTCCTCCGTAAACTGGTTTGTTTTGATTCAAGCATAACTACAAGTAAACAAACAGTGACGCTATTTGTTTCAGTACAGTAGTTCTATTATTCAGCCATGTGGCGTTTTATTTCTCTTCTCTTCTCCTCTATCTAACTCTCGTTCTGTCCTTACCACTCTGATCTCTCTTCCTTCTTTCCTTCTACCTCAAAATCTCTGGCAGGAACTGTCTTCTCTCTTATCCTGTTCCATTAGGCTCCAATGGGTCCCTGGACATTCGTTTTTCCCGGGGAACGACGCGGCTGATGAGCTGGCCAGACGGGGAGCGCTACTTGCGCCCTCTGCAATCTCTTGTAGTCTCTGCTCTTATCTGTCGTATCCACTCTTCTCGGACTGGTGGTGTACTGTCTCATCTACATTTTTCGACACACAGGCTCCCTCAATTTCCACCGAGGAACTTGTGCTCCCTCGTCACGCTCGCTGTGTTCTCTCTCGTCTACGCTGCAACATACACAGCCTACTTTTAAGCTCTTACCTTTCTAGGATTGGTAGAATCTGGAATCCTTTCTGTAGCGCCTACGGACACTCTTCCCAGGACACCTCTCATCTCATTCTGCATTGTCCAGCTACGGACTCTTTTCCCCGCTCACTCTTTGGCGACTCTCATTCTCTCTACGACCTCTGGTTCAGACCCTGGGGAGTTGCCCGGCTTTAAAAAATAGATTTTTTTCACTTGACAATTCCGTGGCGTAGCGTTAGTGTTTCATAAAGAAAACTTCGACTGTGACTTTACATACTTTTACTGCTTGTCAACTGTGCGTTAGTGAGATAAACAAGGAAACTTTGTTAAGCAACCAGCCACAGAAAATTTAGAAATTGCTTAGGATATACAAACTTTACAACGCTACAAAACTAACGTGCAGTTTCAGTTAAAGTACTAACTTAAACGCCATGGAAATTTGCATTACCCGTTGGTAACTTTGTTTCCTTGGCAATCTATTTCGGTTCCAACTAACAGAAAAAAATAATGATTTAAGATTCAAATCAATTCAAGAATCACATTCAAATCATTCGAAATTCTGAAATGCTTATCCCTGGCTGTATTGGTACCGACTGTATCACTACCTAAATTTTGCACAATAGTAAAAATTGGGTACGCAAATGTGGTTCACTGCATTGAATGTGTTTTACACCTCCGGTATTACAGTGGATTAACAATGCGTCAATTAATATTTCAAATATGCATGAAGTAGTTGCTTGTGTTGGTGAAAGAGAGTTTGATAATTTCCAAAGTAGATTTGCGAATAATTTTGTAACAACCGAAAGCGAGCAACGATATGATAAGGGTGAGAGAAACAACGAATTCTCTCTTGCACCGTAAAACGAAAAGATTTTCATTTCACACTTCTTTCATGAAACTCCCATTTTTATTTTTATGAGGAAACGGAGTTTTCGGAACTTAAACATTCAAAAACTCACGAAGAAGATCCCAATCTTGCTTGATATCGAATACAAGAAGCTTGTCTTCGGGCGCAGTCTAAAAAATCAACAAAAACTTTAATATAAGTAAACGATATAGACTACTATTGAATAATTGCTGTTCTGATCTCCATACAGCATATTTATGATCTAGTTTTCTGTCAATAGCATGCAGATTATTGAAAATCGTTGTCTTTTTCCAAAATCTATTTAAGTTTTAACCTTGTTCTTGCTGATAGTGTGTGTTGTTCGTGAGTCAAACTTCGACCTCAAAATTCGGTTTCCCTTCATCAAATTACATAGGTATCGATTTCAACACATTGCGGATATTTAGTTAAATAATGGACTGCTGCTGTACAAATCACAAAGTAAGATCATGAGGTTGCGCTGCTTGTGCACCATTTCCTACACGTCTACTTTTATACACAGGCAATGCTGCGCAAATGTATGCAGGGTTGAAGCCAAAACTGAACAAAGAGTGAAAATTGACGCCGACTTTTACCCTAAAGAAAATTGGTCAAATTTGATAGTTCCTGAAAAATGAGTGAGTGGTGATCACATTTGATGTCTTACTTTGAGTGACATAAAAATTGGTTGATCACAAAATAGTCGAAGATATACCAGTATAAGCTAAAATATTAGCCATTATTAAAAATTTAAGTGATTTTTTTGTGACTGCAGTACATCATCACTGATTATTTGACGTTTCAGTATTTATGTCAAGCTTTTTTTAAAAAATCCTAGTTATTTCGCTACAGTGTCCGCAATTTCAACCACACTTTATTGCATGCTTTCGAAGTCACCATCGGGTCGGCCAATTTTTTTCTTAGCCATGCTATCTTACTCTACATCGCTGCATTCTTTCTTCTACTAAAACTATAGATGCTCTTTCCTAACGCTGCTATGAGTCTCACGTCGTACAATTGCCTCATGCGGCGATGCGGTAGCAATACTGTTAAGATGGTGCGCATTGCTTCAGCCATAAAACTTCTCTTGTCGTTTCTCGTATCACAACACTTTTCCCTTTCGGACTGGAGTTCTTTAAATTTAAAAAAGACTTTTTTTTGGCTACAAGTTTCCTCAGCCGTTACTAAGAAACTTGAGCTTCTTCGTTGTTGTTGTTGCTACCTGACCCCTTCCAGGAGATGGAGACGTGGCGGAAGACCACGGAGCCCCAGAAGCCGGGCAACTCCCCAGGGCCTGGACCAGAGGTTGTAGCTAGACAGAGAGTAGCCAAAGAGCGAGCGGCGCAAAGAGTCCGTAGCTGGACAGTGTAGAATGAAATAAAAGTGTCCTGGGACGAGTGTCCGCAGATGCTGCAGGAAGCATTCTCGATTCTGCCAATCCTAAAAATATGAGCTTAACAGTAGCAGTCCCGTAGCACTCCAACTTCGGGCCCCCCCCAAAGTAAGCGCAAGAGCCCCTGCGCACAGGTCATATCACTTTAGAGGTGTAAAATTGAAAAGCTGCATTAAGAAAATACACCACAATTTGTACATAAGTAAACAGGCTAATGTCAGAATAAAGCATGCCGATACCGAAGGTGCAAGTCATAAAAAATTCGGCACCGATGCCAGAGTTTAGTAGGACATTTATGCAGACACTGCGAAACGAAAGCAATGACACTGAAAAACATGAAAAAGTTATAAAAACACAGTATCCTTTAAATAGTCTGGAGCGAACCTTTTTGTTCGCAAATGCTGTTATGACATTGTCATAATCAAGAGATCGGGTGCAGTCATTTTCGATTGACAACATGGCTAATGAAGATAGTCTACTGTCTGTCATAGACGTTCTATTAAAAGTTTTGATCAGTTTCAATTTGCTGAAGCTTCTTTCAGCGCTGGCAACAGTCACGGGGCAAGTTAGTAAGATTCGAAGTGCGATGTACACATTCGGATACAATTCAAATAAATGAGTCTTTAGAAGATAGTTCAGAAAGTCTTGAGCCGTATTAAGATTGCGTTTTTTTTGTAAAATTAAAACAAACCGCTGTAGCTCAGCGCTCATTTCATCAGAATCAATGTCACCGAACTTTTTTTGGAACTCTTTACAGCAAGTAAGAAGAGTATTTTCTTGTTGCACAAGCAAAAGTTTGTCTCGTGTGTACAAAAACGAAAAGACGGAAGAAACCTCACGTAACAAATTAAAGCGCTCCTTTATTGACATAATAGCCTGGTCTACTAATGGATAGAAAAAGTTGCTTTTAAATTTCAGTTCAGGAGTAGCTCGTTGTTCCTCTTCACCTTGGTAATCAAACAATCTTCTTTTCTTTCCACTTCTTGACGGAGGAAAAGAAGGATCAATATCCAATTCCTGTGCTATTTCAACAGCAGATGTTGCGGCACTGTCATAACCCGTTGTGCGATAGTTTTGCAAAAACTTTTCAGTTGCCTGGATTTCCGTTTCCATTGTATGAAGGGAGACTCCATACGATTGAAGAATCTTGCTTGCTTTATTGACTTGGAATAGGATATCATACCAAATAAACACCGACAAAAGAAAACTCCATTTTGATAAATGAGCTATCAACGATTTTGTTTCTGAGGCAGCTCTTCCATCTTTTCTTTCTATGGAAATGGCTTCCAAGTCTTTCAGTGCCAGCAACACCTCTTTTAAATTGTATCGAAGAAGTTTGATGCATTTAATTCTGCTTTCCCAACGAGTATCAGATTGTGACTTTATGGACAGCTCCACATGTTTCTTCAAAATTTCCCAACGCTGAGCAGAGGAAGAAAACAGCACATACAACCTTGTAAGTACTCCAAAAAATGTCAATGCTTCCGTCGATCAATTAGCACTGTCAACAACAACTAAGTTAAGGGTATGGTTTGCACAGGGCACGTAAACAGCTTTGGGATTGATGTCTAGCATTCTTGCTTGGACCCCAGAATGTTTTCCTTTCATGTTAGCACCATTATCATATGACTGACCTCGACAATCAGACAATTCGAGTTGCAGTTCGGTCGCTTTTTCTAAGAAAGCGTCCAACAAGCCTTTCCCAGTACTGTCACTTATTCTCAAGTAGCCAAAAAATGTTTCTTTAGCAACAGCAGCTTCTTCATTACATAGTACATAACGGAGAATGACAGACATTTGTTTATGATGTGACATATCTGGAGTGCAGTCCAAAATTATAGAAAAATGTTTTGCCAATTTCAATTGCTGTAAATTTTCTTTTTCAACTTCTGTCGCTAGCAATTCAATTAGTTCATTTTGTATGGTAGGACTCAAATAGTGATCTTTAGTGTTTTTATTCTTGATTCTGTCTTGAAGCTCTTTTAGGATCGGATCTCTTCTTGCCAAAAGCTCAAATATACCCAGAAAATTTCCATTGTGAGGAGATCCTAAGACTTCTTCAGATCCTCTAAAAGCAAGATTCCTTTCCGATAGAAACAAGGCAATGTCGATAAGTCTCTCTAAAACATTTCTCCAAAAACGTCTTTCATTGAAAAAAATATTCATCTCGCGTTTGTCGATAGTGGATGAATTTCTTATCCCTTCAGCTAGCAACATCCATTGACTGCAGCATTCTTGGTGGGAAATGCCGTTTTCATGGTCTTTCAGTTTTTTCGAAAAATCCTCCCATGTATTTATACCACTACAAAAGGGGCTTAGTGTTTTTCCCAATAGCTTACAACAAAAGCAAAAAACTTGATCTGATTCCCCAGAATAAACTAGCCACGACCGTGAAACACTTTCACCATTAGGTAACACACGTTTATAATGGTTGGAGGAAAAACGTCGCCTTGGAGTTGTGTTATTATATGGAAAATTCATTATTAGTTGATGTGGTCCACGCTTTACTATATCACATCGTTGAGCATCAGAAATACTTTCAGGCCATTTACATAGGTCATCAGGGATAGGGGTAAATTGAGATTCAGTTATTTTTGATATTGAAGGTTGCGTATTGGCAGGTAAATCACAACTTACATTTTCTGGAAATTCACAATCACTTTGATGCTGATCGTCATAGTCTTTTTTTTCTTGTACACTATAGTTTTCTTCATCCCTCTCGGTACTAGTGCCAGGTCTACTCTGCTCAGTAATCTTGAAAAAATCTGTCATCTTGGGCAATTTCGCTACAGCATCTCGAGCAGTGGCTGCTTCTTTTCTCTTTTGAGCACCACTTTTTGAACGTTTCATTCTATACAATGTCAATAAAATACTTTATCTGCACTCTGCAGTGTATATACAGGGTGTCCCAAAAAGATGTATACACTCTTTGAATCGTTATAACTTAATCAAGTTATTGATTTTTGCTTTCAAATAAATTGATGCAAAAGAAAGAATAAACATTTAAAGAATTTGTGAGAAAAAATATACAAAAACATATCAAATTAAATCTTAATAACACAAAAGACACTTGGGGCAATTTCAGAATGTTTACAAATTGACGAGTTCACATATGCACTCAAACTGGTGGCAGTTTTGCTCAATACGCTTTTCATATCTTGAAGAAATGGACTTAGAAAAGTCCAGCAACATTTTCTCTGGTATTTTAGCACATTCTTTTTCAATTGCTGCTCTCATTTTAGCAATTGTTTTAGGTTTCCTACTGCAAACTTCGTTTTTTAGAAACCGTTGGAAGAAAAGAAACAGTTAGGATGTTCACCTAGTTTACCAGATTTGACACTGGTAAATTTCTTTGTGTGACTGTTTCTAAAAAACGAAGTTTGCAGTAGGAAACCTAAAACAATTGCTAAAATGAGAGCAGCAATTGAAAAAGAATGTGCTAAAATACCAGAGAAAATGTTGCTGGACTTTTCTAAGTCCATTTCTTCAAGATATGAAAAGCGTATTGAGCAAAACTGCCACCAGTTTGAGTACATATGTGAACTCGTCAATTTGTAAACATTCTGAAATTGCCCCAAGTGTCTTTTGTGTTATTAAGATTTAATTTGATATGTTTTTGTATATTTTTTCTCACAAATTCTTTAAATGTTTATTCTTTCTTTTGCATCAATTTATTTGAAAGCAAAAATCAATAACTTGATTAAGTTATAACGATTCAAAGAGTGTGTACATCTTTTTGGGACACCCTGTATATTGTCCCGGTATTTATAGCCAAACAGAATTCCAGACCATTCTATGATTGTTGCGTAACAACGGCATTGTTACGTCAATCGAATATTCAAGATTCTACCAGAAAATCAATCGAAATATTCTAGATTCTGCGAGATAAAATGACGTTGCATTCACTTATGATGTCACAAGCCAATTTCTTCCTACAGTTTAAATCGGTTGTAAACAAGTCTGCTGAACTGAAAATAGTCACGTAGCCAAAAAGCAATTTCAGACTAACTTGGGCCCCCAAAGTTGGCCTGGGCTTCCCCAATTGGGGGGTTTGGGGGGCGGCTGCTACGTCTCTGAACAGTAGACTGTGTCCATTGCAGCAGAGACGAGAGAGAACACAGCGAGCGTGACGAGAAAGCACAAGTTTCTCAGTGGAAAACAAGGGAACCCGTGTGTCGAAGAATGTAAATGAGACAGTACGCCACCAGTCCGAGGAAAGAAAAGAGTAAATACGAGAGATAAGAGGAGAGAATACAAGTTGCACTCGCAAGTTGGCCAGCTGATCAGCCGCGTCGTTCCCCGGGAAAAACAAGTGTCCGAGGACCCATTGTAGTCTGATAGAACAGGAGGAGAGAGAAGACAGTTCCTGCCAGAAAGATTGAGGTAAAAGGAAAGATGGAGAAGACAAGGTGGCGAGGACAGAGCGAGAGTCACATAGAAGAAGAGAAGTGGCAGAATTGTTGGTGCTGCCGAGACCAGCAAAGAGCGAGCAGAATGGTGCAGGCTTCAGCGGAAAAACTGGAGCATACTGGGCCTACCGAAAAGAAAAGAGTGGCTTCAGTACCACAGGGAGAGCAGTTGGCAAGTACACCAGAGCCGTATTTTCCAAAAGGAAAAGGAACAGAGCCGTCAGTCTAGAGTACCAGACCGTGAGGTGGGAGAGTCAAGGTGAGCGAGAGCCGCACTTTGGCGAGAAAGAAACGGGATAAGAGCGGGAGCATGGAGAGGAAAGGGTGGACTCCACAGGGAAGGAAGGCAGATTCCAAGGAGGAAAGGAAGGGCAAGCAAGGAGACCCTTCCTAGGAAAAGTAGAAGGAAGCATGAGCGGGTGATTGGGCGCAAAAGCTCTCCAGGATGATCTGCAGTGTCTTGGTTTTACTCCATGCTTGCCAAATCTGAAATGAGGAAGGAGGTTGGGAGACAAAAAGCCCTCTAATGAGATGACACAGCGATATGAGTCATGGTGACTCGTAGAGGAGATAGAGAAGTCTCAGAGAAAAGAAGTGGAATAGGGGAGGACAAGAGGCAGCCGGAGATAGCGCGACTAGCCGCTCGGTAGAGGGTTTCCGATTTGGTGATATCGGTAACGCTTAGAAAAAGAAACCATCTTTGTGAAGCATAAGTGAGAAAGGACCGAAGAAAACTTTGTACAGAAGAGAGAAGGACTTCTTAGAGGGGCCCTATGAGGAAGCAGAGATGCATCGTAAGACCTTGAGACGAGGAAAGAACTTGGCCTTAAGCGAAAATACATGTTTAGAAAAAGAAAAAGTGCGGTCGAAGGTGACATCAAAGAAAGTTCAATTTGGATTGAATGGAGGCGAGAGTTGAGTAAGAGGAGATGGGGATGGAGGTTAGTTTGGTAAGGGTTCACCGAGAAGACAGAGGTCCCACATTGCTCGGATTGAGGGAGAGAAATCAGTACTGAGTCAGAGCTCCTTATGTGACCTCCACAACAGTAGAGACTGAGGGGCGGGAGGACCAGATCGTCAGATTGTTAGCGTGAAAAGAGCAGCTGACGGAAGAAGGCAGAAAAGCAGTGAGATCATTGATGAAAAAAGAGAAAAGTACAAGACCAAGAACAGATCCTTGCGGAACACCTCGACGGATTTGAAAGGAACGACTTTTGTGATTTTGATAAACCACACAAGCGCGCCTATCTGAAAAGGAAGATTATGTACAACAAGCAAAGCAAGGAGGGAGGCTAGCCGAAATAAGTTTGTGGAAAATCACGGAGTGCCAGACAGAGTCGAAAGCTTTCAAGAAGCCGATTGTAGCGAGAATCGTCCGAGAGCCCGACCTGGGTTTGTTAAACTCATCCGAAATGTACTGAGCAAGGAACAGAATTTGATTTAGAGTAGACCGACCAGGGCAGAAACCGGCCTGGCGGGGAGAGAATGGAATCAGATTCCAGAAAGAAGAGTAGACGGGATAAAATGATGCTTTCAAAAAGCTTTGATCGCAGGAGGGGAGACAGGTAGGCTCGAAGGAAGCAAGAGAGTCAAGAAGCTTTCTTATTTTATGGATGGGAACAATAAAAATGTCTTCCAGATGGAAGCAAAGAAATGCAAAGACCAGGAAAGGTTGAAACTGTGTAGAAGAAAATCCATGCCAGAGCGAGGAAGGCGCTTTAGCATGGAATAGGCAACTTTGTCTCGGCCAGGGGGCAATGGACGAAGAGAGATTTGTGGCAGCCGCAAGAAGTTCAGCAAGGGAGAAGGGGGGAGCAAAAGGACGAATGAGACTCCACAGAGCACGTGGCTCGGTGGAGCTCAGAAAGGTAGCCTTTAGCTCTGCTACGCAAGTTCTTTGGTTGGGAGACAAAAAAGTGGGATCTCAGGTAATCGACAAAGACTGAACCCGAATTTCTTGGAGAAGAACAGTTGGGGAAGTTAAGAGAGGAGAAAGATAAGGAAGAAAGGACAGCGAAAAAACGAAGGGGAGAGTACACAGATTTAGAGTTAAATTTAGGTGAGAGAGAAGGCCAAGTCGCCTGCCATGCCTCAGCCCTGGCCTTGGCGATAATAGACGAGGCGTGTTGGGAAGCAGAGATGCAAGCATGACGATCTTCACTGCTTCTGTAAGCGGCGGCGAAGCCTTGAATTTTTCGTTGATCGCTTCTTCCACTTCAGCGGACCACCAGGCTTTAGGTTGGCATTGACACGGCCAAAAGCAATGGAAGATTTAATCGAATTTAGTGTCAGAGAAGTAAAGAGAGCAGCAGCAGAGGAAAGAAAAAGAGTATTCTTCTGCGGATGGACAGAGAGAGAGATCGAAATAAAAGGCAAAGTCATCCAACAAGCTTTCAGAAAATTGAAGAGAGATATTTGTTGGGGTGGATGACCGGAGAAAAAGGGACGTTTAGTTCTTTTTTCATTTTCCAGAAATCTCTTCCTTCTGAAATACTTCAACTGCCATTACACCTCTGGAACTCAAAAGGTACTTCCGACCCTGTGGAGAGAAGGTATTCAATTGGGTCATTTCCTCTGACCTCCTTCATCTCAATGACCCAGACACACTTACTTTTCTCCATCGCTTCTTTAGCAGTCACTCCACCCCTGACATCTGCTTTGCTCCATCTCTGTCGCCTTGTCTTGCGCCTGGGAGGTGCTTCAGGATCTGGGTTCAGGTCACCTACCAATTATGTGCTTCTTCGTTGTGCTGGCTATCATCTTTTTTGTCTTGGCTGCAACGGAAACAGTCCTTTCTTTTGAACGCCTATCTCTCCAGAATTAATAATCCTTTGTACAAAGCTTGTCGAGACCAGACTAACACACCTCTCATATCATTCTGTGTTGCTTGAGGTTTTTTATGCCACATTGCATTTGGCAACTATTCTTCTACGACCTCTACTCCAAGCCGGGTCCTGAGGCTCCATGGTCTATTATTACGCCATGCCAACAAATCAAAACGAGGAGGAGTATTGACAAAGAATCATGATATCATAGTCTCAAAAACATAGATTTTCCTAGAATGCAGGTAAACCTACTTTCACTACCAACAAAAAGTGAAGAAATACAGGGAATAATAGAAAACTAACGTAATCTACAATGTGGAGTATGTTGCGATTAAGCGCGTAGCTACGGGGAAAGACCCAAGAAGACAATCTGCATTAAATTCCCTAATACAGTGGTGTAAGAAAAAAAAGAGGGGGGGGAGATTGTTAAATAGAGACTTTGTTTTTAATTGAATTTCTAGGAATACTCTTAAAAATTACGGCAGTTATTAGAGCCAGCTTTCATACAGTCATGAATTCTGATAAATAATTTCCTCAACAAAAAAGCGTTGATTTGTTTATTAAAGCATCTTCCGTTTCGTAATCAAAGAGAATATTCTACGATAGCCGTTGCAGCACTTAAATTTTGCCCTCGAGTTTACGAAAACATCAAATGAAAAAAGATAAGAACGAATAGAGGTTTTGGATATAGAAATAAGCGTCTGCAGTATTTTGCTAGCAATAGCGAAAAAAGATAGAAAATCGAGATTGCATATCGATTGTGGATTAATATTTTTGATCTTGCGTGCATGCTAAAATTTTGCCGCAATGCAGCGAATGCCTTCCTTATCTTTCAGATAGTAAGGTGTTTCTTGTCCCACAATAATATATTTCTGAGTATGGGTTAAAAATATTTTGTCAACCGCCAGGATATGTTGCACTTAGGGAGCAAGAAATGAAGGAAATAAATTAACTTTTGTGATAGACTTTGCTTTAGATTTTAAATTATAGCTTGAAAAACTCAGTGAGAATTTTTCAATTTGTCTTTCTCGTACGCCAGTCATAAGTACACACATATATTATCTAGCTCACCTTAATCACGTGAGAGTTGTGACGATGATATATCATACGTGGAAGCAAATCGTTATAGACAATCGGAGAAAAAAATGAAAATTTCACATTTATTCCGAATGTGACTTGTCCTGAACGAAATTAAGTGTAAACCAACCAGTAACCATAAAATTGTCAAATCTTAGGTAATTCACAAAACATCAAACTTTGTCGCACAGAAATAAACTACCTTATTTATATATTAATTTAATTAATTGATATTAAGGCATATAGGCTAACTGCAATCAGTTGAATAAAATACCACTTCCACGACCGGTTTCGTTCCTATTAGAACTCGTCAGGAGGACTCAGGTATTAAACCGACGATCACATGAATTGCTTCATGGGGTTTATGCCACTCCGCCATCGTTCCTTTCAACTAATGCTGTTAATTTTAAGCTTATATATGGTGCTTTTAATTTTAAGATATCTTAAACAGGCTAACACCAGCTCCTATAATTCGTATTATAACGTAATAAAGGCACTGGCTTGGCTGGAAATTTAAAGCATATATCGCATCAAGCTCACTGTAGTGAGCGTGCACCATATATAAGCTTAAAATTAACAGCATCAGTTTAAAGGACCGATGGCGGAGTGGCATAAACCCCATGAAACAATTCATGTGGTCGTCGATTCAATACCTTAGCCCACCTGACGAGTTCTAATAGGAACGAAACCGGTCGTGGAAGTGGTATGTTTTATTCAACTGATTGCAGTTAGCCTATATGCTTTAACATCAATTAATTAAAAGTAATATCTTAAACAGGCTAACACCAGCTCCTATAATTCGTATTATAACTTATTTAGGTTATCAGTTAATGTTTTGCAGAGTTGGGCAACTTTATGGCAGGTTGCGCTTTAGAGCAAATGTTTTGGAGTTTTAACTTTTTTTCTATGCGTAATTTGCGCTGCGCTTTTAGCAATTTTTTGTTGTTCAAATTGCAGTTGTGGAACTCCATGTTTTTTTCTTGCTCTTCATTTGCGCTTTACATTTCTCTTTAAATGCGCAATTGCGTGTGGGTTGTTTAGGAGGGGTTTTGCAGGTGAAAGTTTTAGTTTTGCAACTTCTTGGAAGTAGCACTTTGTTGTAATGCTAGTGGATTGATAAAGTTTGTGGGTACAGCAATGATGTTATAGTGGCAAAGATGTACTTGCAAAGATGTATCAGAATATCCCATTAAGGTACAGCATTAAGAGATATGCGCTGTTGCCATAAATTGTCGTGAAAAATATGGCCAACCGGCGGACAAATTTAATTTTTACCGCCCACGGTTAAGTCGCGAAAATTCCAATCGGTTTCATTTCTGGTTGTGGGACAAAACTAGCGATTTTAAAAAATTTATCTTCATATTATAGCCTAAAAGCGTACATAAAACTGTTGCCAAGTTTATTAAAACTGTTAAATGCGCATTTAGAACACAGAAACTAAGATGAATGAAGACTTTGGGAGACGGTAAAGTAACCTTTTTCTAGTCAGCAGGCACTTGCAAGCTTGGTTGTGGTTAGTGCAAGCAATGGTTTAAATCTGAAGCTTGAGTGTGAACGCTAATGACGGTTTTCTCAGCTTTATGGCATTCAACAAATCCTTTTGGCATTCAACAAATCCTGCAGATGTCCGACTACCAGCTTGACCCTCATTTAACCGTTTGAAAGCTACGCAATGCTCCCAATCAAAAACACGCGTCCTATACTACACATAACCTACAGTATATTTGAAGGGAAAAAACTTCGTTTCATTTGTTTGAGAACGTCATTAATTGCGAGATCTGGTATGTTGAGCAGTGACCACACTTCATAAGGCCATTTGGTTGTTTAGTCGTCCATAACCAACACAACTATCATTGAAGGGAAAACATGGGACAGCAGAACAGTGTAAATATCTGCGGCTTGCCCTCTGCACCACACTTGCTAGCCGCAGATGCCGATAAACTTGCTTTACAAGTCAGCGTTCCAGGTTTCTTGATGTCAGTGTGCTGATTGTGTAACCGCATTCAAGTTGGCTGATTGATATTTTCTCCAGATGATACCACATTTAAGTTGGCGGGTTGATATTTTTCCTGATGGTATTAGTCCAATATTGAAAGTCAAGAAATGAAGCATGGAAAAGTCGTGTTTCCACTTTTATCTTGGAAAGATTGTTTCTCCAGATGGAGCAAAGGGGTGAAGCAAAGGGGTGCAAGAATCAAAGAAGAAGCTGAAGCAGAACTGTTAAAGTTAAAGTAATTTTTTCGCAGAGCAGCAATCAAAGGAGACAAAGATTTGGAACTGAAGAAAGCAGCAATGAAATGGAAAGCAGCTTCAAATAGCAATTACAAAGTTGGATTTGCACGACAAAGGAGTTTCTCTGGCTACAGGGGAAGTAAAAGCACTCTTTTCCAGGTTGAACATCGCCTAACGTGTTTTTAGCTCGTAAGCTATAGTAAGAATATTGTAGTTCAAAAGAAAAATGAGTTTCCTGTTTTTCATTATGAAGAAAGGAACTGTCAAGAACTTCCTGGTTCCTCAAGAGATCCTGAACGGTTATTCAAAACAACCGGAATTGTCCTTGCCTGCAAGTTTAGTAACTTAACCAAAAAGTCTGTCTATGGATACAATGCCGGAGAAGATGAGAAGGAGTTGGGTTAAGTGGTCCTTTGATGTTCTGAAAAGATCTAACCAACAAGCTGAATTTAATCAGTTGGTCGAGTTTGTACGTTATGGGTCAAACGAGGTCAATTCACTTTATGGCAAAAGCTGTTTATTATCTAGTAAAATCCATCAATTGTGCCCAGGCCAAATAGGTGGCAGTGTTCAACATAATATCGTCGAAACCAAAATGTAGTAGAAACAAAGAAAGAATGCTCACTACGTAAAAAACGTCAAGAGTTAGATACTTGCCTGAACTTTCAGCGTTTACCAAGATGCAAACGTATTCAGTTTCCAAACAGGGAAAGACACTGCTTTGGTTGCTCAAAACACAGACATATGATGAGTGAGTGCGAGTTGAAGAAAAACTGTTCCGTTGAAGGATGCTTGGATAAACAACACTATACCCTCCTGCACAAGTATTTGTCAGATCAATCCAAGAATCAAACCAATCAGCCAAATCAAGTTTTATGCACCGCTGTAGAATGCATTGAGACAGAGACGTAGCAGCCGCCCCCCAAACCCCCCAAATGGGGGGGCCCAGGCCAACTTTGGGGGCCCAAGTTAGTCTGAAATTGCTTTTTGGCTACGTGACTATTTTCAGTTCAGCAGACTTGTTTACAACCGATTTAAACTGTAGGAAGAAATTGGCTTGTGACATCATAAGTGAATGCAACGTCATTTTATCTCGCAGAATCTAGAATATTTCGATTGATTTTCTGGTAGAATCTTGAATATTCGATTGACGTAACAATGCCGTTGTTACGCAACAATCATAGAATGGTCTGGAATTCTGTTTGGCTATAAATACCGGGACAATATATATACACTGCAGAGTGCAGATAAAGTATTTTATTGACATTGTATAGAATGAAACGTTCAAAAAGTGGTGCTCAAAAGAGAAAAGAAGCAGCCACTGCTCGAGATGCTGTAGCGAAATTGCCCAAGATGACAGATTTTTTCAAGATTACTGAGCAGAGTAGACCTGGCACTAGTACCGAGAGGGATGAAGAAAACTATAGTGTACAAGAAAAAAAAGACTATGACGATCAGCATCAAAGTGATTGTGAATTTCCAGAAAATGTAAGTTGTGATTTACCTGCCAATACGCAACCTTCAATATCAAAAATAACTGAATCTCAATTTACCCCTATCCCTGATGACCTATGTAAATGGCCTGAAAGTATTTCTGATGCTCAACGATGTGATATAGTAAAGCGTGGACCACATCAACTAATAATGAATTTTCCATATAATAACACAACTCCAAGGCGACGTTTTTCCTCCAACCATTATAAACGTGTGTTACCTAATGGTGAAAGTGTTTCACGGTCGTGGCTAGTTTATTCTGGGGAATCAGATCAAGTTTTTTGCTTTTGTTGTAAGCTATTGGGAAAAACACTAAGCCCCTTTTGTAGTGGTATAAATACATGGGAGGATTTTTCGAAAAAACTGAAAGACCATGAAAACGGCATTTCCCACCAAGAATGCTGCAGTCAATGGATGTTGCTAGCTGAAGGGATAAGAAATTCATCCACTATCGACAAACGCGAGATGAATATTTTTTTCAATGAAAGACGTTTTTGGAGAAATGTTTTAGAGAGACTTATCGACATTGCCTTGTTTCTATCGGAAAGGAATCTTGCTTTTAGAGGATCTGAAGAAGTCTTAGGATCTCCTCACAATGGAAATTTTCTGGGTATATTTGAGCTTTTGGCAAGAAGAGATCCGATCCTAAAAGAGCTTCAAGACAGAATCAAGAATAAAAACACTAAAGATCACTATTTGAGTCCTACCATACAAAATGAACTAATTGAATTGCTAGCGACAGAAGTTGAAAAAGAAAATTTACAGCAATTGAAATTGGCAAAACATTTTTCTATAATTTTGGACTGCACTCCAGATATGTCACATCATGAACAAATGTCTGTCATTCTCCGTTATGTACTATGTAATGAAGAAGCTGCTGTTTTTAAAGAAACATTTTTTGGCTACTTGAGAATAAGTGACAGTACTGGGAAAGGCTTGTTGGACGCTTTCTTAGAAAAAGCGACCGAACTGCAACTCGAATTGTCTGATTGTCGAGGTCAGTCATATGATAATGGTGCTAACATGAAAGGAAAACATTCTGGGGTCCAAGCAAGAATGCTAGACATCAATCCCAAAGCTGTTTACGTGCCCTGTGCAAACCATACCCTTAACTTAGTTGTTGTTGACAGTGCTAATTGATCGACGGAAGCATTGACATTTTTTGGAGTACTTACAAGGTTGTATGTGCTGTTTTCTTCCTCTGCTCAGCGTTGGGAAATTTTGAAGAAATATGTGGAGCTGTCCATAAAGTCACAATCTGATACTCGTTGGGAAAGCAGAATTAAATGCATCAAACTTCTTCGATACAATTTAAAAGAGGTGTTGCTGGCACTGAAAGACTTGGAAGCCATTTTCATAGAAAGAAAAGATGGAAGAGCTGCTTCAGAAACAAAATCGTTGATAGCTCATTTATCAAAATGGAGTTTTCTTTTGTCGGTGTTTATTTGGTATGATATCCTATTCCAAGTCAATAAAGCAAGCAAGATTCTTCAATCGTATGGAGTCTCCCTTCATACAATGGAAACGGAAATCCAGGCAACTGAAAAGTTTTTGCAAAACTATCGCACAACGGGTTATGACAGTGCCGCAACATCTGCTGTTGAAATAGCACAGGAATTGGATATTGATCCTTCTTTTCCTCCGTCAAGAAGTGGAAAGAAAAGAAGATTGTTTGATTACCAAGGAGAAGAGGAACAACGAGCTACTCCTGAACTGATATTTAAAAGCAACTTTTTCTATCCATTAGTAGACCAGGCTATTATGTCAATAAAGGAACGCTTTAATTTGTTACGTGAGGTTTCTTCCGTCTTTTCGTTTTTGTACACACGAGACAAACTTTTGCTTGTGCAACAAGAAAATACTCTTCTTACTTGCTGTAAAGAGTTCCAAAAAAAGTTCGGTGACATTGATTCTGATGAAATGAGCGCTGAGCTACAGCGGTTTGTTTTAATTTTACAAAAAAAACGCAATCTCAATACGGCTCAAGACTTTCTGAACTATCTTCTAAAGACTCATTTATTTGAATTGTATCCGAATGTGTACATCGCACTTCGAATCTTACTAACTTGCCCCGTGACTGTTGCCAGCGCTGAAAGAAGCTTCAGCAAATTGAAACTGATCAAAACTTTTAATAGAACGTCTATGACAGACAGTAGACTATCTTCATTAGCCATGTTGTCAATCGAAAATGACTGCACCCGATCTCTTGATTATGACAATGTCATAACAGCATTTGCGAACAAAAAGGTTCGCTCCAGACTATTTAAAGGATACTGTGTTTTTATAACTTTTTCATGTTTTTCAGTGTCATTGCTTTCGTTTCGCAGTGTCTGCATAAATGTCCTACTAAACTCTGGCATCGGTGCCGAATTTTTTATGACTTGCACCTTCGGTATCGGCATGCTTTATTCTGACATTAGCCTGTTTACTTATGTACAAATTGTGGTGTATTTTCTTAATGCAGCTTTTCAATTTTACACCTCTAAAGTGATATGACCTGTGCGCAGGGGCTCTTGCGCTTACTTTGGGGGGGGCCCGAAGTTGGAGTGCTACGGGACTGCATTGAGATGAAGCAATCAAAGCCATATTTCATGACTCTGCCAGTTTGTGTTTGATGAGGACAGAAGGAAACCAAGACATATGCTCTACTAGACTACGGATCTCAACGGACTTTCTGTGTGAAAGGTTTAGCAGCTAGTGGTTCGAGATATATGTTGCCAAGAGACTGTAAAATGAGTCAGAAGCATTGAGTTGAGGGTCGCATTGTTTTCTTTACCGCTAAGTCCCTTGAAAATGAGTTTGAGTTTATCTTGAAGGCAGTAATGACAGTTGAAAGGAAATATTGTCTTCTTTCCTCTCATAAACCTTTGCCCAAAGAAAAAAATCAATGGAATTTAAGGCTGTCTTTTCTGCACCATTTGGAAAGATTGAAAATAAATAGATGCTTGAAGCCGCCAGGAATGATCTGGTAAATCACTTACGAGTTACATCATTTTGCTGATGCCTTGCAGCACATGTACGGTGCTGTTTCCTATACACTTGCTTCGGACTCGCAAGGCAATTAAAAGTGCTCGTTTTTAACAGGAAAGTCCCATCTTGCTACAGTATTGATGACGATTAATTCATGTTCGGTACTCCTGGCTGCAGTAACAGCGCTGCAATTAGATATTAAAACGAAGGATAAATTGCCTTTGACGATAATCAAAACATATTTTTGGTCAGATTCAAGTGCTATGCTTCAGACGATCGACAATAGCCGCAACGTTTTCCTGTCTTTGTGGCGAACTGTATAGCGGAGTTGGAGCAAAACTGTAACATCAAAAATTGGAGATTTGTGCCTTCAGAAATGAATCCTGCTGATAAAGCAACATGGTGTACGGCTGCTCATTTGTTCGTTGTAAAGTCAAAGTGACTCTTAGGTCAGAATTCCTCTCAAAGTTATGTGATAAGTGGCCACCTATGCAATTTTCTATACCAAATGTCAACATTGATATTTAACACCCGGTATAGGAAACATTAAAAAATGAAACCAAATTTAAATTAAATTACAGTCAACACAAAGCAAAGCAAAACCAAATACGTACGCACGTAATCAACACTTATCTCTAACCAAGATTTTTGAAAGTATTGGGTCGCCAGACTCAGCAGTTTCAGAAATCGACTACAGGTAAAACGAGCTAATCAGCAGCAGTGGCGCGAAATTTGCGGTAAAGGGCGCTACAGACAGAAGGCAATGAAACACGAAAAGTACGAAGGATGAGAACAAACGACCACAGAAAGCCAAGGATAAAATGGATAAAAAGAAATCTGCTCAGAAAAGGATTGGCAAACAGGAAATCATTTGAAGAAAAACATTTTTTAAAAGTGACGTAAAGGAATTCAACAAGATAGAAGGGTTCGCGGACCCGGTGGAGGACCATTTGGTCTCGAACAGTCTAGTGAGCTGGTGGTGCATCAGATTGGCCTCACTGAGAGTTCGTAACACAGAGTTGACATCTTCAGTACCAAGTCTGGAGGAAGGGAAAAGATTGACAAAGGATCGCTATTCAAAAGCCTCTTTATGGGTATGCAAGGGAGCCAGATGAGAAGAAAGAGGACAAATATCGGTGTCCGCATGAGTTAACGTATAATTCTGGAATGTATGAAACTTACCATTTATATGAAAAGTGAAAACGCGACTCGTAATAAATTGCTCAACTAAGTGAACACCTTCGTAGAGATTGCCATCTCCGTATAGTTGTCCTACCCAAGTAACGTTTCAATGGTCCACATATTGCAACAAGGGACGAAATGAAAAATAATTACCGTGTGGTAAACTATTGAAAAGTGTAGCATTGACTGGGATGACATTAATTCCGTAAGCACATCCCTAATCGTAATCGCAGCTGTGTGGCGACGTAATAAGGTAGAGAGTACCGGGCCGGGGAATAATTTACGGAGAATAGAATAGATGGTAGAAAAGATAGATCGAATTTGGCACTCAAGAAAATGGATGTCAGCATTTAGGTTGTTGATGGTTTCGCTCATGATGTCGGCACTTTCAGTGACAAAGCTAGCAAGTAGAGGGTCAGTAGAGGAACGAGTGCTAAATGTGGTCGAATGTGCCGTGCGCAAGAGACTCATACTGCGACAATTGTCGGGCTCACATAACGATCCCAGAAGGATCGCGCACAGCATTCTTGGGAAAACAAGTGTGAACAGATGGAGGACATCGAACTTGAGAGTGTAAGCTTATGCCCAGGGTTTTTACTTCCAGCCGAAATACGTTTCCACGCATATCAGAATGAAGGGAAATATTATGAACACTCTAAACCTTTTGAACATTTGGGCTTTCGAATCTCTGGGGTACATCCCAAAAATGGGCTCTGTTGCCGGCGACTTACGACCCTTTTTTAATTTCACAATTGCCTAATTGATGTAAGGAGCACTCAGTTGTTTTTTTAGATGGTCATAAACGGCAGTGCTGCGCAAAACCACTGCGTTGGTAACAGATTCCTGGTGGGAAGAGGACCAGACATATTTAACGGCAAGCGAGTAGTGGTAGACTAAATGTGATCGGACTTCTTTTGTGAGGGTCCGCAACAACCACTTTTCAGCTCCCTGGCCCAAATGGAACAGATTGTTACAGGTGGAGGCGACATAGGAACAGTGACCTCGTTGCTGACCTTTGCGCCAAAAAAATAGAAAGTAGTGGATGATGTCGTTTTGTACATTTCACAAGTAGTAATCGGAAGCTGGAGAACTTGCTTACTCGGGTAATAGACGGCAGCCCGACAGGTATGTACGCGAAATGAGTTATGCTTGATACAATTTCTAGGCTGTGGTATGAAAAGTTCATTTTTGAACATGTTGGTGTCGCACAGCGGTACCGAAAACTAATAAGCAACGGCGGACAATAAGTAATAAGCCATCAACTGGCAAAAGTAAAAAAAAACGCAAAAAAGAAAAATCCATGCTTGTTCGCATGTTATTTTGGTTTACCAAAATCTGCTTGGTTTACGAACTATCCGGTCTCGTCTGGTGGCTAAAAGTGGTGTTTCATGTACTGTGGGAAGCGGTACATCAATCGAAACCTCAGATGAATCGGGCCATGAAAAAGGAGAACTATTAACAGTAGCAACACCCTCATCAGGTGGGCGATCCCTCAATGTATTGGGCTCTAGCGCACCAATATTGAAACAGTTCAACATGTTGGCCGGCTTCAAACGGTCAATGCATACGTTGTCTATGTTGTTGTCCAGTTCGAAAGTAGACACTTTGTCCGATCTGTGCAGGACACGGTAAGGGCCTCGGTAGATATGTTGGAGAGGAGGTTGAACGCCATCTTGCCGCACAAACACATGCGAGCAAGATAATAAGTCAGGGGAGAGAGTCGTAAGTTGCGAGGTTATGACGCGAGCCCGGACAGGCTGCATATGTTTCATAAAACGACGCAAGTCAGCTATGTATGCGCTAGGGCTGTGTGGTTTCTTTGAAAGGTAAAACACTCGCCTGGCAGGCATAAAGAAGTATCATACAACATTACACTGCACGAATAGGGGTGGTTTTTGTCAACCATAGAGCGAATCCCCAGCAAGATCCAACCCAAAGAAGAAAGCCAATCGAATGGGTTAAGGTGGGCTTTTAATGATGCCTTCAGAACGCGGTGGAAATGCTCAACGACTCCGTCGGCCTTGGGTTATAGGAAGTGGTGTGAATGATCTTGCTCCCCAAAAATGTCATCAAGTCATTCTGGAGGGTAGAGGTGAATGCCTACCTCTATCAGTGGTAATGGTTTGCGGCGCTCCATAGGGACCCACAAAATGCAACACAAATGCGTCAACAACAGACTGTGCTGTGATGTCTGGAAGAGGCCAGCGCGAAAAATGATCAACGGCGGTGAGGATATAACAGACCAACTATATCAACATGAACATGGGCAAACTTAGAAGAAACCGGCTCGAACCTTTGAAAAGGAGATTTTGAATGTACACCCACCTTTGATTATTGACAAGAGATGCAGGCTTTGCACCACCGTTTGATGTCATGATTCATGCCTGGCCAAACGAATCTTCGCGATATTAATTCTCGACTGTGTTTGATACCAGGATGGGAAAAGGAATGCAGTGTCTCAAATGCCTGCTTGCGGAAATCCTGTGGTACTAGGGGTTGGAAGCTTCTCTGAGACGCATCGCCTAGGAGTGAAGCGCCATGTTCTGAAATTGGACGGTGTTTGAGTTGCAATGAGTGGCCTCCGGTTTGATAACCAGTAAGGGAGCGGTCGTGAGCTTGGGCCGCTGCCATTGCTTAAAAATCTGTAGCTGGCTGTCGCCCAAAAATTGCTTCAACTGTACGTGACAAACAGTGGGAAACTAAATTATCTTCCTTCTTAATGTACCCCCAGTCACTTGTAAATTGAGAGATGAAATTTAAATGACGTAGTTGTCGAGGAGATGAATGGCGTGAACGTGTGAAAAGAGCATGGCACAAGGGGGCGTGATCGGTATATACAGTGAATTGCCGACCATCAACAAAATAGAGGAAGTGATGGATTGCGAGATATATTGCAAGGAGTTTACCGTCAAAAGTCGATCAACTGCGCTGGGTTTACAAAAAGGTTTGAGAAAAAAATGCCAGCGGTTTCCACGCATCACCGTGCTTCTGTTGCCTTTTGTGTTTCTGTTGTCCAGTTGATCGGCCTTTTATTGGGTTTTTTGGGACAAAAAGGAAAAATAAAAATAAAAAGGGATAAAAAGGAGACAAAAGAGTATTGAATGGGCGCAAAGTGTCGGCACAATTCGAAATAGAAAGACGATAGGAATTGACCATCCCCAAAAAACGACGTAACTGTTTTACATTGGTAGGAGGCAAAAAGTTTTCAATTGCCTCCACTTTCTAGGTAAGGGATTTGATACCCTTTTGAGTCACGAGGTGGCCTAGGAACGTTATCTCAGAGACACCAAATACACATTTGTCCTTGTTAATCACCACCCCATAGCGTGCAAAACGTCGCATTAACTCGTGCATGTGAGACTTGTGCTCTTCAAAAAAAGTGGATGCCACCAATACATCGTCCACATACGCAAAACATAAATCAAGCCCACGCATGACTTGATCCATAAAACGTTAGAAGGTATTGCCACAATTTCTCCAGCCAAAGGGCATCTTTGTGTACTCGTACAAACCCACTGGGGTAACAACAGCAGTTTTCTGGTGATTTTGTTTCGCTACTGGTATCTGATGATAGTCTTTGTGGCAGTCAAACTTGCTAAAAATAGTGCAGCCTTGTGCAATATCTACAAAATCCACTAAATAAGGTAAAGGATAACGATCTGGTTGCGTAACATTGTTCACGGCTGTGTAATCACCCACCATCCGAAAATCGCCAGGCTTTTGTTTAGCTCTTTTGCTCCCGCGATCTTCAATTAATGATTTTTGCGCTTACACCCTTTTGCTCCCGCGAGATCATCAATTGGTGATTTTTTCGAAAGTTGAAAAAATTAGTTTACTTTAAAGTTAATTTGTGACTTTATTTCTCAACCAATTTCAACAATTTTTTTTTTAAATGAAAGTTTATTTCAAAGCAATTTTGATAATGTTTTACATTTGTCTTAACTATGTGCTTTTATTCTGAAACAATTGACTTATATTACCTGTTGTCGAATTTTTTTATCCTCCTAAACTTGGTAATCTAGTATAAACAGGTAAATTTAATACCTAAACAATCTAATAACCTAACAACTGTTAATATATTTAGAAAGCTCAGGAAATTAGCTTTTCATCAATATATAAGTTTAAATAGTTGAGGCTTGGAATTACTTTATAATGGCTAATAAAGAAATAGTAGGCATACAATTTTTCATTTTTTGTTGAAAAATTTTCCATCGGTACTTCAGAAAATTGCAGTTTGTTGAAAAACTAATTCCTTTGGTACATTTTGGCTATTTTTCTTGATATTCATGGTTATTCGGCTGTCTGTATGTAAGTTTTCAGAAAGATTGATTAAAAAATAAAGTCTGTGGAATTTTTCATAGATAGCCGGCACCAAGCAAAAAAAAGATAATTTTCTGCAAAAAAAGGGGGGCAACATGGTCCTGTATCATCTTTAGCAACAAAATTTTTATCTCAAACTACAAAATTATCAAAATGTTGAAAAAATTTCCTTTCCAAAAATATATATTGTTGCATGGTTCAGGTTAAGAGTTATTCTATAATGACTGATAAAATTGGCAAATTTCGTTGGCCTAATCTGTTTTCAATGCCGGTGAAAAACATTCAAACCTTGGATTTTTGAGCTTCATAAAATTTCAATTTGTAGAAAAACTAATTCCTTTGGTACATTTTGGCTATTTTTACTGATATCCATGGTTATTTAGCTGTCTGTATCTAAGTTTTTAGAAAAAATTGATCAAAAAATAAAGTCTGTGGAATTTTTGATAGATAGCCGACTCTAAAAACATTGAAAGCAAAAAAAATTGGCGATTTCCCTACAAAAAAGGAAGGGAAATCCACATGGTCCTGTATCATCTTTAGCAACTAAATTTTCCTCTCAAACTACAAATTATCTTAAAGTTTAAGAAATTTCCTTTCCAAAAATATATATTGTTACATGGTTTAGACTAAGAGTTATTCTATAATGATTGTTGAAACATGATATCTATAGTTATCTTTAGTACCCGCCCAAAACACTCAAAATTTGATAGCTGGACCTCAGAAAATGCAAATCACACAAAAAGTACTCTCTTTTCAAATTTAAAATCATGTTTATACGTTTATATAACTCATTTTTGCCCTCTGTATTAAGTTTGTATGGAGCTGGTGTGTATCAAACACTTTTTATAGATTTTGCAAGGTAGGGTACTCCCGGTGATAATCTGGTTCCTCCAACAAAAAAGGAGGGGTGTAAAAATGGTCCTATTTCATCTTTAGCAATAAAATATTAGTTTTTAGTTATACATTATCTAAACGTTGAAGAAATTTCTTTTTAAAAAATATATCATAATACATATTTTAGGCTAAGTTTTGATTGGTAAAAAGGCTAGCCTACATGATAAACCCTAAATTATCTTCGGTACCGGCCAAAAACCCACAATTTTGGTGCTAGATCTCATAAAATTGCAAATTGTGAAAAAACTACACCTTTTAAAAATCTCAAAATATTTTTATTGATTTGCGCCACTCTTTTACCACTTTGTATCAAGTTACCAAGGAAAAATGCAAACAAAGCACTTTTTATTTACCTTGACAGGCGGGCTATGATCGATCAAAATTAGCTTTCTCCCAGCAAAAAGGAGGTGGCAAAGAGTAGCTTATGATTCACTTTAAGCAACAAAATAATCTATTTTAACTGCATATCATTTGAATCAAGAAGAACCAGTCTTTTCAAAGATAGGCAATATTAGGTAGTATAAGCAAAGAATTGTTGTATAACGATTGATGAAAAGTGTAGTTGCAATAGATTCCAGGACCCCAAAAAGGCCAAAAATTTGGCTGCTGGGCTTCAAAAGAATTAAAAATAGTACAAAAAATTTGTTCTTTAGTAATTTTTGACATTTTATCTCAAAATTATAATTCTTTTACACCGTCTAGTGGTCATTTTCAAAAAAATTCATCCACACGCGAGGCCTGTAATATCTTTTGAACTTGGGGTAACATTGGTTTCCCCCACCAAAAAAAGAAAGGGGTAAAGATATTTTTGTTTCATTTTGAGACACATAGCATTGTATTTAAAATGCACATCACGCTGACTGGGATGAAATTTCCTTTCCAAAAATATATTACACTAGGTAGTTTGATTTAATCTTGATTTCATTTTGGATCGATCAAAAACGCAGTTCCAATCCACATATTTTTGTTGTAGCCCAAAGAGATCTTGAAATATCTGAGGTCCTGGGTCTCAGAAAAGTAACAGTTGTAGAAAAACTAAGTAACTTGGTGCATTTTGGCTCTTTTTCCTCAAAATCATGGTTCTTTAGCATAAAGTGTCTAAATTTTCGAAAAAATACATCAAAAAATGAAGTTTTTAGAATTTTGTAAAGCTACAGTACCTTATTTTGAAAGCACTTTACTTCCCCAAAAAGGAGGGGGTTTATTTGCATAAATTATATTTATGGGCAAAAAAGTGTTTTTGGAGGTTAGCATATTCTTAATCACAAGAAAATTTCCTTTTCAGCGATATAACATAATCGATATGATATCCAATGGCTTAAAACCAGTGAATGATAAAAGTAAACATGATGAATGAGTTTTTTATGCAAATTAGCTATTTTTGCATCTGATACAAAGAATTTCAGGACTGCTTCGCCGTAGCGAAAGAATTAGAGACTATATAAATAGGGCTGGCTTAAGGCGATAAGAATGGCACGACAATGCCACTTTCCAATAGTGGTCGGATCAATGAACGTAACCGCCATGCACAAGGGGATTGGCATCTATTCACGCGCATCCCAAATTTTCTGTGATAAAAACAAAGATCACTTTCGGCGGCACGGTAGCGGGGAGGATAATTGTCGCGTTTTAATAGAAATTTGATTCTACTTCAACTTTAATTTACTTCTCAAAATTTAGGCGACTTCTAGCATCGCTCAAATAATTAAGTCTGGTTGCAACTAAACAGCTAGGAAAAGATTGGCTTCCACTAAGATACTTTAAAGTTTAAACCACACACTTCTCGATCAAGAGCAGAACACATATATTCACAAACCACTTTAAAACTTCGAATTCCTTCACTTGCAAACACAGAAACTTCTGTAAAGCATTTTAATGTATAAATATGAGAGACAAACCAAAACTAAATCCACCAAAATAATCGCATGTCACACTAATACAAATCCACCATAAATCACCGCAGATCAATACGTTTTTCTCTTCAATTTCTAAACACTTTCATTCTTTCCACACTTCACTTTACTCTACTACACTCTCTCTGAATAAGTGAAAAATCTCGCCGCCTTAAATATACGGCTGGAAAATAATCTAGAAATTGCTAGAACATTACGTGACACAGGAAAAACACCGTTAATAAATTACGCAATTGGTAATAATAGAAAAAAAATCTTCGAAAAGAAACAAAAATCACTACAATACACTGCAACTAGTCACGTAGTCCACAATTGTGTCGTTAGAAGAGGCTGTGAGTTACAAATCTATCTATTACTACGAAAGAAAAAAGTTTAGCAAGTTTAAGGCTTCAGACAATTCAAATTTACAAATAAAATGATCACTATAAAATAAAACAACAAATCACAATAACTAAACATGTATAAAAACTATTCTTTTAACGCAAATTTATTTATTCGTGACAATGATGCCAAGAATGTTTTGTGTTGGGTTGCCTTTGGAAAGTAGGACGGTGCTCAGGGCCTCCAAATTGATGGGATCTACTAGTCTGTCCCCTGGAGTGGCCAGCGGCGGTATTATACCAAGGATGTCAAGGGGGTTGTGGTGCGAGATGCGAATTGTGTATAGTGGCAGCCAACTGATTTAGACGCTGATCAAATATTTCGTTGATTAAGCGTTGGAAGATTTTGAAACGGCCATGATTTCGTCCGCTCGCTGCCCAATAGAATATAAGTTGGTGTTAAACCATCCTGCTAGAATGGTTCGAACCTGAACCGGTAGCTTGTCAAGGAACAATTTGCGCAAGACCGCTTGACTTTGAGAATCCGACGTGTTGTATGCGTCAAGCAGGTAGCGCATTTTATGAAGCAATTCGCTAGGTTTGAGATTGCTCAATTCTGTATCATAAAACAACTTGTCTAGACGATCGTTTTCACAGAGTCAATACGCCTTGGCCAAGACAGTTTTTAGGTTGGTATACGGGAACATGTTTAGGTTACGGACGGCATGCTGGACTTTTCGAATACTTTTTAAGTCTAGCGAATTTAATGCCACTGAAAACTTTCGCTGCTCATCTCAAATCCCGTTTGAGGCAAAAGTTTGGTCAACCGCTGCAAACCACAGGTCGACATTGGTTTCCCAACATGTTGGCAAGGTGATGTTAGGCATAGGTGGCGATGCTTGTTGGTTTGGTACTGACTGTAATCGTGGAGTGGTTAAATTTGTAGCCCAAGTCTCGATTCCCACTGATCGATTACCTGATAAAGAGGGGCGCGGGGAGACAAACGGGTTATGGTTAGATGCCAGGTTGTCTTGGAATTGCAACACCGGTGGATAGCCGTGGGAAACAGGCAGTGCACTAACGTGTGGTTCGACATATGTCGATTGCAAATGAAACGTATTACAAGTTGCGGACACGGCCTGCAAAGACGATGAATCTGCTCTACCGATGTTTAAGGGTTGCCCTGGCGTTGAAAAATGTGGGTAATCGATGTCGGTGCCAGAAAAAGGCAAAGGTGAGGAGGTCGAAGAGGAGGATGGAGGTGGAGGCAGAATCGAAGGTTTGGAAGACAAACGGGGAGCGGACAAAGAAAAAGTATACCCGTCTGGTTTGGAAAGGGAAGCTGTAGCTGCGATAGAGATTGTGGACGCATGCGTGAGGTCATCATGGTCCATAGTTCTTACCTTACAGTTGTGCAAATTGTAAAAGAGGCCGGGTAATTTATGCATTTATGGGAAGGAAAAGTGTTAATATAGGTATTATACGAAAGATTGAAAATTGAAAAAATATGGGTGTGTCATTTTGCTGTTGTTGTTGTTGTTACCCGACACCTTTCGAGGGATTGGGGCATGGCGGAAGACCATGGACCCCCAGAAGCCAGGCAACTCTCCAGGGCCTGGACCAGAGGTTGTGGAGAGACAAAAAATTACCAAAGAGTGAGCGGCACAAAAAGTCCGTTGCTGGACTGTGCAGAATGAGAGAGAAGTTTCCTGGGACGAGTGTCCATAAAGGCTGCATGAAGAATTCCAAATTCTGCCAATTCTAGAGAGATAAAAGCTTAACAGAAGGCTCTCTCCGTTACAGCGTAGACGAGAGAGAACACAGCTAGCGTGACGAGGGAGCACAAGTTCCTCGGTGGAAATCGTGGAAGCCTGTGTGTCGAAAAATATAGACGAGACAGTGCACCCCCAGTCCGAGAAAAGAGAAGAGTAGATACGAGACATAAGAGGAGAGAGACTATAAGAAATTGCTGAGGGCACGAGTAGCGCTCCCCGTCTGGCCAGCTCATCAGCCGCGTCGTTCCCGGCAAGAAACGAGTGTCCGGGGACCCATTGTACCCAGATAGAACAGGAGAAAAGAGAAGACAGTTTCTGCCACATCTGTCAGAGAGTTTGAGGTAAAAGGAAAGATGAAGGGGAGGACAGGATGGCGAGGACAGAACGAGAGTCACATAGGAGAAGAAGAAAAGAGAAGTGGCACATTTGTGTGTGCTGCCGAGACCAGCAAAGAGCTTGCAGAATGGCGCAGGCTTCAGCGGAAAAACTTGAAGATACTGGGCCCGATGAAAAGAAATAGGTGGTCTCAGTATCACAGAGAGAGCAGTTGGCAAGTACGCCAGAGCCATCTTCGCCAAAAAGGGACAGGAACAAAGCCGTCAATCCAGAGCACCAGATTGTAAGAAAGGCATTCAATGTCAGAGAACAGCAGCAGAGGTAATAGAAAAAGACGAGAATTTATCTGCAAAAAGACAGTGAGAGTCGAAATTAAAAGCAAAGCATCCCAACGAGCTTTTTGAAAATTGAAGGAATGGGAGACGTTCGTTGGGGCGAAAGACCGGAGAATTTTTTTATTGTTCATGTTTATCCTGCATTCACGAGAAAGCAAATTGTACAGCTGTCTTTTGGACTTGATGTCCGCACTCGCTTGGGAGTTGCCATTTCCGAGGTATCTGGGCTACCTGTCTTCCACATGAAGCTGGGGGCGACCCGTTAAGTGACTTGCTCAAGGACAAAACAAGCAAACTTGCCGTTTTGTTTTCCACAACCTTCCCTAAATACCGAGCGCCAAGCAAGGAAGCTATAGACACCATTTTTAAAAGTCTTGTGGTATGACTCGACATGGAGAATAAGGCCCAGGTCTACCGACTTCGAAGCGGACGTTCCAACCACTACGCCATCGCGTCGGTTATCTCGTAACTGTGAATTCTTTTCAAAAATAAAAACAAAAAGTTTTATAACGTATTTCTTCAATGTTGATCAAACCATCAATCATATTTTTCCTGCAGAAAATTAGGTAAAAAAATCTTGTTCAACGAATTCTGGTCTTGCTAGACTTCAATTATAATATGGACTTAATAAATAGGCCTAAAATTTCTAGAATTAATTATAAATTTGCCAGACTCTATATTATAGTTTCACTTACAATCAGCAATGCTTTTATTATCTCTTTGCGTAGTCTGGATATCTCATTTGACCACGTAGTGTCCTAACAGAAAATGTTCTTTTGGCAGAAGCTGTACTTCCACAAAAGTAAAAGATAAATCCTCTAGTCTAATAGAACAAAGAGGTGTATCTACAGCAAGCTAGAGAAAAACTTGCTATATAACTATAACTATATGTTTTATCACAAGTTCTGCAAGTAAATCTTGAACCGTATTTTTTATTTCCAAAACTACGCCCAATGGTTAAAAAAATTGTTGTGCATTTCAAGCGCTAGAGGCCGCTAAAATCTTTTATTTAATATGCCACTTTATCGTTCATTCTTGGCGTTGCATAACTTGAGCCAAACTCTAAATTTCACATTTGTTTTAATTTCGCAGATAGCCTATATCACTCTTCTTCCTATGACGTCATCAAGCTCACTTCGGCTCAGAAGCGAACATACTTTAATCTGCTCTGTAATGCTGCTCAGCCGAGCATGAAGCCCATAAAATATCCGGAAACGACCACCCCTATTCTATTCAAAGTGCCTCTGAAGTTATTACCTCTCCATAATTGAGATCCTCATAGAAGGTTTTAACAACAGAAGTCACTTTCTTACTAAGGCTACCTGCCTCACATCCAAATGTAAACTCGTTTGATATTTACAATTAAAATTTTGTGCATTTTTTTAGACATTATTTGTACAGTAGTCCCCGCTTAATAAGCCCACCTCGGGACCGGACGATTTTGGGCTTATTAAGCGGGTGGGCTTATTAACCGGGGGACAAATTTTTGCCACTCTGATGCGCATAAATGAATATGGTCGACTGTACTAAGGCTAAAAGTTGCTGAATCTATTAATACTGTACGCAACAGTTACAGATAACAAGCAATTTCTTTATTTATTACGATAAAGCAATATTCATTTCCGTGCAAAAACATCGAGAGTAAGTTGCCTCATTGGTTGTTGGTGGCGTAGAAACTGTTGAACGTGGCCATTCAATTTTTCAAATTCATTCATTTTGTCAAATCCTCTCCGCTCCAGTCCAATTTGCAGACGGTGCATGTAGAATCTCATTTCAGCGCTGGAAGGTGTTGCTTCTTCCGGAGTTTCGTCATTCTCAGCATCTTCTTCTTGATCATCCATGTCATCGTCATCAGAATTTTTTGAAACAATTTGTTGCATTATTTCTGCTTCTTCCTCCTCTAGTGTAAGCTCAGCACACACGCTCGCATCCTCTTCCATAGATACCCACTCTTCAAACAATTCTTCTGTCATGCCATTAGGATTCGGAATGGCCTCTTCATGCTCTAAATCCTGATCCCGCGGCGCTGAAACGAACTTGGCCTTCCTCCAACAGTTGCGAATGGTGTTGCTTGCTACCCTCAACCAACTACCGGAAAGCATGTGCAGAGCATCCAAAACTGAAAGCTTCTTTGCAACTACATTCGCATTTACAGTAGCGTCAGATCCGTCTTCAATAGCGTCAATAATTCTGGCTCGCATTTCATGACGGAAATATGCTTTAAGCGTTCGAATAACTCCCATATCACAAGGCTGAACTAGCGAAGTGGTGTTTGGAGGAAGCTTCACAATTTCAATGCATTTAAGCCCCTCAACATCGCCATGGGCCGTGCAGTTGTCAACAACCAACGCAATTTTTCGTTTTTGAAGACAAAGGCTTTTGTTCCACGTTTGCAACCAATCAGACCAGATCTTAGTAGTCATCCAAGCCTTCTTAGAAGCAGTGTAGTCAGCTGGGAATGCTCGCACGTTTTTGAAGCATCGTGGTTTTCGGGATAATCCAATAACGAGTAAGCGGTGTTTATCTCCAGTCATGCTGCAGCATATCAGTACTGTTAGCCAATCTTTTGCAACTTTCGTGCCACGCGCCTGTTTACGAGTAGCTTTCTCAACGTAAGTCGAGTCCGGTAAAGCACGAAAATAAAGTGCCGTCTCATCGGCGTTGTAGATGATAGCAGGCTCATACTTTTTTAACAACTCTTGCATGTTGCAGCTGCTCCACTAGGCTGCTGCTTTCGTATTTGCTTCACTAGCCTCACCATGAAGTTTAATGTAACTTAAGTCGTGTCGTTTCTTCCAGCGATAAAACCACCCTTCAGAGGCTCTGAATTCGTTATGTCCGAGTTGTTTTGAGATCTCTTCCGCTTTTTGCATTAATATAGGACCATTTACAGGAGCGTTACGGGACTGTGCAAACTGAAACCATTTCCACAAACCTGCTTCAACTTCCTGGTCCTTGCCATGGCGTTGCCTTTTCCGGTCACTTCCTTCTAACAATGATGTTTCAGGCTGACGTTCTGCTTCATTGAGCAGGATATTGCGTAGGCAGCCACGAGAGATGTTGAGCTGTTCAGCTGCAGCACGCTGACTGCATTTTGGCAGTGATCTATACTTTTCTAAAATCTCAGCTTTCTTAGACAAGCTTAGGTCTGCACGTCTCTTCGCCATTTTGAAAATACAGCAGCCTACAGTAAAATCTTCAGAGCACCAGTTGTCTTGCCAATTGATTACCGCACAGATAAACGATCTGTGACGAAATAGTTGAATTAAGAACTAGAGCAGCAGCGTAACGAAGTGTGAAATCGTCGAAAGCAAGACAAAGAAGTGTAACTTTCGACGCGTTTTCACTCAGTTTTAAGCAAATGTGTTCGAAAATTGGGCTTATTAAGCGGGGTTTTGGGCTTATAAAGCGGGTTTTTTATCTATAGGAATAAATGGAGTAATTCCGGACCGCACGATTTTGGGCTTATTAAGCGGTTGGGCTTAGTAACCGCGGGCTTAATAAGTGGGGACTACTGTACTGTATCTAATATGTAAAGCGCAATTCTCTCTGTCTGTGTGTCTGGTTTAACTCCTCTGAAACTACTACAGGTACAAGCATCAAACTTGGCACGACTGATCACCACCCCGTGGTGAGTGCCATAAGGGTATTGGTGACGTCATAGTCAAAATATTTTTTCAAAATCGCATTACTTGACAGAGGTAACCGCTTTTTGCTTAATCGAAAACCAGCTTTGGACTTATCACATTACAAATATTGGTGCTACTATAGCGTGAGGTCTACCACACTATAGCGTGAGATCTACTTCCGGTTACTACTATAGCGTGAGGTCTATCACTGAATTATCTATCCCTCACCCCTCTATAGCTACACACTTACCACTTTAGCTATAATAATTCCAAACACCACACATACATTCCACACACAAAGGTAAATTTATTCTAACGATACACACTTCGTACATCTTCTAAGAATGACACAAATCATTGGTTAGAGTTAGAGTTAGGGTTAGGGTTAGGGCAGTGGTTCTAACTCTAACCCTTACCCAAACCTCACGCGGTTTGCCCCTCGGTAGGTGCGAGTCAAGTGGTAGACCTCACCCTCCATCTCGGTAGGTGACTTATGTCGGTAGACCTCACGCTATAGTAGCACCCAAATATTTCATTTGTTTGGGGACGAAAAAGAAGGCGTCACAATCAACGATTCATTGCACAATCTGTTTTTTGTTTTTTCTCAAAAAGTACTCATCGCACAAACGCGATTAACCCATATCTTACTGGTGTCAGTTTAAACTGACACTTTATTTTTGGTCTCCAAAAGTTTAACTGTGGCAAAAATCTGTGATGTTGCGATTGAGAATGTTTGAGAGGTAAATTTGCAACATGATTTGATATTTCCTTTATTTTTTTCTGTAAAAAAAGTGGATGTTTGAACTTTATAAAAAAAGTTTTAAAAAAATTGATATGTTGACATTTTGGCTCACGTAATCAACGAAAAAAGAAATGCAAGAACTATCAAACCTAGGAATTTTGTTTTTTGGACTATCTTGAACAGTTTTTAATTTTTATATGTTGATTCAACTTCGCACTGATGTATTTATTTCAATTTTTTCGCTGTCAGTTTAAACTGACACCAGGAAGATCCACTATCCACTTTTTGCAAAAGAATGATTTTTGCTATGAACCGTATTCGCGACATGTTATTGGTGTCCTTCAACTTTTCTTTTCGTGTTTGATGGGAAAATCGCCATAATCAGCTGTTTGTGTATACAATCACGCTGAGACAGACAGTTCCCACACTCACAAGTCTCTTAAAGAAATTGGTTTGCAACAACTACAAAGGAAAAGGGATGAAGCAAAATTCACGCAGTGGTCAGATGAAGTTTTCCCAGGCTGAACAAGTAGTTCTTGGACTGCTGGATATTTCACTTTGCAACAACTTTGACAACGACAAAGACATCGGCATATGCATCACACGATGGAAAGATAGTAAGGTGGTTACGATGGCGTCAACCTACGCTGGAGTAAACCCCATTTAAAAAGCCCAGCGGTACTCGAAAGCAGAAAAGAAGCGCGTTGAAATAACACAACCAAATTTAGTGGCAGAATAAAATTACGGAATGGGTGGTGTCGATCGCTTTGACCAAAACATTGCTGCATATATGATAACACAGCGACCAAAAAGATGGTGGTGGCCAGTTTTTCCGATTTTGTGTTGACTTGGCGGTACAAAATGCATATCAGATTTATCGTCTTCAAGCAAGAGGGGTATCTAAGAAGTTAGATTTCCTTGGCTTTAGGCGAGCTCTTGTTGAAGTTTATTCCAAGAAATACACCAAAAATTCGTCTGGGCTCTTCAAGCATCCTCAAATGTGTCAGAGCAATGAAGAACGGTATGATAATGTCGGCCACTGGATCAAAAAAGCAACATAGCGAAGGTGCCAAAATAAGCCGTGCAAGGGCACGACACTATATTGTTGCGAAAAGTGCACAGTTGCATTGCATCCAGAATGCTTCAAAGCATATCACACATGTTAGACAATACAAGCATCGAGTAATCTACATGATATCTGAAGTTACGTATGTGCAAGAACACGATGTGTGTGTCTAAAGAGAGACAAATAGAATACACAAGTTATCACAAGTAGCCACAGTGCTCCAAGTTGCACTTGTGCAAATTTAATTAGTTATCAACTTGTGATTGCAAATTATACAGCTAATGACGATAGCAAATGATTTTATCAATTTTTGATGCCTTAAACTTTGTTATCAAGCGTGTTTTAACTCTTGTGTGCTTTTACATTTTTTGTTTCTTTCATACCTTTTCTTCCTGGTGTCAGTTTAAACTGACGCTTAGATTCTTGCCATTTATAACAATAAAAAATTTTTTTTCAAAAAAAAAAAGTTGTTTTCGGTGGTTTTAGCATAGAATCTTTCATTTTAAAAAACAAAATAAAAAATTTGCGATCTCAGGGAGATATGGGTTAAACGTTCTTTTAGATTTAGAAGATATTGATTAGGTGTGTAGCGAACGCCATGCCTTCGCTCCCCATATTTGCATTGTGACGTCATAACGCCGACTAACTATATAAGCGCTGTACAGTATTATTCGCTCTCTTTTCCGACAACACGTGCTGTTCAAGAAACATCTACTGTGTGCTGTATTGCCAGCTAAAGGAAAGACCGTTGCGCTACAGGTGCTTTCCATAAAAACAACTTTACATCAATTAAAGCCTATTTGACTATGCTACGAGCAATTCTTTATTTAAGCACTTTCAGCTCTTAATGCATTTCTTCTTTTCTTTTTCCCTTGCACGCTTAAATATGCTCTATGATTTCACAATATATCTCGTACGATTAACACAAATGTTCGCTACGGTAGATAATAATATCAAGATGTTTTTATAATTGCATCCTTTTTGCGAAATCAGTTTACTAAAAAACTGATTTGTGACCTCATTTCTCAACTGATTTTCAAACTTTTCCCAACAAATTAAAGGGGATTACAAGGCGATTCCCATAATATACAATATGTACAATTAATATTATCTGTCGATGTTTTCATATAGATCCATCAAAAACTGAAGTCTCCAAATGTTTATGAAATGTAGTCTACCGGTTAAAAACACACAAAATTTTAGTGCCTGCAGTTGTAGCCTACTCCAAGCAAAAAGACGAGGGAATAAAGATGGTTCTTTCTTATAGTTTGCAAGAAAATGTAAGTGTCGAGTTACATAAAATCTAAATGTTGAAGCAATTTTCTTTGCAATTGGGCAAGGCTGTCGCAGCAGCCAGCTGATTTGATATTCTTAACCACGACATTATTAATGGGGGCACCTGATACTGCTATAAATTGACTGTGAGTGCTTCATTTTGGGTTAGTTTGCTCTTTGCATGGCGGCGTTTATATCAGGGCCAAGGAACATGCACACAGTCAGAGACGTTAGTTCATATTAATATGCCAACAGCAACGAAAAAGTGATAAGTATCAATCCTAATGATAATGGCTCAAAACGCACTGTGACGTCATAATGTTAAATGCATCACAATGCTTGCCACTACATAGTGAGAACAACAGTAGGCACCAAAATTATTCATATCATTTTAATACCAAACAAGCCCATTACTGATATTTGTAATTGCAAGGATATCGGTACAAAATACTAATCTTCATTTAAAAGTAGGGAGGTCTGGATTAGGGGCAAAGTTAAATGTAATAAAGTTCCAAATTTAAAAAAAGATCAAAATTAAACAATAATAGCATCAATCTGTAACACTGGATTAAGAGGAAATGTTTTTGTTTGAAAAGAGCGTAATAGGCGCCTATTGCAATAGGTTATATGACTTCAAGGAAAAGCAGGGCCCCGTTTCATGCCAAGGCCAAATTAAAGCTAACAGCGCAGGAAAAAATCTTAATGTCACCAATATTAATACGAAAGCGGGCCCACCAAATCATCGAACATGCCTATCACCAAACAGCTCATTTCTTTATGAGTCAAAACGACCACATTCGGGCGAAGCCATCAGTTTTGACTATGCTTCAGCTTACCCTTATCACCCCTTACACTTTTATAAATTACGAATGGTAGTTTGTGTCATCGTTCTTTCTTTTTTGAATAGATCCAGTCTTGATTAATAGACCAACATGGTCACTATTACATGTACAGGAACTATGGCTTATATTTAGCAAAACATTTTGTTGCGGCTCTAACAAATGTTTGTACGGTGAAGCTGGCGCAGCTGCATTAATTGATACGTTTTAAATCGGCACGGGTGATAGTATGGCCGGCCGGGGTTAAATTGCACCATACTTAGGAGAAACATTTTATCTATTTTGCTTGATAATAGCTTTATAGAGGTACTGGAATCAAACCTGAAAATTTGGGTAAAGCAAGAACTTATTTAACTTTTATGAGCATAACTAAGCAAGGAAAAACAAATATAAATCATAATGCGTAGCCAGCAGGGATTAAAGAAAGTTTGAGGCGAAATCAAAATTAACAACGTCATTGTGTCAAATCGCACCACATGGAACATATTATTGGTATTTTGCTATTTTGTTTTATAAAAGCTTTATAGAGCTACCGGGGTCAAACCAAAGGTTTGAGGAAAAGCAAGGACACTTTGAACTCCCCAGGATATGTCAAGCAGGGAGAAAAGAACATGCTACATAATGCGTAGCCAGCGAGAACTTGAGAAAGTTTAAGGAGAAATCAAAAGAAAACAGCGTCACTGTGTAAAATCGCACCACAAGAAAGACATTTTTTCCCTGTTGCTTTAGAATAGCTTAATATCAGAAATGTAACCCCTACTTCCAAACTACGGAAAACGCAAGCCTCCCTTGGGATCGTGTCAGCAATGAACAGAGCACATAGGCCGAAGACATAGCCAGAATTTTGAAATGAGATATTCTATTAGGCAAAGGAGCACAAAAAGTCGTGAACATCATATGTGTAGAAAATACATAAAATTTTGGTAACTCTTCATACAAGAGCCTGATAGGTGAAGCCGGCTTGGCCGGCTGAACCGACACTCTCAATCCCGACATTACTGACGGGGTCTCTGCGGTGATGCCGTCATATATGCTGCCTGTTATAATATTTATGTCTATCCTCTACCTCATTGTAATAAAATCCCAAGCTTGAGAAAAAATCCACATAGAACCACAGCCATAACAATTTGTAAAACTAAATATAGAGAGAACTGTCGCTATGCCAGAAACAAGATTAATGGCGCAGCTAAAATAGGAACTTAATACCACAAATATAAATAGGAAAGCGGCAGCACCAATTGGCAAAATAGGCTTACCAATAAATAGTTTTTTTGATGGTGAAAGCAACCACCATTTTGCCGCTACAATCAGTTTTGATTATTTGCAACCCCTGCTCCCTCACAAGTATTAACGACAATTTGTGGCAAGATTCGTGATCCATTGGAAGGGTACTCGAAAAATATCTCTCTGACATGCAAAAACCTGTTTATGCAGCACAAATCAAGCCAAAGTTGTTCTTGTGTTTGAGGATTCGCTTACAACATTTTCCATAAACGCAGTGCGGTCAAAGCTTTCTTATGAAATTAATCTATTTGTTTTGATTGATTAGAGCTGACAAAGCATTTCAGTATTTTAACAATTTATTACGGATATAGATATTTTTACGAACTCTAACGTATAGATTTCATTTTTCAAAGCAAACTAAGCTAAACCTTTCAAGTCGCTCAATGAGAAGACAACAGCTAGTAAAAATTGTAAAATAGTGAACTAAAGTACTACTATTCATGTTTGTTACGTATGTGTGCAGTATTCAGTTACCTTGTGTAGAAATTTTAACGTAAATTGGTTCAATAGTTTAAATTTCGTAAAAGCATTAATCGTAATTTTTGGTTTTTGACACGGCGGGGTTTTGAACCAGTTTCTTACCGTCTGGTAGGTGTAGTTTTGTTACAACTTTGTAATTTTGTCACTACTTTGGACACTTAACTTGTTGGAGGCAAGTCAGTTAAACACGTTAATTGAGCAGCGACTGACGCCCTTTTTTTGCGTCATTCTTTGTTTTAGTATCACATGTGGGCTGTGTTTTTTTGAATTGACATTTTTGTGGAACATTCGGCATATCTTGGAAATAATTGACGTGTCCGTTCATAGTTCGGTAAGAAATTTATTGTTTTGCTTTTCATATAAATAGTACTAAATTGCCAAACGTTTGTGTCTTATTATGTCTCATTATCTCATACTAAATTGCTAAACGTTTGTATCTCATCATTGTATGTTTTTCAGAAAACCGCTTTTGTCCTTCTTCAATATATGATCAATTATATTTTACAACTGGTCTCGTAACGAAGAATCACACAAGAGCGCGTAATTCGACTAAGAACCTACACCCTGCATCAGTCAAAATAGACGAAACATAATGTAACATCCGCAAGCGAGCAATGACGTGATAAGGGTGAGAGAAACAATCGCTTCTCTCTTGCACCGCTGAACGAACGGATCTTCAGCCAAAATCTCTTTCACAATGCTCGCTTTTTTGTTCTTATGAGGAAACGGAATCGCTGGAACTTCAACATCCAAAAACTTGCAAAGAGGATCCCAACCTTGCTTGAGGTTGAATACAAGAAGCTTGTCTTTGGGTGCAGTCTAAAATTAACAAAAAAATGTTTTGTTAAAAACAAAACTTAAACAACTTGTAATGTTACAAATTGAGTGTGTAACGAACAGAGGTGGTCAAAGTAGCCTCAAATTCTATCAAATGAAAGTATTGCTACTTAGTCGAAAAAGTAGTTCAAGTAAAAGTAGAAGTAACAGCATACATTTTTACCTAAGTAAAAGTAAATATGTAGTCAAAATAAAATTACTTAAGTAAAAAAGTAGTTTTACTATTTTGAATGAGTGTGGTTCAGCTGTATTTACTTCAACCTGAAACAGTATATTAAGCTTTTTCAGGCCAGTATTTTTGACTTCTTTGTCATCTAACACTGTATACATTTTCATTGCCCTCATCGTCAAAAAATAAAAATTTTGTGAAACTCAAAAATGACCTTAGAATATTTTATACTTGTACCACATATTGTATTGTGATATGCATCCATCATCTGACTGTTAAATGAAATAGGTAACTGGTGTTTTATAGCAGCTCTGACAGCCGTCTTGGGCACAACTTACTTGCAGCACTATGAAATGGTGATACAACTTCTGGAAGCCTATGCTTATTAGTTGCAAAGCTACTTAAAGCAGATATAGCGCCCTGCTTTCAGAAATTTCAAAGTTTTCATTAGAAAATTCGTAAACATTACAGCCAAAAGAAGCCACTTTGTAGGTTCCAATCTATGCTTACAAATGCTGTCTAATTAGCAGTACATTTAATTGAAAAAGCATATCTTGCGTGCTAAATAAAAAAACCAACAATTTAAGAACTTTTCGCCATTTTTGGTTCCTGGATTGCTTGTATTAGTTACTAAACTCAGCATCAGTAGCTTATTTGAAATGTTGGCCTGAAGATCAAGCCGGTCAATGACGTCATTTACAGTCCTACTAAACACCTCAAGGAACTACAAGGAGCTACAAGGGATTATAAGGACGGACTATAAGGGATCAGGGATTAGGGGATTTAGGGGTTAGGGGGTTGAGGGTTAGGGGTTGGGGATTAGAGGGTTCCTTGGGGTTTAGTAGGATCCACCTAACTCTAACCCCAACCTTAAGCTTAAATTTTTCGATTTTAATTTTGATAGCTGACGTCACGTAAACGTCACAGAAAGAAACGAACCAATATTAAAAGAACCGGATTTGGTTCTTTAGCCACTTTCCATAAAATAAGATTATGATATAAATTTATGACACTCACTAACTTAGCATAGCAGCAAAACTTGTGTAATTATGGAGCTAGCACCCACAAGCCAACTGGCAAATAAAAGAAAAGCAAACAGTCTATCAGGCTGCAGATCTGCTGAAATAACGTTTAGTAGCTGATCTTCATGCACTGATACATACTGGTAATAAAATCACTGGTATACACCTACACTATCTGATGCTAAAGCTGGCTATAAGCTGATAAGTAGATTGGTCACTTGTTCAGATTAAAATGAATATAAAACAAAGTCTTTAATTAATGCAGTGATATTAGTCGAACTTACATTTTTAATCAGCTGAATTCTGAAGTAGAAAAAGTCTTTTAACAGCAGCTTTTCACAACAAGTCACCAGCTCATAGCCTAGTCTTGTGAGCAGGTTCACTAACTTTAATGCTTGAATTACCTAACAACTTACGTATCCTAAACTAAGATAAACTATTGGTTGTAAATTGCAATTTGTTGTGAGCTGCGTTGTCGCTACCGGTAGGCAGAAAGGCCTACATAAAAATTTAGCCTGGTCTAATAAGTTAACACAAAGATAACCTCTCCCAAACAAAACCTTCGAATGCTATTTTTCTCATTAACGAATTTCGCTGTGATGTTTTGCTACAAATGCATAAAAGTAAAACGAGAGTCTGAAATGGACGCGATTTTATCAAAGATGCAAAATCGCACTTTGATATGCTGTAACACACACTGCAAGTCTGCAATATGGGAGAGACGGAACAAACAAAAATTACCACCAATTTATTTATTTATTTATTAAATGATGCGTAGCTACTAGGTAATCCCTTGTTGTGCCATAGTCTGTAATCTCCGTAATGATCACGCATTAACCAACTGATAAACAAACTAAGATTTTTATGTGTTAACTCTTAATAATCCAACCCAACAAAACTTGGTTTGCTCGCATTTACTTGAGCAAAATTTGCAATTACTCAAGTAATGCTACTTTCAAATAAAATTACTTAAGTAAAAGTAGAAGTGGAAAAAAACAAAACTACTCAAGTAAGTAGCATTTTACTAAAAAACTACTTATAGTGTAGTGGATAGGAAACTTATTTGTACACTTTGTGATAAAAGCATCAAAATTTGCATGTACATTCCACTTAGAGCAAAGTTTAGGTTTAGACGTGGAGGCATCAAATTTTCAGACCTGGAGGGGGGGCCCTGCGGCCCTTTTTATAGTCCCCCCTAAGATTGGGCATAATCGCCAGACCCACAAACTTTGAGAAGCCATATCTCCACATCTAGCAGTCAGATTTTCATAAGTTTGATATTGAATTGCTCAGAAAAGAAAGATCTTTTGAACAAAAAGAAACAAAAAAATCGTTGAGACAAAATACGGTGGTATGACATTTGACCGTGCACCCCCAAAATTAGCGAATTCAATTTGGCCTATTTTTTTATATGACATAATTTCATTTATGATCCAAAATTGATATAAAACCAAAAACGAGTGTGAAATCTTTACAAGAACAGGATGCAGAGCCATCTATACATAGGGGCAGAAGGTGGGATTGCAGGGGGTGAAGTCGCATTCTCAAAGAGAAAATTTTGTTCGTTTTTTGCAGAAAAGAACTATAAATTAGGGCAAGAGTTGAGAAATTATAAACCTTTTCAACAACAAAATGAGGAAGACAAGATTTTTTAGATTAGCATGATTAATTTAGAACATTCTGGCAATACAATAATTCTGACAACACCAGCATCTCATTTGCATAAATTAATGGTTGAAATATTAGGGGAAGGTAGGACTCAATGGGATATGAAGTGCATTTTTGTTCTACATTGCTAATATTACAAATACAGCTAAGCCAATACCTGTTTGCTGGTAAAACAATCCAGCGCAAAATTGTTTATCTATGTCCCATTTTGCCACTATTCCCCTAGAAATGTCGTAAGTGTAGCCACCAATTTGCTGACGTCACAATAGGTTCGTACATGACAATGTTCCAATTTGAACCGCCTAATTGCTACAGTCTCCTGAGCACAAACATAATGCAGTGCACTTCAGTCCGGCTTTTACACATTTGCAACGGCGAATGCAGCCTTGTTTGCACTTGCAGCAAATAAGTTCATGATATGATTTAGCAGCCTCAGCAAGTGTTGTCCAGATGGGGTGCCATTCTCCTTCCTTCTTGATCCATCCCCAGTCAGAAGGGCTTGGCAACTGAGGATTCTGAACCAAGGCCTGACTCCAGCAACGTGCTTGGTAACTGGCACGCTTTATATGCTGTTCCAGTGCTGCTTTTGTTGGTGGAATGGTCTCCAGAATTCTGGACTTCTATATGAATAGCTGCTTTCTAGCCTCATTCACCTCCAGGCACTCACTGGTTCTGTCAAACATCAGAACAACGAAGCGTTCCAACTGTATCATACACGCGTCACTTATTTCTCCTCCAAGAATGTTTGTCATTTCCAAGAATGCATCACTGACCTCAGGAAATACTTTCCATGTTTCCCAGGCTGTTTTTTTCCTCTTCCGCCAAAGGAAGACGCAGTGTCGCAGCCAGTGAAAGCATGAAATGCCAGCAGGCTAGAACATATCTTTGGAGTTAACGAAGAAACAATTTCATGAATGGGTATAAAACGAAAGTTCTTTCCAGTGCTGAATGCAATCCACATCTCATCGGGCTTCATCTGACTAAAGAAAGTTATAGCTAATACCTCGACATCCGTATCCACTGTGCGAACAGATACCCTTCTTTTGCCATGTGCCACTGCATCTGCCGCATGGAGTATGAGACGTGTATCAGCCTCCTCCTGTGAGCATGGAGTGAGATTGCTAAGTTCTGCCTGACATGTCGAGCTCAAAACATCTTGCGCAGAGGTTGCGTACAATACCTTGCCATCGTCAACTGTTAGACAGGTGACATGTTGGGCGAGGAATTTAAATAGCTCTGTCTTATAGTCATCAACGCGGAGAAAGTCTTTCCAGCTCTTGGGTATGGTAGTAGAAGGGGATATACGTCTTCTGACACGCTTTCCTCTCTTTTGTCTGGTTGTCCCTTTGAGACTGTCTGGCAGATACACATCCCAGACCACATCAACACGGCTAGTTTTGTCAATCTGGGAGGATATCTATGGTCCAAACACAAAATCTGCATACTCTTGAAATGTTTTTGCTGTACCAGGATATAGCATATGAACAACAACAGCACCAGCAAGAATTATTGCATCCACCTCAGGAATACTTAGCGGCTTTGATGCCACGCAAGATTCAAAGCAGTGTAGTAAATCAGCCTTAGTCCCAATTCGTTGTTTACCTCCACACGATAGAGCCGTTGGGACTACTTGGATCTCATGAGAAAAAAATTGATCCAGATCCCCACCCCTTGTTTGGCATGCAACATAGAGTCTCATGAAAAGGCAACGATCCTTCTTAAGTGCTGCAAGCTGCAACTTTTCCTTTGAAGGAGACTTTATAGTAGGGCGGCTGAACAGAGGTAAGTTGTTTTTGGACAGAGTTTCTGTTATTGGCTTCAGTGACTGCTGCAATCTCTCTTCCACAAATTTCTTGTATTGTTCTAGTCCAAGACTCTTAATCTTTCTGACAGTTTCTACCACAGATGCATCCATGATATTCTTCGTGTCAAGAACTAGGAGATCATGGCTTTTTTCAAGGAAGGGATTCCCCATGTCATCAATTACTGTTACCAGGGACGTGACATCTTTCAAGAAATTATTTGAACTCCTGGCTGCTGATCATGGTGCTGTTGGTTGGCTGTAACGGAATGTCCTCTGCCACCTTCAAATTCTTTAGTAATTCAAACAATTTCAGGTCCTGCCACAGTTCATCTTCTTAGTGCCCCAGGGTTTCCGGTTAGGCCAATTGCTACCCCAGATCCTTTAACGGGAGCATTATTTTGTTCATGGCATTGGTATATTGCCATCACAGAAAACTTGTTGCTAGTTTTGTAGATGACAAATTTCCCTGCTTTGAATTCTGCCAGTACACCCGGTTGTTTCTCTGACAGCATTATCATATCACGGATGTGTACGGACAGCCACCTTGAGTAATGCGTATGGTCCAGTGCAAAGAACCAGGTAATAGTCTCTGCCAAAGATTCCACATACATGTCAAAATTGCCCTCAGGGATTGATCGAATATACACCAATAGGAGAAGCTCTAACGACAAGGTCTTCATCCAATAATCAAAGTAGACACATTTATTTGTTTGCATTGAACACCACTCTTGAAAAGTTAAAGCAACTTCCTCATCAGCCTCATTTTGGTTGGGACCAACAGATGTGGAATAGTCGTTATAGGCACGCCGAATAAGTGCATACAGACATGCAGCTGTGACTTCATGAGCATGTCGGGTCTTAGTCACATGAGTGGCCTTAATAAATGAATCAGCAGTTCCAGAGCTTGCAATTTCCGCTTGCACAAGAGCACCGGTCCATCCGCTGTCCTCGAGCCAGTGTCCAAGGAGCTGAAATAAAAATAAAAGTGATCTTTACTGTTAACTATATACAGTAGACAGACATAAATTAATCTGATGAAGGGTTACATAAACGTGGCTCACCTTCAAGACAGCCATCTCAATGGGCAGACCCCCAAACATAATCACAAACTGGTCTTCTTCATGAGTAGCAGTCCATGTCCATTGGATCTGTTTTGCGAGTGCGAACAGCGTTTTGTGGTATCTGTCCCGGATTCAAATACTGAACTGATGTCTTTACAATGTCCATAGAATGTTTTATCATTGCCACTGAATGTGCATTTTCCAGAAACAAAGGTAACAGTGCATTAATAGCCGCAGGTGGGATCTCTGTTGTCTGGATACTTGCATGGTATGCAGACCATGACACCCACTCATCCTTGGCTAGATTTCCTTTCTTCAAAGCATTCACTACGGCATTCAGCCAATCATATTCTTCTGCAACTGCACTGAAAGCTGTAACTAGGTTGGCAGGTGTCACTAGCCCTTGGAATCGTGGTGCCGTGAACTGCTTTGTTTTGATGGCTGCTGGTGGAATGCTGGTATAGGCTGATGGTAGAAAACTGACTGATCGCGTAGATGATCTTAATGAGCCAATAATATCCCAATCACGGTCATAGCCACGGAATGACTGTGATTGATGTTGCATGAGAGATATACCAGTTCCGTGAAAAGAATCCTTTGCTGTTGCAGAGCTTGGGTTGTGGTCAATGTTGTCCACTGCTGCAATAGTAAATAGACCGCGACGCATATTTGGTGGACACACAACCTTTTCCATCTCATAGCGTTGGCAGACACCATTGGCAATATCTGATTAAATTTGGAGGACACGATCATATGATATGCATAATCCAAGATGAAACAAAGTGTCCACCAGCGTTTTACTGCGGGTTGCTGCATGGACTTTCAGTCCCAGGTAAAGAGGTAGTGGAGTTTCATGGTCACGGTCATGTCGGACATTTACTGATGGCTTGGAATTACGGGATTGTTTCACACTATTGAACACCACCAGCTGTGACACCGACAGAGCAGCAGTTGTGGAGACATTGCTGCGAGCTGTGTCTGGTGTTTGATGTTGGGTCCATCCTGTATCATATTTCCTAGTGCCAACAGCGATGATGACACAGAGTCTCGTTGACATTCACTTGTGAAGAAACCATAAATTGCTTTATCTTTATATTAAACAACTCTTCGCGAATCACTTGTGCTGCCCGCATTAACCCTTTAAGGACCACAAGAATTTAATTCATAAAATTTGAAACAATGCCGCAATTGTTTGGTAACAACGGAAATATAATGGATTTCAGATAATTGGTTATCACGTCATAATGATATAACAATCAACAATCATGGTACATATGTGTACCAAAGGTCCTCAAAGGGTTAAATAAACGGCATCACTGTCATCATCGCAGGCCTTCATTAGAGCCAGCCCACTATCTTCTTTGAAAGTGAGAAAAATTTCTCTTCCTTGTACATGAGCTGTGAGATCAGGGAGAGCAGAAAGTAATCAAATCTTCAGAAGCGTGCTGTGAATTCTATTGCCCACTGTGACACCTAGTTGTTGCAGTCTTTTCTTGTACAAGGAGACCATGTCTGTCAGCTTGAACACAGAAACACTCTCTTCATCTCGCATGTCCTCCATGTATGCCACAAGCTCTGCAAAAGCAATGTCATGCAAATGACTATAGTTTTCTTCTTTTTCTTGTTTGTCAGTGGCTTGTCTTGCTTTGTTGTATAATGTGGTGAGGCAGTTCCGATGATACTTGGCCTCAAAGGCAATCATATAACCTGCAGACAACTTTGCTATTAGTTTTCTGTCTTCCAACTGCAAAGCACATCTTCGTACCTTCATGTCTAAGTTATGAGTTGAAGCTTCATGCAGGTTTGTAGTACCAGCTGGTTCATTGCAAAGAAAGCGAAGATCTAATGCTGTTGTATGGCTGAAAGCTGAGCGTGTTTGTACACCAGAAGTGCCAGCATTTTGGCTCCTCTGCTTGGTTTGTTTTCTTGATACTCGCCGAAGAGCTTGTTTATTGAATTTAAGGCTGCAAGTCTTGTGCCACTTGGCATTGTGAATCATCAATGTTTCCTAAATAACAATTCCTCATCCAGTTTTTCTACATCAAGATCCATTGGTATAATGCCAAGGTCCTTAAACTGATTGAGATTCTCCGCTGGCGACATGTAACCACTGCCAACAGGAAGCTTCGAAGACCTAGCTAGGCACTGCAATGTTTCATCAGTTTCTGTTTGACAAAGAACACATAGCTCCCAATTTATTGCAGATGTTGCCTTGGGCTGCTTGGGAGTAGAAGAGAGAGCTGGGTTAACCAAAGCATGCCGCTTCATCGTGATAGACATTGACAGAAACACCACCATATGATATATTTACTATACAAAACACACACTTTCCACTAGTACGCTAAACAGCAATCTAAAACGACAAAAGGAAGTTTATTAGAAACGACACAAAATCGGCTGCCGCAGATACAAAGAGCAGGGTTACCCGGTGGACACGAAATATGCGCATAGGCACACCGTCCGCTATGATCATGTGCCAATACACTAATGTGCTAATGCACACCACAAGGTGTTTAACCTAAGGCTTCTAAATATTTTTCAGCCTTTCTAAATTTAGAACAACTTTGATCTATTAGCAAGATGCAGCTTTGACAGTTGGAGAGTGAAACAAATTTGCTAATTTTGGGAATGCAAGGACAAGGCTGAATGTTAACCTCCAAATTTTGTTTCAATAATAAAGTGCTTTTTTTCGTTTAAAAGGTATTTCTTTTCTGAACAATTTGATATCAAACTTATGAAAATCGGACCGCTGGATGTGGAGATATGGCTTCTCAAAGTTTGTGAGTCTGGCGATTATGCCCAATCTTAGATGGGACTATAAAAAGGGCCGCAGGGCCCCCTCCAGGTCTGAAAATTTGATGCCTTCAAGTTTGAAAATAAATTTCATACCATATGCTAACACTCCTGAAAGTTTGGGGCTTTTATCAAAAATTGCACAATTCCGTGTTTTTTTTTAGCTTAACCACTGCACTATTAACTAGTTTACTCAAGTAAAACTACTTTACTACTGACCACTTCTGGTGACGAAGTGAAATGCTTTCGAATGCCATTTGATGACGGCATGATCACATGATCGTGCACTCAAACTTCGCAAAGTTGTGCACTTCGTAAGAACATTTTAGAAAAATTTTTCCTGCTTGATGGAAACGCTTGTCGAAAAGCAATGTGTCAGCAGTAGTTTTATCTTGATATAGACTATTGGTAATTTAAATTTAGGCTTAAACAACAATTGTTCTGTATATAATAACGGCTTTCCAATGACCACAAAGCAGAAGCGTGGAACTCGATTTAACATTTCGGTTGACATCTAAAATCATAGTCAATCATATCACTTTTTAGCCATGAAGTTGTGCAATGTGGTTCCAACAGAAACGATATATGCAGAGGTTGGCCAAATACAGTGGACGCTGCTTAATGTAATCAATCGGTTGATAATATTAGAATTCCTGATTCCCGCCAGAGCGTGCAAAATGCATTACAAATATGCTCTTATTGTGATCAGTACATTGGTTATTGTTATCAAAAAGTTTTCAAACTTGGGGACATTTTTGTCTACTTCTAGCATAAATACCCAGTGACATGTTTGCTCTTCTAAGAATTCTGATCGTTTTTCTGGCAAAGCAGACAATTAATTGTGTAATTACACCACAAATTTGGCTGGAAATTTTGGCGTTTTTTGTCTCTGTTGGCCGGCAAACTCACTTGGCTAAATCATTCGATGAATCAGTTACATATCAGTTGCCACCAGCATCTGACGTAGGCCTACACATTAGTGACACCGTGACAGTGACTTTTTGTTTTGAGTAATTTTTTCTCTCCCTCAAGATGAAGAAACGCAGAGATTTAGGCAGCAAAAAAAAGTTCCAATTTTGTTTTGGTACATGTGCAGCTTTTCCTTCATGATGCAGTAGAATGTAAGTTTTAATTTCTTCTGTTTAATGCTATCAATCGGTTGTGGTTATCACTAAAAAAAAATGTTCCCAAGGTGATCACATTAAACAGCGTCCACTCTATTTGCTTATAAATCGCTACAATCCATTGAAAAACTTAACTTTTATTATATTGCGAGTAATTTAGCTTTGATTTTCTTTAAAAATAGGTTTACTTCAAATCGTTCTATGCTTTGTTTTTCGAGAACAAATAGTAGCATAGTGCAAAAATCAACATTGCTGTACAATAAAAATACTTCACCTAAATGCACCAAAAATAGTCTGGCGTTAAAATACAATTTACAGTACAAGTTTACCTTTCTTAATATATGTAGCCTGCGGCAAAACATTTATTCGTATAGATAAGTTATAAGTTGGGCCGACCACCAAAATTGAGGCCGTGCAAAGAGAGGAAAAAAGAAAGAAAGAAAAAGAAAGATGCAACACTTAAAAACATGTGAAGTTTTTTTTTGGGGAACAAATTCGACTCCCATACTCAGATCAAAAAATGATTTTTGGAGACCTTGTTGTTGTTGTTGCTACCGGACGCCTTCCGAGGAATGGGGGCATGGCGGAAGACCACGGAGCTCCAGAAGTCGGGCAACTCTCCAGGGTCTGAACCAGAGGTCGTAGAGAGAATGAGAGTCGCCAAAGAGCGAGCGGGGCAAAGAGTCCGTAGCTGGACAATGCAGAACGAGATGAGAGGTGTTCTGGACGAGTGTCCGCCGGCGCTGCAGAAATCATTCTCGATTCTGCCAATTCTAGAAAAGTAAGAACTTAACAGAAGGCTCTGTCCGTTGCAGCGTAGACGAGAGAGAACACAGCGAGCGTGACGAGACAGCGCAAGTTTCTCGATGGAAATTGAGGGAACATGAGCGTCAAAGTCTTTAGATGAGACAGTACGCCACCAATCCGAGAAGAGACAAGACTGGATACGAGAGATAAGAGGAGAGGGCGACACAGGATTGCAGAGGGCACGAGTAGCGCTCAACGTTTGGTGAGCTCATCAGCGGCGTCGTTCCCTGGGAAAAACGAGTATCTGAGGACCTATTGTAGTCTGATAGCACAGGAAAGAGAAGACAGTGTCTGCCACATCTGCTAGGGAGATTGGGGTAAAAGGAAAGACGGAGAAGACAGGGTAGCGAGGACAGAACGAGAGTGAGATAGGAGGAGAAGAGAAGTGGCAGACTTGTTGGTGCTGCCGAGACCAGCAAAGAGCATGCAGAATGGCGCAGGCTTTAGCGGAAAAACTGATGAAAAAAAAGAGTGGCATTAGTGCCACAGGGAGAGCAGTTGGCAAGTGCACCATAGCTGCCTTTGCCAAAAGGGAAAGGAACAGAGCGGTCAGTCCAGAGTACCATACCGTGAGTTAGGAGAGTCAAGGTGAGCGAGAGCCGCACATTAGCGAGAAAGAAACGGGATAAGAGCGGGAGCATGGAGAGGAAAGGGTGGACTCCACAGGGAAGGAAGGCAGATTCCAAGGAGGAAAGGAAGGGCAAGCAAGGAGACCCTCCCTAGGGGATGCAGAAGCAAGCATGAGCGGGTGAGTGGGCGCAAAAGCTCTCCAGGATGATCTGCAGTGTCTTGGTTTCACTCCATGCCTGCTCAAACCTGAAATGGGGAAGGAGGTTGGGAGACAAAAAGCCCTCTAATGAGATGACACAGCGATATGAGTCATGGTGACTCGTAGAGGAGATAGAGAAGTCTCAGAGAAAAGAAGTGGAATAGGGGAGGACGAGAGGCATCCGGAGATGGCGCGACTAGCCGCTTGGTGGAGGCTTTCTGATTTGGTGATATTGGTAACGCTTAGAAAAAGAAACCATCTTTGTGAAGCATAAGTGAGAAAGGACCGAAGAAAACTTTGTACAGAAGAGAGAGGGACTTCTGAGAGGGGCCCTATGAGGAAGCAGAGATACATCGTAAGACCTTGAGACGAGGAAAGAACTTGGCCTTAAGCGAAGATACATGTTTAGAGAAGGGAAAAGTGCGGGCGAAGATGACCCCAAGAAAAGTTGGAGTGTGTTTAAAACGGAAGGGGAGTTGAATAGAAAGAGTTGGACTGGAGGTTAGCTTGGTGGGAATCCACTAAGAAGAAAGAGGCCTCACATTGCTCGGATTGAGAGGAAGATACCAGTACTCTGACCAGCGCTACAGTCGAATGAGAGCTCCTTGTGTGGCCTACACTGCAGTAAGCACCGAGGGCGGGAGGACCAAATGGCCAGATCGTTAGCATACAGAGAGTAGCTGACGGAAGAAGGCAGAAAATTATTGATAAAAAGAGAAGGGAGATCATTGATAAAAAGAGAGAAAAGTACAGGGCCAAGAATGGATCCTTGCGGAACACCTCGACTGACTTGAAAGGAGCGACTTTTGTGATTTGATAAACCACGCAAACACGCCTGTCGGAAAGGAAAAATTGGGTCCAACAAGCAAAGCAAGGAGGGGGGCCTGCCGAAAAAGTTTGTGGAAAAGGACGGGGTGCCAGACAGAGTCGAAAGTTTTCGAGAAGTTGATTGTAGCGAGAATTGTCCGAGAGCCTGGCATGATTTTATCAAGCCTATCCGAAATGGACAGAAAAAAGGAATAGAATTTGATCCAGAGTAGACAGACCAGGGCCGAAACAGGCCTGTTCCAGAGGTAGAATCCAGAAACAAAAGTAGACGTGATAGAATGATGCTTTCAAAAAGCTTTGAGACGCAGGAGGTGAGATAGATAGGCCGGAAGGAACCAAGAGAGTCGAGAGGCTTTCCTATTTTGTGAATAGGAATAATAGAAATATCCAGATGGAAGGAAAAAAATGTAAAGACCAGGAAAGATTGAAAATGTGTAGGAGAAAATCCATGTCAGAGCGAGGAAGGTGCTTTAGCACAGAATAGGCAACTTTGTCTGGGCCAGTGGCGGTGGACGAGGAAAGGTTTGCGGCAGCAAGAAATTCAGCGGGAGAGAAAGGGAAGCAAAAGAATGAATGACACACCTTAGGGCACGTGGCTTGGCGGAGCTCGGAAAGGTAGCATCTGGCTTTTCTACGCAAGGTCTTTGGCTGGGAGGCAGACCGAAGCCGACTCTCTGGAAGTGTAACAGTTGGGAAGTTAGAAGAGGAGAAAAATGAGGAGAAAGAACCAGTGACCGATTGAAGGAGAGAGTACTCAGATTCAGGATTAGATTTAGGTGAGAGAGAAGACCAAGTCGCCTGCCATGTCTTAACCTTGGCCTTGGCAATGACAAATGAGGCATGTAGGGAAGCAGAAGATGTAAGCATGACAATCTTCATCACTTCTGTAAGCGGCAGAAAAAGCCTTGCGTCTTTTACTAACCGCTTCTTCAACTTCAGCAGACCACCAGGCTTGAGGATGGCATTTGATGCGGCCGAAAGGAATAGAAGATTTGGCCATGTTCATCGCAAGGGAAGTAAAGAGAACAGCATCACAGGAAAGAGAAAGAGACGAGTATTCCTCTGCAAATGGACAGTGAGAGTCGAAGTACATAGCAAAGTTGTCCCAACGAGCTTTCTAAAAATTAAAGAAAGGGCAAGGGGGGTTGTTGAGCCGAAAGGGTAGAGAAAGAGGGACAGGTGGTAGAATTGGTAGGTAATCAGAACTCAAGTTGAAGCACCTACTAGGAACAAGAAAAAGCGAGAGAAGAGTGAGCAAAGGAGATGTTAAAAGAAGAGCGACGCCAGAAGAGCGATGAAGAAAAGTGGGTATGTCAGGGTTATGGAGAGGGAGGAGGTCAGAGGAGATGACCCAATCGAATACTTCTTCCCTACGGGGGCCAGAGAGCCAGAGATACCTTTTGAGCCCCAGAGGGGGTGATGAAAGTTGAAATTCCCTAGGATGAAGAGATTTCTAAAAGAGGGAAGAATTGAGGGAGAAAAAGAGTCGATTCTGCTATCCGTCAGAGAAGATTGAATAGGGAAAGCATAAACACTAAGGAATGAGAGCTGGGAGGAGTTGTTTAGAGAGATGTTAACCTCTACGTAATCAGAGTAGGGGTCAAGCGAAGTGAGAGAAAGGAATTAGAAAGTTCATAGAAGGATAAGCCTTGTCTGACAAAAATAATAAGGCCGCCGCTAGCGTGCGTAGTATTGGGAGAGAGAATGCCAACTGGGAGTGGGTGCAATCAGATCGCAGAGCAGCAAATCCAGGGATCGGGAAAAAGGAAAATAAATTAAGCTTAGATTTCTGGATACAAATAAGATCAACAGGATGATACGAGATAAAGTGTGGTAGTTCAGTGCTCTTGGCTCGGAGACTTCCAGCCTTTCATTTAAGAACCCTAAGGGAGTCAGGGGGGAGAGATGAAGCAGTAGGCATAAAAAAACAACCAGGAACATGAGGGGGTGATGAGGGTACAGAGAGAGAAGGTACAGAATGGACGGAACGATGATAAGAGTTCTGAAGGCGAGCTTTGAGCGGGAGTACTGCATTAGCAAAAGGTGAAGCGGCAGGGGCGGGGGGCTAGATAGCACAATGAAAGTGTACAAGGTGGAAAAGTCCTAGGAGGAAGACACAGTGTTGGTAGGTGTGGGATCTCCAGAAGAAACAGGGACGCAGCAAGGAGGGCAGCTTCAGGAGTGAGAGCTGCCTAGAGTTTTAAATCTAGAAAAGGAGAGTAGTGAGCATCTTTAATGGACTAAATTGGAGCAGGTGCAGCATTGCACCAACTTACCCCTCTAGGTCACATTTCCAGTGCTCACTGAACACGGAAATACAGAGCCAGGGTTAGAATGAACGTTGCCGCTCATCAGAGAAGGAGAAGAATGAAACAATGGGCAAGAGAAAGGCAGGAGAGGAGTGAAGACAGGCGACCGACTTCAAAAAGACTGCGTGCTGCCCTCCTGCGGTCGTTCAGGGGACAGCACGGCAAAAAAATAGTTTGTATGAGGGGAGTGCCCGTAGCAACTGGGACCCTCGGGAAGGCCAACAGCTATTTCAACCCAACCCAAACGGGGTCAGGGACCGCACCACCACGTTGAGGCGGCTGTTGATTGGTGCCATTGGAGACCTTAGTTTACATTGTTTGCCAATTACTCGTTTTAAGTCACCTGAATCACGTGAGAGTTGTGACGTCGATACATTATACGTAGAAGCAAATCGTTGTAGCGAATCGGGAAAAAATATGAAGTCTTTACCTTTATTCCATAAGTGACTTGATCTGTATATAAATAAGTTTATGATAATAATTTAACTGTCAATTACAGCTCATTGTAAGCTAATAAGCAGCTTATAATCATGCATCATTTTAACCCGATTTTCTTCTTGAGAAGATCGCAAAGAAGCATCTCTAAAAGCTTTGTATAAATATTACAATCTTCAGCTATTCGCAAACTGAAGTGATTCAATGTGAAATCTTGACCAACTCTAGTTGGTCATAAAAAGAGCCAAAAACATCGAAACCATTTTACATGTGGACTAATGATTTCTAATGAGTTTTTCGATTGCTGTCGATTATCAAGCCGGTTAATCGCCATGCCGACAATGATAACCGCGCGAGCAATGCATCCACTTTCTCTGCGCACAATACAATTCTTTGTAATCATAATGCGTAGTACTAAACGACTTGTGCTTAAAAAAATTTTGGTGTTGCCAAAATTGCAGGAGTGCACTAATACAAGCTATTCAATCAGATTAGAAAAATGGCCATAAATTGTTTGTTTCAAGTGCACAACAACGCAGCCAATGTGAGATTTGAACAGAAGACTAAGGGATCATTATCAATATTTAGCTGATAAAAACTTGGACTTTTTTTACAGCAACGTAGGCATGGGGCGAAACGATCTTTTAAGATTCACATCGTAAACCTGATCAAAAGTCCGGCTAGAAAAATGCGCTTCATTTTAAAGCAGTAATGAGTAAGCATTCAAACCCAACAGCAACCAAGCGAACTGAAGTTGACGGGTACGGAAATATCGCCTTTCAAGGATATGCTCAGTTGGCATGTAGCTATTCTAACCCGATGGAGCTCGGGTTGGTAATGGAACATCGCATTCAAAAACAACTCAGACTCTCACATGGCCACGTGACCGCCTTGAAGATTGAAATGATCAAAGATCAACAATGTCTTGTGAATTTGACACACATAGCATCGACCTCACGTACTAAGCAATCTATCCTGGCATTAGTCCATTGATCAGTCACCTAGCCTGCTTACCTGCCAATGTGCTAAAACGCTTATATTTTTTCGCTGATGGTGAAAGCAGAAAAAGCAACAATAACAACAACCCGTTTTCTTCTTTTGTTTGAAGATTGAAACTTCTTGCCCAAGCATTTTCATCTCGAAGTGTGAGAATAATCTGAATAAATACCAACCACGTCATTCACTCGTCTTTAACTACAAGAAACCCTAATAAAAATTGCTTGAAGGAAACGGTTTTCAATATTAAAGAAAAATAATTCTAGGCATGGTTTGCAGGAGCGGACAGAGATGTTGCCGGATTTTGCGTTAGGGAAGAAGAGAACAAAAGATTGTGTCGACTAAAATTTTAAAAGAAATGCGAAAGTTGTCCTAATTTGAGAGCATTAAAATGTCATCAAGTTTTCAAACGTTTACTTTTTCCAATTATAAAGCTGCAAATTAGAAAGTGATTAAGCATGAGAATTTTTTCAAGGGCACATGTTTCTCTTGCTGCCCCTTCTTTCGTCCTTGTAGGCAGAGTGGGCATAATGGTGTCCCAACAATTCAAAGTCGCGTTAGAGTTAGGGCTGGTATTTGACTTTGATTTTCTAAAATTTTCGACTTTGAATTGTCGCGACTTTGAATTTCCGACTGTCGCATTTTACAATAGAGTTTTTGATTCCATTTCAATTTCAATTTACTTCTTAAATTGAAGTGACTTGCAGTGTCGATCGAATAATTGAGTTTGGTTGCAACTTAATTGTTAGGAAAAGGTTGGTTTATACTTTAACCCGCGCACTTCTCGATCAAGAACAGAACAATATATTCGCAAACCACGTTATAACTTCGAATTCCTTCGCTTGCCAAAACACAGAACTAAAGCACTTCAATAATTAAATATTAGAGACTAACTAAAACTAAAGCCACCAAAATAATCGCTTGATTCCTGTCACAACAATCACCACACAACAATGCCTTTTTTAACACTCATTCCTACTCTACTCTGATTTACTACTCAATCTCTGAATAAATCAAAAAATTTTCGTCGCCTTATATATACACCGCTGGAAAATAATTTAGAAATTGCTGGAACATCACGTGACACAGGAAAAACACCGTTAATAAATTACGTAATAAGTAGTAATAAAAAAAAGGAAAAAATCTTCGAGAAGAAACAAGAATCACAAGAATACGCTAGAAAACTAGATCACGTAGACAGTCATTGTGACGTCAGAAAGGCATGTGAGTTACAAATCTATTTATCAATCCGAAAGAAAAAAAGGTTTTTTTTGAAAACAGTTTAGCAAGTTAGGGCTACAAACAATTCAGAATTACAATTAAAAATGATCACTGCAAAAAAAAACAACAGATTACAATAACTATATATATATAAACTATTCTTCTAGCACAAATTTACTTATTCGTGACACCGACTTTGAATTTTCGCATGGCTGGGCTCAATTGCAGGAGTGGTGGGAATTTCATGCTCTTTGTATAAAACACAAATATTGTAAAGAAATACATAACGATCTTTTAGTGGGAGCAAGCGCAAAAGTCCTTTGCTTGGTGCAAGTACAATTTAATTGTCTGTTAAGTAAAAATATCAAATCCATTACTTTCTCGAACGTTTCATTTACATTTTGAATGGCTTGTTGTTAAAAAAAAGTTTAAAGGCTCATATTTTTAGCATTTGAAACAGTAAAATTAACTTTTGATAAAGCGTACAATCAGTCGTTTCAATTTCACTGATTTAAAAGAAATTCGCAATTTTCAATTGCGATGGCCATGCATTAAATTCAAATTTGGCTGGATTGCAATAAATTTAATTATGGATGTTTTAACGATATATCGTTTTTGTCAACTGTTTTTTTGGTGTTGTTTAATTTAGGTTTTCTATTTTGCTGTTTTGGATGAAAATAAAAATTATTGATACTAATAATAACAAGATTACTGATGTTTATGCGGCATTGGTTAGTTTTCAACATTGTAGGCTACGCTCCATCAATGATGTGAATACGGTAAGAAAGCTGTTGCTACTGCAAGTAAAGTACTTAATGTGCATGAAGGAAGGATTTCACTTTGCAAAACTGGACCTTGCTTTGACATTGCACAATGCATTTGCAGGCAACAAGCTATAAAAATTTTGAAAGTAATATTTTATTCTTTTCGTGACGAGTTTGTCATGCAACAACAGTGTTGTAGGTCTAAAGCTGAAGATTTCACTCGGTGTTAGCAGAATTGTGGCAACGTTCATTTTCGAATAATAGTTTTACGCTATCCGTGATGTCACATAAAAAGCGGTCATTACCAGCATGCCTAACTGATCTGTCGCTCATTAAACTACAACACAGCCAACAATGCACTTCATGAAATCAATCATCTTGGTTTAAGGTGTAAATTTCTTTAAAATTGCTTTCCCAGCACAACTTTTTAATGTTTGGCATTGTTGTATTTCAGCACAACTTTGCGGCAACCTAAATTTGTGACCAAACTCATTGGGCATGCGCCGAAGCAAATACAAAAATTGTCTGTTGATATCGACTTCCACTTGTTTGAAATGCAGAAAAGTAAAGATAAAGATATTACTTAATATAAAAATTTAAATATTGACTTTGCAACCGTAAAACAACTGAATATTTCAACCTGATACTCCGTGAATTAATTTCTGGTTATGATGATTTATCGGATAAATTTTTGGGTGAGGTGTTCGTGTAAATCACGGCCCTGTAACGTGTGATCTGTGACACTTTCTTGTAGACCCATATGTCTATATTACTACCTGGTAGTAACATCAGAGCTGTGCAAATGTGTAAGACCGGAGGCATTTCTCAGTCGCGCGATTATTCAACCTGATTGTAATGTTCAAGTAGGCCTACCTAAGCGAGCCGTTAATTCGCTTACTAACAGGTTTCTGCACATTTCCTTTGTTACGAATACAAGGTTTTATTGTCGATACTTGCCCAGTCCAATCATATTAAGAATTTTTCTCAGTTTTACCTTTGCATTTGGATAAGCTTTGTGTAATTCTTCCCAAAAATGAAATGCAGGTGTATCGGTAACTGCATCCACACCTTCGTACATCTGACGGAAATCTTCTATAGTTCCACCTTCCTCTAAGATTTTTGTCCATTTATCTCCGAGAATTTGAAAATGCTCTAGGAAATCATAAACTTTATAACCCAACTCTTTCAGAGCAGCACACATGGTCTTGGTTCCGGTTTTAGAAAACCCCGCAACAATTACTTTCATGATGATAATTAATTTGCTGTAGAACATTTTCCATTAAAACAGTCTGCTAGAGCATGCCTGCAGACCTAGTCGCATGCCAACTGGCAACGTACTGCCTGGCAGTAAATATATCGGATGACACAGTACGTGAATGTTTTCAGAAAATTTCTTTTTTCCTATGTTCATAATAAAGCCTCTGGTCCGTTGCTGAAACATTGTTGGTTGGACACTCGATTTGGAGTTACCTGTACTACTAGCACCGTGTATTACTCCCACAAGCAGTCTAACTAAGCTGGGGAAATTGACGTGAAATGACTTTTTGAAGTCTTCAATCATTGCAAGGTGACAGCCATTAGGCTACTTTACGTAGATAGCGTCATCATCGATTCGATCACGTTGCTCGTCATTCAAAATGCGTTTGTTTGCACCAACCATTAGGTTGCATGCATACTTTGCATAAACCCCTGATACTATAATTATTGCATTTGTCGACATCATTGTGTGATAAAACGAATGAAAAGGTATTAACCCTTATCAGTACAACTGTATTCACTTTGTAAACACAAGGAATTTGTCGTTGTATAACTTTTATCATGCGTAATCTTGAAAGCCCCCAGTAAACTATAATGAAGGATATTGGGGGTAGATTGTTGTGTTTGAAAGAAACTTAATTTCGGTTGCAAGTTTTACTTTTATCTAAAAAAGTTGCGTTGATGTATTTCTGTTTACATTTTGTAAACAGCCTCTTTTTCTGCATTTTCCTAGTTTATACACTTGATTAGCTTATGTATTGTTGCTCTACCAATACAGGCAATACAACACAGAAAAGAAATGAGATTGCAAAACAAAGGAGCGTGTGAACCGGTTTTTATCTCTTTGTCAGCTGCATTCAGCGCAATGTGAACTTGGTCAGATTGGATTGTCTAGACTCAAAATATATTGACAAACCAAGAACGGCATGTTAGCTGCATCAGTGTAAATTAGGTCTATAGAATGTTTGCTTTATAAAAAAAATTGATTAGGATTGAATACTTCACAGAAGCAGGAAAACTACTTTTTAGACGCAAGTACAAGACCAATGTTTATTGGCCAGTGAAGGCCTTTTCAACTGCTTAATGTATATTTAGACTGCATTGGTAAGAGTTTGAATTTGAGTTAGGTTTAGGGCTAGAATTAGGGTACACTTCATACAGTGGCTTTAAATTGTGAGTTACGTTAGGAGTACGGTAACGAGTAAGATTTATTGGGAGCACTGAGAACTCTGGGTGATTTCTAGGCCCAGTTGGACATTTTTGAGGCTTATTTCCTACAAATAGCAATGAATGTAACTACAATGGTTACAGTAGTTTCTTTCATTTACACTACACTTTGTTGCTTATACTGCTTGGTATAAAAACTGTTGAATAAACAGGTGCAAGGTTTAATTGTGCCACACATTTTCTTTTTTAGACCCATAATTTCAATTCGATAAATATAAGTAGACGAATGACTTTCAGGGATGCTTGCTTGCAACTTGGCATTACAGAAGACAATCTTTACAATGATGACAGTGACGCTGAAGATAATCTGTATAGTAATAACAGCAATCGTGCAGATGAAAAAGGTATGCAAATAAGCCAAGAAGAGGAGGAAGCAGCCCCTGTCGTTGACGATAAAGGTAATGTAGAAATATTTGAAGAGAATGCTACGGATGAGGAAGACGAGGAGGATGAGGAAACGATGGTGTACACATATGAGCAAAGGACAAAAATTGTGGAGTGGTACATTAAAACCAAGTCCAATGTGAAAACTCAAAGACGGTTTGCAGCTCATTTTGAAACAAGAGCGAAACCAAGTCGCCGTATGATTCAATACCAAGTGGAAAAATTTAGAGAACATGGGACTGTACACAATCTGAATAAAACAAGATCAGGTAGACAAAGAACTGGCAGGTCGGCAAGCAATGTCAACGCAGTCAGAAACTCTGTGGTTCAAAGTCCCAAAAAGTCAATTCGCAGACGTTCTCAGGAGCTTGCACTAACAAGAAACTCTATCCATAGAATCTTGCGAATGGATCTGAATCTGTATCCTTATCAGGTACAGATAACACACAAATTGACAGATTTTGACATGGAAAGAAGAATGGAAATGGGTAAATGGTTTAATGAGATGATGGAAGGAGATCAAGAATGGATAAAGGATGTGTGGTTCAGTGACGAGGCACATTTTCACCTAAATGGCATTGTCAGTAAGCACAACTATTGTTTCTGAGGAATAAAAATGCCTGCTGATTTCATTACCCAAAAACCTCTTCACAATTCGAAGGTCACTGCATGGTGTGCTTTAAGCTACAGAGGAATTATTGGACCATTTTGATTTGAAGATGAGGATGAGAATGCAGTAACCATCAATTAAGAGAATTACAGAAGAGTTGTTCAAACGTTCTGTACCAATCTTTGTCGGAGAAGAAACATTACCTTCAGTACACAGTGATTTCAACAAGATAGGGCTGCTTCACACACTGCCAAGGACACTCTTGAATTTCTTCGGCAAAAATTTGAAAACCGTTTAATTTCATTCAATACGGAACACATTTGGGCTCCTCACTCGCCTGATCTTAACCCTTTGGACATTTTTTTGTGGGGCTGTGCCAAAGAAAATGTTTACAAAAATAATCCCCAAACTGTTCAGGAACTAAAGGCTGAGATGACACAGTTCATCAGGAGAATCCCAAACGAGATGTGCCAACGGGTCGTTGAAAACTGTGCTGTCAGGCTAAATGCCTGCATGAATCGAAATGGAGGACACATCGAACATTTCATTCACTGCAGAGATCAGTGCTGAAGGCAAAAATAACTGAATTGGACTTCAAAGTAGGAATTATGACTTCATTTTTTCAGGAAAAAATTTCCTTAATGTACTCTATCTATTGGCAAAAACACTATTAATTTCAATCTAAAATAAAAAATTAATTGCAATGTAAAAGTGTTACATTTTTTTTGAGGCGCCCAGTACTAACCCAGTCTTCTAAAGTCATCGCTAATCCTCGGAGTGAAATAGAGAGTTTTGAACTGTTTCTGAGCGAAGACATTCTACGAACTGTTTTGAGGCATGCAAACAGGAGAGCGAGGGATATACGCAGAACTTTAAGTAGACTGCAGCCCTTCAAAACATTTTCTATGGATGAATTGAAAGCAGGATTAGGAATAATTTTACGAGCCGGAAGCGACAGAGACAATTTTACGGACCTTGATAACTTATGGCAACCAAAAGATACCAAACCGTTTCATCGAGATGTCATGTTCTTGGTCTGTATCAAGATCCTTCTTAGGTGCCTACGGTTTGACAATTGGCATATTCGGGAAGAAAGAAAAGTCCACAATAAATTTGCTACAGTAGCAGAAATTTGAGACTTTTTCTTATCAATTTGAGGCGTGCATATATTACAGATGACTGCATAACATTGGATGAACAACTGGTGGGGTATTGTGGTAGAATTCCAGGCATAACCTAAATTCCGTCAAAACCACGAAAATATGGACTAAAAAGGTTTTGGACCTGTGAGTCCAGTTCTGGATATGCACTCAATGGCATCCCATACGGTGGCAAAGAAGTATACCAAGTTCATCGCAATTTGGCACAGGATATTGTAATGTGATTGCTAGAAACCTTATCTTGGAACGGGCAGGGATGTGTGCACAGACAACTTTTTCACAAGTTACAACCTCGCCAAACTGCTCCAGCAGGAAAACCTGACGTTATTGGGAACGATAAGAAGGCATTGTCAAGAAGTGTCTGGGTCATTAAACAGAAAAATGGAAATTTGTTCCAGCAAGTTTTATTCAACCATGTGAACGGTATACTCCTGGTTGCTTACACTGCAAAGAAAAACAAAAATCCCGTCATTTTACTTAGCTCTAGTCATGCATATGATTTGGTAGCTACTAATGAAATAAAAAAAAAACAGCTATGATTCTGGACTATAACAAAAGAAAAGGGGGAGTGGACATGCTTGATAAAAATTTGGAAAAATATTTATTCAAAAATAAACAGTTAGACAGCCACTTCTTTTTTTTACAATATCATTGATGCTGCAGCCAACTATGCGTACATTTTTTTGAGAAAAGCTGAAGAATACAAACTATCAAAAAAGGGTTTTTGAAAAAACTGACTTTTGACTTCGCAAAACCTGGTGTAGGAATACGTCTAAGTCTTTTCAATCAAAAACCCAGTGTAAGAAGTATTGGTGTTCTAGTGGGATTTCATGCGCCTAGTGTTCTTGCAGCACCACCAAATACTGTCAAAACAAGCCGCATAATGACATGTATGGAGTGCAGAAAACTTACACGCTCACGGTGCGATGACTGTGGTGGAGGGGTATGCCCAAGACATAGGCAGCTGGTCAAAATCTGAAAGTGTGGAATTTTGTCTCAGCTATTTGTTTAGTGTTGCTTTTTGTTGAAATACTCAATTTCTCGACAATAATCGCACCACATATGTAAGGAAACTTTTTGCTCTGAGATTGTTTAAAAAATGTAAACAAAAATACTACAACGTATGTAATTTCAGTTATTCTAGTAAGGGTTAATAGACAACGTTCAGGTTAAATATTTAAAGCGTCATGTTGCATGGCCGACGGCCTACCAGAAGTGTTGTTTGGTTTCAAAGCTCAGTTTCGGGTTCAACAATGACTTGTACTGACTGCAATGTTATGTGTGGGATTGTTCAATATACGCAAGGTCATTTTGCAGTCTCTCAAACTCTTCGTGCGTTTTGTGTTCAAAGACTTGAAAGTTCTCATTACTTCTGCTTCACCCACTGTGACCAAGCAAGAACAAACCATTAGAATAAAATTTTCCAAGCGAATAAGGTCATACTGATCGAACCAGGGCGAGCGTTGATCTGGGAAATCCTGAAAACGAGATTTGAGATACTGTCAGTGTCTTACTGCAAAACTTTTCAGCTCATACGTAAAATAAAAATAAAAAACTTTAACTTTCTGCAACATTTCAACAACAATGACCAAATTTTGAAAGGATCCAATAGGGTGTGGAGCTGTGTTGAATCTTAAGGAAAACAAGTTCAAAAAAGAAAAAATGATTTCCAACCATTTAATTCATCTTTACCTTTGACAATATTTTTAAGCTTGTGTATTTTCTATGGCCCTCCAAAAAAAGTTTATCTAACATTCAGCAGAAAAATTTACCACGATGAAATTTTTGTAAGAAAGAATGGGTGGTCTTTCCAAATACTTTTCTGGTCCTCGAGTGCAAAAACTGTTTTAATCCTTTTCTAAACCTTTAAAACAGTTTGCGCGGAACCAAAATCGGTAATCACTGCTTCAAACGCAAAAGAATCAAATCAATAAACTTTCTATTAGAATAATTATTTCTTCAAGTCTTTCAAATGCTCCAGCGAAATAAATGGTTACTTCAACTACTGCTAGTTTGTCGAACACTGCTGGCTCAAGTTTGGGTATTTTGCCTGTGCCACTGCAGTTCGTTTCAATTGCAAAACCTGCAGCAGTGCAGTGCAGTGCAGAAATATTGCTTGTCATGATAACGTCATGCGACGTGACGTGCCTTGAAATGACTACAACTAGCATGAGGGTAAATATAAAAACAAGCTGTGTAGTGCTTGTATATTCAAATACCAGGAAATAAGAAGGTCTTTACTTCACATGTTTTCGAAGTTGAGTGAGCACTTCTACTCTAGTCATTATTAATGTTTGGACCTTCTGAGTAAAGACAATGATTCCACTCCGTTTGCAGCTCAGGGGTATTGGAAATCAGTATTTTGTCGGAGTTGAAAAAATAATCCAACCCATGAACTTTGGTGATTGTTTGATTTAAACTAACCTCATGTGTCCATAATGAGATAGTTTTTGTAAAGATATCTCTCGTAGATCTTTAATTAGGGGAAAGCCAAGTTGGTTGACTCATTCTCTACTTAATAGCGCGCAGTTCCGATGTTTTTTCTTTTACATAGCTAAATTTTACACAACATTATTTTTAAGCTTTTCCTTAGCCCAATAGTCTATTTCAGCGTGTTGATGTATGAGCAACTGATACTTCCAGCGGTTTCCAAAATGATTGCGAGTTGAGTCCACTAACCCTGCAGAAAGGGTAAGTTGACTCATCCTGTGGTATAGTTGACTCAATATGAATAGTTTATAGTAACGAAAAAATATTTAATCCACATTGTAATTGGTTGCAATTTTACTGAAAATCAACTAACATGTAGGCCTACTACTCTGGAAACATATAGTCTAGGCCAGTGCTACGGAAACTGTGGTACGGGTACCGGTGCCGGTACGCAAGCAGTTGACTACCGGTACGCGGTCAGTTAGAAAATAAGTATGCTGAGTATTATTTTACATTGATCAGTGCATGTTTTCCCACAGTGGTCAGAGTGTAATTTTTGTTCTAAACGTAATTTCACATACTTTCTTAGGCTTTCATGATTATATAGCATTTCATTCATATTCATTGGCATGGCGAATTTTACTGGAAGAAAGGACAACCTTCAATCTACTGTACTCTCGCAGCTGGGACGTGACTAGTGTGAAAGAAAAAATGCGTTGCCCAAAACTTAGTCATAAGTCAAGCAAAATGCATTGTTACAACGCAAACAAATTTCACTTCGCAACAGCTATCCTTGGTCTTCCAACAGCTACCTATAATTAAACGCAAAAAATTTATTTAGACTTCAGAATACAATACAGTTTAGCATTAAGTTGAATGTGCTTGTTAGCAATTTTGTTGAAAGCAAACTTTGAAGATACTAATTTTAATTTCTCTTGTGAAAGTGTAGTGACCTAGTCACTACCATTGTACTACAAACCCCAACACTCATAATTAATAGTATTGTATTTAAGTTTGTTTGTTTGTTTTGTTTTATTTGCCATATTTATCCTCCATTCACGAGAAAGCGAATTGTATCGCTATACTTCGGACGGTAAGTCCGCACTCGCTTGGGAGTTGCCTTTTTCGAGGTTTATGGGTCACCTGTCTTCCACATGAAGGTGGGGCGTCCCGTTAAGTGCCTTGCCCAAGGACACAACAAGCGAACTTGCCGGCTTGTTCTCCACAACCTCCCCTAAATGCCAAGCGCCTAGCAGGGAAGCTGTGAATACCATTTTTTAAAGTCTTTTGGTATGACTCGACAAGGGGAATGAACCCCAGGTCTACCGACTGCGAAGCGGACGCTCTAACCACTACGCCATCGCGTCGCATGGTGACAACTCTGTTACGGTTACTGGATCCGGAACCAACTAGCAGGGCTGCCCAGAAAGTGTGGAATTTGCTGTGAGGTGTCTGCTTGTTTTGTTTCAGAATTAGGACAATACATAATCTTATTCATTCTAGAAGAAAAGCGAATTGTAAAAGATTTATTTTGAAAGCGAATTGCGACAGTGCATACAGAAGATGCTGTTCTGGGTTCAAGCATCATACGAATCAAGATTATAACAAAGACTATTTATTTAAATCGGTAAGACAATTGCAAATGTAGGAGATCCCTACGAAAGTGTCTTAATAGTACATCAACCGTACTAACTAAAAACAACAAAGTTAGTAATTAGTAAAATAACAGCTAATTTTGCTGGTCTTGTAACAGCTAGTAGAAAGTATTTGATCAGTCAGCTTGTAGAAAGCATAATACGCTCTTATTAGCAAACCATGCTGCAGGTTTTTAGAATTTAAATTACCCTACTGTTGTTTCAACCGGTTTATATAAATCTTTACAAATGGCAAGGCGAGGTCCTATGGACATGTACATGAAGAGACAAACATTTCAGATCTAAATAATTCTGATTCGGAAGAAAGTGGTGTTGGAAGTAGCGAAGTGTTGGCGGTAAAAGGAAATCGATCGAGTTTTGTTCGGAAATACGATGCATCGTATTTACATTTTGGCTTTATAGCAACAGGTAATGCTGGTGTGCTGCCCAAACCGCAATGTGTTGTTTGTGGAGTTGTACTTGGCAATGACTCCATCAAACCATCACATCTAAAGAGACACTTGCATTCAAAACATAAAGAAATTAGTACTAAACCAAAAGAGTTGTTTGAAAGGATACGAGGTGAATTAAAATGTGCGCAGAAAAAGATTTATGGACTGACTCATATAAATACTATAGCTTTACGTGCATCCTATAAAGTAGCGCTAAGAATTGCAAAAGCTAAAAAACCCTACAGCGATGGTGAAATGTTAGTGAAAGACTGCATTCAAGACGTTTGTTTGGAAGTCCTCGGTAAAGCGGCAGCTACAAAGGTTGCAAAAGTGTCTCTCTCAGGCGACACTATTGCACGACGAGTTGCTGATTTGGCTGAAAATATGGAAATTCAACTCCTCAATCAAATTAAGTTGGCTAAGTACTATTCTCTGCAACTCGATGAAAGCACAGACATTTCTAACATGGCAATTCTGCTGGTGTATGTGGGTTATGAATATGAAGGTAAATTTAAAGAAGAGTTTCTTTTATCTGCTGCGCTTCCACAAAGAACAACTGCTTAAGAAATATCAAAGACTATTATTGATTACATTGAAAACAATGGATTAGATATAAAGATTGAGTGGGAATTTGTTCTGATGACGCTGCTGCCAATGATAAGAGAAAAATCAGGAGTAATTAAGCGAATAAAAGATTTTGCTCCAGAATGTGTTTTAACCCATTGCTTTCTTCACAGGGAAAGTCTGGCAACCAAAAAATTGTCAAACAAGTTAAACAATGTGCTTTGCGAGGTTGTAAAAATTGTAAATCATATTGAAAGAAGTCCATTAAATTCAAGATTATTCACCCTATTATGCGACGATATGCAAGCAAATCACAAGGAACTTTTATTTCATTCCAGTGTGCGGTGGCTGTCGAGGGGAAAAGTCTTGTCAAGAATGTATGAACTCAGCAACGAGCTGGTAATGTTTTTTCATGATAAAAAATCAGAATGGGCACAGCTATTCCGAGATGAACATTGGCTTGCCATGCTTGCTTACCTATCTGATATTTTTGTTATTTTTAATGACCTCAACACATCAATGCAAGGAAGGAATGCTTTGCTTTTTGCAACAGCAGATAAAATTGATGGTATTCAACGAAAACTAAAAGCATGGAAATTTCGTGTTTTAAGAAATCGTTACGACAAGTTTCAACATTTAACATCAGTAATCGAAAATGCAGGAGAAAATTTGAATGTCAAAACTATTAAAAATACTACCACGGAACATTCGACAAATTTAATTAATCATATTCAAGATTATTTTCCAGAACAAAATGATCCACGAAGAGGAAATGAATGGATCCGAAATCCCTTTGCATCAAATGTAAATGTAGAAGAGTTAAATGTAAGTGTCGATTTGAAAGATAAACTGTTGGAGCTATCTGCCAATGAAGGCTTGCACAATTGTTTTAAATCAATTTCATTTGCAAACTTCTGGATTAAAATGATAGCAGAATATCCGCGGTTAAGTGATATGGCAATTACAACACTACTTCCATTTGCTTCCAAATATCTGTGTGAAGCTGGATTTTCAACTATGACTTACTTAAAGGGAAAGCGCAGAAATGCACCCGATATCCATGCTCTTCTTCGAGTAGCACGGTCTTCCATTGAACCACAATTGGATAACCTAACAGAAAAGAAGCAAGTCCATATCTCGCTTTAGAGGGATTAAAATAAAAGCATTTTTGACTTTACTTTTTTGTGTGGTTGTTGTTTATTAAATAACACTTGGTTTTTTCTATTTTTTCTGTTTGAAATACATAACTGGTACGTCGAATGACAGAAAGTGCGCTGCCGGTTTACTATATTAAAAAGTTTGAGTAGCACTGGTCTAGGCACAGTATTGACAAAAAAAGTGCGTTTTTGTGTCTGTGGAGTCCAGATGTCCCCAGCTAAAGTATTCACTGGATATACGAGAGCTCTGCCCCGCAGGGCAGCAGAAGTTGCACCCAGGGCAAGCGCATTGCACCCATTTTTTCCCGGATTTGCTGTTTATCCACGAGTCTTCGCAAATGCAGCAGATATAATCTTGGTCATATATGTCATTACTGATGTCGCTGTCTGACTCCAGCGGCGGCATAGTGCCACTATCAGACTCTTCAGAAGAACTCAGAAGACGCGACATTTTTACTTTGTGTTTTTTTGCTTAAATTGTTCTTAATGTTTTCCTTCGGGAAATCTTCTGCTTTTTCGTGTTTTTACTTTCTTTTTCTTTTGCTTCTTTCTGAAGTCTTTTTTTTCTGGAGTGTCTGTTAAAATTAGTGATCTGCCCTTCTTTCTTTTTCTCGTTTACCTTTTTTCTGGAGCTTTTGATAACGGTAAGATGTCATTAGGAGACTTGTAGGCCACATTACAAACACGCAACTCCGATATCTCAACTCCTTCATATATTGGCTCTGTGGCAACGGAGTTGCAATCACCAACATCCTCATTTGCTGAACAAGGAGCTGCCAACGCTTCTCTTGTATCAGTTTCAAGACGAAAATAGGATGCCACATCCTCACATGTATTGTTTAATTCATCCATGCCTTTTCCAAGTATTGATTCTTCTGCCAGTTCCATACCGCTCGAATTCAAATCAGTTGTAGAAGCTGATGGTGGTTGAGCTCTAATGGTAAATGGAGCAAAATTATCATCGGTCAAAACACCTGGATTTGGTGAACAGATTACAGTGCTTCGAAAGCCAAACAAGATATTACTTGGAGTGAATGCAAGCTCAAACGCTTTTTTTCGAGTTGAGCAATGCCATAAATGGAAAATGTAGTCGCCGGGTTCTCCCTCATCCAGTTGTTTTGAGCTGAATTACAATACCTTGTAAATGGCCCATAGACAGTGCGGTATAGGGGTTGCAGCTTGTGCGATGTGTGTGTGCGAATTGTCACCATCACCATTCCATATTCCCTACCCATCAGCGAAGCAGTGAGAAAAGTATGTGATGCATGATTGTCTATAACCAAAAAGACGGGATTTTCGGTACTGCATTTTATAAACTGAATGAAATGTTAAAGATACTTCACAAAGATTTCTTCATAAAGATTTCTTTGTTTATCCGTCCACTTCTTGCAGAAGAACCTGAAGAACCCTTGTTAGCATAGATTTCTTTGCAAAGCGAGACCTTAGAAAAATAAAGAAAGGAGGGACTGTTTCCAATTGCGTTAATCGAGCCAATCATGATAACAAGAGTTCCACGTCTGCACCAATCAACAGCCGCCTCAACGTGGTGGTGCGGTCCCCGACCCCGTTTGGGTTGGGTCGAAATGGCTGTTGGCTTTCCCGAGGGTCCCAGTTACCCCGGGCACTCCCCTTTATTTTTTCGCTATGCTGCCCCCTGAACGACTGTAAAAGGGCAGCACACAGCATCTTTAAAATCGGTCGCCTGTTTTCTCTTTTTCTTTTTCTTTTCTCCTGCCCCTCTCTTGCCCTTCTTCGTCTCCTCATTCTCCTCCTTCTCTTGATGAGCGGTAACGTTCATCCCAACCCTGGCCCCATCTTTCCCTGCTCTGTGTGCGCTGGAAATGTGACCTGGCGGGCCAAGTCAGTGCAATGCTGCGCTTGCTCCAAATGGGTCTATCTAAGGTGCTCACAACTTTTCTTATCCAAATTCAGAGCTCTTGGCAGCTCTCACTCTTGGAGCTGCCCCTCTGCTGTAACACTGTTACTCCCCCATCCTCGAACTCCTCCGGCATGTATACCTCCACTGTGGAATCTGGCCCCCCTCTGCTAATGCTGCACTCTCGCCCCACCCTCGACTCCAAACCTCTTATCCCCCATCTGCCCATTTTATATCTCCTCCCCTTGCACTCCCACCACCGTCCCTCGCTCCTGGCTATCCTTCTGCACCTCCTGCCTTCTCTCCCCCCTGACTCTCTCAGCGTTCTTCAATGGAATGCTGGAGGTCTTCGAGCCAGGAGCACTGAACTACCTTACTTTTTTTCGTCCCATCCTGTTGACTTTATCTGCATTCTGGAATCCAATCTTAACTCATCTTCCTCTTTCCGAATTCCTGGGTTCTCTGCTCTGCGCTCTGATCGCACCCACTCCCGGTCTGGCATTCTCTCCTCCGATACAACGCACGCTAGCGGCGGCGTCATCATTTTCGTCAGGCAGGGCCTGTCCTTCTCTGAACTTTCTACCTCCTCTCTTTCTTCGCTTGATCCCTACTCTGATTATGTAGGGATCAACATCTCTCTTAACAACTCCTCCTCGCTCTCTTTTCTCAATGTGTATGCCCCCCCTATTCGCTCCTCCCCAACGGATGGCAGAACCGACTCCTTTTCTCCCTCCATCCTTCCCTCCTCCAGAAATCTCTTCATTCTTGGAGACTTCAATTGCCATCACCCCCTTTGGGACTCAAGAGGTACCTCCGACCCCCGCGGGGAAGAAGTATTCGACTGGGTCATTTCTTCTGACCTCCACCCCCTCAATGATCCCGACACACCCACCCTTCTCCATCGCTCTTCTGGCAGTCGCTATTCCCCTGACATCTCCTTTGCTCCCTCCTCTATTGTCCTTTCCTGCTCCTGGGAGGTGCTACGGGACCCAGGTTCTGACCATCTACCAATTCTTCTATCAATCCCTCTTTCTCCGGTCTTTCGCCCCAACGAGCATCTCCCATCCTTCAATTTTCAGAAAGCTCGCTGGGATGGCTTTGCCTCTTATTTTCAGCAGAGGAATACTCGTCTCTTTCTCTTTCCTATGCTGATGATCTCTTTAACTCTCTGACTTTGAATGCGGCCAAATCTTCCATTCTTTTCGGCTGCATCAAACGCCACCCTAAAGCCTGGTGGTCTCCTGAGGTGAAACAAGCGGTTAGTGAAAGACCCAAGGCTTTCGCTGCCGCTCACAGAAGTGATGAAGATCGCCAGGCTTACATCTCCGCTTCTCGATGCGCCTCTCAGTGATCGCCAAGACCAAGGCTGAGGCATGGCAAACGACTTGCTCTTCTCTCTCACCTAAATTTAACCCTAAATCTGTACACTCTCTCCTTCGCTCTATCGCTGGCTCTCCTTCCTCGTTTTCCTCCTCTCCTAACTTTCCTAACTGTTCTTCTCCCAGAGAATCGGCTTCGGTCTATGCCGCTTACCTGAGATCTCACTTTTCCGTTTCTCATCCAAAGGCTCTGCGCAGCAGAGCCAGAGGCTACCTTTCTGAGCTCCACCGGGCCACGTGCCGGAGGAGTCTCACTCGTCCTTCTGCTCTCCTTTCTCACTTGCTGAATTTCTTGCGGCTACCTCCAACCTCTCCTTGTCCTCCGCCACTGGTCCAGACAAAGTTGCCTATCCCATGCTAAAGCATCTTCCTCGCTCTGGCATGGATTTTCTTCTTTACATCTTCAATCTTTCCTGGTCTTCGCATTCCTTTCCTTCCATCTGGAAGACATCTTCCATTATTCCCATACACAAGATGGGAAAACCTCTCGACTCTCTTGCTTCCTTTCGGCCTATCTCTCAACCTCCTGCGTATCAAAGCTGTTTGAACGCATTATTTTATCCCGTCTACTCTTCTTTCTGGAATCTAATTCCATTCTCTCCCCGCCAGGCCGGTTTCCGCCCTGGACGGTCTACACTTGATCAAATTCTGTACCTGTCTCAGTCCATTTCGAATGGCTTTAACAAACCCAGGCCGGGCTCTCGGGCGATCCTGTCTACTATCGATTTCTCAAAAGCTATCGACTCTGTCTGGCATCCCGCCCTTTTCCACAAAATTATCTCGGCTGGCCTCCCTCCTTGCTTTGCTCGATGGACTCAATCTTTCTTTTCTGATAGGCGCGCTTCTGTGGTTTATCAAAATCACAAAAGTCGTTCCTTTCGAGTCCGTCGAGGTGTTCCGCAAGGATCCGTTGTTGGCCCTGTACTTTTCTCTCTATTCATTAATGGTCTTCCGGCCTCTCTGCCTTCTTCCGTCAGCTGCTCTCTTGACGCTGACAATTTGGCCATTCGGTCCTCCTCCCCCTCGGTCCCCACTGCGGTGGAGGCCACACAAGAAGCTCTGTTTCGATTGGAGCGCTGGTCTGAGTACTGGCGTCTTCCTCTCAATCCGAGCAAATGCGAGGCCTCCTTCTTCTCAGTGGATCCCCCTCAAGCTAGCCTCCAGCCCAACCTCCTCTTACTCGGCTCCCGCCTCCGTTTCAATCCCACTCGAACTTTTCTTGGGGTCACCTTTGACCGCACACTTTCCTTTTCTAAACATGTATCTTCGTTGAAGGCCAAGTTTTTCCCACGTCTCAAGGCCTTACGCTGTATCTCTGCTTCCTCATGGGGCCCCTCTAAGGAGTCCCCCTCCTTTCTGTATAAATCTTTTCCTCGGTCCCTTCTCACTTACGCTTCACCCGGATGGTTTCCTTTCCTAAGCGCTACCAATATCACCAAACTGGAACGCCTCGACCGAGCGGCCAGTCGCGCCATCTCCGGCTGCCTCTCGTCCATCCATATCCCCCTTCTTCTCTCCGAGGCTTCTCTACCTCCCCTATGAGTCACCCTGACTCACTTCACTCTTTTATCTTATGAGTGGGCTCTTCGTCTCCCAACCTCTTTTCCTATTTCAGGTTTGGCCAGACTAGGAGTGAAACCAAGACTCTGCAGATCGTCCTAAAGAGCTTTAGCGTCCACTCACCCGCTCATGCTTGCTTCTACTTCTTCTAGGGAGGCTCTTCTTGCATGCCCTTCTTTTCCTCCTTGGAATCTGTCTTCCTTCACTATGGAGTCCACCCTTTCCTCTCCATGCTCCCGCTCTGATCCCCCTCTTTCTCACCAAAGTGCGGCTCTCGCTCACCTTGACTCTCTCCCCCCTCATGATCTGGTGCTTTGGACAGACGGCTCTGTTCCTTTTCCTTTTGGCAAGAGCGGCTCCGGCGTACTTGCCAACTGCTCTCTCTGTGGTACTGAGGCCACTCTTTCCTTTTCGGTAGGCCCAGTATGCTCGAGTTTTTCCGCTGAAGCCTGCGCCATTCTGCACGCTCTTTGCTGGTCTCGGCAGCACCAACAAGTCTGCCATTTCTCTTCTCTTCTCCTATTATTTGACTGACGCTCTGTTCTCGCCACCCTGTCCTCTCCTCCATCTTTCCTCTTATCTCAAACTCTGTGGCAGATCTGGCAGGAACTGTCTTCTCTCTCCTCTTGTTCTATCAGGCTACAATGGGTCCCCGGACAGTTCTTTCTACCGGGAAACGACGAGTCTGATGAGCTGGCCAGACGGGGAGTAATACTTGCGCCCTCCGCTATCCCTTGTAGTCTCTCTCTCCTCTTGTCTCTCGTATCCACTCTCGTCTTATCTCGGACTGGAGTCATACTGTCTCACCTAAATTTATTGACACACAGATTCCCTCGATTTCCACCGAGGAACTTGTGCTCCCTCGTCATGCTCGCTGTGTTCTCTCTCGTCTCCGCTGCAATGGACACAGCCTTGTTTTAGATTCTTATCTCTCTAGGATCGGCAGAATGGAGAATCCTTCCTGCAGCGCCTGCGGACACTCGTCCCAGGACACCTCTCATCTCATTCTGCACTGTCCAGCTACGGACTTTTTGCGCCGCTCACTCTATGGTGACTCTCTGTCTCTTTACGACCTCTGGTCCAGACCCTGGAGAGTTGCTCGGCTTCTGGGGCTCCATGGTGTTCCGCCATGCCCCCATCCCTCGGAAGGGGTCGGGTAAACAACAACAACAACAGAGTTCCACGTTCAGTGGAAGTTACGGCACCAACTTGCTTCGCTCTATTTACAGCAATTGCTTTAAGTGGAGTTTGCATCGTAAAACACCCGGTCTCGTCCACGTTGTCAAGATAAAAAGTGATGCCTTTCCATGACGTCAGATAGATTTTTGAACAAGACGCCAGCGGTGGCGCCGTTAAATGATACTGCTCGTCCAAGTTTTATTGCTTCAGGAGATCTAAATGACAAGTTATGGTGTTTCATACACGAATACATCCACTCTCTTCCTGTCTTTCTGTTGCCAGACCAGTTTTTGGAAATAGTGACTTGGTTCAGCTTAGCAAATTCTTAAGCTAACATTTTTACTTTATCCATAGATAGGCCATGATGTTGCTTTACCAAATTAATACAATGTTCTGCCAAATTCTTCACCATTGCATCCGTGAAAATTTTTCTGTGTTTTGCATATCTCATTTAACTTTGTCTGAGGAACTTTGAAAACCTTATTTACATACCGCGAAAACGTTGCTTGGTCGATGCTAAACTGCTTTGCTGCACTGCGCCCGGATATACCAGAACGCGTGGCATTTGCAGCATGTTTAAACAAGTGAATAGGAATTTTTCTTCTATCAGCTTTGCGTAACTTTTTTCCCATTGATGAGCAGCAATACAACAGGTACGTTTACTCTAAGGGAAATTTTCTGTAAACCAAACATACCGATCATCAATTACAAATGAAAAAAGATATTCAGCAATTAATTCTTACCAAAACATGCTATATTTCCTTACCGCATGATGCAGTGTTTATTGACTCACTGAGTCAACCAGAACGACCGCCAGCGAGTCAACAAACCTTTCAGGGCCTTTAATCAGAAAAATGCTGACCACCAATTTTTTGCGGAGTAATGGGCTACCAAAATCACACGGAACATGCAATCATACTTAACTTATAAACCATTAAAATATTGTTTTATCCATATATTTACAATAAGAGATACAATCTTACGTACTAACCTTCCCAAATTTTACTTTTTTTGTCAAAAACATACTTTCTGGTACAACATTTTAGCTCCTCCTCCAGACATGTGAACTTCACTTGATCTCCATTATAGACTGAAACCAATAAAATAACTTTTGCGTCTTCACTCATGGCTGATTCGATACTGGCAGTGAGTCAACTAACCTGATCTTTCCCTACTATAAGTCAACAATTGTTCGCTGGTCACTCCGGTAAAATTGTCATTAATGTGTTTCTTCCAGATGTTACATTTTCTTTAACAGTATAGAAATAGAACATGATATGAAAATTAACTCAAATTCAGGATATTTCAACGTCAATTATGACGTTTTATTACTTTTAAAGCAAAAATCACCCCTATTGTTAAAAGGTCTGTTATCCAGATTGCTTTCAAAAACTTATTGTCAAGCACAAAAGGCTTGTGAAGCTGTTCACGCAGAATGCCTCAAGAAGCAAGTTTTGGGTACCAGTCAATGTTTTAAACTGAGATTAAAGTACCCCTCATGTCTAAAAACTGAGGTGGAAAGAAAGGGTATGCTCTTTGTAAAAAAACATGACTCCAAAAATTTGCATTATCAAAATATTTGCCAAAGAAGTGAAACCCAATCCTTGGAAGCAGTTAAACGAGCAGGAACTGGGAAGGATCTTTGGGTTATAGAAACTTTAGGTAAGATTTGGAAGTCGAAATGTTGGAAGTTTTTGTGGAAGATGCGCAAAAATTTGTGAGCAATAAAGAAAAAGAAAAGTGGATATGCTGTCTATAAGAATAGGAGATGGTATTCGGTTTGGTGGTATCAAGGGTAGCACATATTAGCCGTGGTTGGTCGGGGAATAATGATGAAATAGCATGTGTTGGAATTTTAGTACAAGAACTGAGCAAGAAGGTAGAAGTTCAAAGAAAAAGCGGCAGAGTAATGAAATAGTGTTGGCTTTTGAGGAGGAAGTTATGAGAGTCGTAAGTGCTTTTTGACTCCTGATGGGAAGATCAGACTGTGAGAAAAATAAATTTTGTAATAAAATAGCACGTGAGTGGGATTTACAAATCCCTGGTGAAACGGCTCTTGGTCAGGTAGATATTGATAATTATTTTGGGAGACGGATTGATGGTATTGAGGGTGTGCGTGTTGAACTTGAAATTGGCGAAAGAAATGTTGAGGAAAGAAAACTGCTCGAGTTTTGTGACGTAAAGAAGCTGAGTGTGGTGAATACGTGGTGTGAAAAGAAAGAGCGGAGAAAAATTACATACAGTGTGAATAAAAATAAAACTGAAATTGGTTTTGTATTGGTAAGTAAGAACAACATAAAATATTTAAAAGACGTGAAAGCAATCCTGCAGAATTGCAGCATCGGCTGGTGGTAACAGACATTGAGAAAAGAACGTTGAAGAAAGAAGTAAAAAACAAATAAAAAGTTAGAAGGAGAGTTTGGAAGTTGAGGGAAAACAGTATGAAAGCAAAATTTCAAGAGCTCGAAAATTGGTTAATGCTGATGCGAAAATATATAAAATGCTTTTAGAATGGCATTTTAAAAGCTTTTGATAATGTATGAGGAACGAAAAAAGACAGAACGAATCATGGTGATGAAATGAGGAGGTGAAGAAAGCAATACGACAAAAAAAAATGGCATACAAAAAGATGTGGAAAAATCGATTGGAGGAAAACAAAAGCAGTTATAAGAATACGAAAAATTGAACAAAGAAAGGGTTGCCAATGCTATCAGAAAAGAAGCTGAAAAAGAAACAAAACTGAGCAAAAAACACTTTTAAACTAATGAATTTCATAGAAATAGATAGGAAAAATATTGAAGAAGGAAGATAAAGGAGGGGAAAACGGAAAGTTAAGATTCAGTGAAAAGACAGAAAAAGAGTATAGAAAAAAAATCACATCGAGGAAACCGGGAATAGAGAATGCTTGGGGTCACATGACAGAAGCTAATATGGTGAAGGGATCCGATGAAAATATTGCCCGGAAAAAAATAGCAATTAAATCAATGAAACCAAGAATGGCAACTGGACCATTTTTGAAGTATATGCGGATATGTTATTTGCTAGCAGAGAAGTAGATTATAGTGTGATAATGGAAATTTGCCAACGTGTGCTAGATCGAAAAGTATGCTGGTAGAACAGCAAACAAGTGTGTAGGTGCCCACGTTTAAGAAAAAACGAGACGATTGTAATGCATTTTGGGTAGTAAAGCCCCAAGAGAATGCTATGAAGATCGTTGAAACAGTGATGGAAAGGATTCGAGAATTAGTAAATGTTGAAACAACGCAATTTGATTTTATGTCAGGCAGAGAAAGGACAGACGTTTGTTTTTTGAGAAGAATGCAAGAGGAATACAAACATAAAGAAAAAAATTGCATGTGTTTTGTGAATATTGTGAGGGCATTTCATCGAGTTACGACAAAGGTGATGGGATGGGCGATGAGAAAGAAAGATTTATGAAAAGTAATTGTAAAAGCGGTGAAGAGTTTTTATCACGGAGCAACGTAAAGACATTTAGTCAAGATATATAAAAACAATTATTACTTACAGCAAACCACACAGCCTTGCAGTGTGCAGACAAAGTGAAAAAAAACGATTGTTGGTAGGATATGGATTCCGTGGTAGCTAAGCACATGAAGTTTCAACAATTTTTAAATGAATGAGATTGCAAATTTTTTAATCATCAATCAATTTGCGCTGAGAGTATGGATTTTTAATCTTTTTGCTTTAATTTTCGTAATGAAATTTACCTTTACAGCTTTCATAATAAAATATACGCACTTTTCTTTTAGCAGTGTTTCAAAAGCAGTTTGAAAAAAGTGTTCTCCAATAATAAAAAGTTCTTAAGTTGAACAAAATAACGCGTAATCATTGCTTTGAGAAAATTAAAAGTGTTCAACTGTAGTTGGCACAAAATAGGAGAGCGAAGCGATAGATCAGTGATTCTTAATCTTTTTGATGTCATGGACCACTTTTCGCCGATACCTTGTTTTGGGGCCCACTTCATGAAAAATTTGTTTCAGAACAATCATTTCTTCCAGGAAGGAAGTTGCTACAAAACGAAAGAGTGTTAAGTTTAGAGTAGATTTTTAGCTTTCGTAATTCATAATTTTTTCCAAAAAAGTTCTTAATTTATGGCAGGACGTTTTGCGGCCCACTTGAAGGACCTTCGCGGCCCATCAGTGGGCCGCGGCCAATCGGCTGAGAAGCGCTGCGATAGATGAATCTGAGGTTTTGTAAATCTTAACGATTGCACCAATCTTTGCTAAATTTACGTTTTATTAAATTTACCCCTCGATAAGTTAAATTTCTTCCCGGTTGATAACCCCTCGCTTAAAGCTTGGCTCCTCTGAAAACTGGTTTGTTTTGATTCAAGGAGTAAACGAACAGCGACGCCATTTGGTTTACTACAGTAGTTGTTTTATTCAGCCATATGGCGTTCACTCTCATTTCCTCGAACAGCTGTCGGATGGCCATGCGAGCGCAAAAAGTCTAAAAGACAAAATATAAATAAGTAAAGGCGAAAGAAAATATCTCGTGATGAAAGGACATTTGTTCACAAAAGTTTGGAAAACATCAACGGTACAAAAAGAGGCAACAAAGTGGTGGCGCGCCAATCATATCCAGCAAGCGTCAATCTATTTTTCTAATGGACAAAGTATTGTAGAATAATTACGTATTGCAGTACAGTAAATTACTAATTTAACGCATATACGCTTTTAGTATCGCGACCCCCAGTAATTATCTACGCAACGCACTGTATTAACTGGGCAGATTCGCACGCATCTACTGAATGTCAAATGAGTTTTTAAAAAGACAGTAGATGTTTTTCACTTGACCATTTTATGGCGCAGCGCTAGTGCTTCATAAGAAAACTTCGACTGTAAAGGTTGGTTTCCATTGGGCGTAATTGCGCTTAAGCGTAAAATTAGTTTCCATTAACCCTCACATGGTTATTGAGGTCAAAACTGACCCCAAGACAAGTAAACCAGTAGTAACTTTTTCTATTCTTGGTATTTCAAGTTGTGCCCTTTTGAATTTAAAAACTGTTTAAGTTTCCTGCTATAAAGACTTATTTTCTTATACTTAGCAGAATTAGTGTGGTTGATTGATTCAGTTTAGTGCTTATTGCATTTAACCTCTAAGTAACCAAATTTTTTACCCAATGGGATTCTTTGAATCACATGCAGTTTAGATCCATGTAACAACATGTTTATGAATCAAAAACTTAAAACTGTGAGCAAAAACTATTGTCAATAAGCAGTTGCCCTATTTAAAATTAATGTCAAGTCGGTGTTGATGTCCAATTGTGTCGCAATATAGTGGATAGCTCAAATGAGACCTACCTTTTTTGGACGGACAAGTTGATATCGGGCCCACATAGTTGTCTGCCTAAAGACAGTAGGCAGCCATTGTAAGATTAATCCTAAATTTGTATGGAAAAGCCCAGTTACATAATAGTCTATGTATATGATACTTAGTAAAAACAAGATAGGCAGCCCATACAATATATAGGTTGCCCAGATAAGACCTATGTTTTCTGGACGGACAAGTTAATATTGGGCCCAGGTGGGCAACCTGTTTAGGGTCCAAATAGTTTCCCGTCTAAAAAGACACTAGGCAGCCATTGTGAGGTTAATCCCAAATTCGTATGGGAAAGCCCAGTTTAATAATGGTCTATGTATATGGGACCTACATAAAAACAAGATAGGCAGCCTATACAACTTGGTGGGTTGCCCATATAAGACCTATGTTTTCTGGACGGAAAAGTTGATATTAGGCCCAATTCTGCAACCCTTATGGGGCCCTCATAGCTGCCCATCTGAAAAAGACATGGCTCCCACATTTCAATGCTAGCTGGATTATGTTCAAATTTCTTACAAGTTCACTAAAGGTTATTTGAGGAGAAAAATTGGTCTATGTTTTTTTTTATGTTAGAATATTGACACTGTACTAAAATTATGCAAAAAGAATTGTTTTGATATTCCTATAGCTTCTTTGATTGATATTTGTAACAAACAAAACATTCAGCATTGCTTCAAATCATGATCAAAGCAATTTTAAGCATGGGGTCAAATGTGATCCCAATCAACTTTTACGCTACAAAACGTAATCAACGTATGAGGGTTAATTTGACATTCAGCAAATGCGCGCACGTGCGCATCTCTCTAAACAGAGAAACAAAGAATTTTTCACGCTGTTACGTTGTGTCAATATATTTTGTTGGTTTTTATTTTATGTATACAGTAAAGTCGAACCTAAGTTCTGTGATCGTTATTCATTATTTGTTAAATGTATCGGCACGCTGTCAAATTAATTTACTCGCTTTGAACAGCCTACGGCTGCCCTCGTTTGAGCTGTCACACAATCAAAAACTAGGAGATGATACTGGTGTTGGTTTCTGGTAAAATTTTCATTCTAAATTTTGATGTTGGTGAAAGAGGCTTGTGAACGCCTGTGGAAGAAAACTTGTAAACCGAATCGTGTGCTGTCGAATCGTGTGTCGACGAATCGTGTGCTGTCGAATCGTGTGCTGTCGAATCGTGTGTCGACGAATCGTGTGCTGTCGAATCGTGTGCTGTCGAATCGTGTGTCGACGAATCGTGTGCTGTCGAATCGTGTGTCGACGAATCGTGTGCTGTCGAATCGTGTGCCGTCGAATCGTGTGCTGATGAATCGTGTGCTGTCGAATCGTGTGCCGTCGAATCGTGTGCTGTCGAATCGTGTGCTGTCGAAACGAATCTCGAATGAAACGAATCTTGTGCTGTCGAATAGAATTGTGTGCAATCTCTACAATAAAGTCAACGGTCGAGTTTACAAAAGCTTATGTTAAGCCAGAGGTGAGCAGGCGCACCAAAAGGAATTAACACACGCTACGCGAACAATTTAGCCTAATGGAAATCAGCCTTAACTTTACATAATTCGATTGCTTGCCAACTGCACGTTAGTGAGATAAACACGGAAACTTTGGTGAGCAACCTGCCCGAGAAAATGTAGAAATTGCTTTGGTCGACAAACTTTACAACGCTACAAAACTAATGTGCGATTTCAGTTAAAATATTAACTTAAATGTTATGGAAATTTGCATTACCCGTTGGTAACTTTGTTTCCTTGGCAATCTATTTCGGTTCCAACTAACAGAAAAAAAATATGGAAATTTGCATTACCCGTTGGTAACTTTGTTTCCTTGGCAATCTATTTCGGTTCCAACTAACAGAAAAAAAATAGTGATTTAAGATTCAAATCAATTCAAGAACCACATTCTAATAACTGGAAATTTTGAAATGCTTATCCCTGGCTGTATTGGTACCGACTGTATTACTACCTAAATTTTGCACAATAGCAAAAATTGGTTACGCAAATGTGGTTCACTGCACTGAATGTGTTTTACACCTCCGGTATCACAGTGGATTAACAATGCGTCAATTAATATTTTAAATATGCATGAAGTAGTTGCTTGTGTTGGTGAAAGAGAGTTTGATAATTTCCAAAGTAGATTTGCGAATAATTTTGTAACAACCGAAAGCGAGCAACGATATGATAAGGGTGAGAGAAACAACGAATTCTCTCTTGCACCGTAAAACGAAAAGATTTTCATTTCACACTTCTTTCATGAAACTCCCATTTTTATTTTTATGAGGAAACGGAGTTTTCGGAACTTCAACATCAAAAACTCACAAAGAAGATCCCAATCTTGCTTGATATCGAATACAAGAAGCTTGTCTTCGGGTGCAGTCTAAAAAATCAACAAAAACTTTAATATAAGTAAACGATATAGATCACTATTGAACAATTGCTGTTCTGATCTCCATACAGCATATTTATAATCTAGTTTTCTGTCAATAGCATGCAGATTATTGAAAATCGTTATCTTTTTCCAAAATCTATTCAAGTTTTAACCTTGTTCTTGCTGATAGTGTGTGTTGTTTGTGAGTCAAACTTCGACCTCAAAATTCGGTTTCCCTTCATCAAATTACATAGGTATCGATTTCAACACATTGCGGATATTTAGTTAAATAATGGACTGCTGCTGTACAAATCACAAAGTAAGATCATGAGGTTGCGCTGCTTGTGCACCATTTCCTACACGTCTACTTTTATACACAGGCAATGCTGCGCAAATGTATGCAGGGCTGAAGCCAAAACTGAACAAAAAGTGAAAATTGACGCCGACTTCTACCCTAAAGAAAATTGGTCAAATTTGATAGTTTCTAAAAAATGAGTGAATGGTGATTACATCTGATGTCTTACTTCGAGTGACATAAAAATTGGTTGATCACAAAATAGTCGAAGATATACCAGTATAAGCTAGGATATTAGCCATTATTAAAAATTTAAGTAATTTTTTTTGTGACTGAAGTACATCATTACTGATTATTTGACGTTTAGTACTTATGTCAAGCTTTTTTTTTCAAAAATCTTAGTTATTTCGCTACAGTGTCCGCAATTTCAACAATACTTTATTGCATGCTTTCGGAGTCACCATCGGGTCTGCCAATATTTTTCTTAGCCTTGCTATCTTACTCTACATCGCTGTATTCTTTCTTCTACTCCAAGTTTCTTCCTTCTCACACTCTCTGGTACATTTGAAAAACTATAGATGCTCTTTCCTATCGCTGGTACGAGTCTCACGTCGTACAATTGTCTCATGCGGCGATGCGGTAGCAATACTGTTAAGATGGTGCGCATTGCTTCAGCCATAAAACTTCTCTTGTCGTTTCTCGTATCACAACACTTTTCCCTTTCGGACTGGAGTTCTTTAAACTTAAAAAAAATTTTTTTTTTTGGCGACAAGTTTCCTCAGCCGTTACTAAGAAACTTGAGCTTCTTCGTTGTTGTTGTTGCTACCCGACCCCTTCCTGGAGATGGGGAAATGGCGGAAGACCATGCAGCCCCAGAAGCCGGGCAACTCCCCAGGGCCTGGACCAGAGGTTGTAGCTAGACCGAGAGTAGCCAAAGAGCGAGCGGCGCAAAGAGTCCGTAGCTGGACAGTGTAGGATGAAATAAAAGTGTCCTGGGACGAGTGTCCGCAGATGCTGCAGGAAGCATTCTCGATTCTGCCAATTCTAAAAATATGAGCTTAACAGTAGGCTGTGTCCGTTGCAGCAAAGATGAGAGAGAACACAGCAAGCGTGACGAGAAAGCACAAGTTCCTCAGTGGAAAACAAGGGAACCCGTGTGTCGAAAAATGTAAATGAGACAGTACGCCACCAGTCCGAGGAAAGAAAAGAGTAAATACGAGAGATAAGAGGAGAGGCTACAAGGAACTGCAGAGAATACAAGTTGCACTCGCAAGTTGGCCAGCTGATCAGCCGCGTCGTTCCCCGGGAAAAACAAGTGTCAGAGGACCCATTGTAGTCTGATAGAACAGGAGGAGAGAGAAGACAGTTCCTGCCAGAAAGATTGAGGTAAAAGGAAAGATGGAGAAGACAAGGTGGCGAGGACAGAGCGAGAGTCACATAGAAGAAGAGAAGTGGCAGACTTGTTGGTGCTGCCGAGGCCAGCTAAGAGCGAGCAAAATGGTGCAGGCTTCAGCGGAAAAACTTGAGCATATTGGGCCTGCAAAAAGGAAAGAGTGGCCTCAGCACCACAGGGAGAGCAGTTGGCAAGTACACCAGAGCCGTTTTTTCCAAAAGGAAAAGGAACAGAGCCGTCAGTCTAGAGTACCAGACCGTGAGGTGGGAGAGTCAAGGTGAGCGAGAGCCGCACTTTGGCAAGAGAGAAACGGGATAAGAGCGGGAGCATGGAGAGGAAAGGGTGGACTCCACAGGGAAGGAAGGCAGATTCCAAGGAGGAAAGGAAGGGCAAGCAAGGAGACCCTTCCTAGGAAAAGTAGAAGGAAGCATGAGCGGGTGAGTGGGCGCAAAAGCTCTCCAGGATGATCTGCAGTGTCTTGGTTTCACTCCATGTCTGCGCAAATCTGAAATGGGAAAGGAGGTTGGGAGACAAAAAGCCCTCTAATGAGATGACACAGCGATATGAGTCATGGTGACTCGTAGAGGAGATAGAGAAGTCTCAGAGAAAAGAAGTGGAATAGGGGAGGACAAGAGGCAGCCGGAGATGGCGCGACCAGCCGCTCGGTGGAGGGTTTCTGATTTGGTGATATCGGTAACGCTTAGAAAAAGAAACCATCTTTGTGAAGCATAAGTGAGAAAGGACCGAAGAAAACTTTGTACAGAAGAGAGAGGGACTTCTTAGAGGGGCCCTATGAGGAAGCAGAGATGCATCGTAAGATCTTGAGACGAGGAAAGAACTTGGCCTTAAGCGAAGATACATGTTTAGAAAAAGAAAAAGTGCGGTCGAAGGTGACATCAAAGAAAGTTCAATTTGGATTGAATGGAGGCGAGAGTTGAGTAAGAGGAGGTGGGGATGGAGGTTAGTTTGTTAAGGATTCACTGAGAGGACAGAGGCCCCACATTGCTCGGATTGAGAGAAAGACATCAGTACTGAGTCAGAGCTCCTTATGTGGCTTCCACAACAGTAGGGACTGAGGGGCGGGAGGACCAGATCGTCAGATTGTTAGCGTGAAAAGAGTAGCTGACGGAAGAAGGCAGAAAAGCAGTGAGATCATTGATGAAAAAAGAGAAAAGTACAGGACCAAGAACAGATCCTTGCGGAACACCTCGACGGATTCGAAAGGAACGACTTTTGTGATTTTGATAAACCACACAAGCGCGCCTATCTGAAAAGAAAGATTATGCACAACAAGCAAAGCAAGGAGGGAGGCCAGCCGAAATAAGTTTGTGGAAAAGGACGAGGTGCCAGACAGAGTCGAAAGCTTTCAAGAAGCCGATTGTAGCGAGAATCGTCCGAGAGCCCGACCTGGGTTTGTTAAACTCATCCGAAATGTACTGAGCAAGGAACAGAATTTGATCTAGAGTAGACCTACCAGGGCAGAAACCGGCCTGGCGGTGAGAGAATGGAATTAGATTCCAGAAAGAAGAGTAGACGGGATAAAATGATGCTTTCAAAAAGCTTTGATCGCAGGAGGGGAGACAGGTAGGCCGGAAGGAAGCAAGAGAGTCAAGAAGCTTTCTTATTTTATGGATGGGAACAATAAAAATGTCTTCCAGATGGAAGCAAAGAAATGCAAAGACCAGGAAAGATTGAACTTTGTCTCGGCCAGGGGCAATGGACGAAGAGAGATTTGTGGCAGCCGCAAGAAGTTCAGCAAGGGAGAAGGGGGGAGCAAAAGGACGAATGAGACTCCACAGGGCACGTGGCTCGGTGGAGCTCAGAAAGGTAGCCTTTGGCTCTGCTACGCAAGTTCTTTGGCTGGGAGACAAAAAAGTGGGATCTCAGGTAATCGACAAAGACTGAACCCGAATTTCTGGGAGAAGAACAGTTGGGGAAGTTGGGAGAGATGAAAGATGAGGAAGAAAGGACAGCGGAAAAACGAAGGGGAGAGTACACAGATTTAGAGTTAAATTTAGGTGAGAGAGAAGACCAAGTCGCCTGCCATGCCTCAGCCCTGGCCTTGGCGATGATAGACGAGGCGTGTTGGGAAGCAGAGATGCAAGCATGACTATCTTCATTGCTTCTGTAAGCGGCGGCGAAGCCTTGAATTTTTCGTTGATCGCTTCTTCCACTTCAGCGGACCACCAGGCTTTAGGTTGGCGTTTGACACGGCCAAAAGCAATGGAAGATTTAATCGAATTTAGTGTCAGAGAAGTAAAGAGAGCAGCAGCAGAGGAAAGAAAAAGAGTATTCCTCTGCAAATGGACAGAGAGAGAGATCGAAATAAAAGGCAAAGTCACCCAACAAGCTTTCAGAAAATTGAAGAGAGACATTTGTTGGGGCGGATGACCGGAGAAAAAGGGACGTTTAGTTCTTTTTTCCTTTTCCAGAAATCTCTTCCTTCTGAAATACTTCAACTGCCATTACACCTCTGGAACTCAAAAGGTACTTCCGACCCTGTGGAGAGAAGGTATTCAATTGGGTCATTTCCTCTGACCTCCTTCATCTCAATGACCCAGACACACTTACTTTTCTCCATCGCTTCTTTAGCAGTCACTTTACCTCTGACATCTGCTTTGCTCCATCTCTGTCGCCTTGTCTTGCGCCTGGGAGGTGCTTCAGGATCTGGGTTCAGGTCACCTACCAATTCTGTGCTTCTTCATTGTGCTGGCTATCATCTTTTTTGTCTCGGCTGCAACGGAAGCAGTCCTTTCTTTTGAACGCCTATTTCTCCAGGATAAATAATCCTTTGTACAAAGCTTGTCGAGACCAGACTAACACACCTCTCATATCATTCTGTGTTGCTTGAGGTTCTTTATGCCACATTGCATTTGGCAACTATTCTTCTACGACCTCTACTCCAAGCCGGGTCCTGAGGCTCCATGGTCTATTATTACGCCATGCCAACAAATCAAAGCGAGGAGGAGTAATGACAAAGAATCATGCAATCATAGTTTCAAAAACATAGATTTTCTTAGAATGCAGGTAAACCTACTTTCACTACCAACAAAAAGTGAAAAATTGCAGGGAATAATAGAAAACTAACGTAATCTACAATGTGGAGTATGTTGCGATTAAGCGCGTAGCTACAGGGAAAGACCCAAGAAGACAATCTGCATTAAATTCCCTAATACAGTGGTGTAAGAAAAAAAAAAGGGGGGGGGGAGATTGTTAAATAGAGACTTTGTTTTTAATTGAATTCCTAGGAATACTCCTAAAAATTACGGCAGTTATTAAAGCCAGCTTTCATACAGTCCTGAATTCTGATAAATAATTTCCTCAACAAAAAAACGTTGATTTGTTAATTAAAGCATCTTCCGTTTCGTAATCAAAGAGAATATTCTACGATAGCCGTTGCAGCACTTAAATTTTGCTCTCGAGTTTACAAGAACATCAAATGAAAAAAGATAAGAACGAATAGAGGTTTTGGATATAGAAATAAGCGTCTGCAGTATTTTGCTAGCAATAGCGAAAAAAGATAGAAAATCGAGATTGCATATCGATTGTGGATTAATATTTTTGATCTTGCGTGCATGCTAAAATTTTTCCGCAATGCAGCGAATGCCCTCCTTATCTTTCAGATAGTAAGGTGTTTCTTATCCCACAATAATATATTTCTGAGTATGGGTTAAGAATATTTTGTCAACCGCCAGGATATGTTGCACTTAGGGAGCAAGAAATGAAGGAAATAAATTAACTTTTGTGATAGACTTTGCTTTAGATTTTAAATTGTACCTTGAAAAACTCAGTGAGAATTTTTCAATTTGTCTTTCTCGTACGCCAGTCATAAGTACACACATATATCATCTAGCTCACCTGAATCAAGTGAGAGTTGTGACGACGATACATCATACGTGGAAGCAAATCGTTATAGACAATCGGAGAAAAAAATGAAAATTTCACATTTATTCCGAATGTGACTTGTCCTGAACGAAATTAAGTGTAAACCAACCAGTAACCATAAAATTGTCAAATCTTAGGTAATTCACAAAACATCAAACTTTGTCGTACAAAAATAAACTAACTTATTTAGGTTATCAGTTAATATTTTGCAGAGTTGGGCAACTTTATGGCAGGTTGCGCTTTAGAGCAAATGTTTTGGAGTTTTAACTTTTTTTTCTATGCGTAATTTGCGCTGCGCTTTTAGCAATTTTTTGTTGTTCAAATTGCAGTTGTGGAACTCCATGTTTTTTTCTTGCTCTTCATTTGCGCTTTACATTTCTCTTTAAATGCGCAATTGCGTGTGGGTTGTTTAGGAGGGGTTTTGCAGGTGAAAGTTTTAGTTTTGCAACTTCTTGGAAGTAGCACTTTGTTGTAATGCTAGTGGATTGATAAAGTTTGTGGGTACAGCAATGATCTTATAGTGGTTTCCTGTACTTGCAAAGATGTATCAGAATATCCCATTAAGGTACAGCATTAAGAGATATGCACTGTTGCCATAAATTGTCGTAAAAAATATGGTCAATTGGCGAACAAATTTAATTTTTGCCGCCCAGGGTTAAGTCGTGAAAATTCCAATCGGTTTCATTTCTGGTTGTGGGACAAAACTATCGATTTTTAAAAATTTATCTTCAGGTAAATAAGTGCACAAAAAGCGGACAAAACTTTTTTACTGGATCCGGGTCAGCCTCCTACCGCCCCTGAAAATATCATAGCTGGTAGTGTAAACTGATAACTACAAAAATGTCACCAAGATGATTTACATCAATACTAAAAGATCTCGATGTCGAAAATAGGATCCTGACCCTACTTAAAGACATAACTTAGAAAAAAATGAAGAGCAACTGACCCAACCAGCGGTATGGCTCACGATATTTCGAAAGAGAATAATTATGTCAAACCAGGGGCGCAAAAATTTTTTCAATTTAGTAACGCGTAGAAATTGTTGGTAGCACGCACGTGCATGGACTTTGCCATCTATGCAAACCCATTCGCGCAGGTAAACGTTTTGGTCGCGCGGCGAGAGCGCGCGATCCTATTTTTGCATCCCTGTGTTAAACCTTTGAGGTGAACTTTTAATGAACTTGCTTTGTGTTTATTCTTGTTTAATTTCAAAATATGTTGTGGACGTAGGTTACGTCCGACAACTGGCCGGAGGTTTGGCGAGCCCTGGATTGCACTGTTGATGATGTAGGTTAAGCTGTAGTTCTGTTGAGAAAATTAATCTACTTTCATCACAGCTGGAACCAGATATTTTGTTTCATACAATTTTTTGCAATTGCGCTTTAATCAGTCGTTTCCTTATTGTGCAGTTAATGAGCTTCCTTACAGAGCTAGTGGATTTATTTCAATGAATTAAAAAACCGGTTGTACTTTCAGGTGTAAAAAATCGGTGGCGAAATTTGCGGTTGTGATTAATAGTTAAAAAATTCACTGGCTAAATTTGAGCTACAGTTCATTGTTTTTTCGTCTGCCAGCTTTGATACTTTGCGATAACTTAACCAGAACTAGCTTAATTTGAAATTTTATGAACAAAACAAACCGCAAAATTTGATCACAGTACAACTATTCAAAATCTAAAAGCATTTAGGGTAAGGTAATCGTCATGTGACAATGACACAGCAGTCGAATAAGATGTGTTTGGCTAGTAACACAGCAATTTCTTGTGAGGTTGCACCAACTTTGCAGTTCGAAGATAATTTCACATTGCTTGCTGGTTACCTGTACACATTGCGACCGAGCCAGAGGAGGTAAAAGAAACATGCCTCCTTTATTATCTTCTTTTGTACTCGGTCGCTAATATGCTAATTTCATGTAAAATGGTCAAATTTTTTATTGTTTTCTTTCCATTTTCTCGCAACATTTAGATTTCACCAACTCATAATGTCAAAAACACTCTCAGTTTGTTGTTCATCAATGAACGGAATTACTGAAGTCTATAGTATGAAATCACTAAGCCAAAGCCAATCGATTTAATATTTTTTGAAAAGCAGGATGTGTAGAATGAAAAACACTATCAAAATTTGGGGCAAACGTTCTTTTTTGAAATGTTTGCCTCTACCCGAAATATTTTTTCTGACGTCTTAGTAGAAGCGAAATAATAAAAATTGCGTCTAAGCTTTGCTTGTGGTCATATAAGAGTTACGAAAATTGCACAAAAATTGCTAGCATTTTTAGTTGAATTGAACGCCTATTACTTCAACAATTCACACTTACGCATCATTTTAGGTGTTAAAAAAATTTATAAGCAGATGGTGAAAGCATGAAAAATAGCAGAAAAGCCAACGTGCTGCTTGAACTTATTTGTTTGTGTAGACTTCTTGCCAATGAGTTTTCATCATCTCGAAGCGTGAGAATAATCTAAACAAAAACTGGATGCGTCATAAAATCAAGAAATGAGCCGCTGTTACAGAAAAGCGCCTCCCGGGCTCTTGTAGCGGTGTGGCAATGCCAAATCGACAATAGGCAAGGACCAATGGCGTAATTAGTGGAAGAACATTGCACCACGCTTTTTCTTTGAGCCTCGACATAACTCAAAATAAGAAGAAAGGTTTCAATCCCAACTTGCTCTCCAAACAAAAAGTGAGCGCCCTTAACCAAACTAGAATTCCGATGCTGCCTTCTCTTTAAAAAACCTTTGACAAGCCAGAATAAAGGGTGCCAATTGCAAATTACGAAGTAAAGTAAAACTTTGCAGAGTTTAGGACATCTAATGAAAATAAAAACAAAAAGGTTTAGTAACGTATTTCTTCAATGCTGATCAAACCATCAATCATATTTTTCCTGCAGAAAATTAGGTAAAAAAATCTTGTTCAACGAATTCTGGTCTTGCTAGACTTCAATTATAATATGGACTTAATATATAGGCCTAAAATTCCTAGACTTAAATTAAATTTGCCAGACTCCATATTATAATTTAACTTACAATCAGCATTGCTTTCATTATCTCTTTGCGTAGTCTGGATATCTCATTTGACCACGTAATGTTCCTAACAGAAAATGTTCTTTTGGCAGAAGCTGTACTTCCACAAAAGTAAAAGATAAATCTTCTAGTCTAATAGAACAAAGAGGTGTATTTACAGCAAGCTAGAGAAAAATCTTGCCCTGGCTATAACTATATTTTTACCACAAGTTCTGCAATCAAACAAATATATTGCTGAAAAATATTTTCCTATACACACAAAAGCGAAAAACTCAAGTAAATCTTGAACTGTATTTTCTATTTCCAAAATTATGCCCAATGGTTAAAAAACATTGTCCTGCATTTCAACCGCTAGATGCCGCTAAAATCTTTTATTTAATATGCCACTTTATCGTTCATTCTTGGCGTTACATAACTTAAGCCAAACTACAAATTTCACATTTGTTTTAATTTCGAATATGGCTTATATCACTCTTCTTCCTATGACGTCATCAAGCTCACTTCCGCTCAGAAGCGAACAAACTTTGATCTGCTCTGTGACGCTGCTCAGCCGAGCATGAAGCCCATAAAACATCCGAAAACGACCACCTCTATTTTGCTTAAAGTGCCTCTGAAGTTATTACCTCTCCATAATTATGATCCTCATAGAAGGTTTTAACAAAACAAGTCACTTTCTTACTAAAGCCACCTGCCTCACAGCCAAATGTAAACTCGTTTGATTTTTACGATTAAAATTTTGCTTGTGCATTTTTTTAGACATTATTTGTATTTTGTATGATTTATAAATAAAACGTTTGTATGACGCCATTGACGACAAATGATTTTTTTTACTCTAGTTGTTTAACTTAATCAAGGAAGACAGCCTAACCAGCAGAATTATTGAAAGTAGTCCTTCACTTTTTCGCTACCGGTATCCCTGAAAGGTTTGGCAAGCCATCTTCTGTTGAATTATATTTGAACAATAGAAGCAATCTTTTTTTTTATTTAGTTGCGCCCCTGACTAGATTAACCAATTTCAACGCAAGGGCAGATTTAATTTCTTTGGGCATTTGAGTGGCAACTAAATCTGCAACTGGAAGGATTTAAAACAGATCCAATTATCTAACATTGATTAAGGTCTTGTTAGACAAGTTCGGTGCCCCATAAAATACCTTGCGCTTCCACCCACGATAGCCAGCCATGCAGACTATCTAGCAAGGTTTAAACGTAGCAGGAATTACGTAAGATAGTTTTTCCTTTGGAAAATACAAAACACAAACAAATTTTTGAAAAACAAACTTCCAGCCAATTTACAATGACCGAATGTCATCCGACGACAATTTAAAAAGGGTGTTTTTCAAAATTTGAGGGGCTCGCTTAAAGTTGTTACAGAACCGGGCCAGTGTTTAAACCATACCAATTTATATGGTAAGCCTCTATTATTTTCAACATCAAAGCCTATAACATCTGTAAATAAATAAAGTAGATCTCATCAAGTAATATCACTACACATGATAAGTGATTTTTTAAATATAATCTATTTTTGATTGAACATAACATAAAAACAAGTCATCCCGTTAAGCCTATCTCGTGCACTACCTTAATTCGGAAAGTCTTAGTGATTGCACCTGAGTAATTCACATTGATGTAGCTAGGGTTGCAGTGTGTTGAATAAAATCTTCTAAGAATCGCATAAAGCATGCAGTACATTACCAACAAATTCACCGTGTGGTGAAAAAATCATAGGAATAAATATAAACAAACAACCAATGATAAAATATGCTTTAATGTGGGGCTTTAATTCTAAGGGTAGAAAATGCAACTTTTAGTTAAAAAAATTATTCGAGTATCAAAGTGGCCAGACATTCTGTTACAGTAAAGACGTACGTAAGCCAGTAAGTTACGTCTATTTTTTTGTCTCTAACAACACAAAACAAATACCAGTAAACAAAATAACAAAAAACAAAAATATTAAACGAGAATCGTTTTTGGAAACTAGGAACGTCGAAAAACCGTTTGGTTGTCTAAGCCAAGATGTTCATTGTCAGATGATTAGCGAACAGAAGAAAAGAGATGAAGAAATATAGGACATGGCTGTCATATTTTTAAGCACTCATTAGATGTAGGCCTTCTAAGTCCCTAATAGAAGAACATCATTTGGAGGCATTAAAAGTGCACTCGGAAAACGTACAACATTGCCATGTGAAAATCTATTTATAAAGATCCTATTGAGCATAAACTCTACTCATCGGTCAAGAGGTCGCTTACAACATTTTTCAAAATAGGGTTGCAAAAAAAGCATAATAATCCCAGCCATTAAGAACTGATAAACATCTTTGAGTGCAATATAAAATCAACCAGAACAATATTTATCTAAAGCAAAAACCAAACAGCTAGTAGCATTCTAGTAGAATGTGTAACGTGGAGTAATGCTTTGGAATGCCATTTGATAACGGCATGATCACATGATCACGCATTCAAACTTCACAAAGACAGATTTGTTGCGCATTTGGTAAAGACACTTTTCAGTAATTTCCCCTGCTAAGTTGCAATACTTATCGACATTGTGTCAGCAGTAACCTTATTTTGGTATAGCCTATTGGTGATTCAACATTGGGCCCACACAAAGAGCATTCTATTAATAATAACAATTTTTCAGGATCAGAAAATAGAAGTATAGAACTCAAATCAACATTTCGATAGTTATCTAAAATTATGATAAGCTAACCGGCTCTTTGGGCGTCGCCCAGCAGGGTCCGCCATCAGTACTGTCGAGGTTAACATTATCTGTTTAGCCGGCCAAACTGGCTTCAATCAATTAATAGTTGTGAAAGCGGTAATAAAAAATTTATGTTTTTGGACATTGGTGAATCTCGTTCCGAAACAAAACTATTATTTTTTTTAATGTAATCAATCAAAAAACATTATGGGGATTTGCGCATAACCACGACGTTTCTACGAGTTTATCGAGACCCAGGCAACGTCTTGTTGCCTTATTTTCACCATAGGCGCCTTAAAACTAACAAACTTTTATCCGTTAAATTTAGCAAGTGTTTGAAGAGAAATCATATGAAAGTTGTGGGAGGGCGCTAAAGTGATTGATATGCATTTTCGGGATTAAGCAGTTAAATATTAGGACCACTACTTACGACTTCTTCGTAACTCTAGGCGTATGTGTATGAGCTAAGGCCTCTGGCTGGGCGCATGTTGCTTGGTTTTGTGACGTTGATACATTGTACGTAAAAGCAAATTGTTGTAACAAATTGGAAAAAGAAGTCTTTACTTTGATTCCGTATATAATTTGTTCCGCATAAAAAGAAGTTTATGATAAAAATTCATCTGATAATTACCGCTCATTCTAAACGATCTTCAGGCACATCTACATTTCAAGTGATTTAGTTTGAAATCTTGAACAACCCAAGTCAGTTATGAGAATAGGGAAAGGTGTGGCACGCTGGGAAAAAAGTTATTTTGGGCGATTGCTTTTTTATTTAAAGTCAACGAACAATGAACATTTGATGTACAAAACCACAATTTATTGTGAAAAATAGAACTGGGTTGAAGAACACGTGGTGTACACATGCAGCATAATAAAACGAATTAAAAAAGTGTAAATTTTTTGTCCCACTGTACCCCAGGCTGGGGTACTGTGGGACAATCATTGGGGCAGAGTAGAACTAACTTCTGGAATTGTTTTAGTTTAGCCTACATTAGGCAACAAAAATTCGTAAGCAAAGTTAGTGATAATCTTTGTCTTATAGTTAATGCGGATTGATTGGGCACCGGTAAGACGACCCTATATCACAATGTTTGGCTGAAGCCAAATCTTCAACTAACAGTTGGTCTAAATACCACTTAAAAAGCACAGCGCATTAGTATTTATTCTCTCTAACTGGCCATTGAAATGCTAGTGCGAAAACAACCGCCGTAGATTATAACTCCATGAGATGATAATAATAGGCCAACAACAACTATGTCCCACTGTGCTCCAAATTTTTTATTCCACTGTTCCCTTGCCTGTACTTGCCAGCATTCTTTCGCGTTTTGCAGCAGCGTCAAGCTTGGCATCCAACTGTAATGCGGCAAAATATATTCAAATATTTTGAATAACTGTGGTATACCTTTTAGCTACAAACGCTACTTAAATCTTCACGAAAATGCTTCCGGAATGCCTCAAAAAATAGGCTTTTCACCTCCAAAAAATTTTTTTCTTCTACAACTACGAGCCATGTGCTTCAAAAAGCAAAATGAATAGAAAAGTGTAACGGCTGTTTGGAGACTAAACGATCAGGAAACGGTAATTTTTCAGAGTTTCCAACTTTTCTATTAAACGGTTTGTCCCACTGTGCCCCACCTTCCCTAGCCTAGAACAGAGGTGGGCAAAATTTTTAGTTTGAGGGCCGCATTGGCCATTCAGGAGTTGGCCGAGGGCCGCTCTGACCATTCAAGAGTTGGCCGAGGGCCAGTGCTTAAAATCTTGCATTAGCTGTACACAATGCAAGAGCTTACCATAACTTCTTGCAATGTCGTATTATAGGGCTTTGAAAATGATGGTGTTCAAAAAAAAAAGATTATCACCCTCTATTTGGACGGAAAATGCGTCAATTCAAACTAAGAATTGCGTAGCCGTTACTTTTAATAATGGCTTCCATCGTTTTTGGCTCTTTAGTACGGCAAGTGCGGCCACCTGTCATATTGAATTAAATACATAGAAATTTCTATAAGGGTTGGCGAGCCCCACAAAATGCTGTGGCGGGCCGCAAACGGCCAGCGGTCCGTAGTTTGCCCACCCCTGACCTAGAACGGTTAAAACTTTAACATGTGGACTAATTACTTTAAAAAATTTTTCGATTACTGTAGATTATTATCAGGCTGATTAGTCGCCATGATTATAATGATAACCGAGAGAATGATAGAGCTGCGTTCTTCATGCACAACAAAATAGTTTGCAATTATAATGCGTAGTTTTCAACGACTTGCGTTAAGAAAAATTTCGGTGTTGCCAAAACTACAGACACGCAATGTGTCGCCAATTCAAGTAGTTGAACCATGCAGGAAAAATTGGCGTAAGGCGCTTTTTTCAAGCACACAACAACGCAGACAATGTGAGATTTGAACGCAAGACTATGGGATTACTGACGATATTTTTCTGGTAAAAATTTTGGCTTTATTACAGCAACAAAAGCACAAGGTGATACGATATTTCTAGGTTCACACTGTAAATCTGATCTTAGACAGGTTAAAAAATTGTACTTTATTTTGAAACAGCAATGAGTAAGCATACAAATTCTATACTAGTAGCCCCAATACAAACAAGGCGGACTGCAATTGACGGGTACTCAAATGTTGCCTTTTAGAACATGCTAGGTGAGATCTTTGCCATTCTAACCTGATGAATCTCGAGTTGATAAGGGAACATTGCATTTAAAAAAAGTTTATGGAATGACCTGTAATGGAATTCGAAGATCGAGGCCTTGCAGTATATTCCAGGATAAAATATTGTAATGGAATTTACAACGCATCAAACTCACACCTACAACAATTAAATCACCATGAAGTATACTACAAAAGTTAAAAGAAACTGATGACATAAAACAGGGGTTTATAATCTTTTTTTGGCTGCGTACTCTTTCATAGAACCAAAATCTGGAGTGTACCCCAAAAAAGAATGTTTTTATTTCCATTCTCAATTTAAAAACCTTTTTTGGGGATCAAGTTGATGAAAGCGAATGTTTTGCATATTTTGCGCTGTTTTTGTGATTTCCTAGCAAATCCTTGACTGCAATCGTTGCTTTTGCTTTTCTCAACTTGAATTCCTTTTTTTGTTGAAAATCTTTGAAGTCACTCAACGAGAAACTTGCTTACCTACCCCCAAACTTTCTCTGGCGTACCACTGACAGTAAGCATACCTCAGTTTTAGAACTTCTGACAAAAAGCAATGCTTTATTATTGAGCATTTTTTATTGTTCGACAAATCGTCATTTTGACAGCTTGAGGTTGTCCAAGTGTTTGAAAACGCAATAATTTCAATGGTAAAGATAGTTTGATATCAGATCAAGTCAAAGAAAGTTGACTGGCATGAGTTCCTTTTGCTTCCTCGGCTCTACCGAAATACTGAACTAAATAACCCAGGGATATCTAGAACTACGGGATGTGAAACCACGTGATCAACGCTTTTTTTCTCCGTCGATTGTAGGGCTACCTGCTACGGATAGAAAAACTTGTTTGTTGGTCAGCGGTAGCACTTGGCAGTGTGTTTTAGTTGTTAGATAGCCTTGATCAATTTCAACCTCAATAATTTCCATGGTGGTTTAAGTTGGGCTCTAAGTATCGTTAGATAGTTGGACCAGTTTTTTGAATTAAGTTTATTATGGACTTACAAAAAAGGTCTATTGGAAGCAATATTTTTCAGTATTCGACTGCCTATTTAAATTCAGTTAGTTTTGTTTCATATAATGTGTTTTAGCACTTAGTTTCGATGCTATACTAGTAATACGCTATCTGTCTTTTCCTCAATTGATACGCAAAGCCTGTATACAGTTTATTCTACGTACTACTTAGCAAGTAAAACAAAGAACAAAGAAAAGCGCGCGAAATACAGCTGTACAGTTATTGCGTCACGGCAGGGTTGCCACAGTTCCCCCCCGCCAGCCAAGCGTAGCTAATTGCTATGCTGTGCGGTACAAAAGTCCTTGAGATGACCTGGAGGACGAGTGATGCGTCCGCTTCTTGTGGTGGCTTGCTGTATCGGTGTTGTTGCTTCGGGTGCGATGTTTGTGAGGGAGGGCGGTTCTGTTTGGTCAGAGGTGCCAACATAGGCTGGTTTCAATCTATCCACCGAGACATTGTCTGGGCGACCGTTAATGTCCAGAGTGAAGTACTTGTCTGACGTAGAGATGATCCGAAAAGGGCCTTTGTATGGTCGTTGAAGAGGGTTTCGGTGTCCATCAATGCGAACATAGACAAATCCAGTTGAAGAGAGAGAGGGAGGGAGGTAGGGTTTAGGTGTGGAGTGGTATTTGACCGGTGGGGGGAGAGCGTCTGGCATTGACTTTTGAAGGTGTCGAAGGAATGCAGAAGAAGGCTGTAGCTCTCGAGGTGGTGTGGGTTTCACGAATTCTCCCGGGAGTCGAAGAGTAGAGCCGTAGACCAATTCAGCAGGGGAGCAATTGGGATCCTCGCGCCAAGCTGTACGTATTCCAAGGAGCACCATAGGCAGATGATCCATCCAATAAGGATCTGTAGTCCTTGCTCTGAGGGAACCTTTGAGCTGGCGGTGTAGTCGTTCAATCATCCCGTTGGCTTGGGGATGATATGCCGTAGTTTGATGCATTCGAACTCCAAGAGTGTGACCCAGTTCACTCCACAGGGAGGATGTGAACTGCGCGCCGCGATCTGAAGTGATATCTTGAGGTACTCCAAAACGTGCAATCCAGTGGCGGGTGAGTGCTTTGGCACATGTTGAAGCCTTAGCGTCCGGGATGGGAATAGCTTCCGGCCATCGGGTAAAACGATCAATTATAGTGAATAGGTAAGTCATTCCTTCGCTTGGCGGTAATGGTCCAACCAGATCCACGTGAAGGCTGAGGAAACGGCTAGCCGGGGGTGTTCTGGAGGAAAGGGGTGCTCTGGTATGGCGATGGATCTTCGCAGTTTGACAGGCGTTGCATTCCTTGCACCATCTTCTGATATCTTTTTTAAGGCCATGCCAAACAAATCGGTCTGCTACAGCTCGTTGTGTAGGGCGTGGTCCTGGATGTGCTAAAGAATGTATGACTTCAAAAATTCGGTAAGTCCAGCTGCGTGGAACGACAGGGCGGGGTTTGCCAAGAGAAACGTCACATAGAAGTGAGACCTCCTGAAAGGGTACATCTTGCAATTCGAGACCAGTGATGGAGGTACGGTATGCTTCAATTTCTTCGGAGTTGGTTTGGTCCACAGCCAATTGATAAAGATCAATGGCAGGCGTTGTCACTGCCTGAATACGCGACAGTGCATCTGCGACCACGTTGTGTTTACCGCGGATGTACTGGATGTCAGAGGTAAATTCAGCAATAAATGAAAGGTGTCGAGCTTGACGTGGGGAACGTTCCGATGCACTAGGTAATGCATACGTAAGGGGTTTGTGGTCCGTGTACAAGGTAAACGGCCTAGCTTCGACAAAATGGCGGAAATGCTTAATGGCTTCATAGGAACCCAGTAACTCGCGGTCAAATGCACTGTAGTTTTTCTCGGTGGCAGAGAGTTTCCTGGAGAAGAAAGCAATAGGTACCCAACGACCCCTTTGTAATTGTTCCAGTTGCGCTCCAATGGCGGAATCAGATGCGTCAACAGTAATGCTGGTCTTTGCATCGGGCCGTGGGTGATAAAGTAATGTACAGTCAGACAATGCACTTTTGGCGTCTTCAAATGCTCTTTGACACTGGGATGTCCAAGAAATATTTTTTCCGCGTCCAGCAGAAGCTGCGTGCAGAGGGGCGAGCTTGGGAGCAATTCTGGGCAGGAAACGGTGATAATAATTAATCATACCGAGGAATCGCTGGAGTTCACCGCGAGTTTGAGGAATAGGGAATTCCTTGATTGCCTGAATACGACTAGTAAGAGGACGAATGCCATTAGAGGTCACCGTGTGTCCCAAATAGTCCAACTCCGAGATGCCAAAAACACATTTGGACTTGTTGATTACAAGGCCATTGGAAGAAAGTCGTTCGAAAATGCGTCGCAGGTGCTCGAGATGTTGGAGTTTGGACGTGCTTGCTATTAAAATATCGTCCAGATACACAAACGCGAAATCCAAGTCTTTAAGAATTCCATCCATAAGTCTTTGAAAGGTTTGAGCCGCATTTTTGAGCCCAAAAGGCATGCGTAAGAATTCCCAAAGGCCGAAGGGGGTAGCAATAGCCGTCTTAGGGATTGACTCAGTGGCCATGGGGATCTGATGGTATCCACGTACCAGATCGATTTTGGAAAAGATACAAGACCCAGTAAGGCGTGAATTGAAGTCCTGTATATGTGGAAGAGGGTACCTGTCATCCGTGGTTGCTTCGTTCAGTCGTCTGTAATCGCCGCATGGCCTCCAGCCTCCAGACTGTTTGGGAACAATGTGCAATGGTGAAGACCAAGGAGAATTTGAGCGACGAATGATACCAGCTTCTTCCATTTTTTGAAACTCGTGTTTAGCCGCTGCAAACTTGTCGGATGGTAATCGGCGAGGACGTGAAGTGGTGGGACGGCCCTGTGTGATGATGTGATGTTCAACGCCGTGCTTGTTGGAGGAAGAATGGAACCTGGGTACTAGGATATCAGGAAAGGAAAGTAAGAGTCGATCATACTCTGTAGCTGTATTGAGTGTCAGGCCGGAAAGGGTAACTGACTGCATCTCGAGCTCAGCGGACAGAGTACAACAACTGTTCAAGTCTATAAGGCGACGGCCCCGAAGATCTATTGCGACATTATTGGCGGTGAAGAAATTAGCTCCCAAGATAGGACGGGTGACGTCCGCCAGGTAGAAGTCTTGCCTATAGGTACGCTTGTCGCCAAATTTTAATGTTAAGGTGCGATGGCCCCAAGTGTCGATTTTTGATCCATTAGCCGCCATCAAACTTCCTGTTGGGAAATTTGTTCGTCTAATTAACGCTGAAGCCGGAAAAACGCAGACATCGGCGCCGGTATCGACTAAGAATTGGGTACCAGTCTGACGGTCCCATACTGACAAGGTACTTTTAGAGTGACTGCCGACCGCCGTTGTCACTGGCGGCCGGCTGAAGCGTTTCCCTGGCTGGGCCGATTGGAAGATGGGTTAGTCGAAAGCAGCTTGGAAAAAAGACAACCTGGTTTGCAGTTTCGTGCCTTAAGTCCAAAACGTTGATGGTAATGGCAGATATAGTTCTCGTTTGACTTAAACGCAGTGTGATGCCGCTGGCTAGCAGAAGATGGTCGGTCAACTGAAACAGCAGTTACAGTCTGTGAAATATTGTTTGCTTCCACGATGCGATCAGCTGCTTTAGCTAGGTCATGTATGTCAGGAAACTCTTGCAGGGCTAATATGGACCTAACTTGGGCGGGCAGTTGTGCTAAGAAGAAGGCACGGCGCAGCGTTTCAGCGTCATTGTTAAGGGATTCAAGTTTTCGCAGGAGTGCCGAAGGTGATCTATCGCCTAAACCGGAGATATTAAGAAGTTCGGCATCTTTCCGGGCTTGGCTTTTGCCAAAAGCACCTAGTAACGCTGTTTTAAGGTTTTCATATTTGTTTTGGTCTGGAGGGTTGAGAAGAACTGATTTAACTTCTGCCGCGGTTGTATTGTCGAGCGCTGACACTATGTAGTCGAATTTTGTTTGGTCTTGTGTTACTGACCGCGATCTCAACTGAGCTTCTATTCGGGCAAACCATATTTCAGGGTCCTCTGGCCAAAAGTCCGGCAGCTTGATGGCGACTGCGTGTACTGAACCTTCAGGCGATTGAGAACTAGGTGGCGACGTTGAAGCACCAAGGTTAGTGATCGCCTCAGTCAATCTAGTCAAAGCTTCACTGTCTGATAAAGCCATGGTGTGTTGAGTCCGTCTTGCTCAATTAAACGACCAGTAGGTAGACAATAGCCTAAAAGCGTGTTCTCACTAGGGTCACCAATTTAGCACTTAGTTTCGATGCTATACTAGTAATACGCTATCTGTCTTTTCCTCAATTGATACGCAAAGCCTGTATACAGTTTAATCTACGTACTACTTAGCAAGTAAAACAAAGAACAAAGAAAAGCGCGCGAAATACAGCTGTACAGTTATTGCGTCACGGCAGGGTTGCCACAGTGTAACCAATGAAATCGTACAGAGCTGTAAAAGTAAAATTTAATTAATCAACGTAGCCTAGCTGTCTCAGTTTGTATGTTTTAGGCCTACTGTATCATATAACTGAGAGTCAAAATGCTGGGAAATAACTATTACTGGTATCTAAAGTTTAAGAAGTTACTAAATGAAATATTCTTGCCAGCCAGCTAGCAAGAATGTAAAAGTGGTAATGCTAAAGCAGCTGTTTGATCAAAATTCAGCAATTGATGTGGTGAAGACTGCATCTCTTTACTTCTGTAGTTTAGAAATGCTTTTAGTTTTGTACCACAGGTAACCAAATAACTTTTTGTTTGGGGACTGAATTTTGATTGCGGGCAAATTGAGAACTTGATGTACTCTTTAAGATATTCGTGGGACACTACTATTTTTATTTATTAGTAGATCATAGGTCCAGATTTTAGTGATGTTTTGAAGAGTTGTGACTTAAGGATCAACTGATTACCGGTATCAGTATGTACCATATTTAATTAAGATTAACTGGTTACTGTAAACTACTTGTGCCAGCAGTTTACGTTAATCAGGTAATCTTATTTTTAAATGCAATCTGCTTTAAACACGATATATTAAACAAAGTATTTGAGCAGCTCAGCAGCCACTTGTCTAGTGTAACCAGCAATATATTGTTGACCTCTTTTTTTAGTAGTACTGGTAGTTATTAGCAGTGGTCACTTCTAAACTCGTTATCAATTACCGGTACTGATTCTTTGGAGTTAAGATACCTAGTTCAAAGTTTGCAGTTATAGATTTAGAATAAAATTTTGAAATTAAGGTATTAGGGTAACCATTTCAAATATGGCAGCTCAATATATTACAATTTCTGTATTCAGAGTTTTATTTCAGTTTATAAATTTGTGTATTGATATTGCTACTTTGAATACTATGGTGTTTGCATGTTGAGTCCCAGAGTGCAACACTGGTTATCGCTCTAGTCAAGCCATTGAAAAAGTAGCAGTTTTTAAATTTCCAAAAATGATAAACTTTGTCAGAAGTGGATAAAAGCTATTCCTTGCAAAAATTGGCTTCCAGATGTCAAAGAGTTTGCGAAAAACATTTTAATGTTGATAGCTTCAAAATAACTTCAAGTGACACTCGAATGAGTAGGCACAACTCACGCCACAGCAAAATTTTACAAAGACAATGTTTATAACCTAATGCTGTACCACGGATATTTCCTAATCTACCAGCATACTTGTCATCAACACCCACTGCTTTTTGACCTAATTCCTGCAGCTCTAGCTCTGCTCGATTGGAATAGGAAAATGCAAAACTTCAGAGTTTAAACAAAGCCATTTCATTGGGAGATATTTTTCCAAATTTTGATGCATTAAAGGAAAAGTTGAGTGCAGAAACATGGTTTGAAGGATTTCTTCATCTTAATAAAGGTAATAGTGTGCAGTTTTATTATATGGTCAATGATGATACATCAGCACCTCCTCAACTGCTTGCTTTTGTCATCATTACAGAAGAATTGGCATTGCGTGCATGTGTACACAGAGATCTTTTACCACTTTTCATCTACAAACATATTTTACCATCAAAATATCTCATGAAAGTTTCACAGCTAGCAAACGTTCTTGCTTTGTGCAAGTCGTTGATTTTTGAAAAAAGTACTACATTTTCAGCAAAAATTCAAGCAAATTTAGTTTTGATAGCTGCTGCAATTTTAGAAAAATATGTTGAAGAGGAAAGAAATATGAAATACCATGATGAATTCAATTTCCGACTTTTGAGTTTTATCATAAACCAACTTAAATTATTGCACATTATTTCTGAATAAGCCTGTTGATATTCAGTGAACATTATTAGATTATCATTTTTGTGGCAGCTAACTAGTTCCAGTTTGTACAAAAAAATTGCATAAGTTCTTTATTCTGCCATCAGTGCACCACCTCCAGTCACTTTCTTCCAGTGCTGCAGTTGGAGAAGTTAGGAGAGGAAGAAGACGAGGAAGATGAGCCAGCGATAGAGCAAAGAAGAGAGTGTACAGATTTAGGGTTAGATTTAGGTGAAAAAGAAGAGCAAGTCGTCTGCCATGCCTCCGCCTTGGCCTTGGCGATGACTGACGAGGCGCATCGAGAAGCGGAGATGTAAGCCTGGCGATCTTCATCGCTTTTGTGAGCGGCAGCAAAAGTTTTGGGTCTTTCACTAATCGCTTCTTCCACCTCAGCAGACCACCAGGCTTTAGGATGGCGTTTGATGCGGCCGAAAGGAATGGAAGATTTGGCCGCATTCAGTGCCAAAGAGGTAAAGAGAGTAGCAGCAGAGGAAAGAGAAAGACACAAGCATTCCTCTGCAGAAGGACAGTGAGAGTCAATGTAGGAGGCAAAGCCATCCCAGCGAGCTTTCTAAAAATTGAAGGAAGGGGGACGCTCATTGGGGCAAAAGACCGGAGAGAGAGGGATAGAGTAGAATTGGTAGGTGGTCAGAACCAAGGTCCTGTAGCACCTCCCATGAGCAAGAAAGGGCAAGAGAAGAGGGGCAAAGGAGATGTCAGGAGAGAAGTGACTGCCAGAGGAGTGATGGAGAAGAGTGGGTGTGTCAGTGTCATTGAGGGGGTGGAGGTCAGAGGAGATGACCCAGTCAAATACTTCTTCCCCACGGGAGTCGGAAGTACCTCTTGAGTCTAAAAGGGGGTGACAGCAATTGAAGTCCCCCAGAATGAAGAGATTTCTGGAGGAGGGAAGAATGGAGGGAGAAAAGGAGTCGGTTCTACTATCCGTTGGGGAGGAGCGAATAGGGAGGGCATACACATTAAAAAAAGAGAGTGAGGAGGAGTTGTTCAGAGAGATGTTGATCCCTACATAATCAGAGTAGGGATCAAGCAAAGAAAGAGAGGAGATAGAAAGTTCAGAGAAAGATAGGCCCTGCCTGACGAAGATGACAACGCCGCCACTAGTGTGCGTGGTATCAGAAGAGAAAATGCCAGACTGGGAGTGGTTACAATCAAAATGCAGAGCAGAGAATTCAGGAATCTGGAAAGAGGAAGAGGAGTTAAGATTCTATTCCTGAATGCAGATAAGGTCGACAGGATGGGATGAAAGAAAGTGGAGTAGTTCAGTGCTCCTGGCTCGAAGACCTCCAGCTTTCCATTGAAGAACCGTGAGAGAGTCAGGGGTAGAGTGGAGGCAGGAGGTGCAGAATAAAAGGAGCAAGGGACGGTTGTGGAGGGGCATAGGGAGAGAATATAGAATGGGCAGATAGGGGATAAGAAGTTTGGAGACAAGGGTGGGGCAAGAGAGCAGCGTTAGCAGAGGCGGAGCTAGATTGCACAGTGGAGGTATACATGTCGGAGGAGTCCAAGAAGGGAGTCACAGTGATTCGGCAGGGGGCAGCTCCAAGAGTGAGAGCTGCCTAGAGCTCTGAATTGGGATAAGAAAAGTTGTGAGCACCTTAGATGGACCCATTAGGAGCAAGCGCAGCATTGCACTGACTTGCCCCACCATGTCACATTTCCAGTGCACATAGAGCAAGGAAAAATGGGGCCAGGGTTGGGATGAATGTTACCGCTCATTAACAGAAGGAGAATGAGGAGACGAAGAAGGGCAAGAGAGGAGCCAGAGAAAAGAAAAAGAGAAAGAGAAAACAAGCGACCGATTTTGAAGAAGCTGTGAGCTGCCCTTCTGCAGTCGTTCAGGGGACAGCGTAGCAAAAAAGTGAAGGGGAGTGCCTGGGGTAACTGGGACCCTTGGGAAGGCCAACAGCCGATTTGACCCAGCCCAAACGGGGCTGGGGACTGCACCACCACGTTGATGCAGCTCTTGATTGGTGCAGTAAATGAATTTTCGTATCAAAAATTTGTTTTGGCTTAATAGCCCTACAGTTGTCACATGCAAAATTGAGCTTCGCATCCCGTAGTTCTAGATATCCCTGAAATAACCCAACCGAAACATTATAGCCTCCCTAGCAAGTAGTGATAAATAGCCTCCACTCATTTACTGAATATCTAGGAAAACTAAATCAAATTTTAAATGATAAGTTTGTAAATAATTAAAGCTGTACGGTGTTCCGCTAGAAATTATGTTGAGAGGTGCATGCGATCCGCAGATCTGTACAGGTCCGTGGAAACTGTCCTCTGTATTTTCTAGCCAAGAAGGCCTCATTCGTGACTAGGAGGCCGGTTTCAGCAACACTATTCAAAATAAAACAATGCGAAAGATCAGAGCGGTAACTTCGTCAGATGGGGCCCCGGTGCAAACATCTATTTTGGGGCCCCCATTTTTTTCTGTCCCCATTTTTTCTGTTCTGCACTACCCCATTTTTTTCTGAGCTATGGTGAGAGCCATGTACGGTCAGACAGTTGTTGAAGAAAGACGACTGAAGAATAGATGGACATGTTGGGGATGAAAAAAACTATAGAACGGTTAGCAACAGCAAATGGAGTTAGATGGTATGGACATGTGCTGAAGAGAAATTGCGATAGTGTTTTGAGGGTTGCTCTGGATCTCGAAGTGAGTGGCAAGAGAAAGCGAGGAAGACCGAAGAAGACCTCGAAGAAGCAAGTGGAAGAGGAGACAGAGAAGATTGGTTTGAAGAAGGAGGATGCCCCGAGACGAGACAAGTGAAGATCCGGAGTGCGAGCAATTGCAGAAGGAATGGGGTAAATCCAGCCATCTCCCCTAAGGGGACAACACGAAATAAAAACTGAATAACTACTGAATATCTACTAAATATTCAATTGAGCTACTTTTCTCAACACAGGAATCATTGACGACTCCGCGTTGTAGAGAGATTTTTCAATTAAGGTAATGAGACAAAAAAGCATTGAGCTGAACGCGTACAAGAAGCTAAAATTAAGTTGATTGTGCCTGCAAATGAAAGGCTTTGATTGGAATAAAATTTCACCAAGGTTGCACGGTTCAACATAATTTTTGTGATTGCAGTGTATTCAAATCGAAATAATAACATTGCAAGGATTTCGTGAGGGGCAGGCTGCAAAAACAATTTTTTGATTGTTTATTAAAAGTTTATTCAAATAAACGTCGCAAACCAAAATCGTTTTATAATGACAAAAAAATTATGTGCAACCTTTTGAGGCAAGGTGATTTGTGAGCATTATTGACGTTATTTCAGCAAAATGGAGATGTGCTATGCAATGCGGATGAATTGTTTAACCCAAAAAGAATTAACGTACAGTACACTGACATCACCACAAAAGACACAAACTAATATAGCACAATACGTTGAGGCCAATTAAGTAGGCTACCGTAATTTACTTGTGGGTGGTTGGAAACTTGAAATTTTTCCGTCTCGCTTTTGCACTAGCGAACTGCTGAATAACTTTTCTAAAATCTAAATTTTTAGGTTGTTCATTTTTTATCGATAGCAGAGCCAAACCGCTAAGTCCCTCTTGGGACATGGAGCTTCGAAGAAAGTTTTTGTTCAGTTTGAGTTTAGAAAAAGATCTTTCTCCCATAGCAACTGTTACAGGTACCGTCATATACATCACGTATGCCATACAAACGTCAGGATAAGTTGTGGCAAGTGACGCATTTTCAACAATCAAAAAAGAAGCCATTACTTTAGCAGATGTTAAATGGGCAATCTTTTCTCTAAACAACGTTTTGATCCAAAGCATTTGGCTAGGAAACAACGAAGAGACGTTATCAGAAAATTTTCTTGTTTCAACCTCAAAATCCACATGACGAGCATTTGATAGCAAACTTGGTTTCAAAACTTGATATGACGTCACCACTGATTTCACTCCTTCAAAGCGATTAATTAGTCGGCAAGAAAGTATGTCCATCATCGGAAAAAACACAGTTAGGTAAAATCGCTTCTTAGAATCCCTTAACGCAGTCCCGTAGCACTCCAACTTCGGGCCCCCCCCAAAGTAAGCGCAAGAGCCCCTGCGCACAGGTCATATCACTTTAGAGGTGTAAAATTGAAAAGCTGCATTAAGAAAATACACCACAATTTGTACATAAGTAAACAGGCTAATGTCAGAATAAAGCATGCCGATACCGAAGGTGCAAGTCATAAAAAATTCGGCACCGATGCCAGAGTTCAGTAGGACATTTATGCAGACACTGCGAAACGAAAGCAATGACACTGAAAAACATGAAAAAGTTATAAAAACACAATATCATTTAAATAGTCTGGAGCGAACCTTTTTGTTCGCAAATGCTGTTATGACATTGTCATAATCAAGAGATCGGGCGCAGTCATTTTCGATTGACAACATGGCTAATGAAGATAGTCTACTGTCTGTCATTGACGTTCTATTAAAAGTTTTGATCAGTTTCAATTTGCTGAAGCTTCTTTCAGCGCTGGCAACAGTCACGGGGCAAGTTAGTAAGATTCGAAGTGGGATGTACACATTCGGATACAATTCAAATAAATGAGTCTTTAGAAGATGGTTCAGAAAGTCTTAAGCCGTATTGAGATTGCGTTTTTTTTGTAAAATTAATACAAACCGCTGTAGCTCAGCGCTCATTTCATCAGAATCAATGTCACCGAACTTTTTTTGGAACTCTTTACAGCAAGTAAGAAGAGCATTTTCTTGTTGCACAAGCAAAAGTTTGTCTCGTGTGTACAAAAACGAAAAGGCGGAAGAAACCTCACGTAACAAATTAAAGCGCTCCTTTATTGACATAATAGCCTGGTCTACTAATGGATAGAAAAAGTTGCTTTTAAATTTCAGTTCAGGAGTAGCTCGTTGTTCCTCTTCACCTTGGTAATCAAACAATCTTCTTTTCTTTCCACTTCTTGACGGAGGAAAAGAAGGATCAATATCCAATTCCTGTGCTATTTCAACAGCAGATGTTGCGGCACTGTCATAACCCGTTGTGCGATAGTTTTGCAAAAACTTTTCAGTTGCCTGGATTTCCGTTTCCATTGTATGAAGGGAGACTCCATACGATTGAAGAATCTTGCTTGCTTTATTGACTTGGAATAGGATATCATACCAAATAAACATCGACAAAAGAAAACTCCATTTTGATAAATGAGCTATCAACGATTTTGTTTCTGAGGCAGCTCTTCCATCTTTTCTTCCAAGTCTTTCAGTGCCAGCAACACCTCTTTTAAATTGTATCGAAGAGGTTTAATGCATTTAATTCTGCTTTCCCAACGAGTATCAGATTGTGACTTTATGGACAGCTCCACATGTTTCTTCAAAATTTCCCAACGCTGAGCAGAGGAAGAAAACAGCACATACAACCTTGTAAGTACTCCAAAAAATGTCAATGCTTCCGTCGATGAATTAGCACTGTCAACAACAACTAAGTTAAGGGTATGGTTTGCACAGGGCACGTAAACAGCTTTGGGATTGATGTCTAGCATTCTTGCTTGGACCCCAGAATGTTTTCCTTTCATGTTAGCACTATTATCATATGACTGACCTCGACAATCAGACAATTCGAGTTGCAGTTCGGTCGCTTTTTCTAAGAAAGCGTCCAACAAGCCTTTCCCAGTACTGTCACTTATTCTCAAGTAGCCAAAAAATGTTTCTTTAACAACAGCAGCTTCTTCATTACATAGTACATAACGGAGAATGACAGACATTTGTTCATGATGTGACATATCTGGAGTGCAGTCCAAAATTATAGAAAAATATTTTGCCAATTTCAATTGCTGTAAATTTTCTTTTTCAACTTCTGTCGCTAGCAATTCAATTAGTTCATTTTGTATGGTAGGACTCAAATAGTGATCTTTAGTGTTTTTATTCTTGATTCTGTCTTGAAGTTCTTTTAGGATCGGATCTCTTCTTGCCAAAAGCTCAAATATACCCAGAAAATTTCCATTGTGAGGAGATCCTAAGACTTCTTCAGATCCTCTAAAAGCAAGATTCCTTTCCGATAGAAACAAGGCAATGTCGATAAGTCTCTCTAAAACATTTCTCCAAAAACGTCTTTCATTGAAAAAAATATTCATCTCGCGTTTGTCGATAGTGGATGAATTTCTTATCCCTTCAGCTAGCAACATCCATTGACTGCAGCATTCTTGGTGGGAAATGCCGTTTTCATGGTCTTTCAGTTTTTTCGAAAAACCCTCTCATGTATTTATACCACTACAAAAGGGGCTTAGTGTTTTTCCAAATAGCTTACAACAAAAGCAAAAAACTTGATCTGATTCCCCAGAATAAACTAGCCACGACCGTGAAACACTTTCACCATTAGGTAACACACGTTTATAATGGTTGGAGGAAAAACGTCGCCTTGGAGTTGTGTTATTATATGGAAAATTCATTATTAGTTGGTGTGGTCCACGCTTTACTATATCACATCGTTGAGCATCAGAAATACTTTCAGGCCATTTACATGGGTCATCAGGGATAGGGGTAAATTGAGATTCAGTTATTTTTGATATTGAAGGTTGCGTATTGGCAGGTAAATCACAACTTACATTTTCTGGAAATTCACAATCACTTTGATGCTGATCGTCATAGTCTTCTTTTTCTTGTACACTATAGTTTTCCTCATCCCTCTCGGTACTAGTGCCAGGTCTACTCTGCTCAGTAATCTTGAAAAAATCTGTCATCTTGGGCAATTTCGCTACAGCATCTCGAGCAGTGGCTGCTTCTTTTCTCTTTTGATCACCACTTTTTGAACGTTTCATTCTATACAATGTCAATAAAATACTTGATCTGCACTCGGCAGTGTATATATATTGTCCCGGTATTTATAGCCAAACAGAATTCCAGACCATTCTATGATTGTTGCGTAACAACGGCATTGTTACGTCAATCGAATATTCAAGATTCTACCAGAAAATCAATCGAAATATTCTAGATTCTGCGAGATAAAATGACGTTGCATTCACTTATGATGTCACAAGCCAATTTCTTCCTACAGTTTAAATCGGTTGTAAACAAGTCTGCTGAACTGAAAATAGTCACGTAGCCAAAAAGCAATTTCAGACTAACTTGGGCCCCCAAAGTTGGCCTGGGCCCCCCCAATTGGGGGGTTTGGGGGGCGGCTGCTACGTCTCTGCCTTAACGTTATTTCTTCCGATATTTCGTCGAAGTAGGCTTTTGTTTTCTTTGCTCGTTCGTTTAAAAACTGTCTTGGCAAACCCTATGTCGAAGCAATAATGGAAGCTTCGTTTAGCACTGCGTCAAAACTCCTTCCGAATTAAACAATATCTTCAGGAGCAGTTTGCAGAAGTTTATGGGCAGCAATTAAGTCAATTGTTTTACACTGCTTAGCTTTCGAAGAGATATTGACGATCTGCAAAATCTTCCATTTCACAACCAGCATGCGTACAAATCAGGGATGTGGAAGCGGTTATTTTTCAAATGCTTCCGCTTCCACACCTATCGCTTCCACTAACAAAATGTGAGAAAACGACCGCTGACAATTTTTTTTTAACTTTTGTAAGTCTGTAGCCTGTCTTCTCCTACACTTTATCATTTTGAGGAGACAAAAACCTTTATTTATTGCTATTACTTTACCTACTTCGCTTGAGCTTATTGTTCCAAACTACTCTGTGTTTCTTTTATTTAGATATTAAAACTCGTGTTGAATGTAGACCAGTGATTTTCAACCTTTTTGTCATCGCGGAACCCCTAATGTACTTTCGCGTTTGTCACGTAACCCCCACTAACAAAATTTAGAAATCACAAATTGCTTGCAAGAAAATCAAATATTTTGTTACCGCAATTCAAAAAATAATTAAACACTTCAACCAATAGACAGTTATTACATGTTCCTTCACTACTTACAACTACTTTTACAACAGTTAACCTAATACTTCTAAGATCTAAACCGTATGACCACATGTTACAGCTCTCGACAATAACTTGTCGTCACAACAACAAATTACACAATATAGCGCTAATTTTTCCTCTCTATCCTCAACTAACTCTGACTTTGAGTTAACTTTAACTCTAATCATCATTTCGGACTTTCTGTCCGTCTCCAAACACGTATTGACTCCGATCTTTTTGGATAGTGAAGTGCGAAATTTCTGTCGTATACATAGTATATACATGTAAAGCGAGCAAAATTGAACTACACCAATCAACAACCGCCTCAACGTGGAGGTGCGGTCCCCAATCCTGTTTGGGCTGGGTTAAAATTGCTGTTGGTCTTCCCGAGGGATCCAGTTACCCCGGACACTCCCCTCACACAAACCATGTTTTCGCCGTGCAGCCCTTTGAACTACCGCAGAAAAGTAGCACGCAGCCTCTTTAAAATCGGCCTGTCTTCTCTCTTTTCCTGCCTTTCTCTTGCCCGTCTTCTCATTCTTCTCCTTCTCCTGATGAGCGGCAACGTTCATCCTAAACCTTGTCCCGTCTTTCCCTGTTTAGTGTGCGCTGGAAATGTGACCTGGCGGGGTAGGTCAGTGCAATGCTGCACATGCTCTAATTGGGTTCTATTAAAGTGCTCATTGCTCTCCTTTTCTAAATTCAGAATTCTTGGCAGCTCTCATTTCTGGATCTTCCTTCCCTGCTTTTTTTTTGGAGATCCCACACCTACCAGCACTGTGACTTCCGCCTTGAACTCCTCCAGCTGATATACCTCCTCTGCTCAATCTCGCCCATCTGGCCCCCTTCTGATAATGCATCACTCGCACCCCATCCTCGCCTTCAAACTTCTTATCCCTTTTCCGCCCACTTTGTATCTTTTCTCTCTGCACCTGCACCACCGCCTCATGATCCTGGCTGTTTCTCTTTATCTCCTGCTCCTTCTTCCCATCTCGACTCCCTCAGGGTTCGTCAATGGAATGCTGGGGGTCTCCGAGCCAGGAGCACTGAATTGCTACACTTTCTTTCGTTTCATCCCGTTGACCCTATTTGTATCCAGGAATTCTAAAGCTGTAAACAGAATTACGTCACAATCTGCAACTTGCTATCACAAGATTCCATTACTATTTATACTGCATACACAGAACACCACTACATATAAGAAATCAATATACTGAAATAAGAATAATTACTAGTAATAAACGAAGAACCTTCGCGGTCCCCTCACGGAACCCTTAAAACTCATGGAACACAACTGCATGTTTTGCGAAAGCCCTGTTGAAAAGCACTAATGTAGAATGATCAAGTTGTTTCCGTCGTGAGTAATTTCTTTTTCAACGTTTTTAACTCCCTAACCAAGGTTAGTTAAGTTTAATCAAATCATCATTTTATTAGCTACGTTTCATTGTCCAAGCTACCTTTTTCTTGCCCATAATCGATATAAAATGTGATGCTAGTTATACTTTTTCTCGTTCTCTCGCGCTACTGATATCGCAGGTTCATTTATACTTATAGTGCAACTTCACCGTTTAATCCACATTGGGAAATAGACAAAACTTTTTCGCCAAGTTACTCTTCAAGTCAAATAACCTATGTGGAAGCGGAAGCGGTAGGTTTTTCGCGCTTCCGCTTCCACAGAAAAAGGACCGCTTCCACCGCTTCCGCTTCCAGCTTCCGCTTCCGCTTCCCTATCCCTGGTACAAAATCAAAGCTTTCTATCTGTTTCTTTATTGCCATGGTTTCATCTTTTTCCTTTGGCTTCGTGCTGGCAGGTATTATGTGAGTGAAGTATTTCATAACGTCACAAAATCTTTCCTTCAAAACATAGACAGCATCGTATCGACCACCCAACCGAGTTGGTTTTAAAGATTTTATAGTAGGATTTGAGCAAGAATTATATACCGACTCAATGGTGTCGCAAATTAACGGGTCTCAGTCAATTAACGGCTTTCATGGCATCTTTAAACACCAAATTTAAATTATGCGAAGCACAATGCACGTAGTAAGCATGTGGAGCCACATCTTAGATCTTCTTATGCAAGCCGGAGTACTTCCCACTCATCACCGCAGCGCCATCATACCCTTGTCCACGGCAGTATTTTATGTCAAGCTCCTTCAGCTGAATGGAATTCGTGATCAGATTGTGCGATCCAATAGCAGATGAATCCTCAACTTGGATAAATGAGGTAAACGCTTCCACAACTTTCAGTTCTGATGGCGTTCCATCATCGTGGTGATCGATTTTGACGTGACGAAATACTTCATTTAACTGGTCTTTTTTGCTGACATCTTGAGTGGTATCAAGAATAATGGCAAAAAAGAAGCGCTTTGTTGTTCGCTCTTTATATCACGGAAAACTTCTTTAGCTAGTATTGATATTAGTTCATTTTGTATCAAAGGGCTTAAATATTTTGGAGAATCTTTAGGTAGTTGTAAAAGTTTGTCTAAAACAGTGTTGTATTTAACAAGTAGCTGTATGCTAGAGAGACAATTACCCTTGATATCTTTTGAAAGTTTTTCAATGGATCTGCGAAAAAGTAAGTTGCACTTTGATAACATCAACGCAACAAACACTAGTCTTTTCAAAACATTTAGCCAAAAGTTTGTTTTTTCCAGAAAAGACTCGTGCAACGTTTCTTCTATTGTCTCCTGTTTCTCCATTGCTCATATATGACACACTCCTCCACATGATGTGTGGAGCTTTCATGGCTTGAAATTCGCTGCGATTAATGCCTCCAGTCATTTAAACCTGTTGTACCTTACGGGTTTTGAAGTGCGTAAGAAGTCCTTGGAGAGACATTTTCATGAGAAAATAACCAGCAGGGCTGGCAGTAAACACGATCCATGCTTGATGAATAACATAACCAACATCTTCGTAGTTTTAGACCTGATTGTGTTACAAATTGTAATAATTTGTTGAAAATGAACGACCGCTTTGGAACGGATCTTTAGGGAAAGGCTCTTCAGGTTGTTTTGGACCTGCTGCAATAATTGCTTTTTGATCTCTGAGTTTACAATAATGATGGAAAAGTCGTCATTTTAGCTTACATCTGATCTATCTGTAGTAGTATTAGAATTTTCTGTCTCACAAATGCTGATGTCTTGCTCATTTGCTTGCGATGTTTCTGGTCAAGTTTGCCACGAACTCAGTCGCTGAAAGTTTCTGGTTGCCTCAGCTATTTTTCTCCTCTTAGCTTGTCTCTTTTATGCTCCGCTTTGATAATTTCTGTTCATATTTAATTGCAGTCAACTAGAGTTTTACAATGAGGTTACTCAAAACCTAAAAAGTTTAATAAAATTTAGACAACGGTTAGTAGAGTTTAATGTAACAAACTGTCTTTGTTATTGTTTTTCCGATTCACAAAATAGTACTGCTACGAGCGTAAGGACTACAATATGTCTAGCAAAAAGGATTCAAGTAGAAAGCTCAAACCTGACTTTTCAATCACTCAAATCACAACTTCTTTCACGAAAGAAGTTTATTAACAGAAATCACAAATCTGATCACTGACAAATAAAATGGCGTCTAGCACCCAGATGGTTAAACTAAATCTACGTTGCTTATTCAGATAGAACAATCACTATTCTCACAAACTAAGGCGTTAGATCTCACTAACCCTTAACTCCTGCCACACAGGCAAAACAGTAGCACAACAAAACGCTGACTTTCACAGCACAAATTACGAATTTACCTATTTATATAAAGCGGGCAAAATTTATCAGAAAAAATTAGGAACTTCGAATAAATATTGTATTTTCTGAATTAATTATTTTACGACGATATAAGCCAGCCAGACAGTTACTATTTCGTCACAAAGCACCAAGTTAAAGGCTGGTAAACAAATTATGTAACATGTGATGCTAAGTTACTGGTGGAAAATTGTAGAATTATTATCTGGAAACCATGACGTGCATTCGCTATCACAACGTCATAAAGCAAAACTTATTAACAATTACTAGGTAAAACAAAGCGGATAAATATGATGCTATATGATCATTATAGCTTAAACTTATTTTACTAAACAGACTTGAGTGAGAGTAACGTACCGATTACGTCATGATTAGGTCACAATTAAAATGAATACGTCACAATCGAAACTTTAATTATATTAAGAAATACTTCAAATAAATTAGATGGTTAAATATAAACTAAAGTTACTGATTAATTGTGAGATTTAAAAATAAATAGTTTGCTTGAGCTTTTAACCATAATATTTTACAATACAATGTAGCAATGCGGGGTCCCTCGTGCTGGGGCTCCGGCGGTAGTTTCGGCCCTGCGAAAGATAAACATATGTGCAAAATAGCCTTGAGGCGCACTTTTTATTTTTCTACTTTCGATTTTGTCTGTTCGGTCACAATGCTCGAAATGCAAGTATTTTTACTACAGCATTCGTCACAATCGGTGCTTTTTGATGTTTAGCCGATGATTTCAATTAAAAGTTCATAAGTACTGGTTTAGATTATATTAGGTTCATAAGGATTTAGATTATAGCCAAATACCGGTAACTGAAAAGTTTGCTTGTGAGAAAGCTCGCAAACATTTGTTTTCGACAGATCGTACTCGTGAGCCTTGCCATTTATTTGTATCAATAATCCTTTTGCCACTACATTGCGTCTGATTTAATGCTTCATTGCTCAGCTTTTAACTCTTGACTTGTCAAAAACAACCTGTTATTTTTGTTTCTTTCCTTAGTTTCCATGTTTATTTCAACTTAAATACTATACAGGCTGGCAAGGATGTGGCAGTTCTAAAAAAGCGTTCGAGTTGGGTTATCAAATATTCATTTTCTTTTTTTTATTTGTCATTTTTATCCTCCATTCATGAGAAAGCGAATTGTATCGCCATATTTTGGACGGGACGTCCGCACTCGCTTGGGTGTTGCCATCTCCGAGGTGTCTGGATTTTACAATGAAATAATATTTTACATTGGATTTTACAATAATGTTTTACAATGACTTAGTGCAGAAAAAGCACCTCGTGCTTTCGCCCACGGTAGCCAGCCATGTCTACCATCCAGTAAGTTTTAAACGCAACAGAAGTTATGTAGGGTAGTGTTTTTTTTTTGACAAAATATTTGAGAAGCAAAATTTTAGCCAATTTACAATTATTAAACTAAATTTCTTCGAAGACACTTCAGTGGTTTCAGGTTTCGGGGGGAGGGGGCTCGCTATAGATTGCTACGGAACTGGATCAGCGCGTAGACTACACCAAGTTAGCTCATCGCCCTCCAAACTATAACAAGTGTAAATAAGTAAGGCACATCTCACCAAGTAATATTTCAACCCAACATAAATGACTATCTTTTAATATGATTTATCATTTAGGTAAATATAACCGAAAAACAGACTACCCCGTCAAGCCTCTCACATGCACTACCTCAATTTGAAAATCTAAATAATTTACACTGAGGTAGCCAGCGCTGTAGTGTATTGAATAAAATCCTTTTGAGTATCGCGTAAAATAGACTGTACAAAGCAAACAAATTTACCTTGTAGTGAAGCAATCACATGACCAAATATGAGCAAACACACTGCAATAAAAACTGCATCGTGTGAGATTTTAATTCTACAAGTTAAAAACGAAATTTTTAGCCACAAAAAAATTGCACAATGTATCAAATAGGAGACCAGATATTCTGTTAAAACAAGTATGCTACTAAAGTTTATGTATCAGCGTCCAAAAAACAAAACAAATTAGCAAAACAACAAAAACATTCAAAGACGATCGTCACTGAGTCAAGAAACATCGAAAACCGTTGCATTATCTAAGACAAGATCTCCTTTGTTGTATAAACGGCGTCAAGAAGAAAACAAAAGATATATAGGACACGGTTGTTTTACTCTTATGCACACAATAGATATTGGCCTACTGAATCAACTTAAGTAGGACATCAGTTGTTCTTCATTACATGCATTGGAAGCGTACTCGAAAAATACCCCTCTGACATGTAAAAACCTTTTTATGGAGCACAAATCAAGCCAAAGTTGTTCTTGTTTTTGAGGATTCGCTTACAACATTTTCCGTAAAAGCAGTGCGGTTTAAGCTTTCTTATGAAATTAATCTATTCATTTTGATTGATTAGAGCTGACAAAGCATTTCAGTATTTTTAACAATTTATTATGAATATAGATATTTTTACAAACTCTAACGTATAAATTTCATTTTCCAAAGCAAACTAAGCTAAACCTTTCAAGTCGCTCACCTGAGAAAACAACAGCTAGTAAAAATTGTAAAATAGTCAACTAAAGTACCACTATTCATGTTTGTTACACATGTGTGCAGTATTCGGTTACCCTGCATCAGTCAAAATAGACGCAACATAATGTAACAGCCGCAAGCGAGCAATGACGTGATAAGGGTGAGAGAAACAATCGCTTCTCTCTTGCACCGCTGAGCGAACGGATCTTCAGCCAACGACTCTTTCACGAGGCTCGCTTTTTTGTTCTTATGAGGAAACGGAATTGCTGGAACTTCAACATCCAAAAACTTGCAAAGAGGATCCCAACCTTGCTTGAGGTTGAATACAAGAAGCTTGTCTTTGGGTGCAGTCTAAAATTAACAAAAAAATTTGTTAAAAACAAAACTTAAACAACTTGTAACGTTACAAATCGAGTGTGTAACGAAGTGAAATGCTTTCGAATGCCATTTGATGACGGCATGATCACATGATCGAGCACTCAAACTTCGCAAATTTGCGCACTTCGAAAGAACATTTTAGAAACATTCTCCCTGCTTGATGGCAACGCTTGTTGAAATGCAATGTGTCAGCAGTAGTTTTATCTTGATATAGACCAGTGGTTCCCAAACTTTTTCAAGTCACGACCCACTTTTTAAAACCTAAATTTTCGATCCCTACGTAAGTCTACATGTACTTCGAAGTACTTGGAAAAAATAAAGTGAAAACAAAACATATAATTGAGATGCTAGTTTTCATTTAAATTATTTGAGACAAAGCATGCATTAGTCTAAATTTTGAATGACTTTCGCGACCCACTGAAATTGCGTCCACGACCCACCAGTGGGTCCCGACCCATAGTTTGGGAAACGCTGATATAGACTATTGGTAATTTAAATTTAGGCCTAAACAACAATTGTTGTGTGTATAATAACGGCTTTCCAGTGACCACAAAACAGAAGCGTGGAACTCGATTTAACATTTCGGTTGACATCTAAAATCATAATCAATCATATCACTTTTTAGCCATGAAGTTCTGCAATGCGGTTCCAACAGAAACGATGCATGCAGAGGTTGGCCAAATACAGTAGACGCCGCTTAATGTAATCACGGATAATGTTATCAATCGGTTAATATTATCAGAATTCCTGATCCCCGCCCGAACGTACAAAATACATTATAAATATGCTGCTTATTGTAATCGGTACATCGGCTATTGTTATCAAAAAGTTTTCAAACTTGGGGACATTTTTGTCTACTTCTAGCATAAATACCCAGTGACATGTTTGCTCTTCTAAGAATTCTGATCGTTTTTCTGGCAAAGCAGATAATTAATTGCGTAATTAGGCTACACCACAAATTTGGCGGGAAATTTTGGCGTTTTTTGTCTCTGTTGGCCGGGGAACTTTTTGGCTAAATCATTCGACAAATCAGTTGCGACCAGGATCTGACGTAGGACAACAAATTAGTAGCACTGTGACAGTGACTTTTTTGTTTTGAGTAAGTTTTTCTCCCCCTCAAGATGAAGAAATAGGCAAGATCAAGATGAGAGATTTAGGCATCAAAGAAAAAGTTCCAATTTTGTTTTGGTATACATGCAGCTTTTCCTTCATGATACAGTAAAATGCAATTTTCATTTCTTCTGTTAATGTAATCAATCGGTTGTGGCTATCATCAAAAAAGATGTTCCCAAAGTGATCACATTAAGCGGCGTCCACTCTATTTGTTCCCAAATCGCTACAATCCATTAAAAAACTTAACTTTTATTATCTTGCGAGTAATTTAGCTTTCATTTTCTTTAGAAATAAGCTTACTTCAAATTGTTTTATGCTTTGTTTTTCGAGAACAAATAGTAGAATAGCGCAAAAATCAACATTGCTGTACAATAAAAATACTTCACCTAAAATACACCAAAAATAGTCTAGCGTTAAATACAATTTACAAGTTTACCTTTCTTAATATATGTAGCCTGCAGCAAAATATTTATTAGTACAGATAAGTTATAAGTTGGGCCGACAACAAAATTGAGGCCGTGCGAAGAGAGGAAAAAAGAAAGGAAAAAAAGAGGCAACACTTAAAAACGTGTGACATCTTTCTTTTAAAAACAAATTCGACTACCATACTAAGACCAAAAAAATGATTTTTGGAGACCTTGTTGTTGTTGTTGTTGCTATCGGACCCCTTTCGAGGGATGGGGGCATGGCGGAAGATCATGGAGCTCCAGAAGCCGAGCAACTCTCCAGGGCCTCAACCAGAGGTCGTAGAGAGAATGAGAGTCGCCAAAGAGCGAGCGGCGTAAAGAGTCCGTAGCTGGACTGTGCAGAATGACATAAAAAGTGTCCCGGGACGGATGTCCGAAGGCGCTGCAGAAAGGATTCTCGATTTTGCCAATCCTAGAGAGAAAAAGATCTTAACAGTAAACTGTGTTCGTTGCAGCGAAGACGAGAACTGCACCAATCAACAGCCGCCTCAACGTGGTGATGCGGTCCCCGGCCCCGTTTCGGTGGGGTTGAAATGGCTGTTGGCCTTTCCGAAGGTCCCAGTTACCCCGGGCACTCCCCTTCTTTTTTTCGCTATGCTGACCCCTGAACGACCGCGGTAGGGCAGCACACAGCTTCTTCAAAATTGGTCGCCTGTTTTCACTTTTTCTTTTCTCCTGCCCTTCTTTGTCTCCTCATTCTTCTTCTTCTCTTGATGAGCGGTAACGTTCATCCCAACCCTGGCCCCATCTTTCCCTGCTCTGTGTGCGCTGGAAATGTGACCTGGCGGGGCAAGTCAGTGCAATGCTGCACCTGCTCCAAATGGGTCCATCCAAGGTGCTCACAACTTTCCCTCTCCAAATTCAGAGCTCTTGGCAGCTCTCGCTCTTGGAGCTGCCCCACCTTACGTAACACTGTGACTCCCTCCTCGGACTCCTCTGACATGTTTACCTCCACTGTACAATCTGGCCCCCTCTGCTAATGCTGCACTCTCGCCCCACCCTCGACTCCAAACCTCTTATCCCTCGTCGGCCCATTTTGTATCTTCTCCCTCTGCCCCCTCACCACTTGCCCTTGCTCTTGGCTGTCCTTCTACGCCTCCTGCCTCCTCCCCCCTCACTCTCTCAGGGTTCTTCAATGGAATGCTGGAGTTGTCCAAGCCAGGAGCACTGAACTACTTCACTTTCTCTCGTCCCATTCTGTTGACCTTATCTGCATCCAGGAATCCAATCAAAACTCATCTTCCTCTTTCCGAATTCCTGAAATCTCTGCTCCGCGTTCTGATCGCATGCACTCCCGGTCTGGCATTCTCTCTTCTGATGCCACACACGCTAGCGGCGGCGGCGTCGTCATTTTCGTCAGGCAGGGCCTATCCATTTCTGAACTTTCCACCTTTTCTCTTTCTTCGCTTGATCCCTACTCTGATTATGTAGGGGTCAACATCTCTCTTAACAACTCCTCCTCGCTGTCATTTCTTAATGTGTACGCCGCCCCTATTTGCTCCTACCCGATGGATGGCAGAACCGATTCCTTCTCTCCCTCCATTGTTCCCTCCTCCAGAAATCTCTTCATTCTGGGGGACTTCAATTGCCATCACCCCCTCTGCAACTCAAGAGGTACTTCTGACCCCCGAGAGGAGGAAGTATTCGACTGGGTCATCTCCTCTGACCTCCTCCCCCTCAATTACCATGACACACCCACCCTTCTCCATCGCTCCTCTGGCAGTGGCTCCATCCCTGACATCTCCTTTGCTCACTCTTCTCTTGCCTTTTCTTGCTCCTGGGATGTGCTTCAGGACCTGGGTTCTGACCATCTACCAATTCTTCTATCCGTCCCTCTCTCTCCGGCTTATCGCCCCAACGAGCGTAAACCTTCCTTCAATTTTCTACTTTCAGAAATCTCGCTGGGATGACGCAAGGCTTGCGCTGCCGCTCACAGACGTGATGAAGAACGCCAGGCTTACATATCCGCTTCTCGACGTGCCTCTTCAGTCATCGCCAAAGCTGAGGCATGGCAGACGACTTGCTCTTCTCTTGCATCCAAATCTAATCCTAAATCTGTACATTCTCTTCTTCGCTCTGTCACTGGCTTTCCTTCCTCGTCCCCTTCCTCTCCTAATTTCCCCAACTGTTCTTCTCCCAGGAAATTGACTTCGGTCTATGCCGCCTACCTGATATCTCACTTTTCCGTTTTTCAGCCAAAGGCCTTGCGTAGAAGAGCCAAAGGATACCTCTTTGAGCTCCGGCGAGCCACGTACCCTAAGGAGTCTCACTCGTTCTTTTGCTCTCTTTTCTCTCCCGCTGAATTTCTTGCGGCTGCCTCCAACCTCTCCTCCTCCACTGCCACTGGCCCAGACAAAGTTGCCTATCCTATGCTAAAGCATCTACCTCGCTCTGGCATAGACTTTCTTCTTCACATCTTTAATCTTTCCTGCACTTCGCATTTCTTTCTTTCCATCTGGAAGACATCTTCTATTATTCGCATGCACAAGATGGGAAAGCCTCTTGACTCTCCTGCTTACTTCCGGCATATCTCTCCAACCTCCTGCGTATCAAAGCTTTTTGAACACATCATTCTATCCCGTCTACTCTTCTTTCTGGAATCTAATTCCATTCTCTCTCCCCGCCAGGCCGGTTTCCGCCCTGGACGGTCTGCTCTAGATCAAATTCTGTATCTTTCTCAGTCCATATCGGATGGGTTTAACAAACCCAGGCTATGCTCTCGGATGATCCTGTCTACTATCGGTTTCTCTAAAGCTTTTAACTCTGTCTGGCATCCCGCCTTTTCCACAAACTTATTTCGGCTGGCCTCCCTCATTGCTTTGCTCGTTGGACTCAATGTTTCCTTTCTGATAGGCGCGCTTGTGTGGATTTTCAAAATCACAAAAGCCGCTCCTTTCGAGTCCGTCGAGGTGTTCCGCAAGGATCCGTTCTTGGCCCTGTACTTTTCTCTCTATTCATTAATGATCTTCCGGCCTCTCTGCCTTCTTCCATCAGCTGCTCTCTTTACGCTGACAATCTGGCCATTTGGTCCTCCTTTCCCTCGGTCCCCACTGCCGTGGAGGCCACACAAGGAGCTCTGTTTCGATTGGAGTGCTGGTCTAAGTACTGGTGTCTTCCTCTCAATCCGAGCAAATGTGAGGCCTCCTTCTTCTCAGTGGATCCCCACCAAGCTCACCTCCAGCCGATTCTGCTCTCACTCGGCTCCCGCCTTCATTTCAATCCCACACCAACTTTTCTTAGGATCACCTTTGACCGCACACTTTCCTTTTTCTAAACATGTATCCTCGCTGAAGGCCAAGTTTTTCCCGCGTCTCAAGGCCTTACGCTGTATCTCTGCTTCCTCATGGGGTCCCTCTAAGGAGTCCCTCTCTGTTCTGTATAAATCTTTTCTTCGATTCCTTCTCACTTACGCTTCATCCGGATGGTTTCCTTTCCTAAGCGCTACCAATCTTACCAAATTGGAACGCTTCCATCGAGCGGCTAGTCGCGCCATCACCGGCTGCCTCTCGTCCTCCCCTATCCCTCTACTACTCACCGAGGCTTCTTTACATCCCTAGGGTCACTCTGACTCATTTATCTTATGAGTGGGCTCTTTGTCTCCCAACCTCCTTTCCTATTTCAGGTTTGGCCAGACCAGGAGTGAAACCAAGACTCTGCAGATCGTCCTGGAGAGCTTTTGCGTCCACTCACCCGCTCATGCTTCCTTCTACTTCTACTAGGGAGGCTCTTCTTGCATGCCCTCTCCTTTCTCCTTGGAATTTGCCTTCGTTCACCGTGGAGTCCACCCTTTCCTCTCCATGCTCTCGCTTTGATTCCTTTTCTCTCTCGCCGAGGTGCGGCTCTCGCTCACCTTGACTCTCTCTCCCCCCTCACAATCTGGTGCTCTGGACAGACGGCTGTGTTCCTTTTCCTTTTGGCAAGGGCGGCTCCGGCGTACTTGCCAACTGCTCACTTTGTCGCACTGAGGCCACTCTTTCTTTTTCGGCAGATCCAGTATGTTCAAGTTTTTCTGCTGAAGTCTGCGCCATTCTTCACACTCTTTGCTGGTCGCGGCAGTACCAACAAGTCTGCCATTTCTCTTCTCTTCTCCTATTATCTGACTCTCGTTCTGTTCTAGCCACCCTGTTCTCTCCTCCATTTTTCCTTTCATCTCAAAGTCAGTGGCAGATCTGGCAGGAACTGCCTTCTCTCTCCTCCTGCTCCATTAGACTACAATGGGTCCCCGGACACTCGTTTCTCCCGGGGAACGATGCGGCTGATGAGCTGGCCAGACGGGGAGCGCTACTTGCGCCCTCCGCAATCCCTTGTAGTCTCTCTCCTCTTATCTCTGGTATCCACTCTTTTCTTTTCTCGGATCGGAGGCGTACTGTCTGATCAAATTCTTGGACACACATGTTCCCTCAATTTCCACCGAGGAACTTGTGCTCCCTCGTCATGCTTGTTGTGTCTTCTCTCGTCTTCGCTGCAACGAACACAGCCTTCTTTTAGGTTCTTATCTCTCTAGGATTGGCAGAATCGAGAATCCTTCCTGCAGCGCCTGTGGACACTTGTCCCGGGACACCACTCATCTTATTCTGCACTGTCCAGCTATGGACTCATTGCGCCGCTCACTCTTTGACGACTCTCTGTCTCTTTACGACTTCTGGTCCAGACCCTGGAGAGTTGCCCGGCTTCTGGGGCTCCATGATCTTCCGCCATGCCTCCATCCCTTGGAAGGGATCGGGTAACCAACAACAAGACGAGGGAGAACACAGAGAACGTGACGAGGGAGCACAAGTTCCTCAGTGGAAATCGAGGAAACCCATGTGTCGAAGAATCTACATAGGATACTACGCCACCATTCCGAGAAAAGACAAGCGTGGATACCAGAGATTAGAGGAGAGGGACGCATAGAATCGTAGAGGGCACGAGTAGCGCTCCCCGTCTGGTGAGCTCAACAGCCGCGTTGATCCCCGGGAAAAACGAGTGTCCGGGGATCCATTGTAGCCTGATAGAACAGAAAAAAAAGACAGTTCCTGCCAGATCTGCCAGAGAGATTGAGGCAAAAGGAAAGACGGAGGAGAGGACAGGGTGGCGAGGACATAGCGAGAGTCAGAGAGGAGAAGAGGAGAGAAACGACAGACTTGTTGGTGCTGCTGAGACCAGCAAAGAACATGCAGAATGGCGCAGGCTTTAGCGGAAAAACTTGAAGATACTGGGCCTGGTGAAAAGAGTGGAAAAACTTGAACATACTGGGCCTGGTGAAAAGAGTGGCCTCAGTTCCACAAAGAGAGCAGTTGGCAAGTACGCCAGAGCCATTTTTGCCAAAAGATAAAGGTAAAGGAACATAGCCGTCTGTCCAGAGCGCCAGATTGTTAGGTGGGACAGACTCAAGGTAAGCGAAAGCCACTTCTTGTCAAGAGAGAAAGAAAACAGAGCGGGAGCATTAAGAGAAAAAGGTGGATTCCACGGTGAAGAAAGACAGGTTCCAAGAAGAAAATAGAGGGCAAGCAAGGAGACCTTCCCTAGGGGATGTAGAAGCAAGCATGAGCGGGTGAGTGGACGGAAAAGCTCTCCAGGACGATCTGCAGAGTCTTGGTTTCACTCAATGTCTGCTCAAACCTGAAATGGGAAAGGAGGTTGGGAGACGAAGGGCCCGCTCATAAAATGAAGGAGCGAAGTGAGTCAGGGTGACTCGTAGGGGATGTAGAGGTGCCTCAGAGAGAAGAAGTGAGATAGGGAGGGACGAGATGCAGCCGGTGATGGCGCGACTAGTTGCTTGGTGAAGGCGTTCCAACTTTGTAACATTGGTAACGCTTAGGAAAGGAAACCATCCGGGTATAGCATATGTGGGAAGGGGCCGAAGCTTTATACAAAAGCTTTATCCAAGCTTTGTACAAAGCAAAGCTTTATACAAAAGAGAGGGGAACTTCTTAGAGGGATCCCATGAGGAAGCAGAGATACAGTGTAAGTCCTTGAGACGTGGGAAAGAACTGGCCTTCAGCGAAGATATATGTTTGGAGAAGGATAGAGTGCGGTCGAAGGTGACCCCAAGAAAAGGTGGAGTGGGACTGAAACGGAGAATAGGGGATTAGGGGAAGCATAAACATTAAGGAATGCAAGCGAGGAAAAGTTTTTTAGTGAAATGTTGACCTCTACGTAATCAGAGTAGGTGTCAAGCAAAGAGAGAGAAAGGAATTAGAAAGTTCAAAGAAGGATAGGCCCTGTCTGATGAAATTGATGACGCCGCTGCTAGCGTGCGTAGTATCGGGAGAGAGAATGCCAGACCGGGAGTGAGTGCGATCAGATCGCAGAGCAAAGAATCCAGGGATTGGAAAAGAGGAAAATATATTAAGGACAGATTTCTGGATAAAAATGAGATCAACAGGATGATACGAGATAAAATGTAGTAGTTTATTGCTCCCGGTATGGGATTTCCAGAAGAAACAGGGACACAGCTCCAGGACTGAGAGCTGCCTAGAGTTTTAAATCTAGAGAAGGAGAGAAGTAAGCACTTTAAATGAACGCAATTGGAGCAGGTGAAGCATTGCACTGATCTACCCCTCTCGGTCTCATTTTCAGTGCACACTGAACAGGAAAAGACGGTGCCAGGGTTAGAGTGAACGTTGCCGCTCATCACAAGAAGGAGAAGAATGAAAAGACGGGAAAGAGAAAGGCAGGAGAGAAGAGAAAACAGGCAATCGATTTCAAAAAGGCTGCAAGCTTCCCTTCTACGGTCGTTCAGAGGGCAGCACGGCGGAAATATAGTTTGTATGAGGGAAGTGCCCGTAGCAACTGGGACCCTCGGGAAAGCCAACAGCCATTTCGACCCAACCAAAACGGATGGGGACCGCACCACCACGTTGAGGCGGCTGTTGATTGGTGCAATTGGAGTCCTTAGACTAAATTGTTTGCCAATTACACGTTTTAAGTCACCTGAATCACGTGAGAGTTGTGACGTCGATACATCATACGTAGAAGCAAATCGTTGTAGCGAATAGGGAAAAAATATGAAGTCTTTACCTTTATTCCAAAAGTGACTTGTTCTGTATGAAAATAAGTTTATGATAATAATTTATCTGTCAATTACAGCTCACTGTAAGCTAATAAGCAGCTTATAATCATGCATCTTTTTAACCCGATTTTCTTCTTGATAGGATCGCAAGAAGGCATCTCTTAAAGCTTTGTATACATATTACAATCTTCAGCTACCCGCAAACTGAAGTGATTTAACGTGAAATCTTGACCAATTCTAGTTGGTGATAAAAAGAGCCAAAAACCATCTTACATGCATCTAAAGCATCTTACATGCGGACTAATGATTTCTAATGAATTTTTCGGTTTCGGTCGATTATCAGGCCGGTTAATCGCCATGCCGACAATGATAACCGCGCGAGCAATGCATCCACGTTCTCTACGCACAGTACAATTCTTTGTAATCATATTGCGTAGTATTCAACGACTTGTGCTTAAAAAAATTTTTGGTGTTGCCAAAATTGCCGGAGTGTACTAATACAAGCAGTCAAATCAGGTTAGAAAAATGGCCACAAAGTGTTTGTTTCAAGTGCACAACAACGCAACCAATGTGAGATTAAAACGGAAGACTAAGGGATCATTACAGATATTTTACTGATAAAAACTTTAATTTTTTTACAGCAACGAAAGCATGGGTCAAAATGATCTTTTAAGATTCACATTGTAAACTTGATCAAAAGTCCGGCTAGAAAAATGTGCTTCATTTTAAAGCAGTAATGAGTAAGTCTACTAACCCAACAGCAACAAGGCGGACTGAAGTTGACGGATACCCAAATATCACCTTTCAAGGATATGCTCAATTGGCATGTAGCTATTATAACCCGATGGAGCTCGTTTTGGTGATGGAACATCGCATTCAAAAACAACTCAGACACTCACATGGCCACGTGACCACCTTGAAGATTGAAATGATCAAAGATCAACAATGTCTTGTGACTTTGACACACATAGCATCGACCTTACGTACTAAGCAATCTAACCTGGTATTAGTCCATAGATTAGTCACCTAGCCTGCTTACCTGTCAATGTGCTGAAGCGCTTATATTTTTTTGCAGACGATGAAAGCAGAATGAGCAACAATACCAACAACGAGTTTCCTGCTTCTAATTGATGCCTGAAACTTCTTGCCCAAGCATCTTCATCATCTCGAAGTGTGAGAATAATCTGAATAAATACCAACCACGTCATGCACTCATCTTTAACTAGAAGAAACCCAAATAAAAATTGCTTGAAGGAAAGGGTTTTCAATATTAAAGAAAAATAATTTTAGGCATGGTTTGCAGGAGCGGACAGATAGGTTGCCGAAATTTGCGTTAGGAAAGAAGAAAACAAAAGATTGCGTTGACTAAAATTTTAAAAGAAATGCGAAAGTTTTCCTAATTTGAGAGCATTAAAATGTCATCAAGTTTTCAAACGTTAACTTTTCCAACTATAAAGCTGCAAATTAGAAAGTGATTAAGCATGAGAATTTTCTCGAGGGCTCATGTTTCTCTTGCTGCCCCTTCTTATGTTCTTGAAGGCAGAGTGGGCATAATGGCGTCCCGACAATTCAAAGTTGCGTTAGAGTTAGGATTAGGGTTTGAATTTGACTTTGATTTTCCAAAATTTCCGACTTTGAATTGTCGCAGAACCGGACTCAATTGGGCAAGTAGTGGGAATTTCATGCTCTTTACACAAACACAAATATTATAAAGAAATATATGACGATCTTCTAGTTGGAGCTGTGCAAAAATCCTTTGCATGGCGCAAGTACAATTTAATTGTCGATTAATAAAATATATCAAATTAATTACTTTCCTGAACATTTCATTTACATTTTGAATGGATTTGTTGTTACATAAAAGTTTGAAGGTTCATAGTTTCAGCGTTTGGAAGAGCAAAATTAGCTTTTGATAAAGCGTACAATCAGTCGTTTCAATTTCACTGATTTAAAAGAAATTTGCAATTTGGAAGTGCGATGGCCATGCATTGAATTCAAGTTTGGCTGGATTGCAATCCAGCCAAATTTAATTATGCATGTTTTAACGATATATCGCTTTTGTCAACTGTTCCTTTGGTGTTGTTTAATTTAGGTTTTCTATTTTGCTGTTTTGGACGAAAATAAAAATTGTCAATAATAATAATAGCAAGATTACAAATAATGCGGCATTAGTTAGCTTTTAACATTGTAGGCTACGCTCCATCAATGATGTGAATTTGGAAAAAAAGCTGTTGTCACGGCAAGTAAAGCACTTAATGTGCGTGAAAGAAGCATTTCACTTTGCAAAACTAGATCTTGCTTTGACGTTGCACAATGCATTTGCAGGCAACAAGCTATAAAAATTTTGAAAGTAATATTTTATTCTTTTTGTGACGAGTTCGTCATGCAACAACAGTGTTGTAGGTCTAAAGCTGAAGATTTCACTCGGTGTTAGCAGAATTGTGGCAACGTTCATTTTCGAATAATAGTTTAACGCTATCTGTGATGTCACATAATATTTGTTCATAATTAGCATGCCTAACTGATCATTAAACTATAACACTGTCAACAATTCAATTCAAGATATCAATTTTTTTGATTCACGGTGTTTATTTCTTTAAAATTGCTTTCTCAGCACAACTTTGGGGCAACCTAAATTTTTGACCGAACTCACTGGGCATGCGCCGAAGCAAATACAAAAATTGTGTGTTGTTATCGACTTCTACTTTTTTGAAATGCAGAAAAGTAAAAATAAAGATATTAATTGATATAAAAATTTAAATATTGACTTTGCAACCGTAAACCAACTGAATATTTCAACCTGATACTCCGTGAATTAATCTCTGGTGATGTTGATTTATCGGATGAATTTTTGGGTGAGGTGTTCGTGTAAATCACGGCCCTGTAACGTGTGATCTGTGACACTTCCTTGTAGACCCATATGTCTAAATTACTGCCATATAATTAGATCAGAGCCATGTAAATGTGTAAGGCCTGAGGCATTTCTCAATCGCACGATTATTTAACCTGGTTGCAATGTTCAAGTAGGCCTACCTAAGCGAGCCGTTAATTCGCTTACTAACAGTTTTCTGCACATTTCCTTTGTTACGAATACAAGGTTTCATTGCTGATACTTGCCAAGTTCAATTACAATGACAAATCTCAGTTTTACCTTTGCATTTGGATAAGCTTTGTGTAATTCTTCCCAAAAATAGAATGCAGGTGTATCGGTAACTGCATCCACACCTTTGTACATTTGTCTGAAGTCTTCTGTAGTTCCACCTTCCTCTAAGATTTTTATCCATTTATCTCCAAGAATTTGAAAATGCTCTTGAACATCATAAACTTTATAACCCAACTCTTTCAGAGCAGCACACATGGTCTTGGTTCCGGTTTTGGAAAACCCCGCAACAATCACTTTCATGATGATGATTAATTTGCTGTAGAACATTTTCCATTAAAACAGTCTGCTAGAGCAGAGGTGTCAAACTCGTGAACTTCTGGGGGCCGCATTGCACATAGGGGAAAGTGGGGCAAAGCATAACAGTTTTACAAATTCTTTTATAACTTCTGCTATATGTACGCTAGTAATATTGTTCAAAGTGGCTCTAGTTATACCTAATTTCTAGTATCTTCACACGCCGGCTCGCAAAATTTTTTTTGTCTACTAATAATTTTATAAGCTAATTTCAAAACTAAAAATTTATTCTGCTTTGCCCTATCGTTGGGGCAAAGTGGAACGCCTGTTCCGTTTTGCCCCAAGATTATTCTATGGATTTTTGTCTAATTACTTCTCATTCTTACATGCAATCACATATAGATTGGCTGTGTCGTTGCTTGTAAATAATACTTGACTCACTGGAGATGTTGGTTCCATTCCTAACAGGGTAGGATTTTTTTTTAATAGTTTAATACAAAATTCACTGTAGGTTGGGATTTAATCCCAATTTAATTCTAAATCCCAACCTACAGTGAATTTTGTATTAGACTAGTATAAAATAATTTGATCTCAGATTAAAAAGCAAGAATATCAACTAAAAACTAAGCTAGTATAGGTTTACCAGGCATTAACTGCTGCATTGTTTAAATGATTGATAGCTGAATGTAGCTACATAACTTACCAATTTTGCTTAAATATCATTCAACTCTCACTCGAGCAAGCACTGGCTCATACTTGCAAAATGTAAGAACAAAAACATCCAGACTTGACATAACAAATATTACAAAGGTACATCAGTAAAACCAATATAGGACAGTAAGATGGCTTTAAAAAAGCATTGTTGCAAACTGCAAAAGCATTGTAAAAAGAGAAAGAAAGTTAGAAATTTATCAGCAAGTAGGCTTGAGGTTTTAGGTTAGGTGCAAAAATCACAAACAAATAAACCATAACGGCCATAGTTAGTGCATTTTTCATGACACCACTCTTTACAAGCATTACATTGAATCCAGTCCTCAATTGGTGGATTAATGAAAGGTTCACTACACATTAAGCAGGGCCATTTACCACTTCTTTTGCTTTTCTTTAACAAAACTCGTTTTGTCTTGCTATTTGACTTCTTCAGTTTTTCCTCCAACAGTTTTTTGTTTGGGGTGCTTGTCAGCACTTCGGTCTTCTTTCCTCGGCATTTTTGTGCACTACATTTAGTTTTAGGTTGTGGAGAAATTTCTGCCACACTGACTCTTCTCACAGAGGATGATGAATGCAACACTTGACCACAACTGTCTGCTGTTTCTTGTACTAAAGTAGCATCATTATGTAAAGCAATGTTTCTTAGCCTGGTGTGCTGAAATTAATTTCAGGGGGTGCTGGGAAAGGTGACATAGGAGGCGGTCAAAGGTAAAAGGGATACGTTTGGACAAATGTATTTTTACCAATCTGAGTATAAATATGATAGACGTTGCAAAGTTGTTTTGAAGAATAAACAAAACAAATGATCAAGATGTATTGCACTTGTCTTTACTTTATCCTTATAAGTAACCAGGCGTTAGCCAATGGTAGGGAGTGATAAACTGCTTAGGCTTGACCAAAAGGGGTGCTGAGGAAGAAAAAAGTTAAGAAGCACTGATGTAAGGCATAAATTTTTTGAACTGGAGGTTCTACAGCATTTGTACTCATTGAAGACATATGGGGACTGAAGCATGTAAACCAGCCAATGGAAAAGAAACTACAAAATTGGCCTCATTTCCATGAGGCTGTTTAACTTGAATATTGGTCACGCATGCAGCAGCAAAATCAGCATCTGTAAAAATGTCTGGATTGAAAGGCACAATGCCAGTGCATTCAAACCATTTTGCAGCTTTTTGAATATCAGCTGATCGCGGATGTGCTTTGTTAAAAATCCCCACTACATCAAAGTGTGACACTCTTCTGCCTGGATGGTTCAGCAATCACTTCTCAATTTCCTGATTGTAATAAGTCTTCAAAGGCTCAAACAAGGTGCAATCCAGAGGTTGCAGTCTATGGGATGTAGATGGTGGAATTGAAAGCATTATGATATTATGCTTTTGACAAAAATTTATAGCTGCTAAGGATATATGACTGGCATGATTATCTAAAATCAGCAATGCTTTTTTTTCTGCTGTTACTTGACTTCGGAAGTGAACTAACCACCACATAAATAAAGAAGTATCAATCCATCCACTAGAAGAACAGTGTCCTATTGATCCAGGAGGAGATCCGGTAATCCTGTACTGTAGCGCGGTAAATTGTTAGTTATCAAGTTTATTCTTAAGAACATTAGAATCTCAGCTGGCAGGGCATTACAAGAAAGGCAGTGTACACTGAAGGGGCAGGCCTGCTATGTAAATGTACGGGGCAGTGCACACTGAAAGGGAGTGTACAGGGTGGGGGATAGAGACCTGGGGGTTCAAAATTTTTTTTAATTGATATTTAAAATGGATCAAGTGCATAAATTTCCCCATGTGGGACTTATTCGAAATAATGGGACTTATTATGGGAAATAATGGGACTTATTCGAAATAACTTCCATTGCGATGCATAAATTTCCCCAATTTAAAATTAAAATTTTTTTAATTTACCGCGCTAAAGTACAGGATTACCGGAGATCCATTGAGGAGAGCATCAACCATTCCTTTCCTAGGAAATGTAAACATTGGAGGTATATAGGTTCCAACTGCACTCATTCCGCACACCACAGTGATTGTTTTACCCTTTTCCAAGCTTGTAAGTTTTTCAACCTGTTTTACCCCTTTTTCACTCAAAATTCTTCCTGGCTTTTGTACATTTGATATCCCCGTTTCATCAACATTGAATATTCTTGCAGGTGAAATATCATTTGTAGCATAATTTCCTTTAGTTTGCTGTAGGAAAGTTGGACCTGAACCTTGTTAAATCCACTGGCCCATGACAGGCTTGTGGCTTCCTTAAACTCAGGTCAGAATGACGAGATAAAAAGCCAGATAGTCAGTCTTTACCAGCCCTGCCTGCATCATGATTAAATGATACTTTTATGTCATTTGCTTTTCCAACATCATATGCCAATTGCCTATGGCTGTCACAGCTCAAGCGAAACAGCATTTTCTGCATCTCTTTAATATGAAGCACAAGCTCACTTTCAAAGTCAGGTCCCAAAGCAGGTTGAAAGCGGCCAAGTTTTTTTTGCCAGGATTGGAAACAATGTAAATCTGGATATGTGATAACGTTCCTTTGCTTGTGAAAAAGTAATTGCTTTGTCTCATACCTTTCATAGCAGCTTCTAAATTACTCTCTGACCACTTGGCATTTTCAGTTTTCCTTTTATAATGTGTAACCATGTGCATAGTACTAACTAAGCCTGCAGTAAAACAATTCACTTTTCTTACACAAATCCACTTCCAAAGCTCTTGAGCTAAACTTCAATCAAATTACTGAGAACACATTTATTTACAAACCAGCAGTTCCGAGAAGAGAGAGAATTTTTATCACTACAAAGCGTAAGCACATTGGCAGTGTTGCCACTAATTATTAGTATTATCAGAAGTTAATAATAACGTGTAGGGGAGTAATCCACTACAGGCTACCCCCTTTCTTTAAAATAATAGTACTGGTACTAGTCACACAAATATATACAAAATCAGACATTTCAGTCTTATGTACAATGTGATTTCACAAAGCTGAGATACTGAACATTATGGCATTTTTTTTTTTTTTTTTAAGAAAAAATGGAACATGGCAAATTATAATTCAAGAACACTACTCATGGTGATACAATAGGAAGCAATTGACACAGGTCTATAAGAAAATGCAAAAACATTGTGATACAAATGAATATAGCTGATCTCACAGGGAGATAACAATGCTGATGAGCAAGCAATAATAATAGTAAGACTAATAATAATAATCAATAAACATTAATAAAACGATGGTATCACTGTACCTCATTCGTGTAAGTACATACACTATGAATGTATAATTAGCATCTTGTACCAATATGCAACTATAATACCATATGAGAGCATGTGTTAAAAAAAAGATTGCCAAGACAAAATTATGAGGAAAAACTCAGCAAGATGCCACAACGCAAGGCTCACTACGTAAAAAATTTTTTATCCAAGCAAAGTACAAAATGCACACAGTGCAAAAACTTATGTACAATATAATGCAAATTTGTCAATGCAAAACAAAATCTCGCAAGTGTGATGGACGACGAATTGGGCAAGCACCTAGTTGTGGGACATTGATTAGTTTGGTAAATTTAACATGCAAAGGGGAAGTGAAATTTGAGAGCAATATGTTTTTCAAAGCCAAATAGGATTTTTGACAGTTATTTAGGCTTGAGGAAATTTTAATTATGTGCTCTGAAGTTAAACAATTAAGTAATTCAAAATATAACTGTTCATCAGAATATTGCAAGGCAGCATAATGAGCTTCAAAGGTGTGGAAAAATGCGTCCATGTTGACCATATCAAATTGTAGGCTAGGCAGAGTATGAACTATCATAGGCTGTGAAGTTGATGAAGATGCAGAATTTGAAGGGTCAGATGAAGGAATTGAAATAGTTGATTGAGTAGAAGATGATTCAGAAGCCATTCGTCTTAAATTGTAATGGTGCATATAGATAACAAATGATGTGTGAGCAATTGCACCTAAAGTGTAGAATGGAACTAGGCTATTCTATACCAGTATGAAGAAATGTCCAATTTTTTGCTTATCGGGGTCACCAGTTGCAGAGTACTAACTAAGCCTGCAGTAAAACAATTCACTTTTCTTACACAAATCCACTTCCAAAGCTCTTGAGCTAAACTTCAATCAAATTACTGAGAACACATTTATTTACAAACCAGCAGTTCCGAGAAGAGAGAGAATTTTTATCACTACAAAGCGTAAGCACATTGGCAGTGTTGCCACTAATTATTAGTATTATCAGAAGTTAATAATAACGTGTAGGGGAGTAATCCACTACACATGTTCACTTCCAACAATTTAGCAAGAGCATGAACAAAATCTGAAAGTATATAGTTGATTGCGTCAAGCTACCATAAAATCTTGATTACAAGACAAATGAAAGATTACGGTACATAGTTTTATTTACGAATACGCAACTTAATGAATTGAGCTACTAATTAAGCGAAAACTTGACACAGGGCAAAGCAGAACAGTATTCCTCTTTGCCCCAACAGCTATATTCCGTTTTGCTCCAAACTAGCATCCCATACGAAAGTAATAAATTTGAAAAATTCTTGAGCAGTAGAGAAGATGATTACGCTACGTTTGGATGCTCTCTAAATATATCTCAAAGTTAATCCTAAACCTGATAGCTCAGCAGCATAGCTAAACACATAATTATGATTCTTTTATAATAGTTTCCTTAAAAAGAGGCATGCTTAAACTGCACTTCATTTGTAACTCAGCGCATTTAACCCATTAAGTAACAAATTTTGTTGCGAGAACCTGTCACGTGACAATCAATAATTTGACGGAAGATGGTAGCGCTATTTCCCACAATCGGTAAGAAATTCGAATATTTCGCTTTGCCCCGCGTACCGTTTTGCGCCACTTTCCCTATGTGTAATCGTGCCGAGGGCCGCATGAAGATTTCGATTCAGAGATCACCACTTCTCTGGAAAACGATCTCGGTAATATAGCCCGAAGTGAGGTCGATCTCAAAAAAAAAAGGTCAGCGCCTCTCCAGCAGCATCGCCCTCGACAAAGTGACCAATCGAGTTCTGTGGTTGCACCACGTAAGGTAATCTCCGAATGAAAAGAAATCTGTACCTCTGGAGTGTGGCCTGTAATGAGGGGTTCAAACGTTTGTTCGACGATTATGCGTTGCAATACTGCCAAAATTCATTAGGAATTTTAGAATCGTCTCGCAGGCCGCATTAAAAGGCTCCGAAGGCCGCGAGTTTGACACCCCTGTGCTTCAGCATGCCTGCAGACCTAGTCGCATGCCAACTGGCAACGTACTGCTTGGCAGTAGATATATCGGACAATACAGTATGAGAATGTTTTCACAAAATTTCTTTTTTTCCGATGTTCACGATAAAGCCTCTGGTCCGCTGCTGAAACATTGTTGGCTGGACACTCGATTTGGAGTTATCTGTACTGCTGGCACTGTGTCTTACTACTACAAGCAGGGGAAATGGACGTGAAATAACTTTTTCAAGTCTTCAATCATTGCAAGGTGACAGCCATTGGGCTGCTTTACGTCGATAGCGTCACCATCCAATCGATTACGTTGCTCATCATTCAAAATGCGTTTGTTTGCACCAACCATGAGGTTGCCTGCATATTTTGCATAAACAATCTCTGGTGCTATATTTAATGCATTTGTCGGCATTATTATGTGATAAAACGAGTGAGAGTATTAATAGACAACGTTCAGGTTAAGCATTCTCAAAGCGCTGTTGCATGTGGCGTGGCCGTCGGCCTACCAGAACTGTTGTTTGGTTTCAAAGCTTAGTTTCGGGTTCAACAATGACTTATACTGACTGCAATGTTATGTGTGGGATTGTTTAATATACGCAAGGTCATTTTGCAGTCTCTCAAACTCTTCGTGCGTTTTGTGTTCAATGACTTGAAAGTTCTCATTATTTCTGCTTCACCCACTGTGACCAAGCAAGAACAAACCATTAGAATAAAATTTTCCAAGCGAATAAGGTCATACTGATCGAAGCAGGGCGAGCGTTGATCTGGGAAATCCTAAAAACGAGATTTGAGATACTGTCAGTGTCTTGCTGCAAACTATTTAGCTCACACGTAGAACAAAAATCAAAAAACTTTTAAGCTTCTGCGACATTTCAACAGTGACCCGGTTTTGAAAGGAGCCAACAGGGGTGGAGCTGTGTTAAATCGTGAGGCAAACAAGTTCAATAAAGAAAAAATGATTTCCAAACATTAAATTCATCTTTACCTTTGACAATATTTTTAAGCTTGTGTATTTTCTATATTCCTCCAAAAAAAGCTTATCCAACAGTCAGCAGAAAAATTTACGAGGATGAAACTTTGTGAGAGTGGTTTTCCAAAATACTTGCTGGTCCTAAAGTGCAAAAACTGTTTTAATGCTCTTCTAAACCACAAATACAGCTTGAGTGGAACCAAAATCGGTAGTTTCGGCTTCAAACGCAAAAGAATTAAGTCAAATAAACTTTCTATTACCGGTACCGTTATTATTTCTTCAAGTCTTTCAAATACTCCTTCGAAATAAACGGTTTCCAACCATTAAATTCATCTTTACCTTTGACAATATTTTTAACCTCGTTTATTTTCTATGGCCCTCCAAAAAAAGTTTATCTAACAGTCTGCAGAAAAATTTACAAGGATGGAATTTTTGGAAGAAAGAATAGGTGGTCTTTCCAAATACTTTTCTGGTCCTCGAGTGCAAAAACTGTTTTAATCCTTTTCTAAACCTTTAAAACAGCTTGCGCGGAACCAAAATCGGTAATCACTGCTTCAAACGCAAAAGAATCAAGTCAATAAACTTTCTATTAGAATTATTATTTCTTCAAGTCTTTCAAATACTCCAGCGAAATAAATGGTTACTTCAACTACTGCTAGTCTGTCGAACACTGCTAGCTCAAATTTGTGTATTTTGCCTGTGCCACTGCAGTTCGTTTGAATTGCAAAGCCTTTTGTTTTAACAGCAATTTCGTGCAGTGCAGAAATATTGCTTGTCATGATAACGTCATACGACGTGACATTCTTTGAAACGACTATAACCAACAAGTAACATGAGGGTAAATATGAAAACAAGCTGTTTAGTTCGTGCTTATTTGTATACCAGAAAACGAGAAGGTCCCTACTCCACGTTTTTAAAGTTGAGTGAGCACTTCTACTCCAGACATCATGAATGTTTGCACCTTCTGAGTAAAAACAGTGATTCTAGTCTGTTTTGCAACTCATTAGCATTGGAACTTAGTATTTTGTCGGAGTTGAAAAATAGTCCCAACTCAGAAACTTGGGTGATCATTTGATTTAAGTTAACATCATTTTCCCATGGTTAGATAGTTTTTGTAAAGTTTTCTCTCTTAGATCTTAAATTACTATAACTAAACAACTGTTTGCTGGTTACTCAGGTAAACATTTTCATTAATGTGTGCCTTCCAGGTTACATAACCGCTACTTGAATTGACTAGCAAATATATGGTGGGTTGGGCTGCTGTTGCTAGTTGTCAACGGTCTTCTTCAACACTGTTATATTCCAACAGGCAATATTTTATTATTGGCGTGTTGAGTCGACGTTTACAACAATTTGTCACAACAATATAACTTAAATTATTCCAATAGAAAACAAAACAAAGAATTAGTACAGGGAGTCCTCGACTTACGACGTTGATCCGTTCTTCAGGCGCGGTGTAACCCGAATTTCAATGTAAGTCGGAACATCATAAATAAATTACTCTATACGTACTGTACTGTAAAGTATTGTACTATAATAAAATGTAACAATTAATGTAAAAACGTATTTTATTTGAAAAAGAGAAAACAATTCCATACCACATGAATAAAATGAAATATTAATAAGATGGTAAAGAAGCTGGAGTAGTAGAGGCAGCTGAGGTAGACGGTAGAGGCTCTGTAGCAGTAGAAGCAGCTGATGTAAAGGGTGCAGGTCTCTCCACTTTTTTAAAATACTGCTCCAGCTTAGACTGGACAGACAGGATCCTCTTCCCATCCAAGATCTCTTTTTAACACTGCAGTAAATCTATGATACCTCTGGAAATCTTAGTGAACCTTTCCATGTTAAGATCCTGAGCCTCAAAAGTTGCCAACGCTTGCTGTATCTCAGCAAAACCTTTTGTCAAGCCCTGCCTTGTGAATGCCTTAGGCTCTGGGGTGGGGGGTTTCTTCTTCCTCCTCTATAATCTGCTTCTCCAGCTGTATCAAGTCCCCAGCAGATAACTCCTCTCCATAAGATTCCAGCAGCTCTATTCCACATCATTTTTTATATTTTGATGGGGCGCGTTCGTAACCTTGAAACAGTGTAAGTCGAGACCGTCGTAACCCGAGGACTCCCTGTATCTAAAATGAACACAAATTTAATAACTCTATAAACACAAACTTAAGATGGCTTCCACGCCGAGCCACGCCTGTAAGCCGACTTGACCTTTTCTAACTGACACGTCGGCATTAAATTCGAATTAAAAGTTGTAATATTAAGTGATGCGTAAAAATCATTGGTGCGTAAATACGAATCATGCGGAACTAACAAAAACGCCAAGAAAAAAATAAAGCCCAAGTCCATTTATATTTAGATTAAAAAACTATTTCACCAAGTGGATAGAGTTGGCCGAAGTGAAGCAAACCTTCACGGGCGTGGTTGATTTGATTGTACGCGAGCAGTTCACTAGCTCCTGCCCTAAAGATCTATCGATATGGTTGAAGCAGAGCAACCCAAAAACTCTAGATGAGTTTTCACGGTTGGCTGATCAATATTTGGCAGCCCCGCAATTAGAAGCTGTCGAATATGGAAATGATCAAACGTGATAGCGCAAGAGCCGGTGCGAAAGTCAATCATAGTGGATTTCTCCTGCGAGTACCCTAGAGAGCTTCTTATGTAATCGCGTTGATCGCCGGGCGATCGACTGCCTGTTTAGCCAAAAGGAGGACGCAACGAGTACAACAGACCAGGTAGACACGCAGTTACGTGCTACCAATGTCCCCTCAGAATGTCCTGTAACCGATCTCAATAAATCTATTGAGCCATTGTCAAGCAAAAATTTTTATTGCAGGTGCGATTTTACTCACATAAAAGCCTTTCTTTTTTCAATTTTGCTCAAACTTGAGTTTTAATTACGGGTTGCTATTTTCCTAACCTCGACCTTTTTACTTTTAATTAAAGTCTGGCTTACTTACAAACAGCCGATTATTTCAAAATGATTTATTTAGGAATATGCCTTTAAAAAAAACGGAAGAGCGAACTAATTAAAAGTTGTTTGTGGGCACCAAACTGCACATAATCCCGACTTCCCCAATCTAAATCAAAATCAGTTTTATTCCCAAAATTTGTTTTGTTTTACAGACTTTTATTTCTAGTCTCTAGGTAGGCGAGCGAGGGACAGAAATTAAAAGTTAAATCAGGCGCCAAAGAGATTAATACGTTTATAAAAATAACAAATCAACTGGTAGGCTTTCTTACAATTTTTTCGTAACGGCGTTTGTGCCCTCAAGTCTCTGATTGAGCTCATGGTTTCATGCCCCTACATAGGCATAGAGAGGGGAGACGAAATGCAACCCCTAACCTCCCTAATCAGTAAAGTCAGGGCCCTCCTAGTAAGTAAGCTTAGGAAAATTAACCTCGAGTCCAGCACCTACATTTTATTTATTACACTGAGATATCGCGTAATCGGATAATTTATCAACTTAATTTTTGTACTTTGGAGGCGAATATTTTTCCTGAAAGCAGCGGAAGCTCACAGCAAAACTTGACATCTTGTTCCACATTGCCATACGTGACCTATTACAGTACATATAACTTCAGAGAAACTTTGGTGTAAAATGTGTCGTAGAGATTGGTCAGGCGTACAAATCACTTGCTGCGTTGTTGACAAAACTCGAGTCATTGTAAAATTTATTGTATCGGAAGTAGCGCGTAGGTACCTCCCAACACGCTTCCAACCGCACTTCTACGCACACTATTTTTTGAGAAATGAAGAAAAAAATTTGTAAAATCAATCATTTATTGTGATATCAGCTTACTCCCTGAAGTGGTAACAATTTTTGCAAGGTGATAGGTCAAATGCTGGCTTTTTTTAAGTACAAAACCATTTTTCTCCGACAGAAAATGCCAATTTTGAAAACATATCTGTAATTGTGACCTTATCACGACGCTATCAACTCTTTTGTGACGCACGCCTCAAAGTGGAAATCAAACATGTTCTGTTTTATGTTTGTACGCCCAGTAGTATCGGAGAAATTAATGGAAGACAGACCCACAGAAAAAGAAGAAAATTCTGCTTTATAGCAGGAGTGCGCAACCTGCGGTCCGTGGAATAAATTGGGCCGACAACGTTAAACTACGCGATCAAGGCAAAGAATGACGGATGCAATATTTGACCTGCGTCTCAGATTGAATTTTCAGGTCCAAGCTTTTAAAATCCAGCCTAATTGAGACCGATTTCATAAGTTGATCTCCCAACAACAAATTTAGAATGTTTCTCTTTTGGTTATAAATACATTTATTACCATACCAATACCATTGCATTTGGTGCAAGTTTCTGCCATTGCCATTGGCACCAAACCTTTAGTATTGACCTTCTAAACTAAATTCAGAAATTTTGCTAAAAGCAAAAACCATAATTGACCGATATAATATAAGTTTGTAGATATTTTTAATCAGTTTATGAGGCGCACATCACGACTCAAACGCTATAAATTCCTATGACCAAAATATTTTCCTTTAAGTAATACCGGCCGATAAACAACAATTATAATTATCAACATGGACAAATGCTAGAAATTGTTTGATTATTTATAATTTCAACTTGTGATATAGTAAATGCAGAGGCACAGGTAGGGAGCTAAATGGGTGGAGACTTTTTTGTTATTGCTATCGTCGATGTTTTCCAAAATGTGCGGGAATGAAAATCGAGAATGTAGCTTATTGTTAATTCTGTCAACCTATCAACTATTGCCCATGATTTTCAAAAATGTACCCCACATGTAAACCCTTGGCACAGCCCTTTCCCTATCCTTCTCTTTGTCTTTCAAAAACCTTTGAATGTGCAGTTGCTTACATCTGAGTACATGCATTTTATTCTTAATTTAGGTGTACGGGCGCTATTTGTTTTTGCTTATGCTGATTTATAAATGAAATAAAAAAGTCATCTTTAAGCAAGCTAGCTTTTAACAAATTAAAAGCTATAGAACTAAGACTGATAATGAAAACCAGTTCTATAGCAATTTTTAAAATAAGTAGGCCGATTTATTTGGCATGCAGCAAAGTTCCTTCACAGCCATTTTGACTTCAAGGATGCTTGAACTAAAAAATGAAAATTCGCTTTCCAATCTAACCCCTCAGGTGGATCTACTTGACATATCTCCTGCTTCTTTTTTCCACCATGATCGAGCCTGTCAAAAAAAACAGGACTACTCAATCGTTTTTAATCTCAGATTACCCATTGGAACCCTTCATGGTACGATGGGGAATGAGAAATCTGCTGCTTGTGAGTGCGGCAAAGCAGAACACACAGTTAATCATGCCATTAACAACAACTGTGCCATGTTCAGCCACCCCCCGCATGAGATGAATAACCTATGTATCCTGGATGATTTTACTAGAAGATGGCTCTGAGAGATTGCGTTACAGAATTAAACGGCTTCACAAAAACAACGAAAACCAGTCTACTTACAATTGGATTCTACTTGGCTTAAAAAATAAGTGCAAACATAGGCATGTAGTATATCATCAACAATTGACAAGCCGTTTGAAATGTTTATTTCCTCACTGCCTTTTTTCAGCTAACTGTGTAGCTGCATAGGTTGTAAAAAATGGGACATACATGAAAGTCTCCATTTACGGTCATCTCGACTAGTGGCCAAGGAAACGTTGGTACTAAGGAGAAAACAAACACCTGGCTCCTGCAATATCTCTGGCGACTTTACGCCAAAAGATTTCACTTTTCCTCTCAGTATCTCAAGCCAGGAAAAACTAAAGCCTTTGAATTGATATGCCCAGAATTTCTAATCCATGCCAAAACTGCACACAAGACCTGGCTACGCGTATTCCTTTGTTCCAACTTGCACCGCATGAAAGTCTCTAATATTTGGAGAAGAGTGCAGTTAGTGGTGGTAACTAAATCAACAAGCCAGGCGAGAAAACAAATAGCTACGCCCAATTTTGTTGCTCTGTGCTGTAGCCAAATCCTAGAGAGGCTTATTTTCACTCGTGTCGAACCTACCGTGGATCCACCACTTCCATAGGATCAAGTTGGATTTCGAGATGTAAGGCTCGACTGTAGATCAAGTCACTCGCCTAACTCAGGATCTTGAAACAAAAATGAAGGCCATAGCCATATTTTTCGACCTCAGGGCAGCATATCCTACTGTTTGTCGCCGCGGTATCACCTGCAAGCTATTGCCAGTCTCTACAGACTGACACATATTTTTGTATGATTGTGGAGCTTTTCAAAACCGCTGACTCGTGTTAATTACTGCTACCATGCAGCAAAACAAGTTGCCTCGTCTCAGAAATGGTGTCCCAATGGGATTAGAGATAGTACCCCTAATCTTTAACATCTACATCCATGACTCGCCAGAAACAGTCTCCAACACCTGCTGTATGCTAACGACTACGACCAGGCACTGATGGTGACTGGAGGATATGTTAAATCAAAATAGGACAGCTCTATCAGCCTACTTGTACAAATGGAAACTTTAACTCAACAAAAACCAGGTGGTCTCGGCTGCCTATCATCTTAACATTAAACAGGCCAAACGAGAGCTAAAAATTGATATCCTTGGCAAAACTATGCCTATCTGTACTAAGCTTACATATTTTAGTGTGACTTTAAACTTGGCGCTCACTTTTCTCCGACACCTAAAAACATTGTGCAAAAAGATTCACATCACGCTTTGCACGGCTGAGTAGGCTGGCTATATCAGGATGTGGTGCTGGTGCTTTTACTACACATTATACTGAGCAATTATGCTTTGGTCTAGCTGCTGTAGTGTACTGTGATTTGCTTAATGCACCAGCGCTCACGTCTGCATACTCTACTCGGTCACTAAAAATGCATTTGCATAGTAAGCGAATGCCTGCTTTCTATTCCTACGGACAATCTCCCTGTCTTGTCAGGCATCCAACCTGTTGAGTTAGTTCACAAAAGAGCCATAGTACGACTTACCGATACACCAGCGTGATGCGGTTATGGTTCTGCAATGATTGCCGTGACATCTGAGTCGAGAAACATACATCACGTTCATACCATGACGAAAAAAGTTTTTGTTAGTTTTACGCGGCTTTAGGCTGTCTGCACTTTTAACGCGTCTTGTCTTGTAGCATATGACGTCATTTAGCAAGCAATTTGTCAGTGCTAAATGGAGTAAGTTAGCTGCTTTCAATCAAACGTTTTGCTATTGAAGATAATCACTCTTGCGTACAATGCTGCCGGCAGTATGGACAAACGCTTTAGGTTAGCTTAGATGTAGATCCTACATCTATAGTTTGAGCTATTGCAGTATTAGACAAACAAAGCAGACTGATAAATAAGTATTCAAAAAAATGAAACTATACACCCGAGAATTTTTTTAATACTAGCGGAGTTGTCAGATTTGAATAGTCCTAGCATATGTGAGGATTGGTGAAAATATTCACTATCATGCATCTCGAATCAACTCTTTGCTTAGTTTTCTTTTCAAAAGGAAAGATAGCAATTGCCCTCCCATGCTATGCATTTCTTAGAAGCGGGGCGAAGGTAGGGATGGATCAAGAGATGAGCGAAAGCGTCGTCCTCCTTCCTGTAAATTTTGAATTTACAACAATACAAAAATATCGAGTCATCATACTCAGCGCAGAATGAAATCCCTCCCCTTGTATGATATTTTTTAAATTCAAATTGTAGCGTACTTGCTTTGGAAGTAACATATGTAAGCTGTTGATAGCATCTAATATTGCCTGCGTTTATGTAAGCTTGTAAGTTACATTAAAACCATACTGGATTTAACTTTCAATTTTGCTAGCGGAAGTAACAAGCGATAGCGCGCTGCTGTAATAAACATTCAGTTGACAGATTATTAGCATTGAAAATGCAAAGCGACTGCCGCAAATGAATCAGTGCACATAAAGGGGGATGGCGGAAAACCATGGAGCCCCAGAGTCCGAGCAACTCTCCAGGGCCTGGACCAGAGGTCATAGAGAGATAGAAAATCGCCAAAGAGTGAGCGGCGCAATGAGTCCGTAACTGGACAGTGCAGAATGAGATGAGAGATGTTCTGGGACGAGTGTCCGCAGGCCCTACAGGAAGGATTCTCCATTCTGCCAATCCTAGAGAGATAAGAACCTAACAGTAAGCTGTGTTTGTTGCATCGTAGACGAGAGAGGACACAGCGAGCATGACGAGGAGCACAAGTTCCTTGGTTGAAATTGAGGAAACCTGTGTGTCAAAAAATTTAGATGAGAGAGTACGCCTTCAGTCCGAGAAAAGAGAAGAGTGGATACCAGAGATAAGTGGAGAGAGACTACAAGGGATTACAGAGGGCGAAAGTAGAGCTCCCCGTCTGGCCAGCTCATCAGCCGCATCGTTCCCCAGGAGAAACGAGTGTCTGGGGACCCGTTGTAGTCTGATAGAACAGGAGGAGAGAGAAGAGAGTTCCTGCCAGATCTGCCACAGAGTTTGAGATAAAAGGAAAAATGGAGGAGAGGACAGGATGGCGAGGACAGAACGAGAACCACATTGGAGGACTTGTTGGTGCTGCCGAGACCAGCGAAGAGCGTGCAGAATGGCGCAGGCTTCAGCGGAAAAACTTGAACACACTGGGCCTACTGAAAACGAAAGAGTGGCCTCAGTGCCACAGAGTGAGCAGTTGGCAAGAACGCCGGAGCAGCCCTTGCCAAAAGGAAAAGGAACACAGCCGTCTGTCTAGAGTACCAGGTCGTGAGGGGGGAGAATCAAGGTGAGCAAGAGAGAGAGGAGGATCCGAGCAAGAGCATGAATAGGAAAGGGTGGACTCCATAGTGAAGGAAGACAGATTCCAAGGTGGAAATGGAGAGCAAGCAAGAAGAGCCTCCCTAGTAGAAGTAGAAGGAAGCATGAGCGGGTGAGTGAACGCAAAAGCTCTCCAGGACGATCTGCAGAGTCTTGGTTTCACTCCTAGTCTGGCCAAACCTGAGATAGGAAAAGAGGTTGGGAGACGAAAAGCCCACTCATAAGATAATAGAGTGAAATGAATCAGGGTGACTCGTAGGGGAGGTAAAGAAGCTTCGAAGAGAACAAGAGGGATAGGGGAGGACGAGAGGCAGCCGGTGATGATGCGACTGGCCGCTCGATCGAGGCGTTCCAATTTGATGATATTGGTAACGCTTAGGAAAGGAAACCATCCGGGTGAAGCGTAAGTGAGAAGGGACCGAAGAAAAGATTTATACAGAAGAGAAAGGGACTTCTTAGAGGGGCCCATGAGGAAGCAGAGATACAGCGTAAGTCCTTGAGACGTGGGAAAAACTTGGCCTTTAGCGAAGATACATGTTTAGAAAAAGGAAAGAGTGCGGTCGAAGATGACCCCAAGAAAAGTTGGAGTGGGATTGAAACGAAGGTGGGAGCCGAGTAAGAGCAGGATGGGCTGGAGGTTAGCTTGGTGGGGATCCACTGAGAAGAAGGAGGCTTTACATTTTCTCGAATTGAGAGGAAGACACCAGTACTCCGACCGGCGCTCCTATCGAAACAGAGCTCCTTGTGTGGCCTCCACCGCAGTGGGGACCGAGGAAGAGAAGGACCAAATGGCCAGATCGTCAGTGCAAAGAGAACAGCTGACGGAAGAAGGTAGAGAAGCTGGAAGATTATTGATGAATAGAGAGAAAAGTACAAGGCCAAGAACGGATCCTTGCGGAACACCTCGACGGACTCGAAAGGAACGACTTTTGTGATTTTGAAAAACCACCCAAGCGCCTGTCAGAAAGGGAAGATTGAGTCCAACGAGCAAAGCAATGAGGGAGGCCAGCCGAAATAAGTTTATGGAAAAGGCGGGATGCCAGACAGAGACAAAAGCTTTAGAGAAATCAATGGTAAACAGGATCGTCCGAGATCCCGGCCTGGGTTTGTTAAACCCATCCAAAATGGACTGAGAAAGATACAAAATTTGATCTAGAGTAGACCGTCCAGGGCGGAAGCCGGCCTGGCGGGGAGAGAGAATGGAATTAGATTTCAGAAAGAAGAGTTGACGAGATAGAATGATGTGTTTAAAAAGCTTTGATACGCAGGAGGCGAGTGAGATAGGCCGGAAGGAAGCAGGAGACTCGAGAGGCGTTCCCATCTTATGTATGGAAATAATAGGAGATGTCTTCCAGATGGAAGGAAAAAAATGCGAAGTTCTGGAAAGATTGAAGATGTAAAGAAGAAAGTCCATGCCATAGCGAGGTAGATGCTTTAGCATGGAATAGGCAACTTTGTCTGGGCCAGTGGCAGTGGAGGAGGAGAGGTTGGAGGCAGTCGCAAGAAATTCAGAAGGAGAAAAAGAAGAGCAGAAGGACGAATGAGACGCCTTAGGGTACGTGGCTCGGCGGAGCTCAGAGAGGTAGCCTCTGGCTCTGCTACGCAGGGCATTTGGCTGAGGAACGGAAAAGTAGGATCTCAAGTAAGCGGCATAGACCGATGCCGATTCTCTGGGAAAGGAACAGTTGGGGAAGTTGGGAAAATAAGAAGACGAGGAAGGAGAGCCAGCAATAGAGCAAAGAAGAGAGTGCACAGATTTAGGGTTTGATTTAGTTGAAAGAGAAGAGCAAGTCGTCTGCCATGCCTCAGCCTTGGCCTTGGCGATGACTGACGAGGCGCGTCGAGAAGCGGAGATGTAAGCCTGGCGATCGTCATCACTTCTGTGAGCGGCAGCGCAAGCCTTGCGTCTTTCACTAACCGCACTTTCCACCTCAGCAGACCACCAGGCTTTAGGATGGCGTTTGATGCGGCCGAAAGGAATGGAAAATTTGGCCGCATTCATTGCCAGAGAGGTAAAGAGAGCAGGAGCAGTGGAAAGAGACGGGTATTCCTCTGCAGAAGGACAGTGGGAGTCAAAGTAGGAGGCAAAGTCATCCCAGCGAGCTTTCTGAAAGTTGAAGAAAGAGGGACTCTCGTTGGGGCGAAAGTCCGGAGAGAGTTTTTGGTCATGTCGATTCTGCGGTCAAAAAATATGCAATGACTTCGATAGTTGAGACAAACTTACTGAATTCTTCAGATGCAGACTTCATCAGTTTTTCTTGCACTCGTTTGATTTTGTTACGATCAATTGCAAGATATGTGCTACCTTAAGTGATTACTCCGGCATCTACCCATGCAGCAGCTGCTTGAAGTCCAATACCGTATCCCATAGCTGCCAAAGTAATATTTTTAACCTTTTCTGTGTTTCTTTCCGATATTTCAGACTGGATTTGGTCTAAAGCTAACTCGCAACATGATCCAACGCTGCTATCTTTTTCAGTAAAGCTTTTTTCCGATAGAACGTCTTCTACATATGTTGATGGTTCTTTTTGAAAGAGCATTTTCTCTCGTTCAATCCTTCTTTGCTTTCTATGGGCTTTGGCCTTGAGCTTATTGTGTTCTTGAATATCTGGTGGTCCAATTTGAAAACAACTTAACGATCCAGTGTTCTGTCTTTGGTAATAAATGTACTGTATAACAGTTTTGGTTTAGGAATTTTCATCTCTTTTACACAGGAACAGTTTATGTGAGTATTTTCCGTACAATTTAAAAAGCAGGAATTTTCAGAGCATAATTTAATCACACATTTTTAGTTTAAAATATCAAAGAGTTTGTTGAACTACTGGTGGCTTTGTTTTTCACATGTTTACTTAATTTTCCTTGTGCAGCAAAGGTTGTTTCTTCCCATGCTTTCTAAGGTTGTTAATGGTACATTGCTCATCATTAATTACAGGTGTTATAAAAAGTGCATTAGCTATTTGCCCCTCTTCAATAAGTTTTGGATGAATATCATTGGTAATTTCTTTGGTTAGGTAATTTTGCATATCTGTATTGCTTAATTCTCGCAGTAAAAGTCCATACCTAAAAAATTTATGGCAATTACTAGTTACATAGTCAATATAATTACAGTGGTGCTTAAACTAAAGAAATAACATTCTTCCAGAGAGCCATGTCAGCTCTTATACTTGACTCATGCTAGAACCGCAACAAGTGTTCCCTCACTTAAAATTATAGTGAGTAGCGCTGGCAGACATGAAGGCTATTTATTTTAACACTGATTTTCACACCTTTTGTTGACCTACCTCAAAATATCTTTCAAAGTAGGTAATTCAGCTGTAGATAGCTTCTTTCCTGCTCCAATCAGATGGGTCATATGACAACTCATATTTTTTTCTGGTACGCCTTGACAGTCGTTTCATTGCAGGCATCTTGTATGCAATTGCTGAGCAATTTTTACAGCAAATACTTTTAAAGCTTAAAGTGGTGCATTTACGTTACTAGTAGGTTTAGCAAATCTGATACAATTCTTTTAGTTTATGTGGCACAGATCGACTAAATTATGCTTGTCCCAGCAATCTAATACTGTTACCTATTGCAAGGTAATTAAAGTTAAGCAGATGAAATGTTTTATCATAAAAGTACTAACTTAAAGTAGCTGAAACAGCACTTCTAAAAGTTAAATTGGCATATTTTGCTACAACCAGTATAATCAAACTTGAGTTGATCTAATCATTTTATGGGCCAGATTAAAGATTTGAAAGCTTTTTAAATGAATTTTTGAAATGTTAAACAAACCATATGCTAATTTCTGTTCCATGAATTGTGAAAGTGTGTATGTTTACGAGTAGCTATTGATAACCATCATATTACAGTGGTTATTGCAACGACCTAATCATTTTATTTTAAGAATATATGCTTTCCGGCAGTTTGAGCAGTTTCTTGATATGCATGGCAAATTACGTCAAAATGAATGTTTTCATCAAATTTCAAAGCTCTTTCCAGGTAGCAAAATGCTGTCTTAATTTAATACAATTTTAGATTTTGCATTTTCTCAAGCAACCACAAGTTTTTTATACCCAAGGAAATGTTTTTGAAAATTTTTTCAAAATATGACACACCCCAGTATTGAGACCTACTATTGTATGTCGCTTCAAGTTGGGGTCATGGGAAAATTCTTAAAAGGTCTAAGGGTACGAGGGCACAAAAGATTAAGAATCACTTGCATTAGACTGCTTTCTCGTGATGCTGCTATTTATATGAATTTTCGCATTTAGGCCAAGGGGATAACATTTTTTGAAAAAATGAAAACGTGAATTTACTTGAGTCTGAAACTGAGTGCGCTTAATTTTGAGGTCATAGCAAAGATGCAATGGTATGACTTATTTTTTGAGCACACACTAGGTCATCAGATAGCTACTTTACTGCAGAACTTATGACACACTAATGTCCGTATTACACCTGTATAGTTGGGTTATTGGAAAAATATCTTGTGACCATTTTTTTCAGGTTAGGTGCCTTGTTTTGAGCAAAAATGCAATACTTTATTTGGTAAACGAGGTAAGCCTATAGCATTGGCAACTGCTCAGTGGGTCTTAATTTTCATCAACTGCTACTTGATGTCTATAAGTCAAAAATAGTCCCTTCATCTAAATAAAATTTCATAACTTGGTCCACTTATTTTTTTGATTATTTAAATTTATTGCAGGATTTTCTTTATTAAAAATTAGTCTACAGCTAATTAATCATTATCATGAAAGTAATTGTGGCTGGTTTTTCTAAAACCGGAACCAAGTCTATGTGTGCTGCCCTGAGAGAGTTGGGTTATAAAGTTTATGATGTTGAAGAGCATTTTCGATTTCTCGGAGATAAATGGACAAAAATCTTAGAGGAAGGTGGGACTACCGATGATTTTCGACAAATGTACGAAGGTGTGGATGCAGTTACCGATACACCAGCGTTCTATTTTTGGGAAGAATTACACAAAGCTTATCCAGATGCAAAAGTAAATAATTTTAAAAGCATAGTTAGGTTTGCACGCAATATTAAATGAGGGTTTTTGTTCTACTGGAGCAATAGCAAAAAGAAAGGATCAACTCCCAAAAATACAAGCACTTTTGATGTGGTTGTGACACACCTTTAACGTACCGTATGTATGGTTTGTTTAGATTGTTCTCACGCTTCGAGATGATGAAGACACTTGGGCAAAAAGCTTCCACTACAACTTAGTTATAGAATACTCGTTGCCTGTTTTATTGGTATGCCTGCTTTCACCATCTGCTTATAAGTTTTCGCAGCTTGTAAAAGTGATACGTAAGTGTAACCAATCGGAAACTATGCATAGAATCCAGTAATTGGTAATATTTCTATCTTGAGAGTAGTCATGTAGCTAGGGACCTATTTTCAGTTAGAATTGAGGGCGTGCCCTCCTTAACTTTTGGTTATTTTGTATTCATTTTCCATGATTGCTTGTATTCGTATTTAGTAACTAACAGCAATTGTTTCTGTCCCTTGCAAAGTTTCTGAAACTGGCAAACTAGTTCCCTTAACGTAGCAGTGTTCTTGGTTTAAGAGCTCAGATTTAAACATCAATTTCTATTTTCCGGTTGATGTAAGGAAAAAGCGGTAACAAATTTGACTTTGTAGAGCGCAAGTGACTATGCCCAATTGTCCCAATTTATACAACATCAAGGTCGGTCTAGGCCCAAGTTGTTACTAAACTGATGAGTTTTAACATAATGTTATTACAATGTTTGATAGTTTTAAATGCTTGTTTTTCCAAGGAGAAATTTTAAAAAGAAAAGGGGGAAACTAAACCTCAAACATTTGTAAAAGCGTTGTACTTTGCTCTTTTTTTGAAGGTCCGTCTCCTCCCCCCCCCCTCCCAAAAAAAATGTTTTCCTAACTCTGACCACACTTAAACAGGTCTCGCGACTTGGCTTTTCCTCCATAAATATGGAATAACTTTTCTCATTTCAAAGATTAATACTACATAAGACCTGATTACTGGTATCACAAGGGATATACTTTACTTGTTGAGATAGTATTTTTCAAATGAAATATCGAGTAAATAATGTTATGCAGATCAAACTACGTTTGGAATCAAAGTAAAAGCTTCTTGTTTTTTCCCGATTCGCTATAACGATTTGCTTCTACGTATGACATATCGACGTCACAACTCTCATGTGATTCAGGTGACGTACAATGTATTGGCCTAGCATAATTTAATCACATTTACCCCACCTCTTCCTTAAAATGGAGACATGGTATGACATAGAACACCCGCTTGCACTTCTCAAATCTAATCAAGCGAGTAAATGCACGATGATCTAAACCAATATACTGGTACCTCAACGGGGTGGTGTGACTCAGACGCCGTTGGTTGAAATAGCTGTTGGCTTTCCCGAGGTCCCAGATATCACGAGCACTCCTCTATGAATCATTTTTTGCGATGCTGCTCTTTGAACGACCGCAGAAGGGCAGCCCTCATTTTTTAAAAAATCCGTCGGCTGTGTCTTCTTTTTTTTCTGCGTTATTTGCTTTCTTATCGTCCTTTTTCTGAAGAGCAGCAACTTTTACAAAAACAGTAGTCCCACCTTTTCTTGTTCCGTGAGTGCAAGCAAAATTATCTGGAGGTGCATGTTAATGCAGTGCTCTACCTTCGCAAATGGATCCATCTACGATACTTTTTCTTTTCCTCGTCGGAAATCAACCCTTTTTCCTCATCATATTTATAGAATTGTTCTCCATTTTTTGTATCACCGTTTCTCCGGGATCTCTATCTATCCTGTACTATGATTATTGTTTCGGAGCTTCCCGGCACGTTTACCTCATTGTGGGTTCTATCTCAGTTAATCTATTCTTCTATGCTCAGGCCAGCTCTTCTTTTCATCCTTCTTTGGTGATCTCCAACTCTTCTTCTGCCTTGTCTGTAACACCTCTTCCGAAATGCCCTTTCCATCTTCTGCTCTCTTCGCGACTTTATGACCGGTCGCCCTCATTCTCTCTTCTTTTTTCTTCAAAAAGATTTTTCTTGCTTGTTTTCCCTCTCCTTGAAACCAGGCCTGGGAACTCGGTCGATTTTTTATCGAGTTCAAGTCAAGTCAAAATTTATCAAGTTTTTTCGAGTTCAGAAAATAAAGTGATTGACTTAGCCTAAGCACGTTTGCAGTAAAATTGCGCGTTCAAACTTATGTTTAAACATCAGTTATAATAGGCAAATGTCGTTGCCGTAAGCCAGGCAATACGTGTATTGTAAATTTGCATTGAAAGCGAAAATTGAAAAATAACTCAAATTGAGTCATTGTAGGTAACCTGCCCGGCTTAAGCCTACTTTCTACATAAGATCCTTTATTTCTAATAAAAAGATTTCATTCTTTTTTAATTCAGTTGTAATGATATTGTACAAATGAAAATTAACTCGAACTTGCTTTAAACATTTTTGAGTTCGAGTTCAAGTTCGAGTCCCACAAAATTTTGAGTTCGGAGTTCAAGTTTGAGTTCGGCAAAAAGATCGAGCTCTTTCGAGTTCGAGTTCGCAGCACTGCTTGAAACCCATTTTTAGCGTGGAGCTCAATTTTCCTACTTCGTGCTCTTACTCTGTTTTTCCACATTTTCGCCGTGGTGCTGCTCTCGCCCACCTTGACTTGCTCCACAATCATGACTTTGTGATTAGGAATAAAGGCTCTATCATTCATCTTTCTGAAAAAATGACTCCGGCATCCTTACTAATTGCTCACTTTGTGGCGCTGACACCACCCTTTCCTATTCAGCAGACCAAACTTGTTTAAGTTTTCCTGCTGAAGCCTGCGCCATCCTTCAAGCTTCCGCTATTCACGGCAACATCAACAAATCTGCCACTTTTTGTTTTCTCTCTCTCTCTCTCGTTGTGTTTTTACTGTACTTGGTTTTCCATGGTCTTTCTTTTTTACATTATTATGAAACGTGTGGCACAACTAGCGGGACCATCTGCCCTCTTTCTTTCGTCTGCTATCAGGCAGGTTACAATGGGTCCCCGATCATTCATTTCTTCTGGACAATGACACCGACGATGAGCTGGCCAGACAAGGTGCGCTGCTTCAGCTATCTTCAGTTTCTCGAATTTTTTTTCTTTTTTACCTCTGATATTCAATCGTCTTTTCTATAGGACTGGAGGCGCACTGTCTTATTAAATTTTTTGACACATTGTATCAGTGTTCCCCGTATACACCGAAGAGCTGGTACTTCCTCGTTATACATGTTGTTTCTGCTCTCATCTTTGCTGTAGAGCAGTTCTCCGCAACCGGTGTGCCGCAGAGTAACTGTAACCTTTTTCTTCTTTTTACGAAATACTTTTCATTCTTTGAAAATTTGAACGTAATTCTACCTGCTTGAACCACACAAATCCAAATTCCAGACTCCCCACTGTGCATTTGTGACGTAATAAGAGAGATACGCGATGCATTTACGCATCGATACCTTTCTATTGGTGAGGCAACACAGAGCACGTGTAATCTAATTCAAGTAAAGTGTGTGTTTGCAGAGTCAGTGCTGACTGGTTGTTAATGAAAAATCAAGGTACTTTAAAGTTTAGTAAAATGGATAAATTTCTGAAAACAACATTCGAAACATCTAATAATAAGCAAGAAAATACACCTAGCTCGAGCAATGTTGTAAAGAAACAAAAAAATTGTCAAAAGACAATACAGGAAAGATCACACTGGATTTTCTGGGTGTGATAATGAAAATGCTCCAAAACCACTCTGCGTTATTTGTGGGGAGCAACTTGCAAATGAAGCTATGGTTCCTAATAAACTTATCCGCCACTTAAACACGAAACATGCCGTTCGTGCTCTCAAGAATAAAAATTATTTCCACCGGATATTAAGTCAAAATAAAAAGCAAGAGCGTTGTATGAAGCCATCTTTTACAGTCTCAGAAAAAGCATGAGAAGCCAGTCATCATGTCGCTAAATTGATTGAAAGTAAAAAAAACTTCATACTATTGGCAAAACTTTACTAAAACCAACGTGCCTAGAAATTGTTTGATTTATGCTTGGACCAAAGCAAGTTAAGGAGGTCAGCAAAGTACCATTGTTTGCAGATACTACTAAAAGACGTATTGACGACATGTTAAAGGATATACTTGAAACTTTAATAAAAAAAATAAAAGCATCGCCAAAATTTTCCATTCAAATCGATGAAATGATAGACATTTGCTAGAAAGCACAGCCGTTAAGTATAGTAGCCTACGCTTTGTAGATGATGATTCCTTAACAGAAGAATACTTATTTTGCAAAAAACTTCCAAAAGGAACTACTGGTCCGGAAACTTTTCGCATAACCAACGAGTTTTTTACAACTCATGGTATCCATTGAAGTAACTGCATCAGCGTTTGTGTTGATGGTACTTCAAGAAATGGCGGGCTCAAACAAAGGCTTTGCTGCATGGGTAAAATGTCAAAATCAAGCAATAGAAATTACGCATTGCCGCATACTCAGGAAAGCTCTGATGATCAAATATTTACCACAGGAACTTTCGGAAACGATAAGCGATTGCGTCAAAATTGTTAACCTCATCAAAGCAAAAGCTTTAAATTTTCAAATTTTTCCAATACTATGCGAAGAAATGGGATGAGAACACCCGTCATTGCTATTTTACACTTCTTTTCGTTGGCTTTCACGAGGAAAGGTTCTCGTAAGACCAGAGACGTAGCAGCCGCCCCCCAAACCCCCCAATTGGGGGGGCCCAGGCCAACTTTGGGGGCCCAAGTTAGTCTGAAATTGCTTTTTGGCTACGTGACTATTTTCAGTTCAGCAGACTTGTTTACAACCGATTTAAACTGTAGGAAGAAATTGGCTTGTGACATCATAAGTGAATGCAACGTCATTTTATCTCGCAGAATCTAGAATATTTCGATTGATTTTCTGGTAGAATCTTGAATATTCGATTGACGTAACAATGCCGTTGTTACGCAACAATCATAGAATGGTCTGGAATTCTGTTTGGCTATAAATACCGGGACAATATATATACACTGCAGAATGCAGATAAAGTATTTTATTGACATTGTATAGAATGAAACGTTCAAAAAGTGGTGATCAAAAGAGAAAAGAAGCAGCCACTGCTCGAGATGCTGTAGCGAAATTGCCCAAGATGACAGATTTTTTCAAGATTACTGAGCAGAGTAGACCTGGCACTAGTACCGAGAGGGATGAAGAAAACTATAGTGTACAAGAAAAAGAAGACTATGACGATCAGCATCAAAGTGATTGTGAATTTCCAGAAAATGTAAGTTGTGATTTACCTGCCAATACGCAACCTTCAATATCAAAAATAACTGAATCTCAATTTACCCCTATCCCTGATGACCCATGTAAACGGCCTGAAAGTATTTCTGATGCTCAACGATGTGATATAGTAAAGCGTGGACCACACCAACTAATAATGAATTTTCCATATAATAACACAACTCCAAGGCGACGTTTTTCCTCCAACCATTATAAACGTGTGTTACCTAATGGTGAAAGTGTTTCACGGTCGTGGCTAGTTTATTCTGGGGAATCAGATCAAGTTTTTTGCTTTTGTTGTAAGCTATTTGGAAAAACACTAAGCCCCTTTTGTAGTGGTATAAATACATGGGAGGGTTTTTCGAAAAAACTGAAAGACCATGAAAACGGCATTTCCCACCAAGAATGCTGCAGTCAATGGATGTTGCTAGCTGAAGGGATAAGAAATTCATCCACTATCGACAAACGCGAGATGAATATTTTTTTCAATGAAAGACGTTTTTGGAGAAATGTTTTAGAGAGACTTATCGACATTGCCTTGTTTCTATCGGAAAGGAATCTTGCTTTTAGAGGATCTGAAGAAGTCTTAGGATCTCCTCACAATGGAAATTTTCTGGGTATATTTGAGCTTTTGGCAAGAAGAGATCCGATCCTAAAAGAGCTTCAAGACAGAATCAAGAATAAAAACACTAAAGATCACTATTTGAGTCCTACCATACAAAATGAACTAATTGAATTGCTAGCGACAGAAGTTGAAAAAGAAAATTTACAGCAATTGAAATTGGCAAAATATTTTTCTATAATTTTGGACTGCACTCCAGATATGTCACATCATGAACAAATGTCTGTCATTCTCCGTTATGTACTATGTAATGAAGAAGCTGCTGTTGTTAAAGAAACATTTTTTGGCTACTTGAGAATAAGTGACAGTACTGGGAAAGGCTTGTTGGACGCTTTCTTAGAAAAAGCGACCGAACTGCAACTCGAATTGTCTGATTGTCGAGGTCAGTCATATGATAATGGTGCTAACATGAAAGGAAAACATTCTGGGGTCCAAGCAAGAATGCTAGACATCAATCCCAAAGCTGTTTACGTGCCCTGTGCAAACCATACCCTTAACTTAGTTGTTGTTGACAGTGCTAATTCATCGACGGAAGCATTGACATTTTTTGGAGTACTTACAAGGTTGTATGTGCTGTTTTCTTCCTCTGCTCAGCGTTGGGAAATTTTGAAGAAACATGTGGAGCTGTCCATAAAGTCACAATCTGATACTCGTTGGGAAAGCAGAATTAAATGCATCAAACCTCTTCGATACAATTTAAAAGAGGTGTTGCTGGCACTGAAAGACTTGGAAGCCATTTCCATAGAAAGAAAAGATGGAAGAGCTGCCTCAGAAACAAAATCGTTGATAGCTCATTTATCAAAATGGAGTTTTCTTTTGTCGGTGTTTATTTGGTATGATATCCTATTCCAAGTCAATAAAGCAAGCAAGATTCTTCAATCGTATGGAGTCTCCCTTCATACAATGGAGACGGAAATCCAGGCAACTGAAAAGTTTTTGCAAAACTATCGCACAACGGGTTATGACAGTGCCGCAACATCTGCTGTTGAAATAGCACAGGAATTGGATATTGATCCTTCTTTTCCTCCGTCAAGAAGTGGAAAGAAAAGAAGATTGTTTGATTACCAAGGTGAAGAGGAACAACGAGCTACTCCTGAACTGAAATTTAAAAGCAACTTTTTCTATCCATTAGTAGACCAGGCTATTATGTCAATAAAGGAGCGCTTTAATTTGTTACGTGAGGTTTCTTCCGCCTTTTCGTTTTTGTACACACGAGACAAACTTTTGCTTGTGCAACAAGAAAATGCTCTTCTTACTTGCTGTAAAGAGTTCCAAAAAAAGTTCGGTGACATTGATTCTGATGAAATGAGCGCTGAGCTACAGCGGTTTGTATTAATTTTACAAAAAAAACGCAATCTCAATACGGCTTAAGACTTTCTGAACCATCTTCTAAAGACTCATTTATTTGAATTGTATCCGAATGTGTACATCGCACTTCGAATCTTACTAACTTGCCCCGTGACTGTTGCCAGCGCTGAAAGAAGCTTCAGCAAATTGAAACTGATCAAAACTTTTAATAGAACGTCTATGACAGACAGTAGACTATCTTCATTAGCCATGTTGTCAATCGAAAATGACTGCGCCCGATCTCTTGATTATGACAATGTCATAACAGCATTTGCGAACAAAAAGGTTCGCTCCAGACTATTTAAATGATACTGTGTTTTTATAACTTTTTCATGTTTTTCAGTGTCATTGCTTTCGTTTCGCAGTGTCTGCATAAATGTCCTACTGAACTCTGGCATCGGTGCCGAATTTTTTATGACTTGCACCTTCGGTATCGGCATGCTTTATTCTGACATTAGCCTGTTTACTTATGTACAAATTGTGGTGTATTTTCTTAATGCAGCTTTTCAATTTTACACCTCTAAAGTGATATGACCTGTGCGCAGGGGCTCTTGCGCTTACTTTGGGGGGGGCCCGAAGTTGGAGTGCTACGGGACTGCGTAAGACTATTTGAGCTCCAGCGCGAAGTAAAGCAGTTCTTATTAAACCAGAACAAGCACGAGTTCTATAAGCATCTTGAAGACGATCATTAGATTGCTAAATTGCTTACATGACTGACGTATTTGAACACATGAATGAGCTCAATATAAAAATGCAAGGAATAAATGAAAACATATTGGCATGTTGTGACAAGCTACATGGGTTTAAACAAAAATTACAATTCTGTTGCAAAATGAGTTAAGACATGGATCTCTGGAGATATTTCCGAGAAGCTATAAAATCAAGAAAATGTTGGAAAGGGTTTCGTGTTAAATTTGGCCAAAGAGCACTTAACTTCAATACAGCAAAAAAAGACAAGTACTTTTTCGCAATTAACACTGAAAAATATAACTGGTTTCAAAATCCTTTCTTGGCTAATGCTAAAATGTCAACGAAAGAATTGTTCCTGCCTATTTGAGAAAATTTCTTTGAGATAAGAAACCGCAGAAGACAAAGATTGAAATTCAGCGAAGTTCAACTTGATATGCTTTGGATTTCAATTAAAGGAGAACATAAGCAAATTTCCAATACAGCTATTGAAATTTTGCAAAGCTTTGATCTTTATTGCTAGTCAAAAACGATAAACAATCCTGCATAAAAAATGTTGACGACGAACTTCGAGTTGCTCTTTTAAATATCGAGCCAAATACTGTACAGAACGATTGTGCTGATGAAAACAAGAAGTCAAGCACAAATATCTCATTGAAGTACGAGCGGAAATCATATTGTTTGTTGCATTTCTTGCGTGTTTAATTTCAATTTTTGGTGTGGTGTACCGCCGAATTCAGCAAGTTTTACAAGCGTGGAGAGCTTTAAAAAAGGTTGCGGAGCACTGCTGTAGAGGACACAGCTTTCTCTTGCAATTTTATCTCTACAGAAGCGGCAGAATTGATAATCCGACGTGCAGCGTTTGAGATCATTCCACTCAAAACACTTCTCATCTCATTCTGTCCTGTTCTGTTACCTACTCGTCAAGCTGCTCGCTCTTTGGCAACTCTTTTATCTTTTTACAATCTTTGGTCCGGACCGTGAAGAGTTGTTCTGCTTTTGGAACTGCATGATCTCTCCCCATGTCCTCATCCCAACGAAGGGGTCGGGTAACAACAACAGCAATACGCGATGATCATCTAAACTTTTGCCTGATGATCATGCGCTCGCTTGCGCAAGTGAATGACCACAGAGGATTCGCCAAATTGTTTTAAACCAATCATAAAACTGGTATTGACCACCAAATGTTATAACTAGCATTTATAGGCATCGACGGCAAAAAGGTCGGTCAGTATAATTTTGAAGTTTTAATAATTTTTCTGTACCAAAAAATATGTGATCTTTTTTTATGTTTGTGTCTCAATGCATTTTATTGTTTATGAATAATTAGTCCCAACCATAGCCTCTTAAAAATATAAGTAGCCTACGTCTTGTTACGTCATATTAAACAGATCAATCTATGAGGCTTATTTTTAAGAAAACTCATTGCGCAGTGTAAGCTAAGAATGTTGAAAGTAGTTTTCGTGCTAAGTAGCTTGCATTTCTGTATTGGTGAAATGGTTAAGCTAATTCTTGTGGTTTCTGATCTACTACACAGTCTATGATATCTGGTTTTAGACATCTATGATTTATATACCTAAAACCTGTGCAAATGCACTGTCGATTATAGCCATTAGATCAATCACGTCACCAATTTACAACCGGTCATCTTTCAGTAGTAAACTGGTAAAATGGTTGAGTGAATCGCTGTGATCTCCAGTACAATTGTACAAGTTTTAGGTATATGCACATCACTCTGAAGACATTGTAGCGTGGAAGTCTGAGAAAAAGTCGATGTGAAGAAGCAAATTTGAGTCAATTTTCAAGAGAGCGTGCACTAATGTAGATTACTAACAAAACGCACAGTTGTTAATTGGGACTGATTTCATTTACAAGTGTTGTAGAGCAGTGCTAAACGCTGAAATGTTTTGGAGGAATTAGAACACGCAGAAAGTTTTCAACCTTTTGTACTGTTCTAAAATATGTATAGGTGCCCAAATTTTGTGAGATAAAGCAGCATACGGGCGTAAGGGGCATTAACAATTTATTAAAATGAATATGCCAGGAAACAATAATGAGTATACCACCCAACCAAATTAGACGAGACCATCCCTGGACACGTTTCGTCCTTTTGGACTCAAATCGATAGTTTTTGAGATAACTGGGAAAGACGCAAAAAGTATAAACTTTCTTAGAAAGTTAACTCGTTCAATGCTTGCAAAAGAATATCACGACATCCTGATTTGTAGAATCTCATATCTGTCAACATTGAAAACTGTCCAATCGAAAAATGTTTGTTCAAGCAAAACAAATTCTGGAGGGCTTGGTTAGACTGAATCCCAGTTTATGTTTAGCGTTTTTTCCCTTCATTTAAATGTATGCTGTTGTGCATGATCCGTGCCTTTGCAATGTACAGTAGAGTATCGTTCTTGCAATGCGACGGCCCCGATCAGACAACTTGTTCAATTACCACCTGTTGCTCCTAAGCTTCGTTTTGGTATCCTTGGATAAGATGTCTCACGGTAATTGTATCTGCTTGGTGGATTTCAAACAACAAATTGCAGTAGATCCCAGAAGAGTCAACCGGAAAAATGGTAACTTTTTAGCGAGTAAGGTCTCATGGATTTCACATATTCTTAACGCCTCGGTCATTATTTCGTGACTGGAGGATAAAGATGAATAAGCGAAAACAAAATTGGAAATAACCACCCTAAAATTATCTCCTCATATACACCCTGTGCACATTTCGTTCCTTCAGAACCTAAAACTGATTACCCTTTTCTTTTATGATTTGTGTAGTTTTAGTCTTACCAGCTCCATACTTCTTGGCCATATCACTGTCCGAAGACATGTTGCTGGCCATTTTTGAAAGTCCATCGCATATACTGAATAGCTCGTTTTTTGTGCTACGAACATTACAAACCCCATTTTTCCGCAAAAAAAAAAACTTTATCAATCTCATCTCTTCTTTTGGCAATAAAATAGTAATTCTCCGAGTCTAACAGCCGGATGAGTAATTCTTCTTGTGAATCTATGATATAGTATGTTTCATTAGATTGTTTTTCCATCTCGAGCTACATTAATATCTATCCCTCAGGAACAGCATTATACAAACTCGTCACTTGCGCGATTTCTAGAAATAAATAGGTAATGTTTTAGCCACTCCTGTTTAAATTCACAGACGTACTTTTTCTTTTTAGTTACTGGTAACTGATTTACTGATGTTTTATTCAGCTGATCACTTTTAACGCGCTTTCTTTCTAGCGAAGCCATTTTGAAATATCACAATACATAGAACACAATGATGAAGCTGGCGCCAAAAGCAGAGGTTATTGTTTTGTCTCTATGGTTAATAATGAACCCTCATTTGGTGAACAACGAAATCATTATTTTTGACATTACGATGTAGAAAGCCAAAAGGCATCCAAAAAACAGACCAATGAAAATAATAGAAAATAGCTTCAAATCTGATTAACTTTGTTTTTTGCTAAGTAAATTGAGCTCAATGTAAATCGGGAGATTTTTAGTTTAAATCGAGGGGTCAGGAGAAATCTCCAAATTGGGAAACTCCCGACAAAAACGGTAGACTTGACAGGCCTGGAATCTTTGGCGTAGCAAGCTGATAAAACTCTGGTAGGTAACACCCTTCGATTAAGCTGCTATGGCACTGTCTGTCGCATCTCTTCTTTGAAATGCATTATATGATGTTTTGCTAACACAATCATTCTCCAAACAGAACGCACCTAAGCGGGAGTTCCGCGGAACATTCCCATTGGTAACACGAGCTTTAAGGAATTCCGAAGAATTCCTTGAGTTTTGATTTAAATTTAGACAATGATGATTTTTTGTATATGTGCATAAACCGTGAAGCCAAGTATTGGTGCATAAATTGAGCGTGCGTAACAGCAAAATAAATGTTTTTTTCCAGTGTTCCAAGTTTTATTCAATATTATTAAATGGAGTTGCGAGACATTTGCAAAACTAGGTATAAGATTCCAAGATGTCAAAAAGTTGAAAAGCACTGCCCTTACAAGAAGATTGACTGCGGTTCCGTTGGTCTTTGATTTATCCAAATTCATATCGTTTTCCGAATAACGGGTAATTTTAATGCTACGCTTTGCACAACATAAGATCTTTAGGTAATTGATCACGATCTAAAGTGGGTACTGTAGCGCTTGGTAATGCTACAAGTTGTTTTGTTTCTTCTTTTTCTATTAAAGATTTGTGTTGATTTTTCAGACTGCACCCAAAGACAAGCTTCTTGTTTTCAACGTCAAGCAAGGCTGGGATCCACTTTGCAAGTTTTTGAATGTTAAAGTTCCGAAAACTCCGTTTCCTCATAAAAACAAAAAAGCGAGCGTGAGCAAGGAATCCCTGGATAAAAATCCCTTCGCTGTGAAATGCAAGAGAGAAGCGATTGTTTCACTCACTCTGATAACATCGTTACTCGCTTACGGTTGTTACAAAGTTATTTTCAAATCCAACTTGGAAATAATCAAGTCCTTACTTATTTACGAACATAAATAATTACTTCATGCGTAGTTAAACTGGCTCAGACAACGTGAGTTTAGTCTGATGTAGGAACAATATGGAAGAGAATGAAGAAGAGAATGTTGTGCTACTAAGTTTTATGATGGCTTCTATAAATAAGCTAAAGTGAATTAAACATTTGTAAGGAAATTGCGGCTTGGTTTTTTTCATCCGCTTTTGCAGTACTCTTATAGAAAATATTTTTTATTGTTATTATTAGACAGTGATGCAAAGTGAAAAAGAATTTTTATCTGGAAACAGTCATTTACTGTATAACCACATGTCAACAACCCAGCGCTGTCAATATGCTTGGATATATTCGTAGAGTCATCAAAAACTGTAAAGGAGGTATTTACAAATCTTCTGATTGACGGTGAGCTCGGTATCGTGGAAAATAAACATAGGAATGCAAATGCTAAAAGTAATAATTACAAAACAACCTAGCATTACAAAACCAATGCAATTAGAAAGCATAAACTTTAAGTAATCTAGACCAGTGCCACTCAAACTTTTTAATATAGTAAACCGGCAGCGCACTTTCTGTCATTCAACGTACCAGTTATGTATTTCAAACAGAAAAAACAGACAAAAGCAACTTCGCAAAGATATGTGGAAGGAAATGGAAGTAGTGTTTTAATGGCCATATCACTTAACCTCGGAAATTCTGCTTTCAGTTTAATCCAGAAATTTGCAAATGAGGTTGACTTGGTAATAAAATTTCAAAAAAAACAAAGTACCAGTGCCTGCAGCATGTTTTGCTAATAAGAGTGTATTATGCCTTTTACAAGCTGACTTATTAAATACTTTTGACCAGCTGATAGAAGACTAGCAAAATTAGCCGTTTTAGTAACTACAAACTTTGTTATTTTTGGTTAGTACGGGTTGATTTACTATTAAGAAACTTTTGCAAAATAAATTAAAATTAGTATCTTCAAAGTTTGCTTTCAACAAAACTGCTAACAAACACATTCAACTCACTGTTAAACCATACTGTATTTTATAGTCTACTTAATTTGTTGCGTTTAACTATAGCTAGCTGTTGGAAAACAAAGGATAACAGTTTCAAAATAAAAATTTTTTGCGTTGTTACAATAGATTTTGCTTCTTAGCTAACGCATTTTTTCTTTCACAATAGTCTGGTTCCAGCTGCGAGAGCAGATTGAACGTTGTCCTGCCTTCCAGTAAAGATCGCCATATCAGTGAATACAAATGAAACGCCATATAACCGTCAAAGCCTAAGAAAGAAAGTACGTGAAATTACGCTTAGAACAAAAAATATTCAGACCACTGTGTGAAAACATGCTCCGATCAATGTAAATAATACTCAGCATACTTTTTTTTCTAACTGACCGCGTACCGGCAGTCAACGAACATAAATAAATAAATAACGCGGTGCTTGCGTACCGGCATCGGTACACGTACCACAGTTTGCCTAGCACTGATCTAGACAACATTTAATAGTAAATTTATTTGTAATTTAAAGTTGTGGAAGCACACTAAAGCGCGACACTAAAAGTGTTAAGAAAATTGACCATTTTAGACCTTTTTATTGCTTGAAATTTGCAAATATTAATAAAGTAACAGTATTTTTTCTGTTCCTACCCACAAATAGATATTCTTTCTTAAGACATGAATTTCGACCATAACATTCAAAAGCTTTCCAGCTTCAATCTCTGCTTCAAACCCTCTCTCAATAATAACAACCCTGTTGCGCCTGCGAGTGCATGTATCCCATAACTAGAAGCGTATCTCATGGCTATTACCTTTTGACTTGGCAACCAAAAATTGCCTTCAATTGTGCTTGTAAGAAACCTCAAATAAAAAGGTTCAACCTTAACGAAAACACACGATTTCGTCAAAATTCTGCGTGACTTCTAAACAAAACATTTTTACTGGGCAAATAGTTTACGCCCTCCTTTTGAGAAATTTTCCATACGCTATTGATTATTGCCTGGGTGTAGGCCAAACTAGTTTTTGTTATGAAGTTTGCATTACTGAAAAAAAAATGCTTGTCTTTTACTTCGTGGGTCAGCGCGGCCCACCGTGCATTCCGCCAACAATAGATGAAACTTTGTTTTTCTGGTAATATTAGATACGTCAACACTGAATAAACTTACGCACTACCGGTTTTGAATCACTTTATTTGTTGTACTTACAAAATTTTTTTCTGATTTCGGGGGCAAAAAAAAAAAACATAACTGACAATATTTTTGTATTGAAACATCACAAATACATTTGTGATCACTTGAAATGTTAGTTCTGCAGGGCTCAACAAAATAAGGTGTTGTTTTGTAAATGAAATTTTCAAATTATGCGACTGGAATATTTCAACAAAACGCTTATTAATCATAAAATGTTTCTCTTCAAATGCAAATTTTTTGGGTGCTTTGAATTTATGTTTAGTCACTACTACATTCAGGTTATTCATCACTTTTCTCGTCAATGAATATTTCGTCTATGCCGCAATTACGCAGGTGTTCATTGTTAGTCTCAGTTGGTTTATTGAAAATGTCAGCTAGGTGAGTAGGGAGTATATCTCCATCTCACCACTTTGGCTCAAAGACTTTGTTCACTACGATTCATTCATTGTCCTCAGTTCGTGATGGAATAACTAGTTTAAAAATGTAGGCTCATTTCCCGAATTGCCACATGGTAGTTTACTCTTTTTATATGTTCTCTCAAACAAGCTCTTGGGGAAAAGGGATGACAAGTCGGTGTTTTTCTTTGAGTTTAGCTGATTTTCTTTACCGCAATATTTCTTTAAAACAATTTCTTATCAAAGATCATTAACACTGAAATGGCTACATCTTTGCTTGCACATGGAACTCATGAATTCTTTCAGTTGAGAAAAAAGTTTTTCCAATGCATTCCATATATTTTAAGGTTCTATAAAAGCAGCCTGAAAACGTGTTTCTTTTGAAAAATTTTTATCGGCTTCATCGTTTCAATGCTTTTGAAAGCACTGGTCGTGTCACACCTTGAAAATGCATGCACATCCAGTAGAGCATCGCATTAAAGAGGCGTGAAGTCCTGCACCAGTTAGCAATATGGAACAACTCTTGTGTCTTTATCAAACTCCAACTTGGGGAATCTCTGTTATTACTACTGATAACTAGGGCCATTTTTTTTGACCTAATAAAATATATCTTTGACTTTATTTTAGCAAAATTTTGACTTTATTTTGACCTAACCGCTTTCGCCTATTATTTATGTCTTGTTGCACTTTTTTGATTAAAAATCTTTTATAATCCGCAATTTGCATAAGTTTTTAAAAAAGAAGGTAGCCTACTTTAAACATTTTCTCAATCACTCAGTCTTGAAGCTAATGCAACAAAGCGACGCATGACGTCAAACCATAGGATAATGAGCCATTGTGTGTACTGCTATCAATTAGTGTGTAATACAAAAAATGCGTTGTTATCGCAACTGTACTGTACATTAACAGTCTGTCTATGATGTTTTTAACGAAAGCCACACAATATAATTACCAGGACTTTTTATTGTAATGCAGCATCATATATTTTTTACGTTCTTAACATCAAAATTTCTGTCTTTTCTCAGTAATTTACTGAGCATAGAAAACGACCTCTCAATAGCAGCAGAGGTTGGCTGGGCTTTTTGCAATAGTGCGTAGCTTGTTGGGTCAATTGTCAAGTTGGTACAGTTTATTATTGTTTCTAAATCAGAGTTGGATAGTTGATTTTTAATGTAATTTTTAATTGCACACGGATCATCATCGAATTGCATATTCTTCAGCAGTCCGTATGCTTCGGTTATCGTGCAGGCACTTCCTTCTAAGAACTCTACGTTGGCTGCTAGAGTCCGGTATTGATTTATTTTAACCAAGTCCGGCACCGAATCTTTCACATTGATAGCGTCTTTTGCTCTGCTGACTAAGAGGCCTGCACTTGTACAATTGTTGACAATGGTACGAACAGCTGGAAGGTTCTCACTGTAATATAAGGCAGCTCTAAGCCAAGTTGCCCATCTTGTAATTACAGGGTCAGGGGGAGATGGAAGACCAGCATCATGAAAATCTTTCTTGCGATCTTTGTTTTTGATTGTTGCTGCTTGATCGTTGCTATTATTTCATCAATATTTTAAAATGAGCACGCACGCGCATAGCACATTTATGTAGTAAGTGCGCAACGCAGGTGACATGCATCAAAGAAAGGTATAATTCCTTTAATGTCTTTCCAGCCAAAGACATGTATCGAGCAGCATCAGTGAAGAACAATGAAAAACTCTCGCGTTTTATTTCAAGTTGTCGCAATATGATACTGGTATTAACATTGCAATAGTGTGCAATAGTTGTCGCAATAGTGTGCAGAATAATACTGCTATTAACATTTCTACCGCTTTCAAGTGGATGGCAATCAACGAGGAATGTCTGATTTGGGGCATCTAAGCTGCCCACAAGCACATTAATATACTTTTGTTTAGCAATCTCTGCTTCATCCACAATTAAAAAAATTTTTTTTGTCACAAAGTAATTCTTGAATTTGTTCTTCTTTTTAGGATGCTAATTTAGCAACACATGCCCGGGCTGCAGTCTCCAAAGGCAATACCTTTCCCATTGTAGCAAACAGAGACTTTAAAGAAGGATGGTTCAGTTTATGAAGTGGGATATTTGTAGCTAAGAATGAAGAGACAACCTGTTCCTTGAAGTTTACGTGATCGAGTTGTAAAAAGGTTTGCTTACTTTGGGATTTGCTCTTCGTCTCCAATTTTCTTTGGTGTTGCTCACTTTTTCGGTGGCTTTCCACAAAAAACTTTTTGTCGCATTTGACCAACACGTCGCAAAGGTTGCATCGCAAGTCGCGGGCAGGAGTTGCCGAAAACTCATCCGGATATTCCTGGCAAATTTGCCTAACTTTCGCTGTAGAAGATTTGGCTTGTTTAGGCATTCTTTGCTTTGCAAGCTACGACTTAAAAAGACCACGTGTAAAGAACGCAAAGGTTTTATAGGAATAGATTAATTGTCTAACAATTATGTGTTTATGCATCAACAATGACGATTTGATGCATAATAAGTGCTATTTCCTTCTCAATAACCGCACGCATTTTTACCATTGCAACTATTTGAGAAGTTTAATGTCAAATAAAACTGCGCATAAAATTTCAATAGCAGCTCAAAAATTCAAAAAAATATAAATTTGTTCGTTTTTGTAAGGAAATATTCGATGAAGACAATTTTGAGAAGTTTTGACTTTATGCAAAATTTTGACTTTATTTTGACTTATAAGATCTAGCAAAACGGACTCCTGAACACCTGAAACAAACGTTAGTACACGTTTGATCTTGTAACCAGGTCCTGAAAAAATTTTGACTTTATTGACTTTAGGGGGCCCTACTGATAACGCATTGTCTTCAAGTAGGTAGGCCTTCTCTTAGGTAAATATAAACTTTTGTTTCGATGTTTTCTGCCAAAATAATCACTGCTTCACATCATTAGAAGCAGTCTCGCAAGCTGCTGTTTGTTAGTGTCATTGCTAAGCAATGACTTTTAGTTTTCAGGTCGTTTTGTGCTTTTGCCCTTAATTATGCGTTTTTGACCACTACTATGATTTGTTTTTTCCAAACCCTTCATCGAATTTTCCTTGCACATGTCAATGCTAAATAGCAGATCGGACTTTCCCAGGACACTGACATAATAAGCCTATATTTTTTCGCCTATCCGTTTAAATGTTGCTGGCACCGCTTTCATGAAGTAGAAAATTTTATTCCCATCTTTAACATTCAACGCTTTGGCAACTGATGGCATTGTAAAATCGGATCAATTTTTATGTCAATAAATAAATCCTTTGCTTTTATCTGTCTTCAAAGGGTAGTCGTCGCGAGTACTAATTGATGAGGGCACTTGCATGAACAGATTTCATCAGTTTTTTCTTATCAATCTTTTCTGATTGTTTTTGTGAAATCATTAGCAAAGGAAAGGCAACATTTGCTTGCCGCTTTTACCAAATTTCACGATTGCTTGAGGTCTTGAGAACTGATGCCTTCCACATATCCGTAAATATTTTTTGTTTCAGTCTTTTGGCTGAAAGAACTGTTCATTCTTTCGCAGTCTATCAGCAACAAAAGCTTTCTTTGCAGCGGTGCCAGACAACTCAGCATTTTGACTTTTTGTTAGCTGGTACTGTAGCAACACATGAAATTTATCATCCATCTCTACTTGGAACGGGTCTATGAAATCCTGCATTGATTCCATTGTAGCAGATGTTGCTTTTTCACTTTTCTTTACTTGCGGCGACCTAGTATCACGGTGTTTGTGTGTGTGTGTGTGTGTGTGTGTGTGTGTTTACCCCTCCTCTTCCTTGGGATGGAGGTACGGCATGAACGGTAATTCAGGTTCATGCCGTCAACCTAATTGATATTAGGCTAGGGGAAGATGGCAGCCCATTTCGAACCAGTCTTGAGTGACTGGTAGCCCCACCACCAACAAGGCGGACTGCCACTGGTGGGTACCCAAGAGTCGTCTGACATGCTGGGTTAGCAACTTCACAATTATAATCCGGTGAAGTACGGGTGGGGCCACCTGTCTGCCACATAAAGGTGGAGGCGTCCCGTTAAGTGCCTTGCCCAAGGACACAACAAGCAAGCTTGCCGGCTTGTTCTCCACACTATCCCTTTTTTATGCTGAGCGCCAAGCAGGGAAGCTGTGAATACCATTTTTTAAAGTCTTTTGGTATGACTCGACTTAGGGAATGAACCTCAGGTCTACCGACTACAACGTGGACGCTCTAACCACTGCACCATCGCGCCGGTCACGGTGTTTGTTGCCACTACCATCAGCAAACGTGTTTGCCATTTTGAGCATTACTTCAACATATCTCGATCGTTCGAAGGCTGCACGCGGCCAACGACGATAAACTCCATAGCTATTCAAAAGAACTTAAATGCCGGCACCCCGTTCGCCCGGGCCTTCTCGAAATTTGGCATGCAGCACGAAAGTTTCTTCAATCGTATTATCCACTGCACATACGTTCGCTGGTATGAATGACCTTGCCACAATTATTGCTCCTAATTTGATTAACACGCTGACGTCCGGCTGAGTTTACTCAATGTTGATTAAGAACAACGAGAAGTAGCAGAGATATCTGGCTTAATTTTTATCATAAAAGCTAAAAAACAGATCCATCATTTACTTAAACAAGCCCGATACAAGTAGTAATCATGGATCTTCACAGCATACTTCAAGGAAAGGACCAACGAAACATGATTTATATACGTCAGCCAAAACTGGGCAGCCCAACCAAGGCTCCCACCACGGACCTGTTGCCCGAATAAAGATTATTCTTCAAGAAAATTAGCTAGTGCTTTGTTTTGCATTGCAGCATTTAAATTTTCTGAAGTCCTGTCATTGACAATCTGATGTATTGCTTGTAGCAAATCACCTGGCAGGCCTTTTGAACCCGTAGTTTCCAAATATCTTTCAAGAATCAGTCTTTACAGGTTTTTACCAATGACTTAGTGGCAATTTATTGCGCGACTGCATTGCCGGACATCACATCATTCATAGCCCTCGCTTCCTACAGCATGTCAGTTAATCTGGACTCACTCATTGTTTGCTTGTCATTTTTAGGTATACCGGTATACAAATAAAAAAAAAATGATCCTATCATTACAATGTGGCCATCATAGCAGTCTGGACTCTTCCAAATATTAAGTTAAGACTTTGTGCATCGCCTATGCCAAACCGACCTTTCGCGATGCTTTTTTGATACTTTAAGGCACTCTAGTTCAGTGGAGTAATCTGTTATAAGGTGATTAATGATTGGGTTATAATCTATTGAGGTAAGGCGCTTTGGAATTTGACCAGTTTCAGATATGAAGTCCGCCCACCCAAATGTATACTGAGATACAGTGCTGCTATGAAGTCGGCAGATACACCACATAAGAAAATTTAACATCGACTTTGACAAAGCATTTTCATATTCTAGCAATGTTAGGTGAAAAATTGTCCTTGCTGAGATATCCCTCTTATTTATATAGCATGGAGGTATAGCATCATTTGCCAAGGGTTTCAGAGAGCGTGCACCTGTCCTTGGCAGAGACAGCAAATTCTCTACCTGGTTGTCTGTCATGTTCTCATCAGCAGCAGGCTCAAAGGTAATATATTCGAACATTATCCTGTGGAAGGTATAAATCGAACCTGCACCAGAATTGTCATTGACGACTTGATCAAAATATTAAAGTTGCTATGAAATAATGATGGCAAAAAGGATTTCGTATTATTAATATTTAGGATGTTAGCATGGTAAGAGCTTCTTTAAAAGCCTTTGCAAGTTCGGTTTCAAGGTGTAATGAAAGGAAGTAGCTCTCTGACTGACCCAAATAGTTCACTAATATGCTCGTTTGGCACTCCGGAAAAAGTGGCGTAAAGTCATGCAAACCAGAACGTGTTTTGTTAGTTTCCACTGGTCTTTAATTATTGCTCGACACAGGTCTTGATCAGTGGATAAAACGAGAAGCTCTATTGTTTCCGACTCTGATGCCGCAGCTTTCCCATAAATGAAAATACGCAAGAAGCACTGCAATTCGTTGTGGGCATGGTTTTTTGTTGTAAGGCACGATACAGTTAGTGGCCATGGTAATTTTTCCGCTTGTTCAAAAGCATTTTTGATTATTTTTTGCAGAAGAATAATTACCTCCAGAATCTTATCTCAACTCCCCAATAGATACCCATGCACAACAGCTTCTGAAAGATCAGTTTCGTTGCCGAATACACGGTATAACTGAAATTGACTCCTAATCTTACCAAGACTAACAAATCAGAGCTCGTTGCTGTAGACCACGTGGCTATTTTATGATGATTTGATCTTCTCCAACCTATATTTAGGGTTTGCAAATGGTGTTTCAGACCGATACTTACTCTACAAACTGCGGAGATCAATCATTTTCATGACCATATAACCAATAATTGTTCTCTGCCGATCGCTTGACAAAGTTTAGCAAAACAATTAGCATGGACTTCCTTCACGTCACTTTGATGCTCCTTTGACAGAATTTTGCCATTTTGTCGGAATAGAATACCGCATTCGGCAAGTGATATTATATTTTGCCTCTTTTACAATAAGAACTTCATCACGAATAATACGAATTAAAAGTTCTTCATCACCTTTTTTCTGCTATGTCGATAATGGTGGGACCACCTCCATGTTTAACAGGTTGAGTGCCGCGTGACCCACCGATGGGTCACGCACAAAAAAAACAAACAAAACAAAATTGCATCTTGGCACTCAACGTGTTAAATTTCGTCAAACTTTCTGATTTTCATACATTTTGTTGTTTGGCCCCAAATCGACCATAAAATGCAAATATGCCGTTAGGTTGAAAGAGAGTTTTGTCTTTACCCTCAGTAGAACCTCGTCTCGGCATTCACTGTTTCTGTTTTAAACTGGGCTTAGAAATGGCTTTGAGATGACTTACTGTACAGTACGTTCATCGTAAACCCCTGATAGCAATTCCTATGATAGCCATCATTATCACCAAACTCTTGCGGAATCGGTTGACACACATCTTGCTTTCTTTTTAAAGAACCAAATGGATCCTTTAAACGGTTATCCGTATTCACGAATCTTTTGAAATTTTTTCTTAGGGTCCTTAAGCTCTAACAGATATACAAAATTGGACAAGTTGGATATTTTGACGTCGATACTGCAATTGCTTGGAGGGCGTTTGCAGTCATCGTCACTTTCCAGCTTAGTCATTATCTGTGACGTCTTTGATTTGCTGAAAAAGAGAAACTCTGTTGTAATTTATAAATTGATAAAATCTTACATGCCTTCACAATGAGATGTCTTCAAATAAGATTTCGAACAAAGTCTTCAAATAAAACCAAAATATTAGATAACTTTAAAGTTTTAGCCAGTCTTTCAGGTCAATAGCATGGATTCTGCACACTTCTACAGAAAGTCTTACCTCAAACTTCAAATCGGGAAGTGAAACATTAAAATTAGAAACGTCAAATTATTAATATTTTAATCGTCACAGTTCAGAAATTATTAAATTTTATTTGGATTGCACTAAATAAACGGATCAGTGAAGGGAAGCTTTCAGTGATGCGAAACTTAGTAGCAAAATCTGGAACTAAACACAATGCGCCGCTACCCGTACCCGAGTAGTAGTAGGGTAAACTGTAGAACAAAAATGTTCAAAAACAAAACTCACAAAATCTTTTGTGCCTTTGTAGACTTCAAATATAATTTCAGCAATTTTTTGTAAATATTCAAGAACTTCAGAAGCAATAATTACAAGTTTGATTGCCTTTACGTGTTAATCTTATTCATCTAGAAAAATTCAGTCAGTCGTCTTTTCAACAAAATTACGCTAAACAACTTTGAAGCACTGCTCACTTTACTGAACCTGTGACTTACAAGCAGTTTGGCTGCTGGTTACATTAGCACTTGCTTACTAGACAACATTTCAATTGCGACAAGACAAAAAAACGCACAAGAAAGGGTTGCCAAGGAAAAAGTAAACAATCAAAAGTCAACAAGCATGATAAATTTCAACATTAATTATTGCAGTCAAGATTGTTTTAATGCAATCACTCTCAATCGTATGTTAAACTATCAGAAACAGACTCCACGTGCAAAACTTTTAAGCGGTAGCTAAAACTGGTGGAGACATAATGACCTCTGTTTTCATCGAATATGCATAAATCATTACTTATTTTGTAAAGCCCTGCAACTCTAACAATTTCAGAGCTCATTAATGTATTTGTAATCTTTTAATACAAAAATATTGCCATTAATATTTTTCCTAACCCCCAAAATTTGGAAAAACTTGTTGTCAGTACAACAAATAAAGTGGCTCACTACCGGTAGCGCGTAAGAGCTTATTTAGTCCTGACTTATGTAATATCAAAAGATACATAAACAACTACCAGAAAAACAAAGTTTCATCTATTGTTGGGGGGGTGCACGGTGGTCTAGCTAGCCCAAGGACTAGTTGAACAAGATTTGTTTTTAATATTTAAAGTTTAGTAGTAATTCTTGGCTGCCTGCTACATGCTAGTTTGGTAAAGTACCGGTTGGTATTCCCTCTGTTGGCGTTGTCGTTGAGTGAGGTTGCTTCTTCTTTACACAGCACGTCTGACTCCAGAGAAACGACTATATTTGCAAATCTTTACCCACAACATTGAATGAATGCAATATGAATGTTTTATGACCAATTATACCATGCTCCCTTAATACACTTATTTGCTTGATCACTTTGCCATACTTTAGACAAAACTACGCCTGACCACATGGCTTAGTCACTCGGAATTATGCCATTATAACAAGAGAGCAAATATTTTTCGTGATGTAAAGTTGTTTCTACTCTTTTATGACAAATTTTAGGACAACGAACGATTTAAGTTTAAGATCAGCAAATGATTCGAGTTTAGGGTCAACCAATGATTTAATACAGAAATAAGCGCGCGAATAAAGCGAAAATGTTTGAGTCACCCACGATGTTTGATTTCAACAAAATATCTGTTATCCAAAGTTTGTATCTTGCAAAGTCGCCATACTAGAAAGTAAGAGCAACAATTTTATCTGCTGTAGGCTAACTCTAACTACAGTCCGTTTCAAAGAATTAGTAGACTTAGCCTATTTGCTGCGTGTCTTATGGTGTCGCTAAACCCATACACGCCTGAGCAAGAGACGCATTTGCGAGAATGCCGCATAGTGCTCGATGCTTGAAGCCAAAATTGCGTCAACATTTTTCTATACCAAAAACACCGAGACTAGGAGTAAGTTAAACATCAAAATCGGCGGACAAGCCTTGCCTTTCAGCCCTACACCAGATTATCTTAGTGTTAAAGCGAAAATACTATCTTTTTGGATGCCAGTTAGAAATACTTCGTGAGAAGCTTGTATCACACATTGCGTTGTTTCGTCGTCTGGCAGATAGGCTTCTATCTGAAAAGTAAGTTTAACAATCATACCCACCACAAACATTGCTGTAGTTCATTTCGCGGCTGATAACTGAGTATCAAAATGGTGTTGCAGTTCTCATGCCAAATTGTATTAGAAAACCGATGTGAATTCAATTCTCATACAATCTTTGATTTATCAAATGAAGTTCTTAAGAGTAAAACCGACACCTACAGACTAGATTTGCCAATTGCATCAGGTAAAAAGTTCCCGCGGAGATTTGTTGGAAAAGCGTTGCTCTTTTCTCGGTCGGCTGTCTCTAAAGTAAAGACATGCATGTGCTTCACCACTATATCCCGAGACTGCAAACTACAAAACATTTGAGGCCAAGATACCAATTTTATTGGTAGACACTAGACCTGTGTTAAAAATCTACATCAGCGCATGGGAAGGTTTCAAGCACATGATTAAACTTCATCAAAATGCGCTTTCGAAAAAAGTGGCTGACCGGTTTCAGTGTTTTTGCATTAAATTGGAGTGATACCGTTTTTTGCAAATTAGATAGATAAACTTGACAGTTGTTAAATGAACGTTTAACATGTTGTTTTACTGATGTTGCCGAATGAATCTGAAGAAAAATTAAGCTAAGAAGTGTTAAGATTTATTTGTTATTGCCACTAGTTATCCTAGTTTTATGAGCTAAACCTGCAGGCTTATTTGTAGTAAGCTTCTGGTAAAGTTTTGTATTCAAATAGTCAGCGTATTTGGCAATATTGAGTATAAGTTAATTGTAATGTGCAACTTATAAAGCATATTTAGTTGCATAAGCATACAGAAAAGTAGTAAACCCAAAATATACTATAGCCTAGATGACAGGGCAGACTTCTGTACCATTTGCCATGTGTTGGATTAGATATTGATGGATATAATCACCAATATTTTGTCAGTAATGTATGCAGATCTGCCAGATGTTATTTTGTTGACTTTACTTTTCCTTAAACGTTTTTTGGATCATTGATTCGGCTGCTGGACTAAGTAGGCCAAGAAAATTCGAAAAACCTAAGGTACCGGTGGTAATGATCTGATAATTGCTGATTTACCTACAGGTATCTAATTGGTATATAGCTATCTTTAACAGAGGAATAAATAATATTTGATGATCTTTCCTTAAGGCCGATTTTTTTGCCAATCGGCACACTGCACTAAGTTTATACAAGCCAAATGAAAGGCCTGATCTCAACCAAATTGCTTTTGGTTTAATTTCTTTGTTTCCGAGTAACTATCACGCAATAATTCATTCCAATATTTTTTTTTGTTAATTCTTAAAATAACCCCTAAAGTTGGTGTTGACCCGATACCTCTCCAGCATAAATTACAGTTTTTAGTCAGCCCCTTTCTTTTGCACCAAATCAGTGACGTCATATGAAACCTTTCTATTAACATCAAAGTACATTTTTGCAAAAAAATGAATCATACCAACACAATTAGGTCCGAAGAAATGCCCAGTTTATCTTCACTTGCCATAGCTGGGCAATGTTTCGATGAAATACGAAATGCAAATTAAAACAGCCGTCAAACGCTGTTACTTTGCAGTTGAACCACGCATTGTCTACACCACCATACAACTTCTGCCTGCAGCCCAAAAAAGATCTACTACTTGCTTCACATGAAAGCAACATTGCTTATCAACTTCTGTGCCACTGTGATAGTCGGTACGTGCGCCGTACTTCTCAAAGTCTACAACAGAAGATCAAGCAGCACGCACCCAAAACCATTCTTCAGAAACTTACTTCTCAAGACCGAAGCACATTCGCCGGCTCTTGCAAGCCAATCAGAAGTCTTAAAGCTGAAACTTCTTTCTCGGCTATTGGGCATCATCTATTGCAAAACCCAACATGTGCACGTGAATACAATGAAGGCAAATTTACCATTCTTGCTCGTGGTCGTACTTTTTTCCATCTCTCCACCCTTGAAGCCACGTACATCAAAACAACCAAAGCAAATTTATGTAAACAAAAGGAATTCGAGTAAGGCCTAAAAATTGCACATTAGTTTCCGCTCCTTTTACCAATCTCGATGAAGCTTTTCTCCTTTTTTCGTCAACTGCGTCTTCATATAACTGACTCACTTCATCTTTTTCATTTCATTTCTGACGGATTCTCTTAAAAAGTGTCAGACGAAAAGCTTTGAGAATATTAATAACCTACTTTCTGCGAATTGCTTATCTACAAAGCACATCGCAGTGCCCAGCTGAGAAATGAACTCGCAATCTCAGGATAAACCAATTTTGTATCGTACAAAACTACGTTGCCTTAATAACAAACTTGCAAATTTAAAGCCTTCGAGGCATTTATACAAGGAAACTTCCTTTTACAATTTAGGCCTACATCTATACAATTAGTACAACTACATTTACACAATTAAGCTACATATTTGTACAATTTAGAGCTACAGAAGGAGTGGAATTCCAATGTCACCCAAGAGATTTTCACGACATTGTTAAAATTTTTGATTTCTAATGCAGAACTTTTCACCAGTAATCATATAAACTGCAAATTGGAATTCCAATTTCCAATGTTATTGCCCATTAACAAAGTCACTTTCCAAAAGAATTGTTTTGATTTTTTTCACCTTAAGCGGAAACCACTTATTCAAACTCATTTAACACCTGAAAAGAGAGCAGCACTTTTTCCCGCGAACTGTTTTTCTTGATTGAAATTGGTGTTATGTGCCTGACATTAATATGCAAACTTTTCAAAATTTTTGCACCGACATCTTGGCAATTACAAATGCTGTGATTTTGATCAGACACTTTTAACATTAAAAAATCTAAAGGGCCATGGATATTTATCATTTTCAGGCTGTTTGTGCGAAATACTACCTCAGCATTATTTAACAATTGTAACTCGTTACGTGACGAATGACAGAGAAAATTCGTAGAGTAGGTATTAACATGGCGGTATTTTCAAGATTATCTTTGCAGTCATACGAATTTAAACGAGTGTACAAAGATTCGGAAAATTGCCCCAAGGAAACATACTGCACAAGAATAGCTTTAATACAAGCATTGCAAGCGTTTTTAATTTTTTTAAAACAGCCCATCCAGCAAGATAGTACAAAACCTGATGATTCACAAACATTGAAAGCGGTACAAGATGCTTCCTCGACCATCGATGAAGGAATGTTTAATGCATAGTTGTCCTCGCTTATCACATCATCACCATCATATTACTTAATAAAATCTGACAACATTGGAGTATCAACTTCTTTGTAATTAGACGAGTTTGGCATCATCATGAAATGACCAAGGAACACCAAGCGTAGTGCTTGATGAAACTGAACGGGTTGTGGATGGGGAACACGTTGATCCCTGATTTGAGAAAATAAATTCTCAAGAGCACCCCGGCTAAACCGTTCTGTTAAAATGAATTTAGTATCTGGACTACTGAATAACTTTATAACTAAGCAAATCATACTATTGGTGCTAAGCGTCACCCCTGTTTTCATCAATTTTTAGCTACTTTTCGGAAAGTTCATACCATTAACCACAGTTAATGCCTTCAACAAATACATTAAGCTAAAGGCATATCAAATTTCGTTGTAATTTATTTAATCATATAGCATAATAGATAAGTGCCAGGGACAGTTTGTTTTTTTCTGCTCCACTCGCACCACTAAATTCAGCAGAGAGATTTTCGAAAAATTGCTTTAATAAGTCATATTGGAGTCCTTAAGATATTTGCACTTTGTCTAGCGCCAAACAGCAATATCTATCAGTTGTTGAATAATAAGACATCTTTATTGTTATGCAATCTAGAATGACATTAGAGCAATCCAGGGTAAAATTTAATGCTTTGTAGATGCCGACACACAGTTCTATAACTAGGCAATGGAAAAGAAATAACTTTCCTCAGATATTCATAACTGCAAAAAAAAAGAAACGAGTAAAGAAATTGATGTGATAACAAACAGCTATAATTGGCTTTATGATGTGACTGGAAAAACTGAATCAGCTCGAAACTTTATTTATACATTAATACGCTAAGACAAATGCATTTCGCTATAAAGCATCATCAGTGCTGTAAAAGAACAATAAAAGCAACTAAATCTAAGGTTCCAAGCAATAGCTCTACTGACAAATCTACACTCATCACATAAGTAATTATATATCCAGCGTATCAAAACAAATAATTTCATATTATAGTATTGCAGTATTACCCACAAGGCAGCAGACCATTATGACGAAAAAAATAAGATTAAAACGCAGGCTGATAGTAGACTAAATTTAAAGTAGTAAAAATATTAAAGCACAGTGAGAAATAATACTAGGTTATATGCGAGGTAAAATCATTTAATTAATATTTATTTTTGCATTAAGTATGCGATACCATTTGGCTTCATAAAAGTTTAAATTTTCAAATTCAGGTTTTATAACAAATATAACAAAAAACATTGCGCTATATCAGGTTTTTACCGGTAAATATTTCCTTATAATGTTTATCATAATGTCTAAGTAAGGCCGAATTATCATTATTTTCAGAATAGTGAAATTTGTTCCATAGTACTCGATGTTTTGTCCAACGTTGTGAAAAAGATGTCATTGTTTGACCAACATAGTAATTGTCACAGTTTTTGCAACATGTCGCGTAAATACCATAATCTTTGCAGTTTAGTTTTTGGGTCAAAGGACGTACTCCACTAGGTGTTCGTATCTGTTTCATCAGTGGGACCATAGAATTATGTGAGCCATGATTGCCACATAGTGCACATTTACCACAGGGCCCAGATATGCCCCCATCCTTACCCTCAAGAGGACCAAATGAAAGCTTTTTATAGCGAGCGACAAAAGTGTCTGTGGGCGCTTGTATGCAAGCATTTTGAGTCTTGCATCGTTTAAGTAACAAGCAATAAATAATTTTGTGAATACATGTTGGTGTTTGATCATCTCATTGTTCTCTGCTCGAATGATGACATTCCAACTAAATTGAAATGTAATTGTCACTTTTAAGCCAAACTTCAAAAATCTACAGAGTATTTTTGTCTAAAAATGAATGACACTATTTTGCACCAGATGGGGGTATGATTAATCAATGCACTTGGCCATGTCTCGTGCCACAGCATGCAATGTAAATGCATTCAACTTACGATTTAAACTTTGAGTATTAAACTTAATTTCAATGCCAAATTTGTTTAAAAAATTTAACATATAATTACTAAGTGACCAACACAAAGTAAATATAAGCTAGTTGAATTTAGCGTTTTTGATTGCTTCCACTCGCTGTCCATATTGAACCAACTATTCCTACTTTGGACTCATGAATACCATAAAAAAGTGGCCCACGGCACACGCTAATAAACCGTAGCTCAAAATTTTGTTGTGGTGCAAAACATAAAGGCATATGATACACATTCCAGATCATTACTTCTTCCCCCTAACTTTGAACAATATTTTGCTGCAGATCAACTTGTGCGAAAACCTAGCCAAAACAAGGCGAATTTCTTTAGGGTTTTCAAATTTACTTGTCCCAATACAAGTAAGATACAACAAAATATAGTTTTGTTGGTGCAATAATAGGTTGGGTTAACCATTAAAATCAAATCCCTGTAAAGAGAAAGAAAGGAGAAGGAAAAGGAGGATGAGAATGCAACACTAACTTTTCTTTGCGGAAAAAGTTAAAAGAACTCGGTTTCACACGCTCAGATCTGAAAGATGTTTCTGAGAAAAGCTTACACAATGCTGTTTGCCAACTACTCATTTTACGTCACCTGAATTACGTGAGAGTTATGACGTCGGTACATCATACGTAGAAGCAGGTCGATATAGCGAACGGGAAAAAAATAGGAAAATTTTACCTTTATTCCAAATGTGACTTCCTCTGCAGAAGAATAAATTCATCAATCACATTTTTTATAGACTAATATGTAGCATACAGTATATTCATGCATCTCGTTTTTTTAACTCGTTTTTTCTCTTCAAGGATTGCTGAAGATGCATCCATAAAACTTCACATAAACATGGCGATCTTTAGCAACATCCGAAAATTCAAAGTGAATCAATTTTAAGCCTTAACCAAGCCAAAGAAAAGTAGCTTGTAAACATCAAAACTTTTTGATATGTGGTTTAATTACCTTAAAAGATATTTTCGATTGCGATAGATTACCTGGCTGATTGATCGCCGTAATACCAATGATAAATAAGTGAGTGAAAGATCTACATTCTCCATACACAGAAAAATCCTTTGTAGATATGCGTGGTGTTCAATTCTTTGTGGTTTGAGCTATTACATTTGGCGTCGCTTATTATGACCAGCCGCTTATTATGACCAATTTGGTACAGTCCGGAATTTCTCCATTTAAAATTCTCCGTTTAATATGACCAAATTTTGGATATTATGACCAACATTTTCTCCATCTTTCTTGTTACAGTACAGTATTTTTTTCCCGCCACGCACTTATAACTTCGCCTTTTCAACATATTGTTACACACTGTACTAAATTTTACCGTCACTTGTAGTGTTAAAGTACTGTACTTTGTTTTACTGCCAACGTCACATTGTTACTTCGTGTAAACTATGAATTTGATGGTATTTGGACTTCTAGTGGCTTACGGCGTCGATTCAGGAGCTGTTATGGCGGCTTCCGTTTTTATCACCATTCCGATATCATGACCACAATGGTCTGGTCCCAAGGTGGTCCTATTAAGCGGCGTCTACTGTATTGTCAAAATTGCTGCCGTGTAATGCCTTGCTAATTCAAGCAGTGAAAAAATCGTCAGGAAATTTCAGCAAAATACTTCGTTCACGCACAGAACAACGAAACCATTGCGAGATTTGAACACATGACCATATAATCATTTCCATTACTTTGCTGGTGAAAATTTCGGTTTTTTAGCTGCAAAGAAGGCTTGACGTGACCTGATCGAAGTCAAGCTAGAAAAAAGCAGTTTATTTTGAAGCAGCAATGAGCAAGTCTACGAAAGGCACATAGGTTGCCCCAACACAAAAGAAAAGGATAGATATCGACGGGCACCCGAAGTTGCTTTTTGGAATATGCTGAGTGGGTATCTTCGCTGTTTTAACGTGACACAGTTCGATTTGGTAATGAAAAATCGCATTTAAAAACAACTCAAACTATGGTATTACCGCGTGATCGTCTTGAAAATTGAAATGCTCGAAAATCAATAACGGCTAGTAAGTTCGACCCATAACGAACATTGCTTATGTAGTGTGCAACCTATCTAAAACCGCAACCTACAGATTAGTCACCTAGCATACTTACCTGTCAACGCCCTAAAATGCCCATATTTATTTGCAGATGGTGAAAGCAGAATAATCAGCAATACCAATAACATATCTTCTGCTTTGAACTGGTGACTGAAACTCCTTGCCCAAGTGTCTTCATCATCTCGAAGGGTGAGAATAATCTGAATAAATACCAACCATGTCATGCACTCGTCATTAGTTGCCACAACCTTTAGCAAAAGTTGCTTGAAAAAAAGGGTTTTTTGATATTAAAAAAAATTCTTCTAGACAGGTCTGCAGATGCGAACAGAGGTGAGGCCGGATTTCTGTCAGGGATGAAGAGAACAGAGACTGTGACTAGTAGAACCTTGAAAGAGGTGCGAAATTCTACCTAACTCAGGAGCGTTAAAAAAGGCCATCTCGTTTTCAACCATTCGATTTTTACAACATTAAAACTGCAAATCACAATTAAGCATAAGAATTTTTTTGAAGGCTTGTGTCTTTCTTACCCTCCTTTATGTCTTTAAATGCAGAGTGTGACAAATCGAGGAGTGGGGGAATTCTATTTTTTTCATACAATCACGAAAGTTATTATGAAAAAGTACAGAACGAGCCCTAGGTGCAAGCAATACACAAATTTTTGCGTGGCACAAGTACAATTAACTCTTTTGTTTGTTAGTTAGAAATTGTTTGTTAGGTAGAAATGCCAAGACCATTTTTTTCCTGAACATTTTGAATGGGTTTGATGTTTAATGAAGGTTTGTCGGTTCATATTTTAACATTTAAAGCTGTCAAATTAGCTTTTAATGAAGTGTCTTTTCAGTCGCTACAACTTAAATAATTTTTAAAAAATGTTCAATTTTATCATCTGATGATGGGTTGTCAATTGTCGTATGTGACCTAGTAAACTTTGCAGTGATTAAGACATATCGTGCTACAACAAAAACATTTTTCTTTTTCAAAAATATTTTTCGAGATTGCGACATTCATTCACGCGTATGAGCTCATGCTCGGTTTGCATGTTTTTCGTCAGACTGGACCTCCACGACGGGAAGACTGCTTGGCCCCACCATCTGTCTGCCACATAAAGACGGAGGCATCCCGTTAAGTGCCTTGCCCAAGGACACAACAAGCGAACTTGCCGGCTTGTTCCCCACAACATCCCTTAAATGCCGAGCGTCAAGCAGGAAAGCTATAGATACCAGTTTTTAAAGTCTTTTGGTATGACTTGACGAGGGGAATGAAGCCCACGTCTACCGACTGCGAAGCGGACGCTCTAACCACTACACCATCGCGCCGGAGATTGCGACAAAACCGTTATTACTTTCCAAGACAAATCATTCGGCAACAAAACCACTATTACTTTCTCAGAACAAATCTAATTGTAGCGAAACCATAATCACATTCTCACGACAAATCACATTACAGAGAAAACATGTTAAAATGCCCTCTATACAATAGCGTGAGTTGAGTAGCGCTATGTGCAAAATAGTGTTACGCGCAAAACATGTTCGAAAACATTCGTGGTTAATGTGAAGCGGCGGGTTTTAGTTTACTGCAAAATGTGCTGGTTGTTCATGGGTAGGCTTAGACTTTGCTTTGCAGTTAATTAAAACACCCCGCTTCCAAATCACGACCGACGTTTCCAATTAAGCCAATCATGTCGTAGTTAATCTTGTTTGTAGTGTTTAGGTGCCTAAGTCAGCATTGAAATCCGCTTTCCAACAGCTTTCATCACATTTTCATCGTTATGAATGCGTTACAAGCATTTATTGAAGATATGTGCCCAGTCCAATTACGACAAGACATCTCTTTAATCTTACCTTTGCATTTGGATAAGCTTTGTGTATTTCTTGCCAAAAATAAAATGCCGGTACATCCGTAACTGCATCCACACCTTCGTACATTTGTCGAAAATCATCGGTAGTTCCACCTTCCTCTAAGATTTTTGTCCATTTGTCTCCGAGAAATCGAAAGTGCTCTTCATGATCATAAACTTTATAACCCAACTCTTTCAGAGCAGCACACATGGACTTGGTTCCGGTTTTAGAAAAACCAGCCACAATTACTTTCATGACGATAAATAAGCAAAAGACTATTTTTCATTAAAAAAGCCTGCTAGAATATACCTGCGGATTTACAAGCCTAGTTGTATGGCAGCAACCTACTGACTTGCAGTAAGTGTATCGGATAACATCTAAATGTTTACAAAAAAATTTGTTTTCCAAAGGTCACGACAAAACCACCAGTCTATTGCTTGAACATCGTTGTATTTGTTACATTAATAACTTAATTTGACTCAAACGATTACACAGGTTTATCTTTATCAGTTTACTTATTCAAATAGAATAAAGCAAAACACAATAATAATAATTAGCATTATGCAAAAGCAAAACTACGGGATGACTACCTTGCAACACATCAGCTTATCAGATAATCAGATTATTACGCTTTAGCCAGTTCAGCTTACATGACAAAACTGTTGCCAAATAAAAAATCAATCAACGTCTTTATATTTTAAGCAGGGACCACGACAGTATTCAAATTTGCTTTGGTATCATCTGCAGTGATGGCATTCAGCCAGTTCGCACGAACCGGTTCTTAAAATTTTCTAAGCTTATAAAACCGGTTTGTTTAAAATATTTCGGCATGAATATCTACTTTAACCCAATTCGGCTCAGAAGATTTGCGTCGTGCTATATCCAACGTGGGGTAGTTTTCGTCCTAAAAGTTTAAAGCATTATATCTTTTGAATTACTCTACGTAGAAAAACGGTTGAGCCTGCAAACCCATCACAGCAATAGGAAATGGTCTGTTTAAACTAGGAAGCACCGAAGAACCCAAAGGTTATCTAGTCAAGGTATTTCCTGTCGAGCAAACATTACTGAACAAAAAGGTACAAAATTAACAAAATTAAAAATAAATTTAAGAAGGCAGCGAAGACGACAGCAAACAACAAAATCGTATCCTAATGTTATTAGTGAACTTTATGTAAAACTAGCCTACAAAGGGCAAAATTATACTCAAAAATCAACTCGTAAGCGTCTATAGAAAAAAGCGAGATCTCAAGGATGTCATTGAAGTTAAGGACCAGTACATATATGTGAGGCTGAGATCTAGCCTACATTCAAGATTGTTGTTAAAATAAAATGCGAGATAAAGAATTTTTAGACGAACCAAAGACTTATGACTACTAAGATTTAATTAAAATTTTTTGCTTTGCATTTTGAAGGATGCCCAATTAGCGTTTTTGATATTCCTATCTATTTCTCCCAATAAACTCTCTCTTCTATAAAATATAGACTCTCTACCGATATTTTTATTAAGTGAGGGTTTTAATTTTTACCACTAAATAGTTTATTTCTGTAATTGTGAAAACAACCACCATTTTACCGCCACTATGTTTCCATCCCCCCCCCCCCCCCCCCCCGGTTACACGTTTTAAAAGTATTAAAGATGGTATATGACAACATTCTTATTGTGTGAGCATCACCGTTTTAATGAAGAGACTTAGATTATCACTATTTCGTCTACAGGTGTTATGGGAATGCATAAAAAATTTTTTTGTTTCTTTTCACACAAGTGCCCGATGGGTGAAGACGGCTTGACCGGCTGAGCCGAAATACTAAACCGCGACGTGATTGATGAGGGCCCTGCGGGCGACGCCGGCAAGGCCGGCTGGTGTATTTATCGAAGCATCGCCCAGAACGCGTTTCCGAATGTTTGACGAATTGTTACTGCCTGACATTTTTCCGGAAAACTACCAATAAACAACCATACTTTTATATCGGTCAAGCTGCGCGGTAGAAACAGTAGCGGTAACAACCAAGGCCACCCTGTATTCTAGGTGGCCTTGTAACAACACGTAACAACACGTGTTACGTAATTACAATTATGTGTGACAAATATTTATTCTAAAGTTAGCAATACGATGGAAAAGTGATATTGCTCATCACTCATCAACAGTCACTTTGCTTGTGATACAATTCAAGAACAAATGCGTTTTCTACTCGCAAAAACCAGCGACATAAATAGGTAACAAAAACAAGTTTTACGATTAAGCTTACCGAACTATGACGGAACCAATCCAAATACCGGGTGATTGGAAAGTAACGCCCGATTTTGAATTCTACGTAATGCGATCAAATGTCAGATTACAGATTTTAAGAAAGTTATGCAAGGACGAACACACATGTATAATAATTAAGAATGTATTTAATAATGACGAAGAATACATGAAAAGTTAAAAGTTAAAAACCTCAGTCTGTTCAACTCAAATCCTCAAACTGCTGACCTTCAACTGCCAGGCATCGTCGCAAACGATAGAAGGCCTCCCTGATCGTAGAATGTCGGCCACGGATCCTGTTTCTTCAAACTTTCTTACTAAACAAGTAATGTTTCGTCCTTGAGAAGGAGGTATGCCGAACTGGTTTGCTAATCTTCTGCTCTCCGCAACTCCGTTTTGACGTGATTGATAGTACAGTAATGCTTTATTGCGGCGATGCGTTGTTCTTTAGTCAATCGTGTAGCCATTTTAAGCACAATTTCACAGCATAAGCTTACGGTTAGATATCACCTACAACCGCTGTCGCTTAAAACGGCGTCCGATGACCAACTAACAAATAAATCTATAACAAAATACAATTGTATTTAAATTCAAAAGAAAACTCCTGCGTGTTTAAACATCCAAACTATAGAAATTAAAATCGGGCGTTACTTTCAAATCACCCTGTGTATAAGAACGTTCAATATACTTATAAATCGAAATAGCAGTGGCAATCTCACACACCTTTTACCCAAATATTACGACAGTTATTTTTCACAGATATTCTGACCGTTCTCCCAGTTGTAATTCTCAATTATTTGAACTCACATACATTTTGAAACTTTGTATTCAAGCCAACCACACGCACATTTAGGAATGCTCGACGCAAAAAAGGGCAAAGGCAAAACAAGCTCGAATTGTCATTACTAGCAGCACAGCGTGATAAATTGAGGGTCAGACTTGCATCGAAAGACTGCGGTTTGACAACTCAGAACGTTGCATATAAAATTTAAACGTGTAAATTCAACAACTACTATTCGTGAACAATTAATTGTTCACTGGTCACCACGGTAAAAGTTTTTCGTTTAAGTGAAATCGCGTTGTGTTATATTATTTTCTCTTCAGCGTCATCAACAAAGAACAATACATTAAAAGTTTAAGAGTCTGAGTTGTTTTTGATTGCGATGTTCCATTGCCAACCCGAGCTCCGATGAGAATAACTAAAATGGTAGCTATCCGGGGTTTAGAGCGGCTAAGATGCCAACTGAGCATGTCCTTGAAAGACAATATTTCGGAACCCTTCAACTTCTGTCCGCCTTGTTGCTGTCGGGGCTTCCTGTATAGAACTTGCATACTTACTCTTAGCTGTTTCAAAATAATCTACACTTTTTTAACCTGACTTTGATCAGGTTTACAACGTGAATCTTGAAAGATTGTTTTGCCTCGTGCCTTCTTCGCTGCAACAAAAATCAAAGCTTTCACCAGCAAAATATCTGAATGTTTTTTCAGTTTTGCATTCAAATCTCTCATTGATTGCGTTGTTGTGCACTTGAAACAAGCACTTTATGGCCATTTTTCTAACCTGATTTGATTGCTTGTATTAGCGTACTCTTGCAGTTTTGGCAACACCAAAATTTTTTTAAGTACCAAGTCATTGAAGACAATGCATTGAGATCACAAACCATTTTATTTTGCATAGAGAATGTCGATACCTCGCTCGCGCGGTTATCATTGTCGGCATGGTGATCAATCAGCCTGACAATCGAAAGTAATCGAAAAACGCATTTGAAATCATTGATCCACATGTTAAAAGGTTTACATGTTTTTGGCTCTTTTGATCACCGACTAGAATTGGTCAAGATTTGGAATTGAATCATTTGAGTTCGCGGAGGTAGCTGAAGATTGTAATGCTTATACAAAGCTTTTATAGATGCTTCCTTTGCAATCCTATTAAGAAGAAAATCGGGTTGAAAAGATGCAAGCTGCTTATTAGCTTGCAATGAACTGTGGTAGATAGATAAATTATTATCACAAACTTATTTTTACACAGAACAAGTCACTTATGGAATAAAAGTAAAGACTTCATATTTTTGCCCGATTGGTTACAACGATTTGCTTCTACGTATGATGTATCGACGTCACAACTCTCACGTGATTCAGGTGATTTAAAACTTGTAATTGGCAAAAAATGTTGACTGAGGTCTTCAAAAAATCATTTTTTACATTTGAGTTTGGAAGTCGAATTTTTTTCCCAAAGGAAAGACATCACATGGTTTTAAGTGTTGTACCTTTCTTTTCCTTTTATCTTTTCACACGGCCTCAATTTTGATGGTCAGCCCACTTGTAACTTATTTATTCTAATGTATGCCAAATATGTCCGCGGTCATCTTGCGCCATAACAAAAAGCTTCTTTCCGCCTTGCCAAAGACCGATAGACCTTCCACTGCCGATCCAAAATGTAATTGCAGAATAAAAACAGCTTGCCCACTTGACGGCAAATGCAAACAAAAATCTATTGTATATAAAGCAGAAATATCCTCCAACAATACCACCAAATTATATTATGGATCCTGCTCTACTGATTTCAAAGCGAGATTTAGCAATCACAAGCATTCATTTACACACCGTAACAAAAGAAACGCAACCGAGCTATCAAAAGAAGTTTGGCGAGCAAAGGATAATGGCGTTGAGCCGTCTATAAAATGGTCCATTGTTTCTGCAGCACCATCATACAAATGCGGAGGGAGCAGATGTAACCTGTGCCTAGCTGAAAAACTTGCGATCTTAAGCGGCGACAGGAAAACGATGCTAAATAAACGATCTGAAATAGTGAACACATGCCGCCACAGGAAAAAATTTAAATTAAAAAGTATCAGATTGGACGGTTCGTTGTAATTTGCGTGTTTTGTTCTTTTACTTTTGCCGTTTTTCTTTATCCTTTCTTTTCCGTCTATTTTCCCAACTTACCGTTTACCATATTAAGTATATACCTGTTCCCATTGTTACGTCACTATTACTCTCATACCAACCTCCACAGTTCTTAGTTACCCAGATGAGTTTACTGTTTGCAGGAGAACCAGCAGATTATTCTTTAGTATAGTTTCTGCTGGCTACCATACTATTACTATTTCTGATTACTCGCCCTGAATAACCGTAAGTAATACTGCATTCTCTGTTTGTTTTGGGTTCATTTTTCGTTTTTTTTTTGCAGAAATACCTGAGGAGCCTTAACGGCGAAACAGGCTGTAGTATTTTTGCTAATAAAGATATATATTACCGTAGGCTATATATATTAAGAAAAGTAAACTTGTGAAGTGAATTTTACGCTAGAGTATTTTTGGCGCGTTTTAGGCGAAGTATTTGTTATACAGCAATGTTGATTTTTGCAGTATGCTACTAACTATCAGTTCTCAAAAAACAAAACACAGAACTATTTCAAGTAAACTCGTTTTCAAAGAATATAAAAGCTCACATTACTCGCAAGATAATGAAAGCTAAGTTTTTCATTAGATTGTGGCGTTTTGGAAACAAATATGAGGCCAACCTCTGCCAAATATCGTTGCTGATGGAATTGCATTGCACAACTACATGGCTAAAAGAAGTGATATTACGATTGATTATGATCTTAGGTGCCAACCGAAATGTTAAATAGAGTTTCATGCTTCTATTTTGTGGTCACTGGAAAGTTGTTATTTCACAAAGAACAATTGTTATTAAGGCCTGATATTGCTGTTTTGCTAATCTGCTTTGTTTTTTAGACGCTAAAAATCAAACTTTCGTAGCTTACTTATTTTAACAGAATATATGGTCAGGTTGTCGATATATTGTTCAATTGTTTTGTGGCTAAAAATTGCATTTTTAATTTGCAGAATTAAAATCTCGAGCTGATGCAGTTTTGTTAGAGTGAGCTAGTTTATATTTAGTAATATGATTGCTTCACTACAAGTTAAATTTGTTTATTTTGTACAGTCAAATTTACGCGATACTCAAAAGATTTTATTCAATACACTATCTGGCAGCATCGTATCGCGCTGCAACTATGCGTTGCTCACTGCTTGCGCAGTTTGAGCTCTTTGCGATGCGGTGTGGAGAAGTCGTTACGGACCACAAACGAAACGATTTTTCCGGCACATATTAACCTCTCGGTTGGTATTGCATGCCAGAACGCTCTGTGCTCCGCTAATGACGCCACAAAGGCAGAAACGGCAGCTGTTTGAAGATTTAGTGTAAGTTATTTCGATTTTCAAGCTGAGGTAGAGCAGGTGATAGGTTTAACGGGGCAATCTGTTTTTCGTTTTGTTGTACGTTACATTTTTTTATACATACGTTACATACACAAAGTTATTTTACATTACATTTACTTAAAAGATACTTCGTGTCAAAAAAAAGGCATATATGTTGTGTTGTGATATTACTTTGTGATATCTACTTCACCTAACTACATTGCGTTAGCTGTTGTAAAATGTAGAGGCTAATGAAAGTGGTTCAAACTTAATCTAACAACAGTTGGCTTGCGAAATCGTTAAAAGAATAGCAAAATAGTGTGGGCCAACCAGGGATGCGGAAGCGGTCCTTTTTCTGTGGAAGCGGAAGCGCGAAAATTCTACCGCTTCCGCTTCCACATAGGTTATTTGACTTGAGAGTAACTTGGCTAAAAAGTTTTTTCCATTTCCCGATGTGGATTAAACGGTGAAGTTGCACAATAAGTCTGAACGACCATGCGATATCAGTAGCGCGAGAGAACAAAAAAAAGTATAAATAACATCACATTTTATATCGATTATGGGTAAGAAAAAGGTAGCTTGGACAATGAAACATAGCAAATAAAATGATGATTTGATTAAACTTAACTAACCTTGGTTAGAGGGTTGAAAACGTTGAAAAAGAAATTACTCACGACGGAAACAGCTTGATCATTCCACATTAGTGCTCTTCAACAGGGATTTCACAAAACATGCAGTTGTGTTCCGTGAGTTTTGAGGGTACCAATTGTTGGGACCGTAAAAATTCTTTGAGCGTTTATTACTAGTAATTATTCTTATTTCAGTTAATTGACTTTGTGTGTAGTTGTGTTCCGTGTACATAAATAGTTAGTAATGGAATCTTGTGACGCCAAGTTGCAGATTGTGACGTAATTCTGTTTAGAACTTTAAGAACGTCTGAATTTGCTAACTCCCTTTGTTACGTAATAGTGCCTGTAATTTCAATTTTGCTGTTGTTGTTGTTACCCGACCCCTTCCAAGGGATGGGGGCATGGCGGAAAACCATGGAGCCGCAGAAGCCGTGCAACTCTCAAGGGCCTGGGCCAGAGGTCGTAGAGAGACAGAAAATCGTCAAAGAGCGAGCGGCGCAAAGAGTCCGTAGCTGAACAGTGTAGAATGAGATGAGAGATGTTCTTGGACGAGAGTCCGTAAGCGCTGCAGGAAGCATTCTCGGTTCTGCCTATCCTAGAGAGAAAGAAGCTAAACAGTAAGCTGTGTCCGTTGCAGCGAGGACGAGAGAGAACACAGCGAGCGTGACTAGGGAGCACAAGTTCCTCCGTGGAAATTGGAGTAACCTGTGTGTCAAAGAACTTCGATGAGACAGTATGCCTCCATTCCGAGAAAAGACAAAAGTGGATACGAGAGATAAGAAGAGAGAGACTACAAGGGATTGCTGATGGCGCGAGTAGCGCTCCACGTTTGGCCAGCTCATCAGCCGAATTGTTCCCCGTGAGAAGCAAGTGTCCGGAGACCCATTGTAGCCTGATAAAACAAGAACGGAGCAAAAACAGTTCCTGCCACATCTGCCAGAAAGATTAAGGTAAAAGGAAAGATGGAGGAGAGAACGAAGCGGCATGGAAAGAGCGAGAGTCAGATAGGAAGAGAAAAGAAGTGGAAGACTTGTTGGTGCTGTCGAGAACAGCGGAGAGCTTGCAGGATGGCGCAGGCTTCAGCGGAAAAACTTGAGCATACAGGGCCTGATGAAAAGAAAAAGAGTGGTCTCAGTGCCACAAAGAGAGCAGTTGGCAAGTATGTCATAGCCGCTTTTGCCAAAAAGGAAAAGAACAGAGCCATCTGTCGAGAGCACCAGATCGTAAGGAGGGCATTCAATGTCAGAGAGGTCAAGGGAACAGCAGCAAAGGAAAGAGAAAGAGACGAGTATTCCTCTGCGGAAGGACAAAGTGAGAGTCAAAGTAATAGGCAAAGTCATCCCAACGAACCTTCTGAGAATTGAAGGAAGGGAGACGTTCGTTGGGGCGAAAGACCGGAGAAAGAGGGACGGTTAGTAAAATTGTCAGGTGATCAGAACTCAGGTCCTAAAGCATCTCCCAAGAGCAAGATAAGACGAAAGAGGAGGGAGCAAAGGAGATGCGAGGGAAGGAGCGAGTGCCAAAGGAGCGTTGGAGAAAAGTAGATATGTCAAGGTTATTGAGGGGAAGGAGGTCAGAGGAGATGACCTAACGAATACTTCCTCCTCACATGGGTCGTAAATACCTTTTGAGTCACAAAGGGGTTGATGGCAATTGAAATGCTCCAGAATAAAGAAATTTCTGGAGAAGGAAAGAATGGAGGGAGAAAAAGAATTGCTTCTGCTACCGGTCGGAGAAGAGCGAATAGCGGGAGCATAAACATTAAGGAATCAGAGGGAGAAGGAGTCGTTTAGAGAAATGTTGACCCCTAAACAATTAGAGTAGTGGTCAAGCGAAGAAAGAGAGGAGGTAGAAAGTTCAGAGAAGGACAAGCCCTGCCTAACGAAAATGATGAAGCCGCCTTTAGCGTGTGTGACATCAGTAGAAAAAATACCAGACCGGTAATGGTTGCGATCAGATCGCAGAACAGAGAATCCAGGGACCCGGAAAGAGAAAAATAAGTTAAGGTTAGATTCCTTGATACAAAAAACATCAACTGGATGAGACGAAAAAAAGTGTAGAAGTTCAGTGCTCGGAGACCCCCAGCATTCCATTAAAGAATCCTAAGAAAGTCAGAGGGGAGAAGAGGAAACCGGAGGCAAAGAGAAACAGCCAGGAACATGATGCGGTGGTAGGGTAGAGAGGAAGGAGATACGAAGTCGGCGAAAAAAGGATAAGAAATTTGAAGGCAAGTGTGGGGCGGGAGTGCTGCATTGGCAGAAGGAGGCCGAGGAGGAAGTCAGAGTGCTGGTTGGTGTGGGATCTCCAGTAGAAGCAGGGGCGCAGCAGGGAGGGCAGCTTCAGGAATGAGAACTGCCAAGAGTTCTGAATCTTGAAGAGTAGTGAGTTGTAAGCACTTTAAATAAACCCACTTATAGCAGGTGCAGCATTGCACTAACCTGCAGCATTGGTCACATTTCCACTGCGCTCTAAGCAGGGAAATACGGGGCAAGTGTTAGGATGAACGTTGCCGCTCAGCAGGAGAAGGAGAAGAATGAGAAGACGGGCAAGAGAAAAGCGAGCGAAGAGAGAAGACAGGCGACTGATTTTTAAAAAGCTGCATGCTGTCCTTCTGTGGTCGTTCAGGGGACAGCACGGTGAAAAAATGGTTTGTGAAAGGGGAGTGCCTGGGGTAACTGGGACCCTCGGGAAGGCCAAAAGCCATTTCGACCCAACACAAAAAGGGTTGGGGACCGCACCATTACGTTGAGGCGGCCGTTAATTGGTGCAGTTAAATTTTTCTGGCTTTATATACTGTATATACGACAGAAACTTCGCACTTCACTATTCAGAAAGATTAAAGTTAATGCGTGTTTTGGGGACGGACAGAAGGTCCGTATTGATGATTAGAGTTAAAGTTAACTCAAAGTCAGAATTAGTTGAGAATAGGGAGGGAAAATCTGCGCTATATTGTGTAATTTGTTATTGTGACGACAGGCTATTATCGAGAGCTATAATATGTGGTCATACGATTTAGATATGAGAAGCATTAGTTTTACTGTTGCATAAGTGATTGTAAGTAGTGAAGGAACTTGTAATAACAGTTTATTTCTTGAAGTGTTCAATTATTTTTTGAAATTTAGTAACGAAATAATTGATTTTCTTACAAGCAATTTGTGATTTCTAAATTTTTATTAGTGGGGGTCCGTGACAAATGCGGAAGTGCATTAGGGGCTCCACGATGACAAAAAGGCTGAAGAGCACTGTTGTACATTCAACACGAGTTCTGATATCTAAGAAAAAGAAACACAGAGTAGTTCGCAACAATAAGCTTTAGTGAAATAGGTAAAGTAATAGCAATATATAGAGGTTTTGTTTCCTCAAAATGATAAAGTGTAGGAGAAGGCATGCTACAGAACTACAAAAATTAAAAAAAATTGTCAACGGTTGTTTTCTCGTTTTTTGTTAGTGGAAGCGGAAGCGGTTGACAAAATAGCCGCTTCCACATCCCGGAGGCCTACTTGCAATAAATCTGCTGGTTAGCTTGTCTTTCTCCATCAAGTCTAACGCCTTGTTTAAAAATGTAAAGCGTAAAATGATTGCCGTCAAACGCGTCATACAAAACGTTTTATTTATAAAATCATACAAAATACAAACGAAGCTTAAAATAATTGCAAAAGCAATATTTTAATAGTGGTTATCAAATGAGTTTATTTGTGACAGCGACGCAGTTAGCCTCAGTAATAAAGCGATTTCTGTTGGAGATGTCTTCTTTGAGGACTTAATCATGGAGAGGTGTGAACACCAGACGCACTTTGCGCAAAAATAGGAGTAGTCGCTTGAGGATGTTGTGAGGATTTCATGCTCGGTTGAGCGGCATCACAGAGCAAATTAAAGTTGATTTGCTTCTGAGCGGAAGCGAGGTCGATGACGTTGTAGGAAGAAGAATGATGTGAGCCATCTGCGAAGTTGAAACACATGTGAAATGTGCAAAATGATTACAATTATGTGAAGCCAAGAACAAATGATTGACTGGCGCGATAAATGAAGATGTTAGCGTCATCTAGCGGCTAAATTGCAGAACAATAGTTTTTTACCAGTGGGCGCAGTTTTGGGAATCAAAAAGACACTGTTCAAGATTTACGTGAATTTTGCACTGTCGCATTTACCGAAAAAAAATTTACAGCAAGTTCTTCTGTTTCATCGCAGTGTTTGTGATAAAAATGCAATATAAGAGCTAAAGCGGGATTAACGAGGTAGCAAATAAAAATACATGTACCACAGACTCCGCTCTTCAAAGCTTTTGAATCTGTTTGAGCTAAAAACCTTTTTTGGAGAACTCTGCTAACGTATATATTCCAAGGCTCCACTTCAAATTTTTTCACTGATTTATTGGTTTATTTATCTGGTACTGCACGCTCAAGTAGGCAACTTCAATCAAGGTCTATGTTTTCAATTGAACCAAACGACAAAAAAAAATTACAAAGCATTTTCGAGCGATCGAATTAACAAAAACTAATCTAATATATTATTTCGATTGCTCAAAAGTGCTTTGTCATCTAAGGCCTACTAGATGCACAGACACGTGGTCACTTTGGAAGATTTTAAAATGATTTCACGGTTTTCAAGTTTGCATACACCCTCTATGATGTCTTTGCGGTTGGCAAAAGCAATAAGTTTACACCATTCTTTAACTCTGGACTTCTGCATGTACTGTAACGTTCTAATCGCTCAGCCTGTGGTAACCTTATAATCGTAAATAAATAAACCAAGCAAAATCATTTACCTTGCAAAAAGCAACCTAAGCTGCGCATATAAAGTTACTTTTCTATTACGGAGTGGATTTTGTTTTTCCGTTAAACAAATGCGTTCGATTAAAAACAAATAGATAAAAATGGCTATGATATGAAAACTATCATAGAAGGTCAGAACACAAGCGGAGCTGACATAACAGCAAAACAAAACTAAAATGCTCAAACAGCTTTTTGAAGTACAAAATGGACTTCCTGATGGTGCGACCACGAAAAAGTTTAGTTTTTCAAGCTATTCTCAAGCATAACTGTCTTAAATAGGAAGCACATTCATCAAATTTTTACCCGTTGCTGAATGGTTTGTAAGCAGATGATTCTTGGGGGAGGAAGAGTTGTAAAAAGATGACATTGATATGGAAGGACTTTGATCGTTTAGTTTAAAAGAGGAAAGACGAGGGTGTTTGTCATCTTCATCAACATCAAACCCTCCCTGAAATGACAAAAATTACTTGTATTTGAGACTTTGTGGAAAAATGCATCGACCTATTTAATTCGTCTTTGACGCTTTTAAAGTGGAACGATAAAAAATAGTTTTTGTGATTGCCCAAAAAGAGGGTAGATTTTATTAAAACCTTTTTGCTTTGTATACAATTACTCATGCTGAAGGCCAATTAATTGTATCTAACCGTGAGAAACAAAACGAAGTTGATGGAAAAGCTACCACAATTTTCCAACCACGAATTGTTGATAAATATTTCTCGGAAGTAGGCTATGGCTTCTTAGGTCTTATAGATGAAACCATTGGCCTAGGGAAAGTTGGCGAAATTGAATCCAGCAAAAAACTATGTACTTACTTTAGACACCAGATTTGCGCGGTAAGCCGCAAGTTGCTTCAGATAATCTCGTTTTGCGGTCTCCGTTTTTTGCTTGTATACCTGGTCACAAAAGAGCTTGTAAGAACAAACATAGGCTCAACTACAGGCCCTGCAGCCAAGGACTAAAGAGCTGGAGGGCCTCGCCCAAGATTTCCAAGCGCCCTTTTAGTGCATTGGCCTATATCAGTGGTTCTCAAACTGTGCGTCGCGACGCCCCGGTGCGTCGTTTCAGTATTCCAAGGGCGTCGCGGGATAATTTGATTTAATGCCAATAAATCGAGGTTTTATTGCGTCAAAAGAGGTCTAATCGTAGATTTTTTTTTACTTTTTTCTAATATTTATAATCAAATATATTTTCATAATAGTGTTTTCAATACACTGTTGCAACTGTCCACTTGTTATTTAAGCATCAAATTGCAAAAGTTTAACTTAATTGGCGAAAAATATATTTAGAATAAAGCATTCAGTTGTATGTTTGACGAAAACATGAAAGATGACTAGTTGAGTTACTAACTTAGAAGAGCGTAATTTTACGATTGAAGATGACAGACCAATCCAAAATCTCGGTTTCATAAGGACAGTTATTTGTACATTATGGGTCACATTTATCTCGCAATACGGCAAACTAAATCTTGGGATGCTGTCTGGTGCGTCACAAAGTCTCGCAAGCTTTTTTAAATGCGTCGCATCGCAAAAAGTTTGAGAACCACTGGCCTATATGATTACTTTTTTATTCGCAAAAATGCGGTAGGGTAATATTGCTGATTTATTAGGCCTGATCAGTCATCACAAAATTTGTAAATTTTGTGTATAACTCAATCCTTAGGCCACGAATCTTAATCCAGGACATTATCTCCTTCCGAAAAAAGAATGCCGTGCTCTGGAAGAACACATTTAAACTCTTAGTTTTTGGTAAAATCCAACAGCTTTGTGATGTAAAATCAAAATCACCGCACAGTTTAAGCTTATGCTTCCCCAAATACAGCATTTTGGCGTAGCCTGGAAAACCTACTCTTGTTTCTTATAAACATCAGGCACGACGCCAACGGGGGGGGGGGGGGGGGGGGAGCGACCCAGGTTATTGTCCCGCCACACGAGTTGCTGTGCCTTCGCAAACCGAAGCAGTAACACGGGAAAAAACGTACTTAACAACTTTGGCTTACGAAAAAATTGAAGGATCATTAGATTTAAGACAATTTTGCCTCTCAATTTTATTCAATGATCAAATTCTAAAAACAAGTGGTTGGGTGTATAATAAAACGGGAATTAGGAACATTTTTTAGTTTAGTCTGGGGAAAAACCGCTTGGCGAACTAGACTAAATTGAATAGTGCTAGGCGCTGTTTCCGCTAAGCGAGCGGTCATTCTAACCGCTTCGCACCTTCCAACTACATATTTTTGTCTAGGCATGATCGATCGCAATGAAAGTTCTTAATTTTTCCAAACTGTTAATTCGAGGTAGTCCATAAAAATTTGGAACAGAAATCTTAAGATCGTTCATGTCTAGATCAGAGTTTACCTTGAACAGCTACGACCGATCATTTTGATCACTCTAGAAAAGCATTATGTAAGATCCTTTTCTGAGAGATGTTAAAACTCATAGTAATTGGAGTTCACAAAATCGGGTGCTGCTTTCTTTCCGTTGGTATTAATTTTGAAACAGGCATCAAATTTAACAGCTTTATAATGGAAGAACCTTGGTGACATTAAGGTTAAATTGCGGTAGCAAACAGGGTACAACGCTAAAATTAGTTGATGAAAAAGCTATAAAAAATAGCATCAAGTTCAAGGAAAAACGATTGAGAAAAGTAGCAGTCGTTTAGCGACGTACATTGTTCTGTCGTAACTGCTGCTGGTAGCAGTAAAAGAAAACTGATTGGCTGATTGGCCGTCCGATTGGCGACCTAAAAGTTGAACAAAGCGCAGCGCTAGCTAGGTTAAAGTTGCTCAATCAGAAAAATTCAGGAGAAACTGACTTGTAGTCAGCTCACTATTTACCAACGCAAGCCAAAGAAAAATGCATGTGTTTTGAGACTTCTCCATATTTTCGTTGGTGTGTATTCGTCAGAACAGCAAAAGCCAGAAATTTCATGATAAAATTTCATAATAAAAGTACATGTGGAGCCAATGTGGCGGATCAAATGGCTCGTTAGCATTCGAAAAAAGCGGATACATCCCGGTAGCCAGCTGCTGTGCTTTATGATAGATTGTTTATATTTAATTTGACTTGCATCGATGCATTTATGCTTTACAAGTAAAAAACGGTTTAGCATCAAAAAGAGATTTTATTTCCAAACTGACTACTGAACTCAGACAAAATAACTTTGCAGAACGAAGAGCTAGAAGACTGGATATCTGAACAGTGAACAAGAATCGAAAAGAACCGCAAAAACAGCAATGAAACAGAAACAGTGCCAAGCGCTTATGAACTGCAGAGAAAACAAAACTGCAAAATGCTGCTTTTGCTTATCCAAAATAAACAATTTAGTTTAAATTTTTGATTGCGGATTACTTAAAACAATATCATTTGTATTAATTATTGACAAGACCGGGCCAAACGAAAACTTAATACTTCACAAAGTGCAGTTTAATTCTGGATATAAGTTTAGCGGTGCAAGATATTCGAAAAAAGGACCACTATTGCCTGCTTGGGGCAGTTGAAGGTGAATCATAAAGCGATTCTTTGTGGCTAATAAAAATAAATCAGCGTTGTTTTGTAGCCTACCTCGTAAAGTTTTTAAACTCAAAGCATACTATATTTGTCAATAGTTTCACATTTTTCCACAGCAGCATTGGCTTCAACAAAACTGGAGAAAGATTTTAGTTTTGTACGTTTGCGAAGGATAAAAGGGAAGAAAAGGGTTGGAAACGACTGTTGTAAAAGGTAGCAAGAAAGTTTGCATTCCTAAATGAGAAAAGACTTAATATTTACTAAAACATTATCAATCAAAATTATGGGTGGATACATATGCATGGCCTCAAAAACTGTTAAAAATGTTTGCACACTAATCTTGTAGCAGTCAACTAGAGTTTTCATTTCAACATAATTACATCAAAATACCTATTTTTAGCTTAAAACAGACCAACTCAATTGGGATATTTTGGTCCAAGTCCAGATCTTTTGGGTTTTAAAACTGGATCTGAAGTTTCAAGATGATTAACCATAAATGCACACGCGGGGGAAAAGAATTCCACTCCCTTTGTGCCAAATTTCTTTGGCCCGATCTCAATACTTAGCCATTTTTAGGCAAAATTTATAAAAATGCTCACATAATTTAAAATATCATTTTCTTTCGACTGCAATTCAAACTTAATATTTTATTTACTTTCCTTTTAATTAGGCACTGTCAAAGAACCGATTTGCTTCAAGCAAGCTAGAAGATGCGACCGCGTTTTGCTTGCGGATATGAACAAGCTAATGAACAGCATGCACTAATTATCTCGCCACTCTCTACGATTTGCAATTACTTCTAAGGACCAAGATTTCAAAAACTGGCTAAAAACAACAATGCAATTTCTACCACAAAAATGGCAAAACAATGAACAAAGAGTTTATTTTATTTTTGGATTTATTGGTTTGTGTAGACCACGATAAAATTATTGTAGTTTTCTATATTACACACATTGATTGTTTTTTTTTGAGATTGCCTGTTAGAGGTTTCACCAAACCTCTGCTAACTCTAAACTTGTCGAATTAAACTTTTGTCAAAATTATTTGAATATCTTTGGTTTAATATTAACAAAGTTCTTTGCCAATTGCAATACCAAAGACAAGCATGAGATTTCAATGATATCGGCATATGTCACAAATAATAATTTGTAGCAGTTGTTAAAACTGTTACTTTGAAGTTTTATAACTGATTATTGTCAGGCTTGTTTAAAACATTTTGATAGTAAGATCGAGATTGTGACGTAACCTTGGCATAGAAAGCAGTCGTGGATTCAGGGTGAGGCAAGAGAGGCAGCTGCCTTGGGCCCTTTTTAGGGGCCCCCATTTGCAGACATGTCCGATAAGCCCCCTTCAAAATGGTGGTAATCTCCAGAAAAAAAATTTTTATAGAGAACTTGAGTAGTTAGGGGCATCTCATGAATCCTTGCCTCACACCCCTAAAATCCTTGGTCTACCACTGCCGCTAAGGATTTGCGCAAATTTGTACTAATGACATCATAGCAATTCCTATCGTTGTTTAACCTTGAATCTTATGTAACGTTTGTAACGTTCTTCGCTTGATATATATATGAGAAAAAATCTTTAAAAAATACGGTGGCTAATTATATAGCGTTGATATGTATTTGCGTTTGGTTATTTGGCGTGTGATAGATTATTTTCGGAAGCCCTAAAGACCAAGTACAATTGGCAATTGCTTTAGTGGGTAGACTAGTGTAGTTGAGGTTAAATTTATTCGTGACTATATTTGTTGTTGTTTCGGACAAGAAGTGGTGTGGATCTACTGCTGGTAAATAAGATATGTGCTTCTAAATCAGCAAGGTCTCAGTAAAGTTGCATTCAGACAAATTGCTTGAGCGACCCATTACCTCGCCTCAATTTAAAAATATTATTATTGACATAGAAGCAAAAATTCTATTGCGCAACAGTATGGTACTGAGTATACCTATAAGTGTGAGAGCAGCATTTTACATGATGCCCAAAAATCGTTCATCCCTCCCAGGAGTTAAAGATATCAAGATGCCTACTAATTCTATGGTCAGATTGGCGCTTGTAATTTTGAGAGCTTTTTTGCATTCCGCGTAACAAAAGAATACAACCGTGCCAATTTCTCAATCACAATTTAAATACGTTCAGGCCGTAAAATCTGTTGCGAAAATTTAATGATTAAAAAAGTTGAATTGAAAAGGCATTAATAGGCTACTTTTTGAAGTCCAATTTAGAAAGAAAGTTATGAGAAAATTGTAATACATCAAATTCCACTTGTTTTTTATACATCATGTCAAGCAAAGGGTATTTTATCATTTGGCAGGAACATTTAGCAATTTCCAATGATTGATTGGTTGAAAAAAACTTTTAAAAACAAAAAAGTTGTTGTTTTTGATCAGACGTTGGCAACTAGTGGATTGCGAAAAAATTTAAACTTACCGCCAGTGTTTTAATATAACGACGCTGTTATGTCATTTTTGCTGGTGCGCGCAAGTACTTAAAATTGCAGTGACTTCTTTGCATAGTGAAACGTCGCTTGTTAAAGTGCAATGTTGTTTTGTAGTCACATGATATTTTGCCTAATTGTCTTTTCTTACGTCACAGCTACACTCTATGATTAGCTCAGTATTGTGTCGCATTTACAAAAAACATAGCCTATTTTTGGAGAAGGTGTAGCTTTTTCAAAGTCAGACAGGCGTCAAAATCAAACCTCTACTTGATTTGTTACATTCTAATCCCAGAGCCCATAATTCTCATTAGGCGGAAAAAATTTGATACTCTCACTGTTTTCTGTACCAAGTTGCATGCAAATTCGCTTAGGAAAATTCCTACGATAACCTGCAGCCTCACCTTTGCTATTTAATTACAAAAGGCTTTTTGTAAAATTTTACTTAGTAAAGTTAGAATCACAAGATTTTGGGCTATTTCATTTTGTTCATGACAAAGGGTATTTGCGGATCCATGTTTTAAATGACTAAGCCATAAAAAACATTTCGAAATATTGCTTTTTTGAAATAACGCAAAACTCGCTACAGTTCCATTGCCTCATTTAATTAAAGCTCTCAATTTGCTTGACTAAAAAAATGAAATTTTAGCTTGAATACACTTCAAACTTGGCTGAGCTTGCGATGATGTAATTACTTTTTATTATTTTAAAAACTTATAGTATTAGTCTCAATTTATGTTTACCTGCAGAAAGCATCTGAATTATTAACGTGAATCAAGCATGTGCTGAATATAAATTCCATGGAGTGCAGTCGTACATTAAATATTGATGAAAGTTTATCCCTGCGGTTAGTTTGGTTAGAGTCTAGATTTATACCAACTACAAAACGTCAATTTTCCCAATCGTCCAGCAATGTTTGTGTTGTTGCTGGATGTTTACAGTTACTTACATGAAAATTAAAAAACAATTTATCACCACCATGGATTGAACTTTTAGATTATTTTTTGGTGGCACAGGGCAAATACTACTTTAACTTTGGCTGTTTTGTTGAAAACTTTCGGTTAATTAAGCACTATCTTTTCATGATTTAAGGCTGCATTACAGATATTATTTCGCTAGAGGCTGCCAATGAGTCCAAATTATCTCGTATGACTTAGGTGGTACCGAGTTGAAGGCCTTGTGATCAAGCTGAAGTTTTTACTGTTTATGTTAAAGTCAAGAGTTTTTCTGTAAAGATTAACTTTTTGAAAGTAAAATTGAAGATTTTTACAGTATGAGTATACTAGTGAATAATTTGCATTTTTGGAGATCAAATTTTTGAAAAAAAATTTTTTTATTTCTGATGTTGAACAAAATTTTTGTTGTAATTAGGAATTTTTACAGCTTATGTAGGTTATAGTTCAACTTCTAGATAGCCAATTTTTCTGCTGTTGAGTAGCGCTTTTGCTCAAATTGAATTTATCAACGTTTTTGTAAAAGTGAGGATTATTTTTGTTTTTAAAGATTAACATTAAATCAAGTTTTTTGTACATGAATATGTACTGGAGCACAACCAATCAACAAAGGCTTCAGGTTGAGCGGTATGCAACCCTGCTTTAGACGGACCCATATTATTACAAAATTTGTTATTTTGACTAGAAGTCAACCAAAACGACTACTTTTAATTTTTCAGTTAAGTTCAGCTCCAAATCAAGTGCACGTTATCTTTCTTACGTAGTCTAAATCAGCTACATTTTATGAAAAAGCAAAATGCTTTTGAAACAATTTGAGAGTTAAATCCTATTATTTAAATATTTCTTTTTTAACTTTGCCTAAGCTGAAAAGTTTACACGTTAATAAGATACTGTTTACCTGCTTTGTCTCTTCACTCAATCCATCCCACATCGAAGCAACGACTTTTGATATTTCACCAAAGGTAGCACTTGGATTATCACTTTTAATACTAGCTTGAGTGTCTCTGAAAATTAAGAAAACGATAAAAACTTCGACGTGTCGATTGCGCGATGAATAAAGTTTCGAAGATGGTGAAGTGATTTTTCTTTCTTCAAATTAGCAGCCACCCGCCATGTCACTGTAGTTGCCACAAGCCAAAGCTAGAATTCAAAACGAGTACTTACGATAAACTGATGGATCCCGCTCGGCCAAACCTTATGCAATGTAACGCCCTAATCTCTCAACTCACAAATTTTTGACTTAATGTTTAAACTTTTGGCGCAAAGAACCACACTGCATAAGTTGGAAACAATCTTGGAAAAATTCCTCAAAATGTTCAAAGAATTGCAAAAGCTTTAACATTTTTTGAAATTACCAACATTTTGTAGAAAAAGTTTATTTTGAAAATGACTGCAAGATAGCTTTTTTGAAACTGCTTTGCCCATGGTTCGTAAGTTTTAAAATATTGTGGAAGAGATGTTTGAACGAAAAATAAAGTTAAGCTAACCACTGCTTTGGGCTTTCGCTGGTCTTAAATCAATTACAAAATCTATTTCTCCGAAAACAAAGTTTAGATAGGAGTTGGCTAGAAGCTGATTCCTTCTTACATTGCTGTTCAAAATTGTCGTTTTAAATAGCACATACAAGTTTGCAGCTTCTGAAAAGTTTGCTTGCACTATGCCAACAGTTATGCTAAATCAGTCTTGGCATCTGAAACAAATATTTTCTTGAAAGTAAAACCAGTTAAATGTTTATTGATGCAGATTTTTGGTCGAGGTAGATTTCTCGTCACAAAATTATCTAAACTTGAAAAATTTTGATGGACAAAAAAATCTTGCTACAATGCTTCTTAGACTTTTGAGCTTTTCTCCAAAATACTCCCATAAAGCTACTGATAAGAATACCTTCATCAGTCAGTCTCAGATATTCAAACTTTAATTGACAGAATTGAAAATCTATAAATTCATTTCCATTGAAAATGAGGCAAATTTAGACAACCGAACAGAAAAAGTTGAGTTTTGATTTTAACTAAACTTTAACCATTTTGTTTAGCAAAAATGTTTTTTGAATACGAACAATTGAAATGACCCGTACCACCATTAAATCACTTTATCATGTTAAACGCTTCTTTAATTCAAAGCAGAGACAGGAAATCAAAATCATTTAACGTCTGCAAGCTTCTATTGTATCTATCGCAGGACCAAAGCCACTAGATAACTTCGTGAGTTCATGCAACTTCGTTGCAGTGATGAAGCTTGAGTTCGACACCATGGTCGAACCACAGCAGAACTTTAAAAAACCAAAATCCTGTACACAAAAATACTTGCGGAAAAAATGAGCAGGAATTAATTTTTTAAATAATTCTTTATGTTGTAGCTTTTACTAATCTTAAACACTCTACAATCTTTAATTTTACCTAAAGAATAATGCGTAGGCAGAAACAGGTTTCTGCGGTTCGTTTGCTCCTCTCTTTTTTCGTTTTTTGGTTCCACTTTTTTTCTTTCCGTCGGGTGAAAACTTTGACCTTGCAATGTCCTAGTTTAATCATAATAATAATGTTGAAATTGTACAATAATAAGCAAAATTGTCTAGGCAGTTTTAAAAATGGTTATCTAGCGGAATGGTAACACCAAATCGAGAATATTTCATATTTGTGCTGCTCAATGATAACGAACCAGCATTATCTCTAACTTTGTGCTCATTTGCAAATAAAAGATAAGTGAAATGAAATATTTGTTTTGTCTTATATATGAATTCTTCACCTGAGCAATTGGATTCGCAGTTGCTGTGGATGTGATGTCGCGTGACTGAAAAGTAAAAGAGGTTATCGATAACAAGTGTGATGGAATTTTGATAAAAAGATCGCTTTTTTCTCCATAGCGTCGAAACGCATAAAAAAGGCGATATTTAACTTTTTGTTAAATTCTGAATATTTTCAGACAAGATTTGCCCGTGATTGGAGTACAAAAATTTTGCGGTTGCACTTGTAGTTACACTTATAGTTGTGCGAATGGAAAAAAGCGATATGGCGAAGCAGAAAAATTAATTCAACGAGAAAACGTTTTCCAAAATAGCAAAGAGTCTTCATTTACTAGACACAAACAATTTCTTAAATAAGTAGTAGCTAAAATGGGTATTACGGCATGTCCAGGGTTCTACGTGATGCGGCTATATGGCACATTAGAATCTACTTCACTTGGCTGTGAACGATAGAACCAGTCTATCAACACGGATATTTTGACACGTTTTAAATTTTTATTGATTCATGAAAGATAATTCATTTTGTTCTAGGAAGAAAACAGAAATAATAAGTTTGAATCACAAAAACTTTTTGTTTCCATCACGTTGCTACTGTAAAGCATAGATGTTTGACAGAAGTTTAAAGAATCTTGTTGTGTTCCGTGAGTAAATAGTTTGAAGATTATTGCTCTTCGCTCAAAAATCTTAGAAATCTTTTTGTGAAGATATCATAGCTTATAGCAATGGTATTCAAACTACCTATCAAACCCTTTGGAATAGAAAAGTTATGCCCCTTTTAATAGTCTGCAGCTTTTGATATTGTATAACGACTACATTACTGCAAATATTCTCACCCCAAAGTGTCTACTGCTGACTTCATACACCGACGTGTGTCTTTGCACTGAAGAAGGAACATGGAAAAATGTTGTAGCTGAGAAAATAAACAATGAAATTTACTAGCAAACTTTCGCAAAAAGGTATCATAGGTGGGCTTGCTCTCCAATCTCCCAAAGACATGAAATTTACTATGTTTGTTTCGTAAAAACTGTTTTTAGCTATTTTTCTTTCTCAAATCCAAATTTGGAGTTTTACCCTTTTTCCTCTCCCTAGCACTGCAAACATCTAATTACGTCATTTTTAGCAACAATTAGTTAAAACGCAATATGAGATGAACTGCTGCTTACACGATGAAGATGAAGTAAATTGTTGAAGATTTTCTCTCTGAAGAGATTCTTGACTATTCTGGTAGATACAAAGAATGATCGTTGAGTTATTAGTTGAATATATAACTTTTCTGATCGCTGGAAACTTTTGTTCTTATGCATACAGCAAGCTGTATTCAAACTCGCATGTGAGTTTCCAAAGCTGCCGGCACACTGCATTTCTACCACGAGCGACTGCAATACACAGGAGATTGACAACTGCTACCGCACATGAAGTGTCTTTCCGCTAGTATAGCCTTATTGAAGTACGTTACAAAGCAACAAATCAAAAAAATGTAGCTCAAAATTTAACTGCTTGCTTATTTTTGACTTGACATAGGCTTACACAGCGTGCTGATATTAAGTAGCATTTAAAGGACAGCGGCAAACTAAGGTTGCCGCTTGAAACCTTGAAAACTTGAAAAACTCAAAACAAGAATTTTTAGACGTTTTTACTTCTTGTTCTTTGCCTTCAAATTAATTGTTGTAAAACGCATTACATTCTTTGCTTGATAAAATTTCTAAATATTAAACAAATAAACACGAAGGTGAATAGCATTTAAGGTAATTGTAACAACATGGTTGTTTAGATGTCCAACAAAAGAATGAAATAATAAAAATCAATCGATAAAGTGGCTGTAAATAAGTAAGAAAAAGAGATGACAATGAAGAAAAATCGATAAAAACAAAGAAGTTCTAAGATAGTAAATCAATTAAATGCGACATTAGGCACAGTAAAAACGCAATGACTCAGAAGCGATGCACCATCTACAAGCAATTACGTAGATTCCTTAACTGAGTAAAACTGATTCGTTTCAGTTAGGTCCAGTTGCAATAAAAGCCGCAGTTATTGGTCGGTTTTGCAAGGTCGAAAAAGTGGCCATAGAGCTGATGAAAAAAGATATTTTCCGAAATATAAAACCAAGGTCTTGCCCCTCGGATAGACTTATCGCAATTTTATTCTTTTAGGCCAAATTCTTAAGCGTCCACTGTGGATTATTACATATTCTACTAAACCACTACAAATACTTCGAAAAATCGCTTAATACCTGCAATGGAGTCTTGCAGAATTCCAATGAATTTCTTAATACAAGATCACTAACAATCAAGCTAAAAATTTTTATCTTCTTTTCAACCAAGGATTAGTTGGACAACTTTCAAAATACGCAAAGAAATCTTATTATGCTTTAACATGTGTTGTTTTCTAATTACACGAAAAGTGCAAATAAACTTTGGCACGAAAAGAGCTACTAAACACTGGCTAGATAGTTGACATAATTTATGTTGATGCAAGCGAACCAGTACCAGGAGAATTGCCGCTAACTCTTACTTGCATGATCGCCAAGCGTATCCTGAAAGGCTTGCTATATTATTAATTTGCCTTGAAAATTCGTACGGTATTGAGGGTGTACGTTTTAGTAAAACAAATAAGAATTAAAGCATCTGTTTGCTGGAAGTGCAAATGAACTTGAAGCTTTAAATTACGAAATTCACATGGATGTTTTTGAGTTTAAATCCATATGATAGAATGAAATGTTTTTGGGGAGGGAGACAGAGAGCGAAATGGAGAAAAGACTATTAAAGATTTAATCAGCCGCCGCAAAAGTGAATCCTTTGATTAATTTATGTGTTTGAGGCCTTAATACACGTCTTTAGTAAGATTGAGCCCCCGCGACTGATGGACAGCTCATTCCCACTACCCATCTGCCTCAAAAAGGAGGAAAACTTCTGTCGACAGCACAAAAATGAGTTTTGTTCGCAATCATTTGTGAAAAGAATAAAACAAAAATGTTGGTAAACATTTTATAAAAAACGTTTGACTTTTACTGTCTTAGCCTAGTATTAGGTAACTGTTTGCTTCATTGATGATGCTTTTGATGTTAAAGCAAAACGTTTTCATAAAATGTTTACCAGCATTCTGTCAATTGCATTTTTCAAAGAAATAACAAACAAATGTGCCGGATTTTTTCCTTCACTACGTTTTGTGCTGATCGCCAACCGGGGATGCTACAAATATCCCTCTTTAAAAAGTTTTCGGTATCACCTGGTTGAAGTTTGAATCAACAACCTATTGCATTTGAAGCGGACGCTCTGATCTTACGTGTAGTGGAATTACTTTTTATGAAAGACGTATATACATTTCTGGTGTAAAAGGAGTTGAACTTAGCAAACTGCAGACAGTGACACTGTTTCGACCTATCTGGTCTCTTCAGTGCAGTTGGTGATTGCCGAAACCGTGTCACTATCTGTAGTTTGCTAAGTGCATCGCTAGCCTCTTGCATTACTATAAGAGGTTGAACTTATTTTCTCTTTAACAGGCCTTTGACTGAAACCAAAAAATAATTGTACCTGGAGATCTTGAATGAAGTAGTTGGAAGCTGGCTGTTGAGCATGATAACTTGTAGTGCCATTGACGTTGTTGTTGTTGCTGTTCATCACGTATTGGTTATTCTGAGTAGTCGGCCATTGGTAATTTTGTGGCTGGCTGGTTGCCATCACTTGATTTTGGTGTATGGTTTGTTCGAAGACCAAATTTTCACGGTCTGAAGGCATTTGTCTTTGGTTGTTACCATTGCTTGTAGTGTAGCAATGTTCATAAGAAGACTCGTTAGCAGCTAGTGCTGATTCAAAAGATGGCTGTTTGCTAATGTCACAATATGATATGGTGCCATGAGTTTTGTTATCATCAGTTGAAGTCCTTGAATACGGATGGAAACGAGAAGACATTTCCTCCTGAGTTCCTTGAGATGAAGATGAGGGAGCGAAATTGAAGGAGGATTCAATTTCTGGCAAGCTCACGGGAAGTTCTTCCGAGAGAAGAGCTAGATGCAAACCGGCTTGTACGTTGCTTAGTGAAACAACATTATCCGGAAATGACTGGTCATCATCTTTGAACTTGAGTTCGGGCAAGGCGGCTTCGTTTGGGCAATTACTTAAAAAATTTCTGGCATTGTTATCATACAATACATCACCAAAACCCTGATCGTCAATCTGTGCTTCCATTACAATTTTTAACTTGTCTAAAACCATAAAGTATGAATAGATAATATGAATGTAGATATAATATGAATGTAGTACAATGTGCTGCTTCTCAGCCTATTTTGGTTCCCTCCCCTTTTCTTGTTTCAGTTCCCATTGCTTTGTTGAGCAAAATTCCTCATGAGATATTACGACAAAATTGACTCTACACATTACAATATTCTTGAAAAATAGAAGCGAAACATTCTTGACCATAAATCAATCTTCAAACGAAGGTTGGTCAACTAAAATCTAAAGCCAAAAAGAAAACGCTCTTCCTCTCAGAAAATTATTTTTTCTGTCTGCGTTCTTCTTTTCGAAAACTTTTTGGTTCGATACTGGAAAGCTCTTTAACCCTAACAAAAATTATGTAACACATATGTTACATAATTGTTATATCATTATGAGTAATAAACATTTTTCTGAAGTTCAATGTAATTTTGTTGTTACCAAACCATCAAGGAATTGTCTCAAATTTTATGAATTAGAATTTTATAATCCTTAAAGGGTTAGAATACTTCGTGTCTCATCGGTTGAGAAGACCTGATAGAACGTACATTTTTTAATCCTTTAGACTTTTAGAGGGTTGTCCGAGGAGATGTTCTGGGTCAAGACTCGTTAGTATGAAAGTGGTGAGTAATGCAACGATTTGTCTTCACCGCTCAGCCTCCACCGAACTACGAGGAGAAATGTTTTAGAATTGCCAGAGTAAAAACATGGTTTTCGGAGAACTTTTGTTTATGTTTTTCCTCTTAAATCTGCTACCAATTAAATCAAAAGAGTTACTAAAATTCAGTGTAAATAGATCAGCCACTATTTTGTCGCTACAGTATTTTTTTTCGTATTAATATATATCCATTCTTAATTAGCTGAAGGTTCAACGACCTACAGGTGGCAGGATATATTTTTGATGCTGCAATAAGTTTGCTGATAACAGTTGAAACATAAAAGTGATTGCTGAAATAATAGCTGTCTGGTACAGAAGTGACGGTAGCCTCAATAAATTGTTCATAACTGCCTAAGTTCTGAAACTCTTTGACTGACCCTGCTCGATGATTGTCTAGAAGAAACTGACTTTGTGGCTGGAATTGTTTCCAACCCGTCTTAGCGTTTCGAATCACATTAGCGCACGACGTGATCTAAACATGCAACAGCAGGAGGTTAGATGAAGCATATGGCAGCGAGATAAACTAACGTCTGTGTCACTTTCATCTCAGTGTTGAGAAAAAGGCAAAGGAAAAAATTTACGTGAGTCAAAACATACATTGTATTTCTCTGTTCTTTTTTGAGGTGAAGCCTGTATGGCTTTAATTGTCCAGCTTGTTTATCTTTGCGACGCGAATACAACAGTGTTTACGTAAGAGCCATCTGGAACTAACCAAATCAGAACATTTTTTTAACAATTTACATCATGTCAAAGGCTTCGGCCTGCTTGAAAATGATTTTTTGAATTGCATTGAAGCAGCTACATTCATCAATCAAAATACGCTCTAAATAAGAAGTGTGGTCTAGCGTGCCTGTTGAATTACCATTTAAGTTACTTTTGAAGTACCTGTTGAATTACCATTAAGGTTAGTGTGCAATTTGTTGGCGGTAAAATAAAAATCTAAATTAAATTTTCATAAGTCAATTAGACGTCTGATACCTTCCAAAGTGCATAAAAGTCGTCAATTTTGTGCCAGTCTCTTTTCTGAACAGCAGTATTTAAAGCTGCATCGTAAAAGCAAGGGAGAGCGGAGAACAAAATCGCTATTTTCATTTATCTAAGCATACAACTGTTCCTACTTCTAAACGTTTTCCAGTTCTGCTTTTTAAAATATTGATATTGATCATAATTTGGAGAATGCGCGGACTACGCCCGTTGAGATTGAAGCAAAGAGGTGACTGCCCTCTTTAAGCACGTCCAGGCAGTAAAATGAAACGAGGTTTTGATAATTTTAAAATCGAATCCTGTTAGGCATGTTGGCTGATTACAAAAAATCGATGTAAAAAGTTTGGATTGAAAAACTAGAAAGACGACCGATATTTCGCTAAAGTATAAGCTCAGAGCAGCCGGTAGCTATTTAGCCTGAGGCAAGTATTCCTTGCCATACCATCTTCCTTCGTACTACATTCGATAAATAATTTAATAAGCAGTGATGCGTGACGTTACACCTGCTAGGGGAGCAGGTGCAGGCAGCAGTTTGTGATTGTGTCGTCACAATGGCGCCGCAGAGTCGCGTGCCCGATCAAAAAGTAAACAACACGTAATGGGATCTCCAAGTCAAAAACAAATAATTAGATATCTTGTCAGTGACAGCGGAAAGCCGAAGCGGATTAAAGGACGGTCAATGCAGCGAATTTTGATTCAAGTAACTAAAAGACATTGGACAGGAAGAACTTTATCCTAATTTCTTTCTGTGATTCTTTTGTTTGTGAATATCATAGACAAAATTGTCTTTGTACGAAACAAAAAATCTATAAAACACCAAAAAAGACCGGAAAAATTATGACGGAAAAAAGCCTAATTCTGGCAACAAAGAAATGGCAGCTGCCGTTTTTCTGATTACATTGACCCGGCAGACGCCATAAAGTCATGAATAAAAATGCTGCTGCTTCATGAAAAGAACTAGGAAAATTTCATTTTCATCATGTTGACACTAAGTTAAGTACGAGGTATTTGTTGAAGAAACTATTCGTCTACTGATATCTCTTGAAAATGATTTATAACGATTAAGGTCTTGTTGTTGCTGATAAACAAACAACATCAAACCAGCCATCTGTTTTTTGTCTTCATTTGTAAGCCATCAGTCAAAAGATCAATTTTCGCTAGCAATCTTGTACCTAGCGAATGCTTTATGCTAGAGGTTTTTTTTTTAGTTTTGCTAAACTTACTCTTACTGCAACTGGCATTTTGGCAAAGGAATACTTGCGAAGCCTATCCATTGCGAGTTCGCATAGGCAACCTAAATTCAAAAAATCTAGGTTGCTAAGAAATTTTGCGGGGAACAAACGTTATTTTACATGCATTTTATTGGCCGCAACAGAACACGAATGCAACCAACCAAGTAACATAAAAGCAAAATATAAAATTTGAAGTGGACATGTCCACCAACCTCCCCTCTGAAAAGAGTTCCCTGGCCAACTTTGTACAATTTTGAAAAATTTGTCCGTGATCGTTACGTCCCTTGTTCGAGATCAGCGAAAGTTTCATGCCTGGAGATATACCAGAAGAAATGTAAGTTACAGCTTTATACAAATTCGTAAATTCATTTTTACCCCCGGTACTACGGGTCCATAAAAATTTAGCTCATAAAGTAGAGCTTATAGGCTTTACAATTGTTATTGAATGTTCCAATTTTGGCTTTTACCGGCTTTAATAATATTTTCCGGGGCTATTGACTCAAGGAGGGCAAGTAAAATTGTTTTATGATCTTTCAAGCTGCTGTTTTTTTACGTGGCACGCTAGTTCGCGTCCTCATTGTTTATGTACACTAAAAATGTTTTTTTTTAAGCAATGCCTTTGATTTAACAAAAACTTCAGCGTAGGACAGACGTTTTCAACTGCAGGAAATATGTCATGCCCACTTGGAAAAACAGTGGCCGATGCAACTTTTGGGTTAACGTAATTCCGCGTTGGAAACATCAAGCGGTAATTGGTTTTATTGAAAAACTACATAAACTAATTAAAAATCGGGCATACTATTATTCAAATTAATCAATGTCAGACTCGTTTTGCATTTTTCTATTAAGTCTCAGATTAATCAAAAGATAAGCGGAAATTTTGCTCTACGTGCACTTGCGTTATGAAATATTGCTGGTTCACAAATAAAGTGTTTTCTTTTGCCGCTTATAAACATTAATATTTTGACGTTATTCGTTCGCGCTTAACAATTGCAGCTTTCCTGCTTGGCGCTCAGCGCAAAAGGGATAATCCCGAGAACAAGACGGCAAATTCGCTTGTTGTGTTATTGGGCAAGGTGCTAAACCAGATGCCTCCATTTTTATGTGGCATACAGGTGGTAGGGCCTTGCAGTCTACTCGTTGTGGTGGGCCAGTCTCTCTCCGAGGAGAGTTGGTGGCATTAAGGGCAGTAAAACATCAGACGAAAATGAACAAATGATGTGGACTTCAACAAATGAAAAGACTACCGTAAAAGGGGTAAGATTGAAAGAAGATGATGCAAAAGATCGAGCGTTCTGGAGGGGAAGAAACTGCACCAGCGACACCATCTGAGTGAGAATATAGCCAGATGAAGAAGAAGGCATGTACATTCACCTGCCAATCTACACACCTACCAATGCAAAACCCGTAAATAACTTTGAAGCTAATTTAAGCTTTGGGGCGTCAACTTAAACTTTTTCATTAGCTCCCCTAATCACTTGAACCATTCTTTCCTTTTTAAGTTTCTTATAATTAATATTCACCAAGCGTGACGGCTGCGTCAACACCCATTGTCACACAGATTTAGTAATTCACAATTCGGTTATTTTTGTTGGTTAGTTTTGTTGAAGCAAGCTTAGGTTAATTTAGTTGGAAATTTATTTTTTACCTTAGTTTAGCTGCAGTAGGAGTATATTTTCTCTCAGTCATACTATCGGACTTGTACCGTCTTATTTTACCTATACTTTTACCAGTATCAATTCTTGTCTAGCTTGTAGACTAAAATATCAGTTTCGCTGGGCAGGCCTGCTTGGTTGAGCTTAGTTCAGCAAAGTTACCTAGTTGTGTGTTGCTTTCCTTTTATCTATTTACTTACGCTAAATAATTTGTTTCCTTTTAATGCCGACGAGGACAAGTAGCTAAATATTCTCCGTGGGCTATAGTTGTCTTTTTTTAATACAAATTTCTTGCATCTTTGTCCTAATTGGTTTTGCTTTGTTCTCATACCGTACAAGACAGACCAAGTTAGTTACAACTGCCAGCAAAATTATACAATGTCATCAGATTCTTGCTGTCATTGCAAGGATCAACCTTTACCAAAGTAAAAATCAAGCTTAGCATTAGATAGCTTGGTTATTTTTGCTGTGCATTGTTGCTGTTATTTTTGCTGTGCATTGTTGCTGTTCATCTATTTATTTGCGTTGTTTTGTAGCGGTTCTGTTATACAGCGTATATTCAATTATTTTTGACCGCCAGGTGGAGACAACTGAACAGATTTTGTCCAATCAGTCAAAAAAAACTTTTACTTGCAAAATATTAGGAAGGCTGATAATTTTGCTGATATTGAGCGGTTGACCGCGTGAGACCATCCGCAACTCGCACAAATTCTTTTTTTCATAAAAGAATATGAAGTAAGACCGAGTCGCTTACAGCGCCATTTGCGAGCAAAACATCCTGGGTTACAATACAAGCACTTATAATTTTTTGAGGCCAAAGAAGAGTTGTTTGAAAGAATAAAAATTGTGGGTAGTGATGCATTTCGGAAATATTCATCTGCCGAAGCAGTAGAAGCATCATTTAAAATTGGTTACATAATTTCTCAAGCAAAGAAACCTCACAGTATTGGGCAATCATTAATAAAGTTATGCATGCCAAAAGCAGCCAGTTTTGTTTAGGGGGAGGTTAAAATGAAAGAGCTGGCGAAGATCTCTCTCTCTCTCTCTCTCTCTCTCTCTCTCTCTCTCTCTCTCTGACTCTTCAGTGAAAACACGCATTGAAATCGCAGAGGATATTGCATTTCAAGTACTCGAAAAAACTAACAAATCAAATGCATTTGTCATCCAATGTAATGAGATAGCGTATATTGCACAAATGTCTCAGTTGCTGGTTTACATCTGCTTTGTTAGATCTTCTTCAATTGAAGAAGAAATGCTATTTTGCAAACCCTTGCAAAAGACCACCAAACAAACAGATGTGTTCGAAGTTGTTTCCTCTTTGACCACAATGAGAAAACTTTGTGGGTGTCTGCACAGATGGTGCACCTGAAATGCTTAGATCACAAAGAGGATTTGTTACCAGGATAAAGCAGAGCAGTCCAAATGCGGTAAGAACTCACTGCATCATCCACCGCGAGGTTTTTGCCTCAAGGACTTTACCTGCTACAATGAATGACAAGCTGGCAATTGCCATTCGTGTTGTCGACTTTGTCAAAACAAGTTCTGTCAAATTGAGGCTCTTTACCTCTCTTTGCAAGAATGTAGATGCTGATCATGAGACTCTGTTGTTTCGCACGGCTGTTCAATGGCTATCAAAAGACAATATGCCAGCTCGAGTTTACGAGCTGAGGAAAGAAATGGAGCTATTCCTCGAAGCTCAAGGAAATTAGAATTTTCTGCATTTATTTACAGCAGATGGGTTTCCACTGACATTGACATACCTTCATTTTTGAAGCGCTTAACCTTCTCAACAGACATATACAAGGCAGCCGTATTAGCCATATAGACCACTATGATTCCATGTGTAAATGTATAGAAAAATTAGAATTATCGTTTTAAAGAGTTGAAAAGGGAAACGTTATGTCTTTCTCTAGCTTAGATGTAGCCCTAGAGAAAAACAAGATTGATCTGGATGCAGAACAAAAAGGTAAAAAAGAAAACCGTCTGCAATCGTTAACACAAGAATTCGTGAGGTATTTTCTAGATTTGGCCAACACTGAAAATTAAGAATGGAAACTGGCAAGAAATCCTTTTCGTGTTGAGTTGGGCCTGCGGCTAGACAAAATATAGAAAGAATTCTTGGAATTAAAATGCAACACCGTTGCCAAAAATGGCATTAAAACAGTGCCTCTCAATAATTTCTGTGCTTAATATGTGCGTATGTACAGGAATATTGTTAATGTTGCCATGCGTACTCTACTACAATTTCCAGCCCCATATATCTGTGAAAGCGGCTTTTCTGCACATGTAAAAAGACGAAAGCTCATAACAAACTTGATGGTGAAGCCGATATGCGATGTTCGTAGTCTTCGACTTAGCCAAGCATAAAAGTGCTAGTTTTGAAAAAGCAGCAACATTTTTCACATTAATGCTTGTAAAAATAAATTGTGTTTTACTTATTTCTTTTGATTTATGCATAATAAGAAATTGAAAATAAACTTTAGTTGTTTTACAATTGATTCAGAGCTTTTAAGAGAAGGAGAGCACAGCATTCTTTGATAAATGCCAAGGGGGCGCAACCAAAAAAGTTTAAAAATTCCTGATCCATTTATTTATGCGAAGTAGGCCTAATCAAGTTTTAAACTTAATTTTTGTGACATAAGATAGGGCATTAAGATTTTTATTTCGCACAAAAAATTTTCTTAAAATATAAAAAACAGGAGGTGTTGTTAGCATATATCGTAAGCTTGCAGCTTGCTTCTTCACTTCGCCTAAAATTATTTTTAGGTTTTATTTAGAATAGGCCTCAAAACTCAAAAGTGGCTGGAAGTTCCCATTTACTTCTGATTGTTTTCATCCTTTTTTCCCACTCTTTTGCTATTACCAGAGTCCTGGTTGGCGTTTGATTGTTACCTAAAGGAGCAGATAAATACAAGCAAGCATACAAGCACATTTTATAGGACTTGTCTGAAAAATTGAAAAGTGTCTCAGATTGTTAAGTATTGCATGTACGTAAAGCCACGTTACGCTTCATCTGTTAAATGATAAGTTTTAATTGATTCGCTGACATCTTGGATCACATCGCTTACTTCAACTTATTAATTGACGTTGTTGTGCACCCTTGTTGATGAGTACGTGACAGTTGAAGAGCTTAAGACAAAACCGATTTTTAAAGCTGCATGGAAACGTTGGTTGGATTTTTATTCACAACTCGACAGATTGTCAACACATGCGGGAAGTTATAAAAAAAATAGCGAGTAACTTCTTACTAAGCAATGACAGTCTGTCGGAATGCTAATTTAAAATTGAAAGCAAAACAAAAGTTGAAAACAGCTGCCTTATGTTGGTCCGGTCAAGCAGCACCTGCAAAGCGCCTGGGCTGTGGGGAAATTATCTCCTTAAGCTACCTACCACCTACGCAATTTCGACCAATAAACTTCTATGATTCTGAGATTCGCTCTCCTGGCACGCAGACCAAAAATTATCTTCTCCAAAAAATATTCTGGCGCAAGGTAATTCGTTCATCCTGAAAGTCAAGCACGTTTAATCTTGCTTTAATTAGCTCGGCAGCTGCAAATTAGCCGTTGGTGCTTAGCGCAAAACATAGGCCGCATTTGAAACTACCTGGGGGAAAGAGGAGAGAATAAAAGTTGCGCTTTTTGCTGAAAGCTGTAGGTGTCATCATGTTTGGTAATTGCAAGCGCCCATACTTTTTCAAATAACACAATATTACTCATTGTGATGATAAACTATAGTTACTCCAAAAAATTTCTCTAACATATATACAGGGTGTCTCAAAAGTAAGTATACACTTTAAAATTTGAATAACAATCTAATGGCTTGTTCAAATTTGTCAAAAGTTTACAAAAATATTCTATGAACTACTAGAAACAGATTACCGTCCTAATATCTCGTTGAATTTATTTATTGACAGAATGTTAGACCTCAACGTGGAAACCACCAATTTCGAGACATTTCAGCCACCTTTTGACGCATTCTTGCCCGATACCCTGCAATAAATCTTTTGTAACTAGTCCACATGATGCTCTAATGTTTTGTTCCAACTCTAAAAGGTTTTGAGGCCGTGTGGAGTAAAGTTGACAAAAAATGCTTCGGTTGAAAAACTGTTACTTTCAGCAAGATGGAGCTCCTGCACATTACACCAGGAAAGTCAGAGATTACTTAAATCAGTTTTTTCTCGGTAGGTGGATTGGGTGCAGAGGTCCTCTAGAATGGGCCGCTCGTTCACCTGACTTAACCCCATGCGACTTTTTTCTTTGGGGTTTCCTTAAGAGCAAAGTTTACTCCACATGGTCTCAAAACCTTTTAGAGTTGGAACAAAACATTAGAGCATCATGTGGACTAGTTACAAAAGATTTATTGCAAAGTGTCACGCAAGAATGCATCCAAAGGTGGCTGAAATCTCCCGAAATTGGTGGCTCCCACGTTGAGGTCTAACATTCTGTCAATAAATAAATTCAACGAGATATTAGGACGGTAATTTGTTTCTAGTAGTTCATAGAATATTTTTGTAAACTTTTGACAAATTTGAATAAGCCATTAGATTGTTATTCAAATTTTAAAGTGTATACTTACTTTTGAGACACCCTGTATAGCATTACAAACGTTGGTCGCGAAATAAATCGACATCATATTGTGTAGAAAGATTTGTGTTCTAGGCTCTTGCATTGATTTTTGATTGTTGTTGGCTAAAATATAAATTGTAAATGACTCAGTAAATATAGAGTTTTGTAAATGACTCAGACGTACTTCTACTATATTTTCAAGCAAAAATCGAGACCTGTAAGAGATTTTATGTTCTACTCAAAACTACCTAAGTAAACACCTTACTCTATTTCCTGAATGATTTTTCAAAATTTGTCCGTTATCAAAACTACAATGTTTTGATAACACCGTGGGCTGTAGCCTGAAAAAAATATCTTGACGCTTTTTGTAGCTAATTGTCACGGATAATTATGAATTTCACCCCCTAGTTCCCCAGTTGCGTCTTTGACCACGAATATTATGTTCAGAAAACATTTCACAATGTTAAAAATCTTTTGTAAATACCTCATTCTTCAGTTGGCTAATCGGCTTGGCGTTCTCTTCATTAGAATCGCCAACACGAAAGCTTATTCCTTTTTTTATGAAATTGACTTTTATTAGTTTTTGTTGGCAATCGACTTGTGCTGGCTGCTGTTTTGTATCTTTTGTTGCGACAATGCATTTTTTAAAAATGTTCTTGTAGTGCGTCCCATTACACAAAAAACATTGCGTTCATAAGTATCGTTCATTGCCTCATATCCATTACACAGGCTCATTACTTTATGCTGTGCGGGTGAAAAAGAAAAACTTGCTCTTTCAAAATTAGAAAATCTCTGTTTAAAAGCATATCCGTCTTGCCCTCAGTATCTTTCTGCTCCTCTGTCATGAGGCAACTAAATGGGGAAGTTTTTGAAAAGTCAAAGTTTTCAGAGTTTAAGCTTCTTTTTCTTTGTGTTGCTGCGCCTGTAAATATGAATGCTGTTAGATTATAGGATTTCTTTTAGCAAAAAATACTGCTGCGAAAAAAGTTTAAACTGGCCATTATTTATCTCTAAAAAGCGTTATTTTGTGTAAAAAATAGCAAGTAACCACCAATAATTTGTCTCTACTACCAAAATCATGATAAGGAAACAGGCAATGAAACCGGACAGAAAAGCAATCAAGCTAATCCAAAACATATCAAAACTCAACGTTCTATCAGATTGCCACGGTGGTGTAGTAAATGGTCCGTCCGCTTTGTAGTTGGTAGAGCTAAGCTCGATTCCCTTTTTGAGTCACGTCCGGCACACTTTAAAAAATGGTGTTCACAATTTCTCCGCTTAATGATCAGCACGAAAAAGGTAACTTGGAGTATAAGTCGTCACGTTTGCTCGTTATGCCCTTGGGCAAGATACTGAAACGGATACCTCCATCTTCATATGTGGCAGAGAAGTAGTGCTTTGTCAAGAATTGCGAACTGGCAAACGTAACGAGGAAAATGACCTTAAAAGGTGGTATTCACAGCTTCCCTGCTTGGCGCTCAGCATAAAAAAAGGGATAGCGTGGAGAACAAGCCGGCAAGCTTGCTTGTTGTGTCCTTGGGCAAGGCACTTAACGGGACGCCTCCACCTTTATGTGGCAGACAGGTGGCCCTCCCGTACTTCACCGGATTACAATTGTGAAGTTGTCCAGGATGTCGTAAAAAACGACTCTTGGGTACCCACCAGTGGCAGTCCGCCTTGTTGGTGGTGGGGCTACCAGTCACTCAAGACTGGTTCGAAATGGGCTGTCATCTTTCACCTATCCTAATTTCAATTAGGTTGACGGCATGAACCTGAATTGCCGTTCACCCCGTACCTCCATCCCAAGGAAGAGGAGGGGTAACCACAAACAAACAAACAAGAAAATGGTAAAGGAATAAAGTTTTAGGCCTGCTTTAAAAATGTTTAACGCTCGACACAAGAAACTCATTGAGATCTCAGATAGCCCAGACTACAGAGACTGCCGAAGCGGTTCATCATTATTTCTGACGATAGCAGACTTCCATTGGCAAGAATGGTGTTTTTTCAGATCAAACCCTTTTCTAAAGTGCCCAATGATTGTTTGTCGTAAGAACCTCCACGCTTTTTTACCCAATCGCTGTTCCGGCACGTAATGAGGAAAGCAGTGCTCGCTGACGTATGTACTGTAACTCGTACCAAAGTCAAATGCTTGGTTGGTTGACTTTGGTTAACATTGCTGAAAAGAGAAACTGTTGTTGAAAGATATAATGCAGGTAGTTTTAAAATATTCGAAACATTTTGAATTTTAATTAGATAAGTTCTTTTCCAACTTCCAATAAATTATTGTGTGTTTTATCAGACACTTTATGTTGGTGAATTCTGTTGTAATCGGTACAGGGTGGAGTAATCTAACAAATATTGACATTGTTTTTTGAATTTAAGGTAAAAACGAAGTTTCCTATGCTTTATGGACCATCATACACAAAACAGAAATATTTTCTGTATAAGCCGAAAAAATATGATGAACTATGAGCGTTTATAGTAATTTAGGAAAGACGTATTGCTAAGATATGGGGCAAAAAAGGTCACCTTTTCCTTCTAGATTCAAAAAACTTGCATCCTAAACGGTTTTATTTTATACAAATTGTCACACAACGCAAAATATATTCACCCTTACTCTCCTACCCTCCAAAAAACTTAGTTTCTTCTGAAAAATGAGGTTCTTCAATCATTTAACCATTTAACGCAAGGCAAACTTTTTAGTCAGAGGGCGGCATCGACCATTTAAGAATGGTCGAAGGCCAGTGCTTATAATCTTGTACAGCTGCATGCAATGAAAGAGATTGCGTTACCTTACAATTTTGCAATATGCCTAACAATGTCCTGTTACAGGGCGCAAAAGCGATGGTTTCTCTAAAATAAAAATAAAAAAATCATCGCCTTTCCTTTCCCTCCTTCTGATGGCTTCTAAAGTTTTTGGCTCTTAAATACGGCAAGCGTTCCTCCCCTTGTCATTTTAATTTGTATATGACGAAGTTTCAAGAAGTGTTTGCGGGCCGCACAAAATGATTTGGAGGGCCGCATGCGGCCCAAGGGCCGTGGTTTGCCCACCCCTGACTTAACGTATAAGGGACACCTGTGTCCTTTCGTATACAAGCAAACCTCGTATGTTCCATAAAGTACTACGAGAACAGTAAATGTTCTATGTTTAGAATAAGTGATTCCAATTGAATTTCATCAAATAAAAAGATACCAAAGCAGCTTTTGTCTTGTCGAACCATTTGTCTGTTTTTGATAGAATTTTCACCAAAGGAAGGCAAAAAGGTACGACAGCAAAACACAACGTAGACATTCCACATATGGTAAAGACCTGCAACCAGTTTGTGTGTGGTGTTGATTTGGCAGACGAACATAAGGGTATAAATGTATCGTTGAAATTAGGTTCAGACATAAATACTGGCTAAGATCGCTTTTCATTTTGTGCACACAATAGCTGAGAACAGCTACATTATTTACCACAAATTGCACTTGTTAGATGGCAAGAACTTAGGTCATCTTGAATTTGGACAAAAAAAAATGTTTATGGTCTTGGGAGCAATTTTACCTCAAGGAAAAGAAGTCATCCCCCTGGTTTGATAAAGAAGAGACCCTCGGAACCAAAAATTGTGAATACATAAACCAATTTTCATTGAGTAACAAAAAAGATCTAAGCGTTGTACTATTGACAGAGTGAAAAATTGCGATGGTATTTCTTGTGAAACTTGCAATGTTTATCTGTGGTTACAGAACGGAAGAAACTGCTACAGAAAATATCATTTATAAGTACTTTTTACCTAGTGACATTTTTTTACAGCAACGAGAATCCTTTTTTCTGTGTATTTGCTTTTTCAGCAAGCATGGCAAAGTATTTTCAAGATGGGGATGAGGCTGAAGCTTGACGTTAGAGCAGCACAAGCGAATAGGAGCAGAGCTACCAACCCATATGAAACACTTGTGGTTGTTTGGGGCAAAACGGCTTATTCCATGTGCACAATTCGCTAAAATTGTACTGCTATGAAGTCAAATCTGCTAGTTATGGTATGGTAAAGTAATGGTTTGGTAAAGGTATGGTAAAGTAATGGTCGAAGTAATGGTCGATAACGTTATTTAAAAGTTTTGGATCTTAAAGTCATAACCCACCTTTGCTGATAAAAAAAACGTTTATGCTAACGAGCTTTTTTCCTTGTCGTATAGTTAAAAAGTTACTACTTTATTTAATTTTTTTCTCCGTTATTAGCTAATTTTTTAAGTAGTATAACCATTCAGGGAGGACCTCCTTTCTCACCTCATCTCGGGCTGTGGTAGTGTTTTAGCCAGCTAGCGTGGAACTTCATTTTATGGTATCGTCAATAAAATTAAACTTTCTGCCTGTTTGCTTAGCACTAATCATTACAAGTTGTATTGTTGCTTACTTACTCGTATATTGTTATTTATGAAGTCCGGAGTTGAAGTCTAATTAAATCATATGTTTCCCTTAATGCATGGTGGGACACACATGTCCCACAACTTTAACGTCAAATATCACAAAGCCCATATAATTGTTTTTTCTGAAAAAGTTAGATTTTTTGTATGTGCGACAAGTGGAGTTAAGCTTTGCCAATTCTATTAAGTTTGTTCGTTTTTGAAATTAGTGTCCTTGAAGGGCTAATTTATTTCGCTTCTTGCTTTTGCGCAGGAAAATACAGGACGAAATCAATCTACATTAGTGCTTCCCAAACGGTGTGCCGCGGTTTAACATTTATACAAGTTTTCAGCAAGAATTGAACAAATGCTGTCACGAAGTAATGGTCGATAACGTAAGAAATTGTGTTATGTTGCTTGAAAAACTAGTGATTTCCAGAAAAAAAAGGTCATTTCTTTTCTCGCTGTCATCTGTAATGCTATTCGCGATCAATTATGAATAGAATCGTGTGGCTGGTGTGCCGCGAAATTTGTTTAGGTTTTTTACTGTGCCAACAGACAAAAAGTTTGAGAAATAATGATCTACATGAATGAACATGTGATACATGTTTTGATGCTTCACTTTGGCAGCCAATCAATTTGTTATGCAGCACAGAAACAGTTCATTAATGTAAAATACGTTCGTCGGGCAATAACAGCGAGAACTGTCGAAAAGGTTATAAGCAAATTAGCCCAGAAATAATCAATGTCAACAACATTTTAATTTTTGCAATTGATGGCAATCTTAAAAAATTGCGCTGACCGCTTCATTTACCTTTTTTAATTCAGATAAAAGCTTTTTTGATTGAACGATGGCTCAGGCCTTGAAGAAATGCATCGTCGAAACGCGTATCCGACGGCTGCAATCATTAAAAGCGACAACGCTTGTGGCAATTTGAAGCAGGGGCGTAGAGTAGGTTTTGGTCGCCCTGTGCGGAAAAAGTAACTGCCACCTCATTTTTGATCAAGAAAATATTAATGTTAAAAATCTATCTTCAGACACAGCTAAAATTGTGTTTCGCTCCTTCAAAAATGGCCTCTTTCTTCAAGTGGCTTTCTTTACTAACGACACCCACAACATAACTCTTAGTACGTCACTGATTTGAAGCCAAGAAATAAGAAGCATTTTGAATTTAAAACAAGGCAATTTGAAGATTTGTTACGAAAGTAACTGGAAGAAGTAACTTGATGCTCAGTCATTTATCAAACTTTTTTATGCCACTGTTTTTACGGGTAGGACGGGGATTGAAGATTGTAAAAGAGAGTTTTCTGCGTCTAGCGCAACTGCATTGAAAGTGCTCAAAAAGAGCAAGGTCACCTGACCCAAAGAAGCTAGTTCCTGTGAAAAAGTAACTATTTTACAAATGTCATTGGAGAGAGGAGTGAATGCCTTTCCCCCAAAAAAATCTGCTTCGACTTAGTTGCCATTCGCAATTAAGATCGTTTTATTTTAAAGCACGGTGGGTAAAGCAAAAACTCGAAAAAGTATAGATTTTTACGCATTCTTAGCTTGCAATAGCTAAGATCAAGATGTTTAAGGGGAAAGAAGAATTATTTTTGATTATTTAGAGGGATTTTATGAAAAAAAATCAATGACGTTGTCGTTTGTTTACACACGTTTTAAGTAGGATTTTAATGCGCATTGGTACCATGTGGATGAAGCAATCTGAGTTGACAGCATAGTACATCAGCGTCAAGTTCATTGTGATTGGTTTTGTGAAATGAATCTTTTTGATGGGTCATACTGAAAAAAGCTGTTTTACAAAAACTTGAACTAGCTTAACGTGACGTGACATTGATTTAATTTGTAAACAGCTTGTTAAGTGCATTGTTCAATATGACTTTAATTAATAAGATCAAACATCACGATTGTTCTACCGCCTATATAAACGCAAACCTAATGCACTTCATGTTGCATTCATTCGTCGTAGACCTGTGATTGGTAACGTTCGTAGGTTGCTTGCATGGCCTATATTGCCATAGCATTTTATCATTTTACATGTACCGGCGGTGCAACAATACCAGCAATTTAGAAAGAGAAGCAAGACTGAAAATATAAAATGAGAACCCTAAACCTAAGTAAAATTCGCACAGACTCATGAAGGTTATTTTGCCGAAAGTAGTTGAGATTATGTTTCATCATTTGGTGATGAAAAATAGTTTGATATTGATTGATTTTACATACACTCGCCGATGTTAATATCTGTTTCTGAGTTTGTACCAGAGGTGTTTGGTAATTTGTAGTCGATTACGCTATATCAGTGTAATCGTAACTGTAATCAGATTTGATGGCCAGAGAAGCAATTGTAATCGTAATTGTAATCGACTGAAGAAATTGCATCTCTACCTTGCAGTTGTACGTTGGAGAGATTGGAATGTGACTCAAACCTAGTTTCTGCTCCACTGAGCAGATTGTGTTTAATATCTATATAGTGTTTCCCCTTCCATAAATAGGTACATAACAAGGGACTCACAAGTGCCATTCAAAACATGATACGTCTGGTACCATTGTCGATGCTTTCTACTTTAGTGTGTTATGTGTAGGGTAAATAATAAACATACCGGTAGTTTTGATTTTCAATCAGGTCAAATCAATGACATGTGCTGCACGCAGTGCCGCTGCTGCTGGTGGGGACCAGTAAATGAGCAATAACAGATATCCTTGTTTTACTTATTACTGAAATCCTTGTTTTACTATCTTTTTTTTTTATTTTTGTGGAGTAATGTAATTGTAATTGCAATCGAAATTGAGACGACAACCAGTCAAAAGAATCATTATCAAAACTGATTACCTGGTGCGTAATCGCAATCAACGCGAAATACCGCAAATTACCGTAAAACCTCTATTTCACCGCCATGGCGCTCTATTTTTCAACTCTTTCCCCATAATGGCGTTCTATTAGAGGTGACGTTCAATTAGAGGGTGGCGCTCTATTTTTCGACTAGCTGGTCAGAATTTTGAGAAGATAAATTTTATGAATAAAAAGAAAAAACATCTAACACATTTATACAATTAGCAAAAGACACGAATACAGGGTGATTACTGGTAAGTTGGGACTTCCCAGCGTCCAAAAACAAACGTGCAATTCGACCATTCATTCTTCCCTTCTTACACCCAGAAAGACGATTTTAGCCGTAATTATTGCCAAAAGAAGAATTCATCAAAGTGGCGTTTAATTGGAGGTGGCGTTCAATTGGAGGGTGGCACTCTATTTTTCAACCCTTTCCCTATAGGCCGTTGTATTAGAGGTGGCGTTCAAATAGAGGTGGCGCTCAAACAGAGGTTTCACGGTATATATCTCTGGTTTCCAGTAGGCTACTTTCTACGACATATTTTTGCCAAAAACTCTGCAACGAAGCAGGAAAAACCGCCATAAAATGTGTTTGCAACGAACAAAATTTTTGTAGTCATTAACACTACGAATCGATATGGGTAAATCACGCCTAATTCAACCCAGAAAGACCCTTATAGTTTATATGGTCACCATAGAAATGGAGAAATGTTGTTTGATTTACGCAAAATCGACATTTGCTATTTCGACGGATACAAAACTTAATGCTTGCAGGAAACTTGAGCGACAGTTAAAACTCACTTACAACTTGCATTTGCAATTGCTTCCAAAACCAAATTACATCTGTGAGGAAAACTGTAAGAAAAGGATGATGGACAAAAGTGAACACGTTTGCAAACCTCAGCTCATTCGTAACCAAATAAAAGATTGTGATATCAGGAATAGAGATGCAAGAGAAAAAAATAATTACATTATTTTTTTTTGTAAGTGCAGTTTATTTAAATTGTTTTTCGGCCAGCCTACATCTTAAATTATCGGATGAAAATCTCTTAAATTTATAATTAAAAGCAAGTTTCGAACCCTAAGCAAACATCAACTATTCACTCCAAAAGTTATTTTTATTGAAAATATAATAGATGTTTGTTATGTTTCAGAGCAATCTGTTTTATCTACTTGCGAGCTTACGCCTGGAATTGAATTCAAATATTGTTTTATCAAAAACTCTTTTATCCGCAAAATGAGCTTCGATGTAACAAGTAAAAGAACTGTTGCTAATTCGAGTAGTTTTACATTTGCTTTTTTGTAACATTGTGAAAGAAATTTGGAGAAAATCAAAATATATGCTTACGAAAATTTTAAATGCCATTTCTCAAGCAGCTAACCTTTAGCGCCCAGTTTTAGACCAAGTTCGAATTGCTGTGTTAATAACCATTTTCTTCATTTTGATTGAAGTGCGACATGTAACAGCTGCTCAGGTTCACACCACAAATCTAATCATGATCAGGCTGAAGAAAATGCTGCAGTCTATTCTTAACCCATCATAAATATAATAAATTTCCTACCAACAACTCCACAACCAACTAGGCATGTGATTTGTGGTTAGCCAACAGTCGCTTCCTACGGCATTGTAAATGAGCATCTTTACCCTTTTAACCCGATGAAGCGTTTAGATTTTTTGCTTAACCTACTTTTTACGACAATACCTATTTTTGCTCTATTACAGGTTCCTCTGAATTCGGGAAAAACCTCACTGATTGTCCTCCAAAAATATCTCGTTACTGTGACTATATTGACATGTTCCAATCACGGAATGCAGCCATACGATATCTTGAACGTGGAATGCAAGGAAGCTCTTTTTGGTATTCTACTTTGGGGTCGTTTTTATGTGTAGCTGGCACCATCAGTATGATTGTTAATCTTCGAATCATTGTGCTTTTCTACAGGTAATGCATTTTTATATTTTTAATTAACTTTTAAGCGAGTCTCATCACAAAGTTTTTCAATGTGAGTTAATACCAATGAAAGGTTTGCCTTGATCAGAAAATAAGAATACAAACTTGGCAAATATAAATTCTGCTGAAAGTCTTTTTAGTAAGACGATAGGTGGAAGTTATTTCCCTCTTCAAATAAACAAAATCTGTTTTTTTTTTATATCTTTATGCTCTTTTAGCTTCTGGCATCCTATTCTTTAAAAATTTTTTCCTTCAGTCCCAATGGAAAAATTTGTCCAGGTGTAGTCCTGACCAGATCAAAGTAATAAACTCCTCAAAACTATTTTCGAATGATCATGAACACAGCTTTCAAAAGATATTGTGCTGTACTGTGAAGACTTGCAGCAGACTAAAAATCGATAGAACTCAATTGTTACTGTTCAAAGGCTAAAAACTGAATAATGCAAATCTGTTATCCCTAAAGATGCATTCTGCTCATTTGCTTATGCTCAGCGAAAATTATTTACTTTATCTGATCACAAAAACTTTCACAATTACTATTAAACTTGGATTCAGTCTTGCAGTGGCTTCATAAAAATCTATTGCACCTAGGCGGTTTTTGATTTAAGATATTCTGAAATTCCTAAATTTTCAGAATAGATAGCTTTCAGCAACTTCTGAATTAAGGACCATTTTCAGAAACAATTTGTAGAAGCGTCAACTTTTAAAATAGTGACTCTGCCTTAAAGCTATGTAAACCCGAGAGGATTTTTTCCTGGTGTCTTCACTATGTGAAATCCACTCGTGGTTGTCTCAGTAATGGTAAAATATTTCAACAGCAAGCCTTGTTGCTAATAATATGCTGGAAATTGTCTTTTCCTTAAAAGTTTCAATAGAATATATGACGGTCTTGAACTTGACATCTTTTCTTTAGAAACCCTGCTTCAAAAATTCGTGTTGAGTTTTTATTGCTGCCAAGAGCAATCCTTAGGGCAAAAACACAGATTTCCTACGAAAAATCTGTCAAAGCTCTGTTTTTAATTAAATGTTCTAGCGTGCTAAAAAAGGTCATCACGTAAGTTTTTGCTCAGCAAATAAACTCATTACTGTACTTTATTAAATATTCCTGATTTTTACAAAATTTCAAAAAATTGATGGTAATCCAATACTCAAATTTGAGCTTTGGAAATGGGAAGGTTAAGGATTTGATATTCTTTCACCCAGGCTACCGATAAAAATAGAGTGGACAGTTTCTTTCTCTGGGCCGACTTTCCACTCGAGTAATTACAAATTGGGTACATGTAGTGAGTGCTTTTCCAAAATCTTACGAGCTCTCGAAAATGAAAAACATAGGTATTGCAAAAGCTATTTAGAACAAAAAATCTACTTGATTACGCTATGGACATGCAGCCTGCGTCCCGATGACAAAATACAGCTCTCGACGTAATATTTTGCTGCCCTCGGTGGGATGTTACTTGCGGTTCACGTCCACTGAGTGAACTTTCAGGTAAACTGCACATGAAATCCAGCCATTTCACGGCAGACCTTGTACGTTCATTCATTCGTATGACAATTTCATCAGAAGTTGTAGTTTGTCAGATATTGTTTGAGCATAGGGTTGTCAACATCTGTTTGGTTGCAAGGAGGTCCTGTAGATTTGCAGTCATTGACAATCTGATATGGAGTTTGGAGTTCTCCTTATTGTCTTAGATTGTCATCACCAAATCCCCATTTCACCATTGAATCACCAAATTTTCCTATTTCAGTTAGCAATGTATTTAGTTGGACCCAGGCTTTCTAAGGGAGGTTATGTCCTAGGGGTTTGTTTGACCAGAATTGGATGTGTGGTTGCAGTTTATGTGGTATTGGTTCTTGCTGGAGGCCACAGTCTTGTAGTGATTCCGGAAATGGACGAAAAGGTTTGCCAGATTTAAGCCTTTTGGGAGGGGTTTTGCTGTGTAAGATGTTGTGTACAAGATATAGGAATATAAACCTTGTAAGTTTATATCGCAAACAAAAAAATGTCATTAACATTGCAATGGGAAAAAAATTACTTAGAAAACAGTAATCTCCGAAAAAAAGTTCTTTAAGTTTGAGACCTATAGCGACAAAAATTGGCAAAATTGTCATTATTTAAACGTATAGTTTCAAAAAGCTCTTCTGTTCGACAGCCCAATACGCAACGCGCAGTTTCAAGCCAGTGCTCACCATAAAATCTCTGACTGGCCATTGGAATATTCCACTATTGTAAAGTTGACCAACTCATAAAAAAAATTGCACAACCCTGGATTGCGCTCCTGGTTGCTTTCAGTAATTGGCGAATCAATTTTGTTTGATTTTATCAAATGTGTGGTGACAAGGGCGCGAAAAATGCATTTTTGACGGTGCTGAATTAAAGTTCGTCGATCAGTACCATAAAAATCTTTTATGATGATGGTTGAGGATCTCCCCCCCTCTCTCTCTCTCTCTCACTCTCTCTCTCTCTTTCTCTTTCATCCTCTTTCCTTTTCTTTCTCTCCCGCAAAAAAACTGCAACCATATTGTGGTGGATGACTTCTTGTAATTTTCTTTCGAAAAGTTAACCACATGCGAGATGGACTGATGAAATTTTTCTAAGAGTTTTAGCCACTTTTATCATCTTATTCCTTATTATAGCTCTCTTTTGCTCGTATACAGTGAAGCTATTGTTTCTCAGTGCTTTCCCAGACAAGCAGAAAAGAATAGAAAACTGGAATCTGTTATCTCTCGCAATCGCTAATTTCGGGATGTGCGCTTTTAATTTTCCTCAATACATTGTCGCTTCCTACAATCAAGGATGGGATATTGGTGTTGCCCGTGAGTCATAATAAGATGAAGTTATACTTAATTGAAAAATCTAGCACTTCGCATGTTATAGCAATGCGGAGCACTATGCTATGCCACATATGCCGTAATAGGACTACATCATATACTATATGCTGAGTTCCAATTTACATTGCAATGACGTCACAATGTCAGATTTTGTCAAATATTTTATATAATGTAAGAGACGCTTTGAGAGACTAGTTTATAAAAATGTTTCCCATAAAATAGTGCTAACCGGAAGAGATCGCTCCCATCTCTTCCTCTGCTGGTAACACTACTGATTTATCCCTTACAAATCAAACTTTTGATAAAAGAAATATCATTTATGTGCTAGAAATAACGTTTTGGATCACTTTTATATTGAACCAACATTATCAGTAATGATAATAACAATAAGAAGAATGATAATTAAGCCTTCCACAGCAAAATGTTTGCCAGAAACTGCTCGGTTTTTGCTTCGGCAATCGGTTAGCTAATTTGACTATTCTTAATTACTAAAAAAAAATACTAGGCTAGTTCACACTTTTAAACACTTTTAGATTTGATAAATAGACTTTTATTTGCTTGGAACAAAACGATTCAATTGTTTTTGGAAATTTGAAAATTAAATTTTTACATGTTTGGTTAGATGCTTGTAAATCCCATTGTCCCTACGCTAAATGATATCTTTATTACAGGGGTCTTGGGTTCCATAAATCAGTTTTAAATCTTACAGCTTCTTCTCCCAGACGCGATTAATAGGCCTAAATTTGTTTCTAATCCAGCAACATTTTTCAGCTTGCGAAAAAGATGCTTTCTTGGTAGCCGTATTTTCCGGTGCACAGATCTGGACTCTTACTGTCACAGCCGCTGATCGATACACAGCGATTAAAAGCATCACCTATCATGTTCGGTTTAGACACGTGATGTTGAAAATTCTGCTCGTTTGGAGTATTCCGTAAGTTTACGGATGTAGGGTCTATTTAACAATTGTATAGCTTTGAGGAGGATTCTTTTTGCCCTAAGAAAATTTTTAAAAAGCAGCTGTCAGTACCTTTATATCTATCAAAAAAGTGAAACTAAGGTTACTGAATAATTTCACATTTTTAGTGACAGCTGCGTACTCTTTCTATCATAAGTGTAGTGTTGGATATCATTCCGAATGCTATTATAACGTTAATATCTAGCTTATATCTATAATGTCCGCTTATAATCTAATCCCATTCTCAACAAGATAAACTTTCACTTTTTAAAAATATCTTTTGCAATTATCTATTCAAAGCTATTTTCCAAGGCCTCTTTAGTTGGTAGTAAAGCAAATTATTTTCTAATTGATTATCTGCAATGGAAACATTAGGCCTGCGGACTTTGTTTCAAGTATAGCAAAGTTGTTCATTCAAAATTTTCCGTCATTTCTAGAGTTGTTTGGGGGAAACTCGGGATGGTTTTTAGAAGTGTCGCCTCAAATTTTCCGAAAAATAGATTTCAGCCACCACTAAGCAAAAAGGTAGCCTTTATTACAGACGAGTAGTCAGAGTGTTTCTCCCTATGGTGTTATTGTCATCCAGCGCTGACTGCTCCCACCCTCCCAGAAACGCAACGCAAGTTGCGTTGTAGATCACAAGTGGCATGGTAAAATTATGGTAAAGTGATCAAATTCAATCGTCATGCTAGAGAGAAAGAGCCATTCAGCAATATTAGTTTCATCTACCGGCGTGATGGCGTAGTGGTTAAAGCGTCGCTTCACAGTCAATAGACCTGGAGTAGCAACCTTAGCAACTTCAACTACAAACCACCAACAGACAGTCCCCAACAATATTTAGCTTTATATATGCAAGCCACCTGCGTGCAATAGCTATCATGATAGAAGTGACTAGTCGCGACACGGAGAGCAATGATTTTAACCCGGTCTAAAGGCAGACGCCTGCGGTTGCGCAATAATGGTGGCTCCGCGAAGAAGCTACATCTTCTCGGAAGTGGTTGGACGGCAGCGTTTTCAGTCAAGCAGCACAAGCCGTCGTCAAGTGGCCGAGCCCAAACGTCAAGACCGCCTTCCAATTGAAGTCTTGGCGGGAATCTCACTTATTTTTGTTTGGGATAGGGGGCATGGCGGAACCCCATGGAGCCCCAGAAACCGGGCAACTCCGTAGAGTCTGGTCCAGAGGTCGCAGGGAGTCAGAAAAATGCCAAAGAGCGAGCAGCGCAAAGAGTCCGTAGCTGAACAGTGGAGAATGAGATGAGAGGTGTCCTGGGACGAGTGTCCGCATGCGCTGCAGGAAGGATTCTCGATTTTGCCAATTTTAGTCAGATGTAAGCTTAACAGAAGGCTGTGTCCGTTGCAGCAGAGACGAGAGAGGACACAACGAGCGTGACGAGGGAGCACAAATTCTCGGTGGAAATTGAGGGAACCTGTGTGTCAAAGACTTTAGATGAGACAGTACGCCTCCATTCCGAGATAAGACAAGAGTGAATACGAGAGATCAGAGGAGAGAGACTACAGGGGATTGCTGAGAGCGCGAGTAGCGCTCCCCGTCTGGCCAGCCCATCAGCCGCGTCGTTTCCTGGGAAAAACGAGTGTCCAGTGGCCCATTGTAGTCTGACAGAACAGGGCGAAAAAGAAAACAGTTTCTTCCAGATCTGCCACAGAGTTTGAGATAAGAGGAAAGACGGAGGAGAGGACTGGGTGGCGAGGACAAAACGAGAGTCAGATAGTAGGAGAAGAAAAGAGAAAAGGTAGACTTGTTGGTGCTGCCGAGACCAGCAAAGAGCGTGCAGAATGGCGCAGGCTTCAGCAGAAAAATTTGAACACACTGGGCCTGCTGAAAAGGATACAGTGCCACAGAGAGAACAGTTGGCAAGTACCCCGGAGCCGCCTTTGCTGAAAGGAAAAGGAACAAATACATCAGTCCAAAGTACCACATCATGACGGGTGAGAGAGTCAAGGTGGGGGAGAGCCGAAAGCAAATTTCATGCAATTTCAAAAGAAAAGCAAGTTTCACGGAGGAAATAGAGAGCACGCAAGAAAATCTCCCTAGAAGAAGTAGAAGGAAACATGAATGGGTGAGTGGACGCAAAAGCTCTCCAGGACGATCTGCAGAGTCTTGGTTTCACTCCAAGTTCACTCCAGGTTTCACTCCAAGTTCACTCCAAACCTGAAATAGGAATGAAGGTTGGAAGACAAAGAGCACGCTCATAAGATGAAAGAGTGAAATGAGTCAGGGTGACTTGTAGGGGTGGTAAAGAAGCCTCGGAGAGAAGAAGTGGGATAGGGGAGGACGAGAGACAGCCAGTGATGGTGCAACTGGCCGCTCGGTCGAGGCGTTCCTATTTGGTGATATTGGTAACGCTTAAGAAAGGAAACCATCCGCGTGAAGCATATGTGAGAAGGGGCCAAAGAAAAGCGTTATACAGAACAGAGAGGGACTCCTTAGAGGGGCCCCATGTCGAAGAAGAGATACAGCGTAAGGCCTTGAGACGTGGGAAAAACTTGGCCTTTAACGAAGATACATGTTTAGAAAAAGGAAAAAGTGCGGTCGAAGGTGACCCCAAGAAAAGTTCGAGTGGGATTGAAACGGAGACGGGAGTTGAATAAGAGGAGATTGAGCTGGAGGTTAGCTTGGTGAGGATCAACTTAAAAGAAGGAGGCCTCACATTTGCTCAGATTGAGAGGAAAACACCAGTACTCAGATCAGCGCTCCAATCGAAACAGAGGTCCTTGTGTGGCCTCCACCGCAGTGGGGACCAAGGGAGAGGAGGACCAAATGGCCAGATCGTTAGCGTGAAGAGAGCAGCTGACGGAAGAAAGTAGAGAGGCCGGAAGATCATTGATAAAAAAAGAGAAAAGTACAGGGCCAAGAACGGATCTTTGAGGAACACCTCGACGGACTCGAAAGGAACAACTTTTGTGATTTTGATGAACCACGCAAGCGCGCCTATCAAAAAGGAAATATTCAGTCCAACGAGGATAGCAAGGAGAGAGGCAGGCCGAAATGGGTTTGTGGAAAAGGGCGGGATGCCGGACAGAAACAAAAGCTTTCGAGAAATCAATAGTAGAGAGGATCGTCCGAGAGCCCGGTCTTGGTTGTTAAACCCATCCGATATGAACTGAGAAAGATACAGAATTCGATCTAGAGTAGACCGTCCAGGGCGGAAACTGGCCTGGCAAGGAGAGAGAATAGAATTAGATTCCAGAAAGAAGAGTAGACGAAATAAAATGATGGGTTCAAAAAGTTTTGATACGCAGGAGGCGAGAGAGATAGGCCGTAAGGAGGCAGGAGAGTCGAGAAGCGTTCCCATCTCGTAGATGGGAATAATAGAAGATGTCTTCCAGATGGAAGGAAAGGAATGCATAATTTAGAAGAGATTAAAGATGTGAAGAAGAAAATCCATGCCAGAGCGGGGAAGATGTTTTAGCATGAAATAGGCAACTTTGTCTGGGCCAGTGGCAGTGGAGGAGAAAGGTTGGAGGCAGCCGCAAGAAATTCACCGGGGGAGAAAGGAGAGCAAAAGGACAAATGAGACTCCACATGGCACGTGCCTGGGTGGAGCTCAGAGAGGTAGCCTCTGGCTCTGCTACGCAGGGCCTTGCCTTCCCGACGCGCCTCGTCAGTCAGCCTTGGCTTTGGCGATGACTGACGAGGCACGTCGAGAAGCGGTGATGTAAGCCTGGCGATCTTCATCTTTTCTGTGAGCGGCAGCGAAAGCCTTGCGTCTTTCACTAACCGCACCTTTCCACCTCAGCAGACCGCTAGGCCTTAGGAAGGCGTTTGATGCGGCCGAAAGGAATGAAAGATTTGGCCGCATTCAGTGCCAAAGAGGTAAAGAGAGCAGCAGCAGAGGAAAGAGAAAGAGACAAGTATTCCTCTGCAGAAGGACAGTGAGAGTCAAAGTAGGAGTCAAGGCCATCCCAGTTGAGGTGGAGGAGGTCAGAAGAGATGACCCAGCCCTATACCTCCTTCCAGTGGAGGTCGGAGGTAACTCTTGAGTCCCATAGGGGGTAATGGCAATTGAAGTCCCCCAGAATGAAGAGATTTCTGGAGGAGGTAACAATGGAAGAAGAAAAGGAATCGGTTCTTCCATCTGTCGAAGAAGAACGAATAGGGGGGCGTACACATTAAGAAAAGAAAGCAAGGAGGAGTTGTTAAGAAAAATGTTGATCGCTACATAATCGGAATAGGGATCAAGCGAAGAAAGAGATGAGGTAGAAAGTTCAGAGAAAGATTAGCCCTGTCTGAAAAAAATGATGACACCGCCGCTAGCGTGCGTGGCATCACGAGAGAGAATGCCAGACCGGGAGTGGGTGCGATTAGAACGCAAAGTAGAGAATCCAGGAATCCGGAAAGCGGATGATGAGTCAAGATTGGATTCATGGATACAGATAAGGTCAACGTGATGGGGCGAGAGAAAGTGGAATAGTTCAGTGCTCTTGGCTCAAAGACATCTAGCATTCCATTGAGGAACTCTAAAGGAGTCAGGGGTGAGAGGATGCAGGAGGCGCAGAAGGACAGACAGGAGCAAGGGACGGTGGTGAGGGGCAGAGGGAGAAGATACAAAATGGGCATGAAGGGGATAAGAGGTTTGGAGACGAGGTGGGGCGGGAGTTCAACATTAGCAGAGGGGCGGCCAGATTGTACAGTGGAGGTATACAGATTGAAGGAGTCCGAGAAGGAAGTCACAGTGTTATGGCAGGGGGCAGCTCCAAGAGTGAGAGCTGCCAAGAGCTCTGAATTTGGAGAGGGAAAGTTGTGAGCACCTTAAATGGACCCATTTGGAGCAGGTGCAGCATTGCACTGACTTGCCCCGCCAGGTCACATTTCCAGCGCACACTGAGCAAGGAAAGATGGGGCCAGGGTTGTGGTGAACGTTACCGCTCATCAAGAAAAGAAGAAGAATGAGAAGACGAAGACGGGCAAGAGAAAGGCAGAAGAGAGGCAACCGATTTTAAAGATGCTGTGCGGTGCCCTTCTGCAGTCGTTCAGGGGTCAGCATAGCGAAAAAATGATGGGGAGTGCCCGTGGTAACTGGGACCCTCGGGAAGGCCAACAGCCAATTCGACCCAACCCAACCGGGGTCGGGGACCACACCACTACGTTGAGGCGGCTGTTGATTGGAGCAGATCTCACTTACTTGGGCAGGCAAGCCTCACTATCTCAGCGTTGGCTTCGAAGACATTTTGCGACCTCAGGAACTCTCTCCGTTCTTTTGTACGTCTCCGCTAGCTGCGCGTGCTTGAGGAGGGGAATTGTGTAGCAACCAGAACAACTTCAACTACAAACCACAAACAGAAAGTTACAACCAACACTTGGCTTTGTATATGGAAAGCTGTCTAGAATCATTAGCTAGCTATGATGATAGCAGTAACTAGTCGCCACCCCCAGTGCACTCATTTTAACTTGGATTACAGTCAGATGCCTGCCGTTGCGCAGCATTGGGGTTCATTTATCAAGATGAGTTTTACCAAAAGACTTTAAAAAATGACATTTACAGCTTCCCTGCTTGGCGCTCAGCACAATGGACTAGTGTAAAGAACAAGCTGGCAAGCTTGCTTGTTGTGTCCTTGGACAAGAAACTTCGTGGGATACTTCCATCCAGTGATGTAGTCAAGACCACAAACAGCAAAACCAAGACCAACACCACTTATGAACAAGAACCATGGCCATAATTTTTCATAAGCCAAAGATAAAAGATATTTTGTTATGTATGGTTAATGGTTACCAGATTACTGCATATACAAAAGAAATAGCTCATTGCAAACTACAGGTGTCAATAATTGAATAGGTTTTAATCTATTTAACGAAATCTAAATTCGCGCAAAATAATCTGATAACGTTCAAATCACTTTGGCATCACAGCTTCCAATTTGGAAGCCTATTTTTTAACAAATAATTTACTCAAGCTAAGGGCAATTTTTAGGTAATAAAATTTTTATCATGTAGTTAACTTCTGTTTCATTTAAACAAATATAAACAATTTAACATGCTTGTACGTTTTGGTGCAAAAACTTTATTTCTTTTATTGGTATAAATAATTGTATGTGGTTCGAGCTACTGTGATAAACTGCCTTGATGAAGATACTATTTGCTTTGGCGAGAATTCAGTTATGGTATTTACTACAAACCGAATTGCTGCACTCTTATTTTTCACATTTCGGTCAAATTAGCATCGTCATATCAGATCATTCTAACATCATTGCTGCATAGAAACAAAGTATCACCAGTCACCGCAACAAAATATAAAACTGGACAACCAAGCGAAGAGAATTCCAAATTAAATCAGTTTGGAATTTCTCTTTTATTGCGCTTTAAAAATATCAGTATAGACAAAAATTAACATCGTAGCAGGGAGTCTTCTTCTGTATGGTCGAAAAGTCATTCCGCCAGTGCTGACGCTAGTTTACAAATAAGCCTAATAGCTATAGTCTATAACCAATAATATTTAATTGATTAAAGGAAACTTCTTTGTTTTTCCCAAACCTCTTATCTTATTGTGATGGCTTGCACATTGGAATCGTCAATTTTTTTTTAAGCAATGAGCTCATAAGTTACAAACCACGACCTCAATCGTGAAAAAAGTTTGCTCTTTGATTTCGTTTTATTGACTCCGTTTCACACCTTGTAAAAGCCGTTTGTTTTGTCTGTTTTGCCGTCGAACGTCTCGATATAATCGATTGGCTGATAAGCAAAAAATAATTTTTCTTTCGATCTCATGCGAAAGAAGTTTTCAACTTACCGCGAGACAGTCACACTTGCAAATTGCCAAGAAGTATTTACATTTTTTGCCTATGGTCTCACGACGTCACTCAAAAGGGTTTCTTATCTCCTTTTTTATTTCGCGGTCACACGGTCAGACCTGCGAAAAGCCGTCCTTCCTTTTCGAATCGTCGTCGTCGTTTGGTTAGGCACCCAAACTCAATCCGGGCCAGCACAAATCAAAGCTAGGGCCGAGAGTCTATTCTTTTACCACCCCGGGATGCTGTGCTGCCCAGATTAGATGCTGGCAGTGGTGGTGTTAAGCTATCATCGAGTTGTGTCATCCTAAACCTTCATACCTCGTATTCCTCTAGGTACATGATGTATGAGACAAAAAATATAAACGTGATCTACAGTTTGCTCAGTGGTGCAACATTCGCGATTCGGCGATGGAGCGAGAAATCATTTGTACATCGTGGAAGGAAAACGTCCTACACCAGTCCGAAGGCGATTGAGCCTTACCCAAGATGTTCTGGGCAGACTTATTCCAAGTGGTCTTGAACTGACCCTGGGAATAAATGCACGGACCCTTGAAGTATTCTCCAAGTAGTCTGCGTTCCATTTATGTTTCTTCCACTGCTTCACGCGGATGTCCAGTTTAGACAAACTACCTAATGGTTTCCACGCAGCTGGTACAAATGGGCATCTTGATCTAAGTCTCCACAAGTGCGTATCCTGCTGCCCAACCAACTGTCCTTGCAGTTCATAGTCGGGGTCATGGATAGCACGATTCGCCAAGAAGAGTGTCGCTCCTAATCGGCAGAGCTCAGCTGGCTGGATGGCTGCGAAGACAGGCAAATCTTCGGTTGGTGTGGGACGCAAGCATCCAGTGACAATGCGCAGCGCATCACTGAGAATGCTGTCAATGAGGCGAGTATGCGTACGACGGAGGAGGAGTAGACCAAGGAAAGAGCAAAGATGCACTTGGTATTTGATGCACAAAGATGCATTGGCACCTTCAACCCATTCGGATCCCAAGTCGCTTCAACAGTGCAACTCGGGTGAAGAGTTTTTTGCGCAAAGCCTCGAGGTGGTGACGGAAAGCGAGCGACCTATCCAGCTTTACCCCTAGATACGTTGGGACTGGACAGGGTGGCAATAGTTGCCGTTGTTGCAAAATTAAGCTCACGTTTGGCCTCTCTGTTGTTAAGATGAAAGGCCGCCGTCACCGTTTTTGTATTGCTGAGTTTTAGCCTCCAAGTCTGGAGATAATCTAAAAGTGTAGTCATGTCTTGGCTTAGAGTGTCCTCCACAGCCTTCCAATCTCGAGAAGCATACAGCAATGCTAAGTCATCAGCATATGCATACTTCTGAGAAGTCATGGAAGGCAGATCGTATGTGTAGATGTTGAAAAGGAGGGGGGCCAAGACCAATCCCTGTGGGAGACCGTTTCGCAAACGTCTTAATCTGCTTTGCTTGCTGTCACCAGTAGTGGGCGTGAAGCTTCTATTCCAAACAAGTTCTATAATCATCCGGACCATGTGCTTATCCGGTAGAAGCCTAAGCAACTTGCAGGTGAGACCACGGTGCCAGACAGTGTCGTAAGCAGCTGTCAGATTGACAAACACGGCACCAGCCTTCTCCTTGGCCTCAAACGAATCCTCGATGTTTTGAGTAAGCAAAACAGTTTGATCCACGGTTGACCTTCACCGTCGGATCCCAGCCTGCTCCCTATGGAGAAGTGGGTCAACAATCGGCTCAAAACGAGCGTGTATGAGCCTCTCGAGGATCTTGTAGAGGACGCAAAGCAAGGAGATGGGACGATAGCTTTTCGGGTCCTCTACAGGCTTCTTGGAATTAGAGATCGCCACTATCAGTGTTCTTCTCCAGATTTTTGGAATTTTGAGGTGGTGCAGACAGGAAGAAAGGAACCCTCACAACCAGGACTTTAGTGCAGCTCCAGCATTGGTTATTAGCTCCGGGCAAATAGAATCTGGGCATGGAGCTTTTCCTGGTTTTAGGCGTTTGAAGGCAGCAGCAAACTCCTGAGAAATAAAACTTTCAGAGATGTTCACTGGACTTTTGGAGTGGCCCTCCAAATATCTGGCACTTCTTGCGAGATGACTCACGGTCAATATCCTCGTACCTGCCGTTTCTAATCAGCTGGGACGCGATAGCGTTAGCTGAGATGGCACAGTGTCGAGGGGAGAGCCATGATCTATCAGTTAGGTTGTTCAATATATTCGATGCTTTTCGGCTAGAGTGTGAAAAGTCGATAGACTGAACTGCCTCGGACCATCGATCTCTGCGTTTGTTGTCGAGTCTGGGGAGCAGGGCAGTGGCAACCCTGTTAGAGTCGCTTCCTTCAGGCGACTGCAGAAGTGTATGGTTGAGGTTTTCGCACTCAGCATCCCAACACGGTATGTGATTTTTCGACGACCGCGTGAGATAGAATTTTTGGCTGCTGCTCTGATGACATTGCAGAAGTCCTGGTTGGCCAGATTCATATCCGATGAATCTGGTGGCAACAAACTCTTGGCAAGTTTGTTGGTCAGTGTATTGTAGTGGCTCCAGTTGGTTTTGCTGAAGTTCCATCGCTTAACAGGCTTGCTCGGAACAGACAGAGCAAATCTTGGTGGAACAATAAGTGAGGATCGATATTGTGACCTAGGAAACTTCTCTAAGATGCGCCTGTCAGGTACACGGCTGTCTGGACCAACACTGACAAATGTCAGATCAGGGTTGGTGCCAGTGTTCCAGCGGCTAGAACGAAAGGTGGCCACGTCCTTTGGGTTGTGGAGAGGGACAAGGCCGTTAATGCTTGCCCAAGCAACAAGACACTCTCCATCGGCACAGCTGGTTCTATCACCCCAGTTGACATGTAGCCAATTAAAATCTCCGGCATAGAAAATGGGGTGAGGGAACATTGGGAGATCAGACGCTTGCAGTCGCGTAGGTGGAGGTTTGTAAACATTGGCGATTCTACAACCATCAACGTCCACGCACAACCACTCATTCTCCTATGTAGTTGGGGACTGATCAACATAGATCCATTTTAGCCCGTCATGGACAAACGTGGCAAGGCCATGCTTCCTGCTTGAAGAAGACCCAGCTAGTACAAAGCCTGGCATTGTTAGCTTATCTGCACAAGTGCAGTGGGTCTCCCGAAGAAGAATGACGAGCTTTTCATACCACACGGCGAGATGATGAAGTACATACATCTTGTTTACAGTGAGGCCTTCGATGTTCAGTTCCAAGACTTCTGGCCTTCGAAACTTGTTGACACTATTCCCTGACAGGGGCACATCGCTTCGCCCTGAAAAGGGTGTTTGCCGAGTAGTAGGCTCTGGCTGAACATCGGGGTGAGGGGTTAACCTCCCAGGTTTCCGGTTTGATTTCTGTCTGACATCCTTTTCGAATGCCAAACAGAGATTGGGATTTGCTACCAATTATCATTACGCCTTTATTTTGATCATCGTAAATTTTTTGAAAACGTTCAAATCAGTAATGATTTAAAACGATCACCTTATAAATAAGCACGGTCTTAAGACATTTAGAAGTGTAGCAGTGATCTTTAAGATCGTTTGGTCTTAAGACCAGAATATTTTCAAGACCACAAGACCTTTAAAGGTCAAGACCAAGACATAAAAAATGGTCTTAAGACCTACGTCATGGCCTCCATCTTTTTGAGGCAGACTGTTGCTTGGCCAAGCAGCCTACACATCTGGTGGTCCCATTTAACTGAAGGCTAGTAAAAAGGGCTAAGAAGAAGCTAATAATCTGAGGTGCTTCTTCCGAAATGAAAGATCTTGCTAATACGAATGAGAACTCTAAGAATTTTCATTTGTCAACGCAAATATAGGCTTATTGAACGCTTACTGCCAAAACCTGCTTGGCCTAGCTAGCCACATATGTCAAGCACATATTTTCCCAGTTTGTCATGTAATTAAATTTATCATCAAAAATTCTTTCGTTGCCATCGATTTCTTCAATTCTCCTTTCACACTCCATGCAATACAAATTGCTTCTATGCACGTAAAAAATTTGCATGAAATAGGCTATTTGCGAAATTTTCTACATGAGAAAAAATTTGTGGTTGTGACTTTAGTTGACATCGTCAACGCAGGCTAGGGTTACCATATTTTCAACATGTAAAAAAATGACAGCACTTTGGGATCACAAACCCAGCAATTTTTGCTTTGTTTTGCTACCAGAAGACCTTTTTGTGGTGCTTAACTTTTTAAAGGCAGGGTCTAGACCCAATTTGCTCGCGCTGACTTTTTATTGTTGTTGAAGACCGAACATTTTTACTTGTTTCGAATGTCAACAATTCCAAAGCAATTTTTTTCCGTTTTGACCCACCATTCTCATTGTGAGCTTTATCTCAAAATGTAGAGTATGATTAATTACAAATAGGAGGACATTTGGACATTTAATGTCCTCAGAGGACAGTTATTTTTTCTGAAAAAAAGAGATCATATCTTCCTAAAAAGGCCTTATGGTAGCTCCAAAGTAGACCATATTGCCCACACAGCTAAACTTTTGGTTGACAGTCAATGTGCCGACAAAACTTTCATTTTTAGATTACTTTTAGCCTCGCTTCCTCTACTCAAGATCGCTGGCCGTTACATGTTGGATGGAATATTCATGAGCTGCACATTTAACTACATAGAACGAGACCCACTTAACGTGTTCTACATTCTTTTACTAATCTTGCTATATGTCATCGGTAAGCTGTGCTTGAGAGTGAAATTTATAAAGATGAATTTTATGAAAGAAGAAACTATCATTACAACTAACTGTCTAATTCTTGTCCTTGATTGGTTGTAGCTTTGGGCAAGCTTTTTCACGGGGCAATGCTAACCAACACTGTCATTACAGTGCGAAAGGCAGAGCCTGCCTCTCTATTCTTAATACTCAAACCAAAGAAAGGTGACAATCTTTAGGTAGAACCTAGTATTAGGCTATTTTGGGACCCAAATTTTTTTAATGCAGTTAAGGAATGAAGGTATGAAAATATTTTGAGCCGACATTGGAAAAATAATCGCGTTCAAAAATTGATCTTTAAAAAGAAATGTGGTTTCCGGTACCTTCGTTTTGGACCAAAAATAGTTACCTCCCAAAAATTAATCTAAAAAAATAGATCTTTGCGTTTTGCTTTGTGATAAAAAAAAAGAAATATACCCACTATCAAAATGTTTTCCTCTAAAAATGGTCCAACAAAAATCCTATTTTTGCTCCCCCCACAAAAAAAAGGATTGCTTCTGGCTCTGTTTGTACGTTTTTTCCTACATGACATGACCAAGTATTTTGTGGTAACTGTACAGCACTTAGTACTGCGTTTGTAAAAAGATTTATGTTGTTGCATACCAACGTTAATTTTGTTTTTATTGGCATGAGTGCAAACACTTTCAAACATGCGTCATCATAGAAGACCTAATAGATTGCACTATTGCCACTGTTTGCAGTTTGCTAAAAGTTCATTGCTGGCATTTTGTACAAATTTAAATAAGTTAAAAAAAGTTTGTGCAGTATAGAGAAATGACCTATTATTGGGATCACCCTAAATTTGAAACGCTTTTGGAACGTCTTTGGCGATTATTTTTACGGAGATGACTTGTATATTGTATGTGTTCCATCTGCTTTTTAGTGCTGAAATTTCATGTATACTCATGTCCTAATGAAAACTAAAATTACTTTTTTCAAGAACAAGAAGTGCTTTTTTTCACAGCTTGTTTTCCCCTCTTGCTTTTGAAACCATCCGGCACTCCTGCTTTCATCATATACTTGTCTATTTCAGTACCAATTTCTATCATCTTAGCGTTTTATTGTGCAATTCTTCGAGTCAATAAATCAAGCTCATTAAACATCAAAAACATGAGCAATGGATCTAACGTTCAAAACGAGATCAAGTTACAAAAGCGGGAAAAGCAGATGTTTCGAGCAGTGATGATCATCGTCTTCTGTTTCCTTGCATCTTGGATGCCGTACAGTATCGTCGCAGTAGTCAACCTGATTGGCTGGGTACGTACTAAGCGGTGTTCAACGTTTACATTCTAAATATCTGATTGGATTGCATGAATGAAAAAGACAATTGCTCATAAAAAGAAAAACTTTTCTATACAGTTTGGTAGAATTTTTAACACCTCTTTAAATCAAGTTTTTGATCTCGATAGTTTGGACAGTAGCTTATGCAACTAGATGAATTTATATTGTGGGGACGACAAAATCCAAATCTCCCTTAAATTATTCATTACTAAGTCTACTTTTCTAGTTTATAAAAGTTTTACTGAATACTTTTTCTTAATTCACTTATATAACCATCAAGAATTCAATAGTTAAACTTAGTGATTAACTGCTTTGAGATTGCCTGCAGCCGCCTCCGTCTACGGGAACAAACGTTCTAAATTGGATTTCCTACATACCGAATACCTCACCGCATTCAGAAGTTGCTGAGGTCTTGCTGAATTATTACACATTAAGTTCTTCACTAGAGATTTGCCTTTCAAGTGCCTGATTCCAAATGAGATGTTTTTTGAAATAAGTTGTCTTTATAATTTAGGAAAGGTTTGAAACTTTCAAGAAATCGGTCTCCTATGTTTGCCCATATTGCAAATTTGTCGAAGGAATTTTCTTACGTTTTTCGATTTTCAGGAAACACCAAACACTTTCGCATCATTTGCAGTTTGTTTTGCTAAAGCATCAACAGTAGCTACAGCCGGTCTCTACGTGCTAATGCATCCTAGTTATAAAACGATGGGTCTTATTTGGAAAAAAAGTAAGCTTCTGGAGATGGATTGGTTATATACAGTTCCGTATCTAATTTAGGAACCACCTTGCGAAACTACTCATTGTTAAAGTAAAATTTCTCTTATTCATATCACTTGAATGTGTGCATGTTATACATTTTTACAAAGGATTTGTTACAATTATTTCACTGACCTATTTGCCCTTTTCAGAAATTTATTTTTTACGCCAGTATGCATCTCATAATATGACGTCATGCATAAAACTATTTTTGTTCACTGGTAACAGTAATGCAAAACATTTTCATAGTAAACTGTTTTTGAAGAAAATGAGGGTAATATTATTGTGCATTGTAACAATTTTAGATCACATCATGCTCACACACGATTTACGTATGATGACGTCACAGTCAATACAACTTTTCGTGATTTTGCTTGATGTACATTTTTGTGTCCATTTAGTCATCACGGTCTTCAAGCAGATTGGTGCAGAAACAATAGGAGAAATAGTTTATCTTTATATTGAAGGAAAATCTCGTAGATTTACTGCAGAAAACTGGAACAACTAGCAAAGGTGTACAAGGTGTGCTTAAGCCTAAAGGGTGTCAGGAAAGTCTAAATGTCAGGCTCAATACGAAAAAAAGCGCAAGTCCTCAAAAAGATCTAATAGAACTTTGGTCAAGCGTTCTTTGGCAGAAACGAAACTCACCTTCAATGATATGACCAGATAGCTAAAGGACAATACTATTGTTGAATTATCTGCTCCAACCGTCAGCAGTGAGGTGAAGGTTTGTGGAAAATGATTTTCGAGAATGCAAGGCCAGAAAAAAAGCTATTGTTGACAGAAAAACTGAGGAAATGTTGATTAAAGTGGGTGCGTTCTCACGTTGAATGCCAGTTCAGAAGTGGAGAAGAGTTCTGTTTAGTGATGAGTGGACTTTTATCATGGACAATCATGCTGGCAATAATCATGTGAGAGGAAAACCTGAGGAAGAGTATCGGTCATATTGCATCTCACCAACCGTCAAACATCTTCAGTCAGTTATGGCGTGGGGTTGCATGGCAGAAAACGGTATCGGCAGGCTTGAATTGATCTCTGGAATGATGAACACCTTAAAGTACATTGATGAGCTGGAAAAAAAATGCTGCCCAGTGCACGTTCCTTGTTTTCTGATGTCCACTGGATTTTCAAGTTGAAAATGCACCAAGCCATCGTGCTAAAACAACGCACCACTGATACAGAGCCTATAAAATTGAAAGAATAGATTAGCCCGCCGATTTTCCAAATTTAAATCCCATTGAAAATTTGTGGTATAGAGTAAGCTGCTTAAAAAAAAAAAAAAACGAAAACGAAAAGGGAACTTATGAAACAGGTTATTGCCGCATGATTTCGAGTGATTTCACTGCGAGAGCTCACAAAACTGGTTGATTTTTTACCTCGACGCTGCAGAATGCAGGTTAAAAATTATGGGACACCAAAAAAATATTAACTCAACCTCTATCAAATCAAACAGTCCTTTTCGGCACTGCTCTTTGAAAAAAGAGGTTATAATTTGGTTGGCCCACTACATGATCCCAATTGCATGAAAAGTAAAAATTAAATTTTTGCCAAAAATGCTATACTGGTAGTCTAAGGTACCCAAGTGTGATCATTGATGGTAAGCGGAAGTTCCATATTATGAAACTTGAAAAATTAAACTCCATTAATACAATATTTTTTTAGCATTATACCTGTAAAATTGAATTTTTTGCCCAAATTATACTCACTACATTCTCAGATAGAATCAAGGGTAGGCAAGACAATCGCATGAATTTTGTCGTCACAATAAGTAAATCGCGGTGTGAGCATAATTTGACCCAAAATTATTACAACTCACAGTGATACTAACCTTGTTTTCTTTAATTGTAATTCACAATGATAAGATTTTGCATCACTGTTGGCAATCAAGTGACTTTTATGCATGACGTCATATTGAGGGATGTATATTTGCTTAGAAAAAAAATTTTTAAAACAGGCAAAAATGTCAGTGAAATAATTGTGACAATTCTTTTGCAATAATGTATAACATGAACACGTTCCAGTGATGTAAATAAGATAAATTTTACTCTAAAATCTCAAAATGTGCAGTTTCGCCAGGTGGCTCCTAAGCTATAAAACAGCACTGTAGATTACACTGTTAAATCTTTTCTACGTTACACTAGCTAACATCTTTTGTGGTAAGATCCGTTCCGGAGTTGTCAATACAGCTGGCACAATCCATTTTTTGCCGTACACTGGGCAACCAAGCCGAAGATATTGTCTTGAAAGTTCTTTCTCAAGAATAAAACAACGTAACCATCGCGAGATGCGAACTCACGACCATGACCGATGCTGACCACATGCAATTTTTTTTATTACCATCTCAACAATTTGAGTCTTTTGTCTCTCCCGGGGCAGATAGTTAGGTCAACTACTGGTTATAAATATTTATTCTTGAATACAGGAAAAATTGTAGAGCTCGATTCAAAATGCACAATGCTGTTTATGAGCAGGAAAAATCGCAAGATTAACTTTGAAATGGTGCAATGCTGTTTATGAACGTTTATTGAATATGATACAAATACGGCCACCTCTTTTTACAGAGACAAAACCCCATTTTTAAAATAGTATCTTTTCCTTTGTTACTGTATAGTTAAAACAACTTAGGCTTACTGTGTTCAAGATTGCTACAGAACTGCTCAAACAGGCCTACTGTCGGTGCTGGGCATTCCATCCACTAACCGCAATCAAGCAAGAACATTGCCGTGAAAGTTTTTTGCGAAGATTGTACCTAATTTTATTGTGCAGTGGCAGCCAATAGGAGCAGTTTGAAGCGGAATTGCGCAGCGATAAATGGCAGGATGTACACTTGAGAGACCCAGAGCAAATTCTATATGAGCAGGGTAGGACAATCAGCGCAGCCGTTCATATATGTACCGGGTGCTCAAAATATATGAACCAACTATAGCAACTGATAACTGCTCCGTCTAAACAGGTAGATTGCACGTAAGGGTTTCCTTGAGTACCCTCCGCGTTGATCAGACCCCAATCCAATAAACCATTTTATGGTTATGCCTGAAAAACAGATACTAAGCTATGATACCCACAGTAGCCGTTGAAATGAGAGCGGCCATTGAAAGTGAATGCATGCAAACACCAGAATTGTTTATGATGTATGTTGTTTCTTTGCTTCAGATTGTTATCAGTCTTGGAGCCAGTTTAAGAACAGGCGGTGACAAATCGAAAAATGATGTTTATAGATTCTAATGCATTTTGAAAAATAAGTGAACTTTGATAAACACTTACTTTCCAATTACTAAAAATGCGTATACATTTTTTTGGTACATCTTGTATTTGATTTGATCTCCGAGAAACGGTTTACCCTTTTATATAAACAGAAAAAACACGATTTAAATCAAAATTGTGCTCATGACCAGAAAGTGTTGTTTTAAAATGTTGATCTCAAAAAAAAGTCTCCATTTTCACATGAACAAAGAAAAACCTCAATTTGACTCACTGGCGGCTGCAAGCGGCTGAAATTACGTCAGTAATGCGGCCTCCAACAGTGAAAGGTTGAGCACCCCAGTTGCCAATAACAATTTTTGTGTTTTCCAAATTACATTGTATAAGGCAGGTATCTTTAAACATAAAAGTAGAAAATGTTTGACAAAGTTATGAACTACTTGACCTTATTTTAACAAATGTGCAGCGATGAAAATTCCTCAAAATCAGGTTGGCAAAGACACATTATTATCTCCACGCGAGCAATGACTTCGTCACTTCTAGTTTGAGCGACTAAGAGCTAATTTTTACTATGAACTGTAGTTGCCGGCAAATTACTAACTCTATGTCGACTCCTTGTAATTTAATTGCATTTTGCTTCAATGCAACAGGGTACACGACAGTACCCTTGCCAATCCCTTTCCGGTTGGGTTTAAGCTTTCAATAAAAATGTAATAGTTTGGCGCGATGCTCAGTACGTTAGGTTAGCTTGCAAGGGAGTGGTTGTGAATGCACTGCCTGTATTTCTATATCAACACTTGACAACAATTTCCGTGGCTGTACGCGCGATAAAAAAAGCCTGTGTATGCATTAGGCCTACTTTTAACTTCCAAGCCAGTCTGGGCAATGAGCGCAATGTTATCAACACTAAAGGTCTTTTGGCACTGAAGGTTTAATTGAGTTATTTTGTTCAGATCAACGTCAAGGCACCTTTCAGACCTTTCGATCAAATTCAACCAATTCTTCTGTTGGTCGAGGAAGCGGGAAACGGTTCAACACGAATATGTAAAGCTGTAAAGAATGACGGCAGTTTTGTGCAAATATCTTATTGATGTACTGGTCAATGTATCGTTTTATAGTGCTTTTGTCAATATAGGAATGAACGTACCTAAGATCAAAGTCATGATATCTAGAAATTATTGTCGAGTAGATTGAACTAATTCATTTATTCGTATAGCACCTCGTGCTCCTTTTTGCTAATCTCAAGTCAGACTGAGCCACTAAGTCAGATTGACTGCTCATCCCTACAACCTGTCAGCCTCGTAAAAGTACAGCTATCTCTTTAAGTGCTTTTACCGAAAGGCATAACATGCAAACTTTAATTCGAACCGCCATGAACGCTGAGCAGGAATGTTGCGAACGTTTTCAAAAAACTTTATTAGCCGATCAATCTATAAATCAGCAACCTGTTGCATTTGAAGCCGACGCTTTTGCTTCTTTCAACCAACAAAACATTGGCGCGTTTAGTAGGAGTGTTGTGCCTCGTCCCTTGTTATCTTCCTTGACAACAAAACAAAAATAGCGTCATTGGTGTTTGTGATTAAAAATAGATCGTTTGCCTTTGTACGGTTTTACACGTTTTTCACTTACACGTTTTTGTACAGAAATTGCTAGCCGCTTGGCTCTTCATATGATGCTCCACAATGTTAAGTTGCAGTCCACAACTCCGGTTTTGTCCTCAATTGACGTACCTACAAAAGGGTTTTTACGTTTCTATCTGCAGAAACGTTGCCAACTAAATGCTTTCTGTACGTAATTTGCAAACATAGCAATGTGCTTGGAACACAACACGTACAGTAAAGCATTATACAAACAGGTAAGCGAGTGAAAATTTCAGTACCAAAGTGCGTAAGAGAAAAAAACTTACGAAGCCGAATAAAATGGTACCAAAACACACACCTTGTACGTCACGATAATAACATTTTTACAACCTCTCGTTCCTGTTTCGTAATTTGACGAACTTTTGTATAGAGTCACAACGAAAATAATCTATATTTCGACTATTTAAAAAAAATGTCACACCGAAATTGCAAAATCGATTTTTCTATTTTGCTACATTGGGTCACAGAATCAAAAACATTGGAGGACACAAAGCATGCCGAAGCTGAGCTCATAACTCAAATAAGACCCGCATTAAGGATGGAATTCAAGCTGTTCTTTGAAAGATGATATAGCCTTTAGTCTTTTGAAGATAACCACCGGCTGTTTCTTAGTATTATCAACAAGTTAGTTTTAATCATCGCACCATCTTCGTCTGGAACATTTGTCGTAAGCATTTATCTCTTTGACTGACTTTCATCACTTGCCCAGCTTCGTCTAAATAATGTGGTTGGATGCATAAGAATACTTCAACTTCTTCTCGGACAATTTTGCATCAACCTCAGAAATTAGTGCAATACGTTACTTTCTACTATGTGGCACCATTCAATAATTTGCATTGGCAGCATTTGGTATTTTTATTCTAATACAGTTGCTTCCAAAGCTAATGCTTTTTGCGTTGCGTCTGCTAAAATTTGTTAGTTCAAATCAATGGTTTTCATACGATTCGAGGGGAGTGAGAGCTCCAGGCTCTCCCAAGATTTATCGCCACGAGGCCCCCTTAAACATCCCACGAAATTTTTTTGACCTAAAATTTCCACCTCTCATTTCATTGTTTTAGTCATGCTTGAACATAATCTGCTGAAATGATTACAAAATTTTTAAATCAGTAAATATTCAGGTTTTCCTTGGCTTTCCATTTTTAACTTTGATGCATTACATGCCTAAATTGATTAGTTTGCTCTTTGTTTTTACAAAAATGCTACCAACAAATCTCCATGACTTTGTAATTGCCTGGTAAACGTACATTAGTCTATGAGTGGGCTTACTAACATTTGTTATCAAATCCCTCCAAAATGTTTTCTGAAGCAAATACAAAATTTTGTGTTTTTATTTAGGATTTAAGCACTTTTCAAAAAATCTGTAATAAAAAGCGCTATTCTGTTTGTGTGACTCTGTGTGTGTGTGTGTGTGTGTGTGTGTGTGTGTGTGTGTGTGTGTGTGTGTGTGTGTGTGTGTGTGTGTGTGTGTGTGTGTGTCTATGCGTATGTTGTAACCCTGTCAGGTCCACTAGGTGTAACGGCAGCGAAATGAGTGGGGATGAATACTCACTGACATTACAAGGGGTTCACGTTTGAATTACTCGCTCGCTGATCTTGCATCTCTATAATTGACAACTTCCAAAAGGATGATGTATATGAAAGCAAATAATTATTTCGAAATGGAGACAAACTGGATATTGTTGCTGACAAGCAGAAATTTGCAGCGAAGCGGTTTCCTGTAAATAATTTCAAATAAAAACCAGTCTAATTTTGGTATTTTGCGCCAAACTCACCAAACTATAAAGCCAAGCCCAACAAATAACACGAGTAGCGGGACTAAAAGGTGGTGCGGTCCTCGACCCCGGTTGGGTTGGGTCAAAATGACTGTTGGCCTTCGCGAAGGTCCCAGTTACTCCGGGCACTTCCCTTCATTTTTTCGCTATACTGACCCCTGAACGACTGCAGAAGGGCAGCGCACAGCTTCTTCAAAATCTGTTTTCCCTTTTTTCTCTTCTGCCCTTCTCTTCGTCTTCTCATTTTTCTCTTTCTCTTGATGAGCGGTAACGTTCATCACAACCCTGGCCCCATCTTTCCTTGCTCAGTGTGCGCTGGAAATGTGACCTGGCAAGGCAAGTCAGTGAAATGCTGCACCTGCTCCAAATGGATCCATCAAGGATGCTCACAACTTTCCCTCTCCAGATTCAGAGCTCTTGGCAGCCCTCACTCTTGGAGCTGCCCCCCGCTTCCGTAACACTGTGACTCCTTCCTCGGACTCCTTCGACATGTATACCTCCACTGTACAATCTGGCCGCCCCTCTGCTAATGTTGAACTCCCGCCCCACCCTCGTCTCCAAACCTCTTATCCCCTTCTGCCCATTTTGTATCTTCTTCCTCTGCCCCTCACACCTGCCCTTGCTCCTGTCTGTCCTTCTGCATTCTCTCCCCCTTGACTCCCTCAGGGTTCTTCAATAGAATGCTGTAGGTCTTCGAGCCAGGAGCACTGAACTACTTCACTTTCTCTCGACCCATCCCGTTGATCTTATCTGTATCCAGGAATTCAATCTTGACTCATCATCCGCTTTCTGGATTCCTGGATTCTCTGCTCTGTGTTCTGATGGCACCCACTCCCGGTCTGGCATTCTCTCTCGTGATGCCACGCACGCTAGCGGCGGTGTCATCATTTTTGTCAGGCAGGGTCTATCCTTCTCTAAACTTTCTACCTCCTCTCTTTCTTCGCTTGATTCCTACTCTGATTATTTAGGGGTCAACATTTTTCTTAACAACTCCTCCTCGCTCTCATTTCTTAACGTGCTCGCCCCCTTATTCGCTCCTCCCCCACGGATGGCAGAACCGACTCCTTTTCTTCCTCCTCAAGAAATCTCTTCATTCTGGGGGACTTCAATTGCCATCACCTCCTCTGCGACTCAAGAGTTACATCCGACCCTCGCAGGGAGGAAGTATTCGACCGGGTCATTTCCTCTGACCTCCTCCCCCTCAATGATCCTGAGACATTCACCCTTCTCCATCGCTCTTCTGGCAGTCGTTTCTCTCCTGACATTTTCTTTGCTCCCTTTCCTCTTGTCTTTTTTTGCTCCTGGGAGGTGCTTCAGAACCTGGGTTCTGATCACCTACCAATTCTTCTATCTGTCCCTCTCTAATCGACCTATCGTCCCAACGAGCGTCCCCCTTCCTTCAATTTTCAGAAAGCTCACTGGGATGGCTTTGCGTCCTACTTTGACTCTCACTGTCCTTCTGCAGAGGAATACTCGTATCTTTCTTGTTCGTCTGCTGGTGCTCTCTTTACCTTTCTGGCACTGAATGCGGCCAAATTTTTCATTCCTTTGGGCCGCATCAAACGCCTTCCTAAAGCCTGGTGGTCTGCTGAGGTGGAAAGTGCGGTTAGTGAAAGACGCAAGGCTTGCTCTGCCGCTCACAGAAGTGATGAAGATCGCCAGGCTTACATCACCGCTTCTCGACGTGCCTCGTCAGTCATCGCCAAGGCCAAGGCTGAGGCATGGCAGACGACTTGCTCTTCTCTTTCATCCAAATCCAACCCTAAATCTGTATACTCTCTTTTTTGCTGTGTCGCTGGCTGTTCTTCCTCGTCTTCCTCCTGTCCCAGGGAATTGGCTTCGGTCTATGCCGCTTACCTGAGATCCCACTTTTCCGCCAAAGGCCCTGCGTAGCAAAGCCAAAGCCAGAGGCTCCGCCGAGCCACGTGTGCTGTGGAGTCTCACCCGTCCTTTTGCTTTCCTTTCTCTTCCGCTGAATTTTTTGCGGCTGCCTCCAATCTCTCCTCCTCCACCGCCACTGGCCTAGACAGAGTTGCCTATTCTATGCTAAAACATCTTCCTCGCTCTGGCATGGACTTTCTTCTTCACATCTTCAATCTCTTCTGGACTATGCATTCCTTTCCTTTCTCTGGAAGACATCTACCATTATTCCCATCCACAAGATGGGAAAGCCTCTCGACTCTCCTGCTTCCTTCTGGTCTATCTCTCTCGCCTCCTGCGTATCAAAACTTTTTGAACGCATCATTCTATCTCGTCTACTCTTCTTTCTGAAATCTAATTCCATTCTCTCTCCCCGCCAAGCCGGTTTCCGCCCTAGACGGTCTACTCTAGATCGAATTCTGTATCTTTCTCAGTCCATATCGGATGGGTTTAACAAACCCAGTCCGGGCTCTCGAACGATCCTGTCTACTATTGATTTCTCTAAAGCTTTCAACTCGGTCCGGCATCTCGCCCTTTTCCACAAACTGATTTCGGCCTGCCTCTCTCCTTGCTATGCTCGTTGGACTGAATATTCCCTTTCTGAAAGGCGCGCTTGCGTGGTTCATCAAAATCACAAAATTTGTTCCTTTCGAGTTTGTCGAGGTGTTCCGCAAAGATCCGTTCTTGGCCCTGTACTTTTCTCTCTTTTTATAGATAATCTTCCGGCCTCTCTGCCTTCTTCCATCAGCTGCTTTCTTCACGCTGAGGATCTGGCCATTTTATCCTCCTCTCCCCTCGGTTTCCACGGCCGTGGAGGCCACACAAGGAGCTCTGTTTCGATTGGAGCGCTGATCCGAGTACTGGTGTTTTCCTCTCAATCCGAGCAAATGTGAGGCCTTCTTCTTTTAAGTCGATCCTCACCAAGTTAGCCTTCAGCCCAATCTCCTCTTATTCAACTCCCGTCTCCGTTTCAATCCCACTCGAACTTTTCTTGGGGTCACCTTCGACCGCACTTTTTCCTTTTTCTAAACATGTATCTTCGCTGAAGGCCAAGTTTTTCCCACGTCTCAAGGCCTTACGCTGTATCTCTTCTTCGTCATGGGGCCCCTCCAAGGAGTCCCTTTTCGTTTTGTATAACGCTTTTCTTCGCCCCCTTCTCACATATGTTTCACCCGGATGGTTTCCTTTCTTAAGCGTTACCAGTATCACCAAATTGGAACGCCTCGACCGAGCGGCCAGTTGCACCATCACTGGCTGTCTCTCGTCCTCCCCTATCCCACTTCTTCTCTCCGAGGCTTCTTTACCTCCCTTACGAGTCACCCTGACTCATTTCACTCTTTCATCTTATGAGCGTGCTCTTTGTCTTCCAACCTTCATTCCTATTTCAGGTTTGGCCAGACTAGGAGTGAAACCAAGTCTCTGCTGATCGTCCTGGAGAGCTATTGAGTCCACTCACCCGCTCATGTTTCCTTCTACTTCTACTAGGGAGGTTTTCTTGCATGCTCTCCCTTTCCTCTGGAATTTGCTTTCCTTCACGGTGGAGTCCACCCTTTCCTCCTTATGCTCTTGCTCTGATCTCCTTCTCCATTGCCAAGGTGCGGCTCTCACCCACCTTGACTGTCTCTCTCCTCATGATCTGGCACTCTGGACTGACGGCTCTGTTGCTTTTTCTTTTGAAATGGGCGGCTCCGGGGTACTTGCCAACTGTTCTCTCTGTGGCACTGTATCCTTTTCAGCAGGCCCAGTGTGTTCAAGTTTTTCCGCTAAAGCCTGCGCCATTCTGCCCGCTCTTTGCTGGTCTCGGCAGCACCAACAAGTCTACCTTTTCTCTTTTCTTCTCCTACTATCTGACTCTCGTTTTGTCCTCTCCTCCATCTTTCCTGTTATCTCAAACTCTGTGGCAGATCTGTCAGGAACCGTCTTCTTTCTCCTCATGTTCTATCAGACTACAATGGGTCCCCGGACACTCGTTTTTCCCAGGAAACGACGCGGCTGATGAGCTGGCTAGACGGGGAGCGTTACTTGTGTCTCTGCAACCCCTCGTAGTCTCTCTCCTTTGGTCTCTCGTATTTACTCTTGTTTTATCTCGGACTGGAGGCGTACTGTCTCATCTAAAGTCTTTAACACACAGTTTCCCTCGATTTCCACCGAGGAACTTGTGCTCCCTCGTCATGCTGGCTGTGTCCTCTCTCTTCTACAATGCAACGGACACAGCCTTCTTTTAGGTTTTTATCTCTCTAGGATTGGCAGAATCGAGAGTCCTTCCTGAAGCGCCTGTGGACACCCGTCCCAGGACACCTCTCATCTCATTCTGCACTGTCCAGTTACGGACTCAATGCACCGCTCACTTTTTGGCGACTCTTTATCTTTCTACGACCTCTGGACCAGACCCTGGGGAGTTGCCCGGTTTCTGAAGCTCCATGGTGTTCCACCATGCCCCCATCCCTCGGAAGGGGTCGTGTAACCAACAACAACAACAACAACAACAACAGTAGCAGGATTTTGGAGCGCAGCAGAAAGTTCGAGTACGAAAGATCTTGGGTTCGGGAAGCACTAACGGCCAACGGAGCCTACAAACGGGTATTGTATCTCGGCGGAGATAGAAGGCTGAATTCTGCAAGCACAAAAAAGGGCGCATATCAGGAATGCACTCGCTACAACAAATTAAACACTTTTACGTACCCGCGCAAACTTTGTGCAACTTCACAATAAATAACTATTTAACCAGCAAGTTATTTACTATTCTGTCTAAATAATAACAATAATAACATTTTAAGTCCGATTAATACAATATCACTTCATTTAATTCTTATTTCATTACTAAAGGTCATTATTATGGCTATTTGCACACACAAACTGCAAAACGCTCGTACAAAGTTTGCCTGCTAAATCTCGCGGTTATCGAGTTACCTAACAAGAAAGGCAAGTTTTGCAAACCCGAGTTAATCATGCAAATGAAACAAAGTTCAACTAAGTGGAAAAACTAAACAAAAAAGGAGTTCATATTGGATCTACTACCGAAAGAAACAGAAATTTTTACACAAGGTGTTTACTTAATAACATTTGAAACAGCTTTGTGATTTTTTGTTAATAATTGCACTATAACAGATTTTTAAAAGTAACTATTTCGTCATAATCACATCATAATTTACAACCATGGCACACATGTGTACCACAAAACCTCCAAGAGTTAACTCTTTCAAAGTTACTCTTCGTGCAAACGTTAATCTTGGCACAATTGATCACCTCTTTGAGATAAGTGTCATAAAGGGATTTGTGACATCATCATAACGCCATAACCAAAGATAATTTTTTCAATTTGCTTTTCTTGACAGAACAAATCTTTTCTTGACGAAAGGCATTTCCAACGTGCCAACTTGCAAAAATTTCATCCTATTGGGGTCTAACTTTATGTCTCAGTGAACACTAGATTGCATATATTGCCTTCTGTATTTTCTCAATGAGTACTGATCGTAGAAATGCGATTAAAATTTTTTTCAAGAGATATCAAAAATCGCTTTCGGCAAAAAAATTCTACAACGGTTCAAGCTCATTTGACAATGCAATAAGCGACAAATTTTTTAAGAATTCCAAAGCATGTTTTTCTCTCATTTTTCTTTAACTCTTTGCAACTTGCTCAATGGTTTTATAATGTGTCTGGTACAGGTGGCTTCCGACGCTCGTAAACACTGTGTTTTGTCGGGTATCAGTAAATAATTCTGCCTTTCCATACAAAAATACAACGTGAGTGAACGGAAAATTATACCATTTTATGAGGTAACAGTGAAAACATGCAATAGCAGTAGTAGAATGTAGAAAAATTTAATTTATTATGTCACATGAACCAAGAATAACAAATTTTCTTAATCCTGTAAATAGAGTAAATGGAGCGTACCTATTGTTAAGGACGGTTATTTCATTTTGTTTGCTTTACATAAATACATTTGTGTTATCCGGATAGGTTCCTGTGCCATCTAGTCCGCAAAAACGAGAGTCGAGGGTACAAGTTTTAAAAAGCGTATAATTAGATGCCAATACACCACGAAGGCTGCTTTACAAGATTCAGTCAAGGCTATGTCTCGATAACTGAATGACAACTACTTCAGTCACTCTATATAAACAGAATTTTTATCAATTCGGTCCAAGCTTGAACTTTGTTGTGGTTATCGCATTTTCATCCCCACATCACTTGAGAACTTTTGTGATTATGAAGCTTCTTGCTTGCTTCGTCGCTTTGCCCAACTTGATTTTGAAGCGTCATTTACAAAAATCTCAAGACTCAGAAGCTATATAAAATTTACTTTCTTCACTACTGCTTGTTTTCATCCTTCTCTTCCACTCTTTAACCCATATCATAATGCTGGTTGGTGTATGATTGCCACCTAAGTGAGCGGATAAATATAGTTATGTATAAAAGTACATTTTACAGGGCTTGTCTGAAAAAACTGTGGAGTCTCTCAAATTGTTAAGTACTGCATATACGTAAAGCCAAATTTTGAGGTTAATTGTGTTTCCAACACGAGACCTGCTGTAGTGTAAAAAAGTTTGACCTTTACCTTAAAATAACTTTTGACTCACAGATTAGAATTATCATTATTCTGCTGTTCGGTTTGTTTTAATCACGTCACTGCAGGTAATTTAATAAATATCAAAAATATGATTCATAAACAAGAAAAACGTAATATTAGTTTGTAGTTTTGGGCCACTTTTAAGCTGCGATGGTTTTCGCAGTGATGAAAGAAAACTGCGTAGATTTCCCAGGGTTTCATTTTCGGCAACGCTTTTTGGTGCAGTTAGTGAAAACCGAACTGGTGATTTCGAATATTCTTTGCAAATTCAATTGGTATGGCTGCCCAAAAGAATTGTTAGCGCAAGTTAATCTTGCAGTGTCGGCGTTCTGATCATAGCACTGCTGCAGGAGTGAGTGATCACAAATAAGCTTACTTGTTTCAATCAATTTAATTCAAGATGAAAAAAATCTTACGGTTGTCCCAGCAAGCACCTGCATTCACATACGTTATTGCAGTGGAAGCTAAGCGCAGTGTAAACCCTAAGCATAAGCTTGAAAGCAAACTCATTTAGGACACTCGTTGTTCAAGTTACAAAATTTAAATTACGGTAAAAAAAACTAATACCACAAAATTACAAAAATCAACTCATGATGTACGTGAAATATTGAACATTTGATACCAAAACTAAACTATTTTGATGCATCAAATTGCTCTTATCCAAAATTAAAACAAATATTCTGCCGTTGCATATTGTCAAATTAATGCATTTGTAATTGGAAAACGGCGGTGCCTGTTAGCCGATTGCTTCCAAGTTACTTGGAAGTCTAAAATTTGAAAATATAGACAACTCGAATAATAAACATGCCACCCAGCTCTGCCGGCATCGCCAGGCTGGGTTATCAGTCGGTTTTGCCGGTTTAAAAATATTGTTTAATCATTGGTTCTCAACGAGTGGGTAGCGACCCATAGTTGGGTCGCTTGATTTTGTAGGAAATATTGCTTTTCAACTGTTTGCATTTTTATAATGTCCAACTGTTGCACAAAAATGAAGCTGGGGGTGAAACGGGGCCTCAATTGACCATTGCCTTCCACAATTTCTTGAATCTGATTCCAGCTTTCAGATAAAATACCAAAAAAATTGGTAGTAGGAGCATTGTGATTTTTTTGACTTCTGTTTAACTTTAAATATTATTTTATTTTCTTAATTTGTGTTGTTATAAAATGAAATTATACTATCAAATTTATCTACAACGAAAGATATTTAGGCTATCACATACATTAGACAATAAATCAAATTGTTATTATAATGAAATAAAATTAGACTACCAAAAAAACTTTGAAAAAGAGTTGATTTGATTTTTTATGCCACATGCATGTACAGCAGGAATCTGCCATCCCAAGCCAGCGGGCTGTTCATTTATGGCCCCCTAAAAGTGAGGAATTGTATTTTTTGTCTGCTTGCTACTTTATTTTGGGAAAAAATGCCCGCTTTGTATCTCTTCCTACCTACAGTATATATGTACAATCATTGTCGTTCGCATGACAAGGGGGGATTTAGGGGATATCTCTTTCCCCATCGGCTTGATATGATATAAACTTTTTAAATCATTTTCTATTTAACGTTGCTTAACTAGTATGGTTGGAAGATTTTTGAGTGAAAAAAATGAAATTTTTTGCACCTTTGGCTTAAAATGAATTAGACATGGCGTTTTTTCCGTACTATGCTGCTTGGTGGTGCACTTTTTTAATGGAAGCCTAAAAAAATTTCCGTACTTTCAACGCTAGATAAAATCTGACTCAAAGCTTGGAATCTCCTTCCCATTAGAATGGGGGACGTAAACGCTATCATTTCGGCACTTCATTATATGTAATAATATCGGATTATTGTTCAAATCAGATGGTACAAAAGCGAAATTTTTTGGCGCTCAAAGCCATTCCAAACCCTTCAGCCGGAACACTTTGTTTCAAAAGTCGAAAACCCCTGCTACACACTGCACTGTAATTGCTAAAATCACTGTATTGTTTTGATGCTTAGTATCAACTAATCAAGTAGTTTTATGTTGATAAAAAGCATTGAAGCAATGGTAAAAGGAATAAAAACGGTGGCAGTTAAGTAGTTGTCTGCGTAAAATCAACTACAAGTTGCAATGAAATTATTTTACGCAAACTAGCAAAATAGAATTTTCCTAAACATTGAAACAAACTTGGACTAAAACACAGTTTTGGTCAAGATCTTCGTTTAAATTTCAAACATTTGGCCATTGCCAAATTTTTTCTGGCTATGTACTTGCTGTTGCGTAATAATAGTTGCATTGATGAGAGGTCGTAACGCCAAAGCACGTCTGAGCACAACTCTACTTATAACCCATGGCTGGAACATAAGCTAATAATGATAAACTTTTTACTAATTTATCATCATCGCAGAATGAAATGCAGATGGAATGGAATGCGTTATGGCAGAATGGAAGCCTACTAAATTAATCTGTGCAAAATTAATTTCAGTAGATTCCGCTTAATTGGGCAGCCGGTTAATCGGGTCAGCCGTTTAATTGGGCCAAATTGTTAAGAACAAAATCCAATCAAAGATAATGCACTACGTTAAATCCGCATAATCGGGCCACAACTGTAGTCAGACATACACTGGTTTAATTGCAAAACCACCTTTGTAATGTAATAGAACTCAATATCACAAAGCCAACTATATTATGTAACAATTAAAAAATACAGGTGCAAATTATTTTGTCATTTCATGCCCTTGGACATGCATTGTTGTGTTTTCTTGCAAATTTTGTGAAGTCCCAAGCAGAGATGCCACAAAAAGAATTAACAATTGCTGAAAGGGTTGTTGTCCTAAGAAAAATTAAAGAGCAACCTCCAAACATTAGTCATCGCCAGCTAGCTGAGATAACTGGTGTACCAAGGACAACCCTGGCACAGATACTGCAAGACTTCGGATAATCGGGTCAGCCGCTTAATCGGGCCAAATGGTGCTTATCCCGATGTGACCCGATTAAGCGGAATCTACTGTATATAAAAGTCATTTCGTGCAACTTAAAATGCAAAATTGACCAAAAAGATGTAAACAAACGCGGATTAGAATATTATAATCTTTGTTATACTTTTCTTCGGGTATTTAAATTTAAAAAATAATTACTCTACCAAATTTTGTTCTGGCTACAGCCGTGCTGTTGCATAATACTAACAATTGCGTAACGGTTATTGCATAATACTAAAAAAAAACGTCGTTACGCAATTATTAGTATTATGCAACAGCACGGCTGTTGCCAGAGCAAAATTTGGTAGAGTAATTATTTTTTAAATTTAAATACCCGAAGAAAAGTATAACAAAGATTATAATATTCTAATCCGTGTTTGTTTACATTTTTTAGGTTGCATAAAATGACATTAAAATCACGACGCTAAAATCTTGACCACATCTATTTTGAAAAGTTTTCACAACAAACCTTTTACTATTTGGATTATATTCTTGGGTCGCTAGATTTCGCAAAGATTAAGTTTTAGAAAATTTGGGTCACTTTGAAAAAAGTCTGGAACCACTGCTTTAAACCGTCTACGCCGGTTTCACCCGAAATAGCCTTCTCAGAGCGGTATCGAAAAGTTGATATAAATAGGCGCATCGCTCCCTTTCCCCGTAATTCCAATGATAAGCTTCGAATTAAAACTGGTCTTACAAACTTTCTATCACTTCGCAAATTTTAACGGTTTTTTTCCTGTAAGCACAGGAGCGGTAAATCAAAGATGGTGGCAGGCGCCAAAACGGTATTTGTCTTACGATCACAGAAATAAGTTACTGGCGAAAGGCTTATTCCACGACTCGGAGCAATTCCCCTCGTAGTGATATTGGAGATAACATGTTCTTTGATCGCATCTTTGCGCCTTAGTCCCCGAATAGAAAGAGATGTACCTTAGTGGTAGCTCAAGGTAAGGATGTTGAGGATAAATTCCCCACCAACAAACTTATTTGTTTTGAAAAAGATTTATTTTTTGAAAACCAGGATTTGGAAAAAGGTTTTCACCTCCAGCTTGGATTGATAATACGTCAATTTACACTTTTTCTTTTGCCCACCAAAAGTTTCTGGGAGTTCTACTGCTATACCTCCTACATCTGATTATCTGGTTGGCCAAATAATCCATTCCCAAAAAAAAAGTTTCTTCCATAGGTACGACTGGGCGTTTGGTGACTATAATGTCTCAGTCGTGTTTATCTTTTGACTTATTTTTTCTATTGCTTTCCACACAAATTTAGATTTTATAATTATGTCCATTATACCGATCTCTCAACTAGTAAATTAAGACTGTGCTTACTTATAAACAGCAAATAATTTCTCAAACCAAGCGTTCATTTGACTAAATGCATAGGAACACAAATTTATAGTTGTGGAAAGATGCTGAAGTGATTGATGTATTTGCAGAAATATAGCTATGAACTTCATCGTAATTGTAAGTCTATAAAACTTAAGATCTCTGCCTGCGTCTATGTTTTTTGTTCCCAACATAGAACAGCTAGTGGAAAGCGAATGATTTGGAGCCCGAATTCCAGCATCATCATTTTAGTTATTGCAAAAAAGTTAAATTTTGGAATAAATCGACTGCTACTTTTTGTGCAAAAGAAAACCATAGTTTTTCAAAATCCTGCAAGATTGCACAAAAAACTCAGCATTTTGCTACACCAGGTAAAAATGTCTAAGGGTATTAGAGCACTTAGGCGCCCGGCATGAGGGAATACTGCAAAGGTATTGTATAATGAAGCCCACTCACAGTTCAGTTATGATTTTCTTGCTTGCCATTGTATTATCAAAAAGCAGATCTAAATCGATGCGGTTGTGCTGAAATACATGATCGTGCTTTAACAGGCAAAATATCAGTAATTGGCTTTTCTATTAACGTTTACTTTCATAGGATTGTGCATAATTAATACGGCTGCTTTCAACTGCTCTTTTTACTGACGTGGTACCAGCATCTCAACGTCACAAAGCGAAAAGGAAATTGTGCGATTTTGAAGCGTTTACGGAAAAAAAGAAAAAACTAAGATTAAAAAAACGCTGAAATCCTTAATCGCTTGATGCACTGTCAATAAAGCTTAGTTTGTTCAAGAATGACGACTTTTTCCAATAGTTGCTAGCTGCTTAATCCCATTTTGATGAAAAAAGTGGCAGACATTGTTCGTTCTCAAGAACAGCGTTAGCAGAAAAGTCGAAGCGTTTTTCAGTTCTTGATTTTTAAATTTGTGTATTGTTCACTATAGCAATCGAGGAGAATCATCGAAATCGTGAACCCATGACAGTATTGGTTTACAGCTCTCATGATGCTACCCAGAAGACGTAAATTGCAGGCCAAAACAATTTTGCAGTAAAATTTCGGTGGCAAAATGTTACATATTGGAATATTTTTTTAATGATTTCTCTTTAAAGGCTACAGTCGGTGTGAAACCAAAGCTATATTTTATTTGTTTAGCTGAAGGTTTCAATAACAGACAGATAAATTAAAAGACAACGAAATACTTTCAACCTTCGTTATTAAATGCAAGACTTCAATCAAATGTTCTTTGTAGGAGAAACTGCTCTCCTTCCCTTTCAATAGCTGTATCTTAAAATTCGATCTCCGGGAAGCAAAAAATCTTTGTTTAAAAACGATTTGATTTCAACGATTTATTAAAGAAGTTGATTTCATTGGAGAATGGTAAACAAAAAGTTGTTTAAGAATATACGAAGGAATGAAGTTGTTTTTGGACGCTTTACCAGTTAAAAATTTTAGTCAATGCGCTATACTGCAAAGAAAACTTTTTGCTTGCTTCTATGCTGTCTTCAGCTAGCAACAAATCAGCGCTTAATTGCACTAGTACATATAGGCTACCATCAGTTAGTACAGGTTTTAAGTCTTTTTGCTCTGAAAAAGAATGATTTGATTTCAACGATTTATTAAAGAAGTTGATTTCAATGGAGAATGGTAAACAAAAAGTTGTTTAAGAATATACGAAGGAATGAAGTTGTTTTTGGAGTAGGAACAAAGCTTTTAAAAGGCGCATAAAAATCAGAAACTTAAAAGAGAAACATTAGTTGAGGTTAGGATTTTAGACAGGGAAAACTTTTCCATATTTTCTTCATCCAAACAAAAATAATTAGCAGTACTTTATTAAACACAGGAAAGCAAACAGAACCCAAAACTCACACAAAAAAATTACTGAAAACCGAAATCAATTTTATTGTCTTTTTGTTTGAACGGAACGGACACCTAACGTCTTCCATTTTAAAAGTCCTTGACTTGTTTATGAATAAATTTGTTAATCATAACCAACCATTTCCCACGGACTCCCCAAACTCCTAACCTAAAGCTTTACCCAACTATCCAGTAAACTAGGCAAACGCATTGCTGCATTGTTTAGTGACAGACTGGGCACTGATATATAAAATTAGCCTATCAAACTTAAAATAATTTCATATTTCAACCATCAATATCCTTTACCCACTTTTTTCTGCACGAACGTTACTTACTAAGTGTACATGTCTCTGTCACAAGAACATGTATTCTGGTAGACAGCTAAGCTTGTAAGAAACAATGCTAGCAGAGCAAATTTTTACAATATCAAAAAGTTCCTTTTTGCCCTGAAACCGAGCTAATGAAAGCGCTGCCAATCAAACACCTCAAGCCATCCTCAAATAATGTATTAAACTCGGTTATTCACGTAGAGTGAAGTCGCTGCTGTTCATATTTGATTGAGAAGTGCATTGTTAAAATGATACTAATATCGTTACACTCCATAGTTCTTTAAAATTAAAATTTATCTTCAAAATTTCAGATTTGCATTTAAGTATTGTCCTGGCGAAGTTCCCGAGAATGGGCAAAATGCTTCGGTGTTTTTAGCATTAGTTTTTTGCTTTAGATTTTTTTATGTTTGATAAAGTAATGGTGATTATTTTGTTTGTCTGAGCAAAATATGATTTATGTTTATTTACGGTATATTATTTTTTACGAAAATCTTTCAAGAAACATTTTGCATTTAGGCTTGATTGAGAGTTTCTAGAATTGCTAGCATATAGCAATTTTTATGTTTTTTTAACGCAAACATCTGTTATCAAAATAAGTAGTGCATTGTACAGTATTTTTCTCTGGCTTGCAGCCCAGAAATCATGTGGACTACCGCGAATTGATTTTGCAACGTTGCGATTTCTAACTAATGCCTTATCAGTCACTCAAGCTACGTTGCGAATTGTTACATAGCAGCCTTGGCGACGATTCACAAACAAAACCATTGCCAGATATTGAAATACGCAGTTACAGCAATCTGGTAAATTGCAGTCAGTCAAATCGATAGCTAATTGCGATCTGCCGTTTTTAACCAGCATGTTACCAAGATTTCATTACATCACTGTTTACCATACTATTCCAGAGCATTTAATAGTTTTTCATATTATGCTGCTACTAGGCCTACGCTACCCAGCTGTGAAAGGATTAAAATCAGATTACCTCACTGAGAGTTATTACCTTTATCCTACAGCGAACGATATTTCATTGTGATAATGTCCAACAACGTCAGCATTGTCTTTATGATGATACTTGGTGAAGCAGTTGACAACAAGCAGTCGGTGTTTTGAGAAATAGCTTTATCCTAGTTCAGATGCCTTCAAACAAGTCATTGTGAAAAAAAATTTGCCTTTGCTTCGAAACAAGTCATTATGAAAAAAATTTCCCTTTGTTTCGAATTTAAACGCTATTGCTATAAATTAGCAACTTGCAGCGGTACCTTGCTTTACACGTGATCTGTTAGACAATACGTTTCAATTGATTTGCTGATACCTTGGATCACTTCGTTTACTTCAACTTTATAAATTGGCGGCTTTATTTAGAATAGGCTTCAAAACTCAGAAGTTGCAGGAAGTTCCCATTTACTTCTGATTGTTTTCATCCTTTCTCACTCTTTTACTATTACTAGGGTCCTGGTTGGCGTTTGATTGTTACCTAAAGGAGCAGGTAAATACAATCAAGCATACAAGCACATTTTAAAGAACTTGTCTGAAAAATTGAAAAGTGTCTCAGATTGTCAAGTATTGCATGTACGTAAAGCCACGTTACACTTGATCTGTTAAATGATAAGTTTTAATTGATTCGCTGACATCTTGGATCACATCGCTTACTTCTTGTTGATGAGTACTTGACAGTTGAAGAGCTTGGGACAAAACCGATTGTTAAAGCTGCATGGAAAAGTTTTATTGTCAGAGACGTTGGTTGGATTTTTATTCACAACTCGACGGATTGTCAACACATGCGGGAAGTTATAAAAAAAATAGCGAGTAACTTCTTACTAAGCAGTGACAGTCTGTCAGAGCGGTAGTTTAAAATTGAAAGCAAAACAGAAGTTGAAAACAACTGCCTTGTGTAGGTCCAGTCAAGCAGCACCTGTATAGCTTCTGGGAGGTGGGTGAATTATCTCCTTAAGAACTCTACACAATGTCAACCAATAAATTTCGATTCAATTTAGATTTTGAAGTTTGGTTTTCTGGGACCACAGAACAAAAATTATCTTCTCCGAAAAATATTCTGGCTGCTAGGTAACGGTAATTCGTTCATCCCAAAAGACAAGCACATTTTATCTTGCTTTAATTAGCTCGGCAGCTGCAAATTAGCCGTTGGTGCTTAGTGTAAACCAGAGGCCGCATTTAAAATGCTTGGGAAAAAAGGAACTATGAATTCTATTATAGCTTGTTGACCCGAATAATCGCCAGAGACAAAACAATTTTAAACATGTGATTACTCTTCATTAAACAAAAACCAATTTTTTTTAAGTAAACTTCTAAAAGTTGCGCTTTTTGATGAAAACTGTAGGTGTCATCATGTTTCGTAATTGCAAGTGCCCATACTTTTTCAAATACATACAAAATTGCGCATTGTCATAATAAATTATAGTTACCACAAAAAATTTCTCTAACATCTACATAGCGTAACAATCATTGGTCGTGAAATAAATCGATATTATATTGTGTAGAAAGATTCGTGTTCTATGTTCTTGTATTGATTTTCGATTGTAGTTGGCTAAAATATAAATTTAAAGTTTTGTAAATGACTCAGACGTACTTCTACTATATTTTGAAGCAAAAATCGAGACCTGCAAGAAAGAAAGATTCGTGTCCTACTCAAAACCACGTAAGTAAACACCTTACTTATTTCCAAAATTATTTTCCAAAATCTATCCCTTACCAAAACTACAATGTTTTGGTAACACAGTGGGGTGCAGATTGAAAAAAATATCTTGGCGCTTTTTGTAGCTAATTGTCACGGATAATTATGAATTTCAGTCCCTAGTTCCCGGGTGGCGTCTTTGACCACGAATATTATGTTCAGAAAACATTTCACAAGTTAAGGATCGTTTGTAAATACCTCATTCTTCAGTTGGCTAATCGGCTTGGCGTTCTCTTCATTAGAATCGCCAACACGAAACCTTATTCCTTTTTTTATGAAATTGACTTTTATTAGTTTTTGTTGGCGTCCGACTTGGGTTGTTGCTGCTGTTTTGTGTGCTTTTTTATGATAATGCCTTTTTTTTAAATATTTTAGTGCGTTCTATCTCACAAAAAACATTGCCTTCATAAGTGTCGTTCATTGCCTCACATCCATTGCACAGGCTCATTGCTTTATGTTGTGCGGGTGAAAAAGAAAAACCTGCTCTTTCAAAATTAGAAAATCTCTGTTTAAAAGCATATCCGTCTTGCCCTCAGTACCTTTCTGCTCCTCTGTCATTAGGCAATTAAATGTGTAAGTTTTTGAAAAGTCAAATTGTTTCAGAGTTTACGCTTCTTTTGTTTTGTGTTGTTGCGCCTTTGAATATGAATGTTCTTGGCATATAGGATTTTTTTTAGCAAAAAATACTGCTGGAAAAAAGTTTAAACTGGCCATTATTTATCTCTAAAAAGCGTTATTTTGTGTAAAAAATAGCAAGTAACCACCAATAATTTGTCTCTACTACCAAAATCATGATAAGGAAACAGGCAATGAAACCGAAAAGAAAAGCAATCAAGCTAATGCAAAACATATTAACACGTTCGCTATTATTGGGCTCATCGGTGAGTCCCTGATACTTCGATTTTGATTGCTTATAGAAAATTTCTGGTAAGTTGTAAAGACTCGCAGGTTTGGTATAAATTGAATGTCTTTGGTAGACTGCCACGTGGTTTTTAATTCTCATCTACTTTGGCAAAAATACGACAGTGGAAAATTCGATTATTTATTCACACTGCTGTAAATAAATTGGAGAAAATTAAGGATGTATATAAGATACTATTTAGGTCTTAGGAGAGTATCTTATATATGGCCCAGTGTGCGTGCCTAGAATCTAAGCACTACGGCACGCTAGGCACTACATATCCAGGCATACTAGGAACTACGTGCCTACGGTTCGAAAGCCTTAGTACGTGCTCTCAAAAAAGTTATTTCGCTCATATGTAGAACCTAAATTGAGTCAAAATCACCACAAAGTGTTTGGTTTGAACAAAAATGTGCCCATCTTTTGTCCGATTGCTTCCATAAATTGAGAAATAGCTAGTTATTTTGATACCCCTCAAAATTCATTTTTAACCACCTTCCCACACACTACCAGCCTAAATACGGCCACAATGCCACATTTTCAAGGTTTGAACAAATACATCTTTAAATAGCAATTACAAGTACCGTGTTGTGAATATGTATACAATAAAGCAACATTGTTTCTTAGAAATGCAGTTTTCAGCAATGATCACCACGCTGATTACAGTACTTTTCCCAATCAAGATTTATACAGTTATTGTTGACTCTTGTTATGGGCATGATAACATTTTTGGCACAAATATAGCTTGTCGTCGCATCCAGAACAACAAGTGCTAATTTATTTGCACTTACATGTAACTTTTGCTTTTTCCATGGCATTGTCCCGGAGTTTTTGCATAGCACCCAAAGCAACGCTTTCTTTTTTCTGTTGTTGCCAAGCTTTTCATGGCTCTTTTCAAGTTTACGCTTGCATCTTGATGTAGTTGCTCGCTGTAGCTTATCATCAGGGAGAAGCTCATTATCCAATACACCAACTTTTACTAAATTCTGAACCTTGTTTGTTTTGTCAGGAAAGTTTGTTATAAACTAGCAAAGCATTGACAATAGACGTTCCTAGCAACAGTTCCAATGCAATGTTGTCATACCAAAAATACATTTTCTCAGCGGAGAAATGTAGCTTGACAACTGTTCTGATATACCAACTCCTTGTTTGCATTTATTGCAATGCAATTAGGGTTAGTTCAGATATCAATAATTTTTGTTATCCGGATAACGGATATATCCGTGTACTTGGAATTTATCTAACCGGTTAACCGGATAACAACTGCTAAATATAAAAAGTATTGTACAGTTTTATTATAGACATAAGCACACGTAAAGTACAATCGAATATGAAAAAAATCTCGCAGATTTAATAATCACTGTTTCTGCAACGCATTCCTTATAAAGCACAATGCATCGATTGTGGAATCGTGTAGACGAGACCGGAGTTTTGTAACAAAGAGTCCACATGCACTGAATGCTCTTTCTGCTGCCACAGATCTGGGCTGAATAGTAAGCAGAGCTTCATAGAGGGTCTGAAGGTTGGCAGGTCGTATCCCAGAAGCTTCAAACATTTCACATTCTTTTTTGACCATTCTTCTGTTAAAGTTTGGAGTAATGGAAGGACGAGTAGCTAGAATTGATGCTGACGTGATAGCTCGCTCTAGTTTTTCCTTGAGAGATGCACGTGATGAGTCTTTACATACTGAAGTAGAAGCGAGTGACGCAAACTGCCTTTCTCTCCAGGACCACGCTGTGGTACTCCAAACAGCTTTTGCATTAAGGTTGCAGCAAGAGTGTACATCTTGTTTTTGTTTCCGTATTCGCCAAAAAAATCAAACTTGTTCTCCATTAGAAAATTGGGATCATGCAAATATTCAAGTAGATGAACAAGACATGCTTTCTCCTGTCTTTGACTCTTACCTCAAGATGAGACTTAAGAGATGCCGAGTACGCAGAATTAGAATTGGAGAGAGTTTTAAACACAAAATTATGAATCCGCTCAGCTGTAAGAAGTGTAGCGTTCCTCCTGCAAAGTCCATCTACAGCGTGTTTGACAGGTTTAAGGACATCAATCAGATCATGGAGAATTTTAATTTTTGCGTTCTTAATGGTGGTAGAAGTTCCAATTTCGACAAGAGCCATTCTGATACATTTTTCCGCTCTTACAAATATTTTAATCATCTCTAAAAGACTGTTTCATCTAGTCTTTGAATCTAGAATCAACTTCAGCTCTGTGTTTAATTGTGCTTGGATATTCTTTTGCAGAATTTCGTCCTTAAGAGGACTTTTGCGAAACATCTTTACCACTGTTCTAACCTTCCCTATCACTTCCGCAACAAACTGTTGAAGTTCCACGCCAATTGCTTCAGTCTCCGCAAGATCCACAGCAGCTTCATCAATTTCTTCCATCTTCTTTTCAGAAGAAAATTCTGAATCCAATCCAGTATTATTATTTTCCCTTTCCTTTTCTAGTCCTTCAAAGAGATTTTGCCGTGCATACAAAAAATCAGTTACTGCTAAATGATAACCATTCGCAAAACAGGGCTGGTGGGCGCAACATATCATTCTTCCAAACTCTTCATCACACTAGCTCCATCTGTCGTCGCTGCAGCAATGCCTTCCATCTTGAGGCCAAACTCGTGCAATCTTTCTTCCACCAAATTCTCTACTCTTTCAGCTGGCATAGAATCTTTGATTCTTACCATTCCTAAATTAAGAGGGTCTGAATCATAGTGCAGGTTTAAGTTCATGTATCTTCTGCTTCTTGTGTTTGTGTATTCATCAAGAGTGACAGAACAAAATTTTTCGGCCCCTTTTTTATTTTAATCATTTTCTTTATATCGCTTTTCAGTGTTTGGGAAAAAGATATGATAATACTTCTGACATTTTGCACCGTTTGTGGTAGCTTGTATTCTCTTGCTAAAAATGCTTGTCTTAGTTGCTTACTAGTAGAAATGGTGTTAAAAGAATTCTGTCCACAGCTGCTAGCTCTGCAACAACCCTTTCCAGCGACTCTTTGGTTGGTTTAAATAGTTTTCAATTGTGCTGGTGCCCGCGGAATTTTTGTTTGCGTTTTCCAAAGAAACTTGCTGTTTTGCCTTCTTTGTGTCGAGAAGAATTTTATGTTTTAGACAGAGGTGATTTCTCATTGCTCCTGTAGATCCACCTTTACGAGAAATCTTTGTTTCGCAGGTTTCACACTTTGCCTTATCACCATTTCTTGATCGTAGAAAGTAGCCCACACGGGATTTTCACTTTTAAAACGTTTAAATTCCATTTCTTGAATTTAGTCAGTTTAAACTAGGTTGTATTCCAAGCTTTTCAAGTTTAACTGAAATCTTCTTACAGCCAAGCCCTGCACTCTTCACAAACATTACCTCACAAAGCAAATGCAGTCTTCTATTAAAATAATCATTTTCTTGGCTTTATTTGGGACTTGTGAATAAAGTTCACTCATCCATTATACGAGTAGTTGAAAATATAAGACAATAAAAGTGTGAACAAAAGTTTAATTGCGCTCGCGGGAATAAGCCTCCTCACAACAAAGAATGTTGAAATTTACATTCTTTTGTCCGGTTATTCTTTTATCCGGTATTCTTTTATCCGGTTAACCGACAGAATTATATCCAGATATCGGATAGCAAAAAAACTTCCGGTTAATCGGTTACCCGGTTAACCGTCATCCGGATAATCCAACCCTAGATGCAATATTGCATCTGGTTTTTCTATATTTTTGGTTTGTCTTTTTTTCTTTCCAATGCAAATGATTTCTTCTTTATGCTTTATTGTAAAAAAATCTAACTTCTTTCTCGTCCTTCCAGCATCTAGCGACAATTCCATCTCGCTTTTGACATACATTATCTCCTTTTTTAAAGGAGGAGAATGCTTCAGAACCTTTTTTGGAATGTCTTTCAACTTTTTTCTTAGCGTTCCAACCAGATGAATTTTTTTTGTGAAGCAATTTTGTAGCAGTTACTGCATTTGTGTGATAATTGTCGTCCAACAAAACTCCTCCTTCATGAGTCCCATGTAATATACTAACACTAACCCATAAAATTTCACGAGTTTATTGCCCGTTGTTGCTTCCCATTTGTGGCAACCGAGTTTCTGTTTACCCAACCTATTGGTTTCCGTCACTATGAAATCTAACATCTCTTGATCAACAACTGCATCACAACATCCGATTTAGGTTGGTTCTCCTATAAAGTTAAACAGCTTTATAGGAAACGTCATAATTGTAAAAACAATGCCTTATTTGTCCCAACTCAATTTGATGTTAATGCTTTATTTCTCCGATCACAATTTGATGTTTCATAATTTACCACCATGTAAAGTACAACCTCATTCACAGCTATGTGGCCCTAATTTACGTAGTGGTAAATTCCGTTGGAGACAAGAAAGCTTAGCTAAATTTGTTTACTCTATTGGGTAGCAACGGTGAGTCCCACGGTACACAAGGAATAAATTATTCATTCTGTGCCATGAGGATCACAGCTGATCCCATGTAAAATAACATTAAAAACATGTCTGCAATAAATAATCAACAACAAAACGCATAAAAAATAAATCTTGAAGGTAATTGAAGCAAAACGTGGGTATAACCCTTTGTAGCCAACGTGCTTAAACCCAGAGTTCTGTCAGATCGCCGCGGTGTTATAGTAAACGGACCGTCCGCATCGCTGTCGGTAGAGCTAAGCTCGATTCCCTGGTCATTTTTTGTATATTTAAAAAAATGGTGTTCACAATTTTTTCTCTTGAAGCTTAACGCAAAAAGAGATAACTTGGAGTATAAGTCGTCACGTTTGCTCGTTGTGCCCTTGGGCAAGATACTGAAACGGATACCTCCATCTTCATATGTGGCAGACAAGTAGTGCTTTGTTAAGAATTGCGAACTGGCAAACGTAACGAAGAGAATGGTAAAGGAATAAAGTTTTAAGCCTGCTTTAAAAACGTTTAACTCTCAACACGAGAAACTGATTGTGATCTCCGAATGCCCAGGCTACAGAGACTGCAGAAGCAGCCCATCATTATTATGACAACTGCAGACTTTCATTGGCAAGCATGGCCTTTTATCAAATCAAATCAATTCTTAATGCATCCAGTCATTATTTGTCATTAGCATCTCTACGCTTTTTTACCCAATTGCTGTGCCGACTTTTTTTTACCCAATCGCTGTCCGGGACGAGGAAAAAGTACTAGCTGACGTATGCACTGTAACTTGTATTTAAGTCAAATGCATGGTTGGTTGACTTGGGATCACATTGGTGAAAAGAGAAACTGTTTTTGAAAGATATAATGCCGCTAGTTTTAAAATCTTTGAAACATTTTGAATTTTGGGAACCAGAGAATTCTTTTTCAACTTCTAATGAATTACTATTTGTTTTATCCGATACTTTGTTTCAGTAAATTCTGTTATAATTATCATTGGGCGAAATAATCTAATGCAGTTTGACTTTGGTCTTTAAATTTTGAAGTGAAAACAAAGTCCCCTACCCTAAGCTTTCTGGATGCACCATCACATGTAAAATAGAAATTTTTTCTGTATAGGCCAGGAAAATAGGATGAACTATGAGCGTTTATGGTCATTTAGGGAAGACGTATAGCTAAGATACGAAGCAAAAAAGGCCATGCTTTCCTCCTAAATTCAAGAAAACATGCATTCTAAAACAGTGTTTCCCAAACTTTTTTGTTTGTTAGTACAGTAAAAAAGCTAAACAAATTTCGCGATACAACAGCCACATGAATCGATTCATATTGATTGCGAGTAGCATTACAGGTGACAGCGAGATACGTGATGACCTTTTTATTTTTTTATTTGGAGATCACCATTTTTTTAGTCAACATAGCACGGTCTCCGGCGTTATTGACCATCATTCATGGCAGCATTTACTCAATTTTTGCTGATAGATATTAAGTATTTTAAGTATAAATATTATGTATTTTAGTGCAAAACCGCAGCACACCTGCAAATCGTCCACGGCACACAGTTTGGGAAATACTGTTCTAAAAGGATGAGCGTCCTTTTTTCTTTCTTTGAAATTGCTTTAAAAATAAAAATAAAAATAAAAAGCGGTTTCACCATTTTTAGAGATTTTTTCTTTAAAAATGGTTTTGTTTTGTTCAGATTGTCACACAAAGCAAAAGAAAGCCACCCACACTCTCCTTCTTGCAAAAAATTTGTTTTTTCTTAAAAGGTGGGCATCTTCAACTTTTTAATTTTCGATTTCTCTTCTTGCCTTTGCGCAGAAAAATACTGGACGAATTTAATTTGCAAGAATAAACATGTGATACATGTTTTGATGCATCACTTTGGCAGCCAATCAATTTGTTATGCAGCACAGAAACAGTTCATCAATGTAAAATATGTTCGTCGGGCAATAACAGCAAGAAGAATTGTCGTAAAGGTCATAAGCAAAGTAGCCCAGAAATAGTTAATGTCAAAAAGATTTTGTATTGTTACGATTGATGTTAAAGTTGAACGATTGCGCTGACCGCTTGATTTATCTTTTTTAATTCAGATAAAAGCTTTCTTAATTGAGCGATGGCTCAGCCCTTGAAGAAAAGCATTTAAGGAAAAGCATTGTCAAAACGCATATCCCACGGCTGCAATCATTAAAAGCGACAACGCTTGTGGCAATTTGAACCAGAGGCGTTGAGTGGGTTTTGGTTGCCTTGTGCGGAAAAAGTAACTGCCACCTAACTTTCACATAAGCAAACCATAAATATCAGTTTTGAATTTCGATGTTCAGATACAGCTAAAATTTATTTCTCTCAGTCGAAGGTGGCCTCCCTCTTCAACTGGCTTTCTTTATGAAACACACACACCGTAAAACTCTTACTACGCCATTGATTTGAAGACCTACACATAAGAAGCAATTAATATAGCTTTGAAAAAAGCTGTTTTTGCCATAAGCTCTTTATGACGCCCTCATCAGTGGCGATATTGTTTCTTTTTCCCAGTTTGTGGAGTGCTTACCTTTCCAAGCAACCACCAAGTACACTCGGCATTATTTACCGATGAGAGCGTCTTGAAAAGCTAAAACGGCGTTTTTCAAAGCTATATCAAATTTTTGTTACACCAACAAGAAGTATTTAGAATTAAAAACAAAACAATTTGAAGTTTAAATAGGAAAGTAAGTGGAAGAATAACATGATTTTAATTCTCAGTAATTTATCAAACTTTTTATCTTACTGTTATGATGTGCAAGACGTGAGGTGAAGATGGTGAAAGAGAGTTTTCTGTGCCTAACGCGTTGGAATTAGAAGTTCTCGAAAAAGAGCAAGGTCGCCAGACCCCAAAAAGGCTAGTACCTCTGAAAAAGTAACTATTTTACTTATGACATTGGGAGAAAGGAATAAATCCTTTTTCTTCCGAAAAACTCGATTTTTAGTTAGATATCGTTTGCAATTAAGATTATTTTTCTTTAAAGTGGAGTGGGTATAGCAAAGACTTTAAAAAGTGTAGATTTTTACGCATTCTTAGCTTGCAATAGCTAAGATCAAGATGTTTAAGGAGGTGGAAGGATTATTTTTGATTATTTAGAGGGATTTTATGAAAAAAAGATCAATGACCTTGTCGTTTGTTTACATGCGTTTTAAGTTGGGTTTTGATGCGTATAGGTATCATGTGGACGATGCAATCTTTGATGACAGCAGGAATCTTTGTGATTGGTTTTGTAAAATGAATCTTTTTGATGGATCAAACTGAAAAAAAATGTTTTACAAAAACTTGAACTAGCTTAACGTGACATGAGATTCGATGTAATTTGTAAACAGTTCGTTGCGTGCAATGCTCGATATGACTTTAATTAACATGACCAAACATGACGATTATTCTACTGTGTATAAATATGCACACGTATCTCATAGGGCATTGATTCGTCATAGACCTGTGATTGGTAACGTTCGTAGATTGCTTGCATGGCCTATATTGCCATAGCATTTTACCATTTTACATGTACCGGCGGGGCAACAATACCAGCAATTTAGAAAGAGAAGCAAGACTGTGAATGTAAAAATCAGAACCCTAAACTTAAGTAAAATCGGCACAGACTCATGAAGGTTATTTTGCCGTAGGTAAAGTTGAGATTATTTTTCATCATCCGGTGATGAAAAAAAGTTTGATATTGATCGATTTTACATGCACTCGCCGATGTTAATATCTGTTTCTGAGTTTGTACCAGAGGTGTTTGGTAATTTGTAATGGATTACGCTACATCAGTGTAATCGTAACCGTAGTCAAATTGATGGCCAGAGGAGCAATTGTAATTGTAATCGACTGAAGAAATTGAATCTATATCTTGCAGTTGTACGTTGGTGAGATTGGAATGTGACTCAAACCTAGTTTCTGCTCCACTGAGCAGATTGTGTTTAATAGCCAAATAGCGTTGCCCTTTCCATAAAAAGGTAAATAACAAGGGACTCACGAGTGCCATTCAAAAGAATAGCTATTATGATACGTCTGGTGCCATTGTCGATGCTCTAGGCTGAGTAATAAATATACCGGTCGTTTTGATTTTTAATCAGGTCAATTCAATAGCAAGTGCAGCACGCAGTGCCGTTGCTAGTGGTGGCAACCAGTTAAGGAGCTATTACAGATATCCTTGATTTACTTATTACTGATATCCTTGTTTTACTTATTACAGAAATCCTTGTTTTACGTATTACAGATATCCTTGTCTAACTTATTACAGATATCCTTGTTTTACTATTTTTTTTTTATTTTTGTGAAGCAATGTAACTGTAATTGCAATCGAAATCGAGACGACAACCAGTCAAATAATCGTAATCGGCTGATTTGGTATTCTTAGCTTAGACATTACTGATGGGGCCCTGCTATTGTAATCACTTTAGTGCTGGAGCTTCATTTCGAGCTGCGAGTAGTTTACTTTATGCCTGGGTGCGTTTGTGCCAGAACCAAGCTACACACGTGCAGCCAAAGGCGTTTGCTCATGCAAATACGCCTAGAGTTACGTAAAAGTCGTAAGTAGTGGGCGTAATATCAAATAGGTTAATCCTGAAAATACGCATCGATCGCTTTGGTGCCTTCCCGCAACTTTAATATGCTTTGAAGCAGAGATTGAATTTAATGGATGAAAGATGGTCAAGTTTAAGGACGCCTGTGGTGAAAGCAGGGCAAATAAGACGTTGCCAGAGACTCTAGAAATTCTAGTCTATTGCCATGTAGTGGCTATGAGCAACTCCCCTTAATATTTTTCTAATCGATTGCGTTTGAAAAATGATAGTTTGGTTTCGGGAAAAGATTTTACTTTTTTAAATTAAGGTGAACTTTTTATTACTGTTTTCACCATTATCCTTTGGTTGAACTCAGCTGAACTGATATTCATAGTATCAACGTTACTATTGGGTATCCCTGAGGGCAAAGCCAGATGATAGTACACATACCTTCTTCTTGTGCTCATATGTACGATGGGAACTGTTGTCGACACGGCTGCAAAACCTGGCGTCCAACATAAATCATGCTGTCAAACGCCTCTATCCTGAATAGTAGTAGATGCCAACATGCCTTTTACAATATATAAAGTTTTGTTATGGCAACACGTTACATAACAACTACCGATGTAGCTATATTTTATTCTTTCGAAAATATTTTCTATTTGTGGCCCTTTAGCGAAGTAGCGCAAAAGATTGTGACGTCAGAAATAAAGGCGTAGACCAGAGGTTGGCAAACTACGGCCGCCAACACTTGTAAAAGCCTTTATATATTTAATTTAATACGACAGGGGTGGCCACACTTGCCGTACTAATGAGCCAAAACGATAAAAGCCATCTCTGAAGGAGCCACTTCGCAGTTCTTAGTTTGAATTGGCGCATTTTCTGTCTAAATAAGGACTGATGACTTTTTTTTTGACGACCACCATTTTCAAAGTCCAAAATTGTTGCAATGTTTTAAGCACTTGCCTGGGCAAACTCTTGAATGGTTAATGCGGCTCTCTGGTTAAAAAGTTTTCCCATCCCTGGTGTAGACAGTAGATTGTGTTATCATAAATAGAGATGTAAAAGAAACAATTTTGTCCATTTTCGCTATAAGTGGAATTTATTGTAGTTGTTTGTAAGCTCTTGAATTTATAATTATATAAAAGCAATCTTCAAATAATTTTGCTTCAAATATTACTTGTTTGAAAATAAAGTAACGTTGTTGTGTTTCAGAGCGATCTGTTTTATCTACTTGCCAGCTTACGCCTAGAATTGAATTCAAATATTGTTATTTCAAAAACTTTTACAAGAAAATGAGCTTCGATGTCACAAGTAAAAGAACTGTAGCGACTGTTTTGCTAATTCGAGTTCTTGGTTTACCTGCTTTTTTTACATAATACAGTGAAAAAATATTTTTGGAAGATCAAAATATATGTTTACGAAAATTTTAAATGCCATTTCTCAAGCAGCTAACCTTTAGCGCCCAGTTTTAGACCTAGTTCGAATTGCTGTGTTAACCATTTTCTTCATTTTGATTGAAGTGCAACATGTAACAGCTGCTCAGGTTCACACCACAAATCTAATCATGATCAGGCTGAAGAAAATGCTGCAGTCTATTCTTAACCCATCATAAATACAATAAATTTCCTACCAACAACTCCACAACCAACTAGGCATGTGATTTGTGGTTAGCCAACAGTCGCTTCCTACGGCATTGTGAATCAGCAGCTCTTCCCTTTTAACCCGATGAAGCATTTAGATTTTTTGCTTAACCTACGTTTTCGCTACGTTGACGTCTTTTTACTGCAATACCTATTTTTGTTATGCTATAGATTCTTCTTCGTTCGGGAAAAACCTCACTGATTGTCCTCCAAAAATATCTCGTTACTGTGACTACATTGACATGTTCCAATCACGGAATGCAGCCATACGATATCTTGAACGTGGAATGCAAGGAAGCTCTTTTTGGTATCCTACTTTGGGGTTGTTTCTCTGTGTAGCTGGCACCATCAGTATGATTGTTAATCTTCGAATCGTTGTGCTTTTCTACAGGTAATGCATTTTTATATTTTTAATTAACTTTTAAGCGAGTCTCATCACAAAGTTTTTCAATGTGAGTTAATATCAATGAAAGATTTGCCTTGATCAGAAAATAAGAATACAAAATCAGCAAATATAAATTCTGCTGAAAGTCTTTTTAGCAAGACGATAGGTGGAAGTTATTTTCCTCTTCAAATAAACAAAATCTGATTTTTTATATATCTTTACAACTAATGTAGGAATTAAGACCGTTTTTTTGAGTTCTTGTTCTTAGTTCTGGGTTTGATAGTCTTGGTCTTAACCCGTAAAGGTTTTTTGGTAAAGAAATTTTCAGGTCAGACTAAAAGCTCCTAAAGACCACTATCATACTACGAAATATCTTAAGGCTGTGTTTATTTCTTTGGTAATTTTGTTGAATCATTCCGAATTAGATAGTTATCAAAATGGAAAGGTAGTTTTGATTGGCGGCGAATCCTAGCCTTCGTTTGGCAATCGATAAGTTCGGCTAACCGCAGATGTGACCATACGGCCGCGAAATACAATTGTTGACAGAAAGTTCTTTTGAGTGAAATCGTGAAAAAATTGCAATTGAGTTCGTGGTTTGTAATTTAAGAACTCCGTAGTTGAACTAAAACTTGACAATTCAAAGGTGCAAGCCGTCACAATCAAATATGTGGTTTGGGAAAAAATTAGGAAGTGCCTGACTTGAAATCGATTAAATGTTATCGGTTTGTAAATCAGTTAATAGATTTGTTCACAAGCTGGCGTTTGCTGTGACCAGCCGACATTTTTCAATTTCTTTAACGCAGAGAAAAACCATTTTATTTTGAAATTTGTGCAAATGAATTTAAATTAGCTTAGTTTTTCTATGAAACTAATGCATATTCAAATATTAAATTTACTTTTACAATTGCAAGTCATAATGGCATTATTAAAAGCGTAAGTCAAAGTAAAACTAATGGCAATGTATGGGCACTGGAAGGTATGAATTGAGAGCACAATACATGAAAATTTAGCAATGTCAGCAGCACACAATTGTTAACAAAGAAGCTCATGACTATGCCATGGCAGTCGTGGCGCAGACTTGCAGCAAAACCTTATTGTTGTTAGTATTTTTTAGTCCAATTTGCTTCCAGCATTGCAACGAGCGACATTTGATCGACCGCGCTTTAAAATCAATGACGTGCCCATAAGATTGATTTGTTTCTTATTAAATTGTGTCAGCAATTCACCAATCACCAAATTTTCTAAAATTGCTGGCTTTTACAAAATTGTGGTTTTGGTCATGGCATACATGCTCTTGGTCGTAGTTTCACAAAATATGAAGTCTTTGTCTTGGTCTTGCTGCTTACGGTTTTGACTACATAACTGATCTCTACGCTCATTTGGCTTCTGATTTTCAAAAAAAATTTTTCTTCCTTATGAACAAAAATCTGTCTAGGTGAAGTCATGAGGTAATGTTTTGCTGCCTGCGGAAGATTGAAGGATTTGACTTGCACCTACGTCCAAACAGATTGAACTTTCAGGTGGACAGCACTTATGAAATCCAGTCTTTTCTAGGCCGACTTCGTAAGTTGATCTCCCAAAAAAAAAAAAATTCATTAACTTTGCAATTGGAAAATATCTGGCCAGTCAGAAATAAAATTGATTTACGAAATCCGCTACTGTAAAGTTGACCAGCTTGCAAAAAAAGTTGCACAGCCCTGGATTACACCCTTTGCTGCTTTCGATAATTCGTGAATCAAATTTGTTTGGTTTTATCAAATGTCCAGGAACGTACGCTCGTAGAAAAATAATGACGCCGTAAGCATGGACGACAAAATTATTTCGCGGCAAACGTCAACGAAACTCGAAACAAAAATATACGACGTAAGCCCGGCAGCGTAAAGTCTTGAGTATACATGTTTTACATTCGATAAAGGCCTTGGGTTGGGTCTCGGCTTAGGTTTGGGCTTGGGTCTCACCCAACGTTCCTGGGTTAAATATAAGTCAACGAACTTAAATATAAGTCAACGGGTTAAATATAAGCTTATCAGTCAACGAACGTATTGGTGTCGGACTTTTCCTATCAGTAATCGGTATTTACCGGTTTTAGTGGCGCGAAAGAACACATCGGCTGTTCTTATTTGGAATTGGGTGGCTTATGAACAATGATGGACTTACTGATTCCGCTAGGCTGTATTCTATACTTAGTGCTTCGGCCGTCCCTCATAGCAGGGCAGCAGGTAAAGACTTGCTTATTGTGATATCACAAGAGTGTGTGATCGGTGTTCGTTTATCGCTCATTCGTTATTAATATCAATATTGTTTGGGTAAAAAAATCGCATATACAAATGCTTCCGAAAAAAAGTTAACGCGAACAATATACGCTAGAAAGTTGCCAAAAGTATACGGCTTACCCAGTTCTGTAAACCCCTAAAAAAATAACGGCGTAAGCGCCAGCGTAGACAAAACTTGACGCCGTAAGTATACGGCGTGTAATTCACGGCGTAAGCCTACATCTCTGCTAATGTCAAAATATATCTTTGAGAGTGTGGGACTATACTTTGTCGAACAATACCATAAAAACCTTTATGTTGATGGTTGAAGATCTCTCCCTTTCTATTTCATTCTCTTTCTCTTTTTGTCGTTCTCGCGAAAAACTGCAACTTTTTTGTGATTGATAACTTTTTGAATTTTTTTTCAAATAGCTAGCCATATCTGAGATTGATTGAAGAAATTTTTTTGATGACTTCAGTCGCTTTTGCCCCGTTATTCTCTATTATAGCTCGCCTTTGCTCATTTATAATAAAGCTATTGTTTCTCAGTGCTTTCCCAGACAAGCAGAAAAGAATAGAAAACTGGAATCTGTTGTCTCTGGCAATCGCTAATTTCGGGATGTGCGCTTTTACTTTCCCTCAATACATGATCGCTTCCTATAATCAAGGATGGGATATTGGTGTTGCCCGTGAGTGATAAAGAGATGACGCCAAATTTAAGCGCGTAATCTAGTACTCCGCATATTATAGCGATGCCGAGTACTGCGTTATGCCACATATGGCTTAATATGGCCACAGTTAGGGCGTAATGAAAAAATACAAATTTTTGAATTTTACTATCGTCGCTTAGTGCATTGTTGTTATGAGCAAGATAAACGTCTAGGCCAAATTTTACGATAAAATGAACCCATCTTTCTTACCGACTTTTCACATCAATTTTTGGTTAATTTTGCCTATATATACACCTAGTCTAGTACAAAGCCTTGATAAATGTAAACACTAACCGACCTTTAAGTATGAGAAACAATTTTATTCAAACACTACGCTGTCTTAGCTTCATCGCTATCTGTACACATAGCAAGCAGAAGTTGGTCTAGACGAGCAAAAAAGGCATTTTTTTGCACCACCTCCTTTACAATGTTTGTCTCCGTGTTGTTCAGATATTTCAGCAACTGTAAGCATACGAAAGTGTTGCGCGGACCGTCTGTCATGTACGAATGTCTCTTGATCTGGTATCACATTGGCACAGAGAATTTCACCACCAATGTTCGCAATCCTCTGAAGTTGGTTACTTGGTTGAGCAGTGGCAGCATATACCCTTAAAACGCTGCTCCAGAGAGTGTTTCACCTAGACACACAGGGAGAACCTGGTTCAACTGCTGCGAGATCATCATCCACTTTCCATACTATAGTCGCAATCCACATTCTAAACAAATATTTTTAGTCCCAGGGTAAATAGTCGTATATTATCTACAAAAACAAACTTAACTGATTAACAGCTTGGTTAAATAAGCTGTGCTAAGACTCAGCAAAGTCAAAACAGAACGCTTTTAAATCAAACAATAATAATTTATCTCTTCCTTGGACAGTACCGGAATATCAGAAAAGGTGATTGACTGGAAGCCCATGACAGGAAGGTCTGACACTGGCTCTTTTATCTGCTGAGCAATCATCTCTCGCCAGTTCTCCGGACGGCTGAGTTTGCCATCATAATAATAAAAAACTGTCCTGCATGGGAGCTCATTACCGTGGAGCTGATAGATGCTGTAATGCAGAGGCCGGGCAAGCAGCATCTGTTAGCGCTACTTCGCTCTGGGTAGATTGATCCCTTGATTATGTGTAAAGTTAGTGTTTTCCGGTTACCAGATACTGTTTTTGGCGTGATTAGCGATTATGCAATCTCTTTGTTAGTCGCTATCCAGTAATTCAAGGTAGAACTAACAATAATTTAGTGTAGTCGAGTATTAATGCTAATTCATGATATAGGCCTAGTTAGGAACAGTAGCCGGTAGCCTACTATGTTCGGTATTTCTGGAAATGTGCATTGTAGTGCTGGGCCTAGCTTACCTAGGCCTAGCATCATTATCTATTCGTTTTTCCCATTAGCTATAGGTTCAAGGTGTTTTAGTTGTTTTGCGGTTTACAGTGGTTAATAGTGTTGATACCGGTCTTTGCGGTTACTGGTGACTGTCTACCCGTATCTATTGCTGCTGTGGAAACCCAGCCTGCATCACTCAAATTAACAGTAGTGTATTGGTTCACGTGGTGCATGTTGTTGGGTGCATTTAGAGTGCTGTAGTTGCTTCACTGTAGTACAATATATTCTTTCATAATCATATTCGTCTGCTGCTGTGAGCTGACACCGTGCCCTTTCCCAAGCTGCTTCACCCCCTGTAGCTCTATCTCAAATAGGATAGTAGGAATAGTTGATTAGCTCACCTCCTAGAGCTAACAGCATCTCCAGGTGATAGATAACATCTCCGCTCCGTTTGGCCCGGTATTGACTCGGCAACCGTCACAACCAGCAACATATAGTGGCTGATTTGTCAACTCGTGCTCAACCAGAAAGTTATAGATGGCTTGAGCTACCACCTTCCCATGCCCAGTTTTGGGGGTCACATGAGTTAAATAGCCGATGCCAAGTTTAATCAACACGACAGAGCGATCATCTACTTTCATCTGTGGACTCCACCTTCCTGTTTTATTGTTTTTTTATCAGAACTCTAGTCATGGTTTTCTTTCCATCAAAATATAAAGATGTGAGTTTCTTTAAATTTCCAAGCTCTGCTTCCCGCCTTTCCTATCTGCATCCCTTCTCTCGTCTCCCAATTCCTGTGGTTTAATATGTTGAGTCTTATCAACTTTGGATATGATAGCGTAATCAAACAGCGTGGCCGAGGCTATGGCAGCACCAGCATAGTTTGAAACACCATACCCATCGCAAACAGAAGCAAAAGTAGGAAGTTTAGTCAAGTTTTTTTTGGAACTGTTGTCTGATATGTTCATTTGAATATAATCTTTGTCTATTTTGCTCTTGTCATTGTCGCCTCCCTTGTAAGCAGTTTCGTCAGAAAGATCAAGCTGCACTTGCTCTTGCCTGACCTCAGCTTGAACTTTTCCTATTTCAGCAGCCACCTCCATCGCCTCGTCTCTTGCCGCCGCTCAGGCCCACGTTCTGAGAACAACGCTGGTCAAGCAAGAACTGGATCTCATGCTTAGCAACCTTCATATCACACTTACAAGCCAAGTGGAATCCATCACAGTTCTTTGCTTTGCAGTGCACTTGGAAACAAGAGGCAGATGGACACGTGCAACTACAAACGTCAAACAATTCACCTATTTCCATTTAACTCGTTTAACTCGGCAAGATTTCGCTTGCTTTTGTTGACCAGCAGACCTTTCTTGTACAATTTTTTCAATAGCTTTTTGATCCAACGAAGGACTGGTTCACTGATCTCCAATTGCTTAAACCCATATTGCAGAAACATCTAAAGCAGTTTTCTTCACAATCTCTTTCACATGTGCAAACCTTCCAGCCTCACATTTATACCTCCAGCAATTTCTTAACACTTCACCATTAGGTGAAAGTTTGTGTGCAGGAAGAGGATAGGCCTGCCCAAACACAGCATGCTTTGTGTCTTTCCTGGTTATTCTCTTTCTTTTAGTCATTATTGCTATATTTACAAATTAATTCAACTCTGAAATATCAATACATTATTTTACTTTAGAAGTGTCAGGGCTACATTACATTTTAATAAAACTTGTAAAAGTATGCGTGACAACTGAAAGCACTGCATCACAAAAAAGTGCGACACAAAGCAACGATATTCTGACAACGGCCAATATCTGTAGGCCTACGCTATGCCACAAAAAAGCCTAAAACAGGTGAACTGAAAGAGATAACTCAAAAATATTACAGCAGAGCAGTGCTGAAAAATTGAGTTACATAGTGAACAAGCGGCGTGCTGATGGGCACTGAGCCAAGAACGTGGCTGATACAGTATCATTGCTTTAGTATAGTCTCATAAAATGGTGTCAAGGGTCAATTTTCAGTCCAAAATTCGGTAGGCAAAACCTACGTCTATTAGTCTAAAATTTGGTGTGCGGCTTTCAAATGACATGTACAACAATGCATCAAGCGACCACTTTAATCTGTAACTAAAGTGCTCCCTAGGCCGCAGCATGTACTGTATGCTGTGCTCCAATTTACATTGCTATAACGTTACAATGTTGGATTCTGTCAAATATTCTTTATAATGTAAGAGATCTTTTAAAGACAAGTTTATACAATGTTTTCCCTAAAATAGTGCTAACTGGGAAAAACCGCCCCCATCTCTCCTTCTCCTGGTAACACTACTGACTTATCCTCACAAATCAAACTCTTGATAAATGAAATAATATTTGTACGCTGATAAACAGTTGGATCATTTTTGTATTGAAGCACCATCATCAGTAATGATAATAACTGTAACAGGAATACTAATTAAGCCTTCCAAATCAAAATGTTTGCCAGCAACTGCTCTGATGGTAAGCTAAATTTGGTAAGCTCAAACCGGTAAGCTAATTTGACTATTCATATTAATTTGAAGGAAACTTTAGATTACTTCATGCTTTTAAACACTTTTAAATTTGATAAATAGACAAAATTGGCAAACAAAAGTTCTTTTTTTGTTTGGAACAAAACGATTCAATTGTTTTTGGAAAGTTTGAAATTTAAGTTTTTACATGTTTGGTTGGATGCTTATAAATCCCATTGTCCCTTACGCTAAATAATATCTTCATTTTGAGGATGTTTGATTTCCATGAATCGGTTTTAGATATTACAGCTTTTTCTCCCACACGCGATTAATAGGTCTAAATTTGTTTCTAATCCAGCAACATTTTTGCAGCTTGTGAAATGGATGCTTTCTTGGGAGCCGTATTTTCTGGTGCACAGATCTGGACTCTTACTGTCACAGCCACTGATCGATACACGGCGGTTAAAAGCATCACTTATCATGCTCGATTGAGACATGTGTTGTTAAAAATTCTGCTCGTTTGGAGTATTCCGTAAGTTTACGGATGTAGGGCCTATTTAACAATTGTATAGTTTTAAGGAGGAGTTTTTAACCCTGAAGAAAATTTTTGGTGGCAACTGTGTCTTCTTTCTATCATAAAGGTAGTGGTGGATGTCATTCCAAATGCTATTATAACGCTAATATCTAGGTTATATCTATAATGTCAGCCTACAATCTAATTCCATTCTCAACAAGATAAACTTTCACTTTTTAAAAAATATCTGTTGCAATTATTTGTTCAAAGCTATTTTCCAAGGCCTCTTTACGTGGCTTTGAGTAAAGCAAGTTGTTCTCTAATTGATTATCTGCAATGAAAACATTAGGCCTGCGGGCTTTGTTTCAAGTATAGCAAAGTTGTTTATTAAAAATTTTCCGTCATTTTAAGAGTTGTTTCGGGAAACTCAGGATGATTTTTAGAAGTGTCGCCTCAAACTTTCCGAAAAATAGCTTTCAGTCACTACTAAGCAAAAAAGGTAACCTTTATTACAGACGAGTAGTCAGAGTGTTTCTCCCTATGGTGTTATTGTCATCCAGCGCTGACTGCTCCCACCCTCCCAGAAACGCAACTTGGGTTGTAAACCACCAGTGGCATGGTAAAATCAAGGTAAAGTGATCAAATTCAATCGCCACGCTAGAGAAAAAGAGTCATTTTAACAATATTGCTTTCATCTGTCAGCTCGAATATAGGCTTGTAAACACGTTTACTGCCAAGGCCTGTTTGACCAAGCTGGCCACAGTTATTAAGCACATATTTGCTCAATTTTTATGCGATGTCATGGCTCTAAATACATTTCTATGACAAAATCGTCTTTTTTGCAACCGATTTCTTCAAAACTTTTTCCACACTCAACGCAATATAAACTGCTTCTCTGCAAGGAGAAAATTTGCTTGAAGTATTGGCAAAACTTTCAACAGAAGAAAAAAACTTATGGATTTACTATTAGTCGACATCTTCAACGCTGGCTAGGTGTACCATATTTTCAACATTTCAAAAAATGACCACACTTTGGGATCGCAAACTCGGTAATTTTTGCTTCGTTTTGCTTCTAGAAAACCTATTTTTCATGTTTTACTGTTCGAAGGCAGTGTCTTCACCCAATGTGGTAGTGCCGAGCTCTTACTGTTGTTGCCCAATCTGACAACCAAATCTTTGTTATCTGTATTGAATGTTATCTATGAAAACGCAATTTTTTTTCATTCTGTTCTTCAATTTTCATTGTAGGCATTTATCACAAAATACAGACTGTATTTAGTTGCAAATATGAGGATATTTGATATCCTCCGAGACCTGTTATTTTTTCTAGCAAAAAAAGATATCTTTCTAAAATTAGTATAGTAGCTCCAAAGTAGACCATATTTCCTACACAACTGATGTCTTGGTTGACAGTCAATGAGTTAATAAAACTTTCATTTTTAGATTATCTGTAGCCTTGCTTCCACTGCTCAAAATCGCTGGCCGTTACATGTTGGACGGAATATTCATGAGCTGCACATTTAACTATATAGAACGAGACCCACTTAACGTGTTCTATGTTCTTTTACTAATTTTTCTATATGTCATTGGTAAGTTGTGCTCGAGAGTGAAATTCGTAAAGGTGTGTTTGATGAAAGGTGTGTTTGAAGTAGGCTAATGCCATTATTACTCTAAACCAGGGGTGGCCAAGCTTTTTATGCAAAGCGGCAACTCTTCTACCAACCCGTGTCGGATGCGCCATAAATGTAGGGCAGGGGTGGCCAACCTTTTCAGTCCATGCGCCAAAATTTTTCGCCACACAAGCATTCATTTGAAGATGCGCCACACAAACATTCATAGCTATTCATTGCTCTCAAACGTGTAGTAATATATTTATAGTATAAATATATGACCTTTTTTTTTTTGAGATCACCGCTGAATATGGCCTTGTTTTGACTTTTTATACTTTGAAGTCAAAACAAGGCCATATTCAGCGGTGATCTCCAAAAAAAGTGCGGACGTTTTTCTTTTTTTTGGGGGGATGTTATTGGAGTGACAAATTTTTCGGCCAGATGAAAGGACACTTACCCAAATTGCCCGAAAAATCTTAAACCTGGAATGCGCCACCTCTAAACATGCAATGCGCCACGGTTGGCCACCCCTGCTCTAAACTTTCTAATTTTTGTCCTTCTTTGGTTGTAGCCGTGGGCAAGCCTTTTCCTAGGACGATGCTGACCAACAATGTCATTACAGAACAAAAGGCAAAGCCTGTCTCCCTATCTTAATATTCAAATCAAAAGAAGGAGACGATCCTTAGATAGGTCCTCGTATTACGTTACTTTAAGGTTTCATCAGCCTGTATTGTGGCTCCATGTAAGAGTGTTCCCAGGCATGGCGTGTCCCCATCGTCTAACTTTGTAAATGGGGAAACCATTATAAAGGAAGAGGTAAAAAATTAATGTGTAATAATTAGAGCAAGTTTTTTCTTTGAAGTCAAGTTTTTGGTTGCAAGCTTAAGCTGTTTGTTTTTTTGTTTGAGTTTTGCATACAAAGAAAAAGTTTCATATTCTAAATTTGATAGGTCAATATGAAGTCAATTTTTTACAACTAAGTGAATTATTTTTAAGGTAAAGAAGTCAATCTATTATAATTAACACTGTTAGTCAAAATGTTTCTTTTGTTTTGTTGAGAAAAACTGATAACTGAGATAAAACGTACTTAACCATTTTAATTATACTGTATTGCATGCCAACTGTAGTACAGATTGTTGTTTCTTGTCACAATTGTGGTGCAATGATCAAAGTCAGATGAAATTACGTGCGACTATTTTGCCATTGAAGAGTTGCGACAATTGGGGGCGCAACACTCAACATTCGTTAGGTAAAACATTTGCTGTATGGAGAAGAGGCATTTACAATGCTAGTTTAGACTATTTTTCCCTTATTTAAAATAAATCAAGAAAGAATGAATAGTTTTTTATGCAGATGCAGTGCGCAAGCTCACTAACAGATGGTATTTTACTATTCAACAGTGCAATCAACTATCAAAAGTGGGACGTGACATATTCATACAATTATTTAGCTAGAGTTTGTGACATATTCATTCAATTATTAGCTAAGTTATCAGCAAGGGTTAAGGGTAAAATGTACAAGAGTGTTGTTAGACCAGCCATGCTTTGTGGAATGGAAACAGTGGCAGTGACGGAAAGACAGGTGGGAAAAATGAAGTGGCACAGATGAAAATGGTGAGATGGGCACTGGGAGTGACAAGAAAGGACAAGATAAGAAACGAATACGTGAGAGGGACTGCGAAAATCGCAAAGCTTGGAGACAAACTTCGGAATGCAAGGCTACGCTGGTATGGCCACGTGAATAGGAGAGAAGAAGGCTACGTGGGAAAAACGATGATAGAAATGGCGGTGCCAGGTAGAAGGAAAAGAGGAAGGCCAAGGAGAAGGTGGATGGATTTGGCAAGAGAAGACATGGAAAGGGTTGGAGCTAAGGAAGGAGACGAAGTCGATCGAGAGAAATACTTTCGCGCTGTGGTGACCCCGAATAGGGAGAAGCCGAAAGAAGAACTTAGCTAGAGTTTGTGATTTAGGTTTTTAAATGATGCCAAAAGTTAAAGCTACCAAAACATCTAAAATTTAAAACGTATATCAAGACTTCCCTAAAGAAGTTATGAAAAGCCCCGACAATGAATCACACTGCAGTTTGTGCAGCCGTATTGTTTCTTGCAACAAACGTTTTTTTGTTGCAAGACATCGAAATACGTCCAAATACTGAACAGCGTTAAGCAGCAGATTTGAACTAGTAATCCTACACACTTTGCAAACATTTTTGAGGAGCAATACCACCAATTATGTGGAAAAGGTAACCAAAGCATTTTGTCTGCTGATGTTCCTTAGTACAAGCTGAACAATAAGCATGTGAAAATCCTACTTCACAACATTGATCAAAGTTTACCATCTGAAACTACTTGTAGAAAAATAATGCTGCGATTAAGCGCAGATGATTTACAATTGATAAGAAATGCTGCAAATGACAAACCAATTTCTCTAGTTGTTGATGAGAGCACTCCATCTAGCTTACAATATTTAAATATTCTAGTTGGAAGCTTAAAAACACCTCACGTCAGTCATTTATAGAATTGTCAATTTCTACCACATGGACCAAATAGCAACAGCACTGCTGAAAGAGTTGAAGATGCTGTTGGATCTCTTGGAATCAAAAGATATTCTTTCTGTCTTTTATTGTCAGATGCTTCAAAATGCAGGCGCAGTACTAAAATCTCTGTATCCTAAGCTGTTATTATGCGGAATGTGTAGCACATTTATCGCGCAATTGTGCTATAAAAGTCTTATTTTACGTAGAAGCTACTGATCAGCTAATCGCAAAAGTCAAATTATCAAAAGTTAAAAACAAATCCAGACAGGCCAAATGCGCTACTATTGGTTACCTGCCTGAGCCTGTTGTTACAAGATATGGGGAAGCTGGTTAAATGCTGGCTTCTATTATGCAAGGAATTTACGTGAAGTGAAAGCGATTGTGAAAAGTTTTCGGTATTTTAGTTACTAAAGCTTATGTTAGCTTGCAAACACTTGGTTTAGGTACTAAACTTCTCAAAATCAAAAGACCAATATGAATATCTTGTTAAGCTAATAAAATTGATGAAAAGTACCAGATACACCATCAAAGAAGTGTGCAAGCAAACCAAGAACTTGACTTCAACTGATACATTTAAAAAAGAATGCAAAACAATACATTCAAAAAAAGAATGCCAAACAAAGGCATTTGCAAATTAATGAACATCGAAAACCAGACGTTTCACCGGCTGTTTACAGTTTACTTCAACTTTGTCAGCCCACAACCGCTTCTATAGAGAGAAGTTTTTGCGTTCTGCAAAAACTGTTAGCCAAGTACCGAAAGTTTAAGGTCTACAATGTAAAACAATACCTGGCTTTAGGTTTCAATCCTTGCCCCTGGCGATTGCGGAGTTGGCTGCTTATACTAGGTGTGCGTATTGCAAGTTTTTTGAGGATTTGTGTGTTTTTGTGAATTAAATGTTTGTTTTAATATAAAAACTTAAGAAGCAACAATTTATTGAATAAAAATTTTGCTAGGTCAACAAAGCCAATTGTTGTAAATTTTTAAGTCAATATTTTTTAGCATCTAGGTCAGTGGTTCTCAAACTTTATACAGTCTGAGCGCACTTTCAACACTACAAATAACAGCGGGCTCACCATATAGTCCTTCGCCTCTGAAATGTTGCGCTGCGACGCACTCGTGCCGGTGCGTCACTCTTACACTACAGAACTTCGTGACCGAGACATCACGGGTCGGTTGTACTTGGCGAATACCAATCAATTTGGTGGCGTTCTCCAAAAAAAAAAAAAAAAAAAAAAAGCTTATCGCACGCTCTGCAATTGCCAACTCATGGTATGGCTAGCAAAGATTGCTTGGTCTCGGCTCACATTTCGTTTATCTGTTGGATCTCAGGGAAGGTCCACTCCGGATGCCATGTTTTGGTGATGACAGACCGGGTGTTGATCTTTTCATTTTTTGAGAACGCCGCGGCGCACCTAGCTACCCCTCGCGGCGCACCATTTGAGAAACACTGATTTAGATCAATAAAAACTTGTTCTAGTTATGACTTAAATAACTGCATTGTCACTTTTGGGGATCTATGACTTGAAACCTCCCAATGATTAGTCTGTCTTGTTTTTGTAAAAGACATCTTACGATCATTTCTTCCATTTAACGGATTTTATTCGCTTTTAGAAAAACTTAATCAACTCAAGCAAAATGTTGAAACTTAAAATTTTGCATTATATCCCAAAAAACTGCTTTTGCTTAACGGAATTAAAGGAATTCGCAATTTGACATGGTTCCACCAAAAAGACGGGAACGAGAGAGAAAAAAAAATAAAGAGCACTTTTTTTCAAGACTTGATAAACCAAACTGTCATCAACAAAAGAATGGTACAAAACATGCATAAACCAAAACAAAAAGCAGTTAATCGAGTCAAAACAATTTGGCTTGAGAAGTTTCCGTGATGAAATGAAAAGCTGTAATAACATTGCTTTTTTTATTACTTTTGACTTACGTTTCGTAAGTACTAACTGAGAAGAAAAATTAGCTGAACTCTATCATGCGTTATTCATCAATAACAGCGTTTTTTACTCGATGATGAAACTTCTGTTTTGGAGTGTAGCCACAAACAAAATTTGAGGAAAAGAAACCAAATTTTGTTACAAAGTTAGGAAAAACATCAAGCATTTTTCAAAGTGATCATTGAAAAATTGTAAGCACTTGGTAGAAACCACCGATTTTTACCGTCCGCTGTCACTATTTCGGTTGGCTACCACCTTTTTTACTTACACATATGCTTTTATGCAGGGGTGCCAAAACGGATAACTGCCCCTCGTGCTCTTTTACAGCGGAGATAATCGCTCCCTCCTTACCAAAAAAGTGCTTTTTTCAAACCTCTAGCAATTTGTCGGTCACCAATTGTGCTAAGAAGACCGAATAACTGGCGCTATTGTCACTGTTTGCAGTTCGCTAAAAGTTCATTGCTGACACGTTGTACAACTTTAAATAAGTGAAAAAAAGTTTGTGCAGTGCAGTAGGCGCCGCTTATTATGACCACAGATAATATGACCAGCCGCTTATTATGACCAATTTGATACGGTCCGGAATTTCTCCATTTAAAATCCTCCGTTTAATATGACCAAATTTCTGATAATATGACCAACATTTTCTCCATCTTTCTTGTTACAGTACCGTATTTTTTCCCGCCACGCACTTATAACTTCGCCTTTTCAACATATTGTTACACACTGTACTAAATTTTACCGTCACTTGTAGTGTTAAAGTACTATACTTTGTTTTACTGCCATCGTCACACTGTTACTTTGTGTAAACGATGAATTTGATGGTATTTGGACTTCTTGTGGCTTACAGCGTCGATTCAGGAGCTGTTATGGCGGCTTCGGTTTTTATAACCATTCGGATATTATGACCAAAATGGTCTGGTCCCAAGGTGGTCATATTAAGCGGCGTCTACTGTATAGAGAAATGATCTATTATTGGCATCACCCTAAATTTGAGACACTTTTGGAACGTCTTTGGCGATTATTTTTACGGAATCACTTGTAAATAGTATGTTTTCCATCTGCTTATTAGTACTGAAATTTCATGTATACTCATGCCCTAATGAAAACTAAAATTACTTTTTTCAAGAACAAGAAGTGCTTTTTTCACAGCTTGTTCTCCCCTCTTGCTGTCCAAACTATCCGGCAACCCTGCTGTTATCATATACTTGTCTATTTCAGTACCAATTTCTATCATCTCAGCGTTTTATTGTGCAATTCTTCGAGTCAATAAATCAAGCTCATTAAACATCAAAAACATGAGCAATGGATCTAACGTTCAAAACGAGATCAAGTTACAAAAGCGGGAAAAGCAGATGTTTCGAGCAGTGATGATCATCGTCTTCTGTTTCCTTGCATCTTGGATGCCATACAGTATCGTCGCAGTAGTCAACCTGATTGGCTGGGTAAGTACAAGGCAGTATTTAACGTGTATATTTAAACATCCGATTGGTTTGTATAAATGAAAAAAACCATTGTACATAAAAAGAAAAACTTTTCTATGCAGTTTGGTAGAATTTTTAACACCTCTTTAAATCAAGTTTTGGATCTCCATAATTTGGACAGCAGCTTATGTAACTTATTTAAATCTAGATGAATTTATATTGTGGGGACGACGAAATTCAAATCTCCCTTAAGTTGTTTGTTAGTAAGTCTACTTTCGTAGCTCGTGAAAGTTTTTCTGGATATTTTAGTTTTTTTCTTAGTTCTTTATTTATGTAACTTCTATAAACGCAGTTAGCTATCAACTGCTTTTAAAGTAGGTCGGCGGCCGCCTTCGTACACGGGAACAAAAGCACTTTTCAAAAAATTGATTTTCTACATACCAATAATAGACAATTGCTTTATGGCATTTAGAAGTTGTTAAAGCCTACTGGAGAAAGAACTGAATTACTAGCCACTATGCTTTTAATTAGAAATTTGAAATCTTTATTGAAATAAGTAGTCTTTTTCATTTAGGTAAGATTTCAAACTTTAAAGAAATTGATCTGCTATGTAGACTTATTTTGTAAAATTTGTCGATGAAATTTTATTGCGTTTTTGATTTTTAGGAAACACCCAACACTTTGGCATCATTTGCAGTTTGCTTTGCTAAAACATCAACTGTAGCTACAGCCGGACTTTATGTGCTTATGCATCCCAGTTATAAAAAGATGGGTCTTATTTGGAAAATAAAAAGAAAAATTGTTAAAATCGGTTGGTTACATAAATTACTATGGAAAATCATTTGTTGTTTACACTAGCTAATATCTTTTTGCGTTAAGACCCGTTTCGAAGTTGCCAATGCAACTAGCACAATCAATTTCTAGCAAAAACACGGCAATCAAGCAGAGAGCATTGTCCTAAAATGTCTTATCCAAGAGTAAAACAACGTAGCCTTTGTGAGATGCGAACTCAAGATTACGGCCGTTAAGAACGTCACACCAACTTGCTAAACCACGTTGCTAATCACATGCAGTGTTTGTTATTACTACTTTATCAGCAATTTGTGTCTTTTGTCTCTACCGAGAAAAATAATTAGATCTACTGTTTGTTTGTGATTACCCTCTTCTTCCTCGGGATAAAGGTACGGCATGAATGCCAATTGAGGTTCATGCCGTCAACTTAATTGAAATTGGGCTAGGGGAAAGATGGCCGACAATTTCGAACCAGTCTTGAGTGACTGGTAGCCCCACCACCAACAAGGCGGACTGCCACTGGTGGGTACCCAAGAGTCGTTTTTTACGACATGCTGGGTTTGCAACTTCACAATTGTAATTCGGTGAAGTACGGGTTTTAATGAATCTTGAAGTGACTGGCAAGAGAAAGCGAGGACGACCGAAGAAGACCTGGAAGAAGCAAGTGGAAGAGGAGACAGAGAAGATTGGTTTGAAGAAGGAAGATGCCCTGAGACGAGACAAGTGGAGGGACGGAGTGCGTAAAATTGCAGAAGGAATGGGGTAAATCCGGCCATCTCTGCTAAAGGGAAAACACCGGATAAAAAAACTGAATAACTACTGAATAACTACTACTACGGGTGGGCTACCTGTCTGCCACATAAAGGTGGAGGCATCCCGTTAAGTGCCTTGCCCAAGGACACAACAAGCAAGCTTGCCGGCTTGTTCTCCACACTATCCCTTTTTAATGCTGAGCGCCAAGCAGGGAAAGGCACTGGTTAGATCTACTACCGTTTATATATTGATTGTTGAAAACAGGAAAAATCATAGAGATAGATTAAAAAGGTGCAATTCTGTCCATGAACGTTTGTTGAATATGAGATAAATACAGCCACTCCGTTAACAGAGACAAAACTGTATTTTAAAAATTGCATCTTTCCTTTTGTTACTGTGTAGTTAAAACAACTTAGGCTTACTGTGTTCAAGATTGCTACAGAACTGCTCAAACAGGCCTACTGTCGGTGCTGCGCATTCCATCCACTAACCGCAATCAAGCAAGAACATTGCCGTGAAAGTTTTTTGAGAAGATTTACCTAATTTTATTGTGCAGTGGCAACCAATAGGAGCAGTTTGAAGCGGAATTGCGCAGCGATAAATAGCAGGATGTACACTTGAGAGACCCAGAGCAAATTCTATATGAGCAGGGTAGGACAATCAGCGCAGCCGTTCATATATGTACCGGGTGCTCAAAATAACTATAGCAACTGATAACTGCTCCGTCTAAACAGGTAGATTGCACGTAAGTGTTTCCTTGAGTACCCTCCGCGTTGATCAGACCCCACTCCAATAAACCATTTTATGGTTATGCCTGAAAAACAGATACTACGCTATGAGACCCACAATAGCCGTTGAAATGAGAGCGGCCATTGAAAGTGAATGCATGCAAACACCAGAATTGTTTATGATGTATGTTGTTTCATTGCTTCAGATTGTTATCAGTCTTGGAGCCAGTTTAAGAACAGGCGGTGACAAATCGAAAAATGATGTTTATAGATTCTAATGCATTTTGAAAAACAACTGAACTTTGGTGAACACTTACTTTTCAATTACTTAAAATGCGCACATGTTTTTTCGGTAAACCCTGTATTTAATTTAATTTCCGAAAAAAGATTAATAATTTTACATAACAGAAAAAACCCAATTTAAGCAATATTGTGCTCAAGATCAGAAAGTTTTGTTTTAAAATGTTGATCTCAAAAAAACTTTTGCATGAACAAAGAAAAACCTCAATTTGACTCACTGGCAGGTGATAAGTGAAATTTTGTCAGTAATATGGCCTCCAACAGTGAAAAGTTGTGCATCCCTGTATTAGAGTCATCAGAGGAGGCACTCTGTTTCAGAAATTTTGCTATTTTATAAAACCCATAGTGTTGTTTATTTTTAACAGCGAAAAACTTTCTGCTAATATTAGTTTCTGTGTTTTCAAAATTACATTGTGTAAATCAGGTGTTTTCAAACATAAAATTAGACAAGATTTTGTAAAGTTATGAACTATTTGACCTTATCTTAACAAATGTGCATTGATGAAAATTCCTTGAAATCAGGTTTGCAAAAGCACAGTACTATCTCCATGAAATCAATGACTTCGCCGCTCGTAGTGTGGGAGACTAATAGATTTATAAACTGTTGACAAATTACTAACTCTATGTCGATTCTTCGTAATTTAATTGCATTTTGCTTCAATATCTTTGGGTACACGACAGTACACTTGTCCATTCTTTTCCTGTTTAGTGAATGTTTTCAATTAAAATATAACAATTGGGAACAATGCTCAGCAAATTCACTGCCTGTATTTCTGCATTCAACACTTGACAACAATTTTCGTGGTTGGAGGCGATGTTTCGGATAAAAATGCCCCGTGCATGCATTAGGCCTGGTTGTAACTTCCAAGCGAGCCTAAACAGTGACCATAACATTATTTAATGTATAAAGCATAATTTTGTCCCTACGTACGTACGCATTTACTCCTCCAAAGCTATTGGATCTACAAACATCAAACTTGGTACGATGGATCACCAACCCTGGTTCATGACGTGATGATGGTGTCACAAACAAAACCAATTTATTTAAATTTATATTTCTTGACAGAAGGTAACCATTTTAAAGCTTAAACGAAAGTCAGACCCCCACTTGTTAACTTACAAAAATTTTTAGTATGCTCGGGTCTATAACGACGTCACAATTAACGCTTGATTGGGCAATTTATCAGGTGTAGTTTATCAAAAACTAGCCGGCGTCACCTGGCAGGCCCCCCCCCCCCCATTGTGGTTTTGTAACGTTGTGGTTTAAAGTATTGGTTCAATCGGCTGCGCCGGTTTCACTTATCGTGGAATTGTGTGAACAGAAACGAAAAAATTGTCATTTTATACACATCCATAATTGTTGTACACGTTAAGGTGATAATCTTAATCACTTAATCAAGACTGGCAATGCTCACAAAGAAAGAATGTTGTCACAAACTATCATTAATAAAAAAGCGTGAGGAGGGGGATTGAAACACAGTCAAAACTGTTGATGACGGCCGAATGGTGGTTGTTTTCACAATTACAGAAATTAATCCTTTAATGGTATTAAAAATCCATTAATAAAAAAGCGTGAGGAGGGGGATTGAAACACAGTCAAAACTGTTGATGACGGCCGAATGGTGGTTGTTTTCACAATTACAGAAATTAATCCTTAATTTTCACAATTACAGATTCGATTTTGTGCGGCCTCTTATGTAGTTATATTTGCGGTGTCAAGTTCTTTGATTGCCCTATTTGCCTTGTTTCCGGCATAGGGAAAAAATCGGAAAATACGCCTTCCCCAAATTTATTTACCATATTTTCGTAAGAACCCATCATCCCATTAAGGGTCAAGTTAGTTTCAAACAAACTGTTTTCTTTTATTTCGGTTTTCCAAATTGTGGGGTGTAGGGCTTTATAGTGATTTTTTTCTTAAACATGAGATATTATTTCTTTGCTTTATAACATAAATATAGATAACATAACAAGCAGCATATCAGCAGCAGAAAAAATTATTGTTTTGTAGTATGTGGGCGTCGCTCGCAGGACTCCCATCAGTAACGTCAGGATTGAGAATGACGGTTCAGCCGGCCAAGCCTGCTTCGACCATTGAGCACTGGAGTGAACAGTAACCAAAAGTTTATGTTTTTTTTATACAGAAGATTTTCATGACTTGGTGCGCTCCTTTTTAGATAAAATTGCTGATTTCAAGGTCCTGGCTATGACTTAGATCTATGTACTCTCTTTGATGCTTACGTGAAGCCAAGGGGCCTTGTGTTTTCCGGTGTTTGGAAGTACTGAACGCATTTCTGATATTAAGCTATTTTCAATCGAAATAGCAAAAATGTTTTGCATGTGATGCGATTTCATACCGGTACGTTATTTGCTTCTGATTTTTCCTTAAACTTTGTCAAGTCCTCGTTGGCCAAGCATTGTTTTGCATGTTCTTATTTCTCTGCTTGGCGTACCCAGGGTGGTGAAAAGAGTTCTAGCTTTTCCCAAATTTTTTTGGTTTGATCCCGGTAGCTCTACAAAGCTATTATAAAGCAAAATATCAATAATATCTTCTATGTGTTGCGATGTAGCTGTGACGCTTTTTGTTTATTTTCCCTCAAACTTTCTCAAGTCCCTGCTGGCTTCCCATTGTGTTCCATGTTCGTTTTTCCTTGCTAAGGTGTGCTTTGCAATGAAAGATACCTTGCTAAGGTCCATTTAGAGGATCTAAAAAAGTTCTTGCTTTTCTCATATTTTTTAGGTTTGATTCCGGTAGCTCTATAAAGCTATCATCGACTAAAATAGAAAAAATGTTTCCCTAGAGTATGGTGGGATTTTACTCCGGCAGGTGATGCTATCACCTGTGCCGAATTAAAACATATTAATTAAAGCAGCTGCGCCGGCTTCAACGGGCAATCATTTGTGAGAGCAGCAACAAAAGTTGCAGAAAATATTAACCATGGCTCCTGTATACGTAATGGAGATCATATTGATCTTTTAATCACGACTGGTAATACTCAAAAGAAAAGAATAATGTCTCAAACTATCATTCGTACTTTTTAAAGCTGCAGGGAGAGTGAAAGATAGTCAAGAATGATGGCAGCGTACAAATGGTGCTCGTTTTGACATTTAAAGAAATGAGCTATTTAATGGTAGGCATATTTGACAATTTGATGTGCCCCCTTCTGTATTTACATTCGTGACATCAATTGTTTTGGCTGCCCTTTTTGCTTTAATTCGGCCATAGCATGAAAAGGGGCCATGCTTTTCGCAAAAGTCATATAAACTATACCAATTGGCGCCGAGTAAGCTATTTTTAAACAAAATTATTTCCTCTACTTCCAATTTTTCAACTGATCTTGTTATATTGTTTAATTTTCATTTTATCTTAAACTTGGGATTTTATTAAATTTAACTTTGCCCCTAATCCAGACCTCCCTGTATTTAAATAAACACCAGTGTTTTGTGCCAATACAAAGAGCCTATCAATTGGAAACATGAGTTATGTTTGCGTTAGCTCTCTAAATGATAGAGGCAATTTTTCTGCCTGTTGCTGTTTTCACTACATAGTGGTAAGCATGTGATGTCATTTAAGATTAGGACGTAACTGTGGTATTATGCAACATTCAAAACAGAAAAAAAGCACGCTTAAAAATTCTGAAATCAATAAGTGGTTACTGCACCTTGTTACAGTGTAAGATGTTATAGAATTGCTTTTAGCAAAAACTAACGTCTCTTGAAACGTAATCGATTAAAATACATTATGGGCGGGTGTGCATAGCCATTATATATCTCACAAGCTTATCGCACGCTGGCAGTCTTTTTTGCTCTGTTATCATCGCAGGCGTTCTTAAACTAAACAGACTTTTATCCGTAAACTTTATCAAGTTCTTGAAAGCATATCAAACTTTTGGAGGGGCATCAAGGTAATTGATGTGTTTTCAGGATCGAGCAATTAAATATTAGGACCACGACTTACGATTTTTCGTAACCTCACGCGAATTTGTATGAGAAGCCGACGCGATGGCGAAGTGGTTAGAGCGTTCGCTTCGCAGTCGGTAGACCTCAGGGATGTGGAAGCGGAAGCGATGGACGCGGTCCTTTTTCTGAAAAAGCGGAAGCGCGAACATTCTACTGCTTCCGCTACCACATAAGTTATTTGACTTGAGGGTAACTTGTCAAAAAGTTTTGTTTATTTCGCGATGTGGATTAAACGGTGAAGTTGCATATAAGTCTGAAAGAGCGGGGGATATCAGTAGCGCGAGAAAAGAAAGATTATAAATAGCATCACATTTTGTATCGATTATGGGTAAGAAAAAGGTAGTTTGGACAATGAAAGGTTGCTAATAAAATGATGATTTGATTAAATTTAACTAACCTTGGTCAGGAGGTTGAAAACGTTGAAAAAGAAATTACTCACGACGGAAACAACTTGATCATTCTACATCAGTGCTCTTCAACAAGGGTTTTGCAAATCATGCAGTTGTGTTCCGAGAGGAGACCGCGAAGGTTCTTTGTTTATTACTAGTATTTATTTCTTTTTTCAGTATATTAATTTCTTATATGCAGTGGTCTTCCGTGTATATAAATAGTCAGTAATGGAATCTTGTGATAGCAATTTGCAGATTGTGGCGTAATTCTGTTTAAAACTTTAAGTACGTCTGAATTTGCTAACTCCCTTTGTTACGTAATAGTGCGGTTGGTAATTTGAATTTTGCAGTTGTTGTTGTTACCGGACCCCTTCAGAGAGATGGGGGTATAGCGGAAGATCATGGAAAACCCAGAGCCTGGACCAGAGGCAGAGAAACATAAAATCGCCAAAGAGCGAACGGCGCAAAGAGTCCGTCGCAGGACAGTGCAGAATGAGATTAGAGTTGTCCCGGGACGGGTGTCCGCAGGCGCTGCAAGAAGCATTCTCGATTCTGCCAATCCTAGAGAGATAAGAGCTTAACAGAAGGCTGTGTCCGTTGCAGTGAAGACGAGAGAGGACACAGCAAGCGTGACGGGGGAGCACAAGTTCCTCGGTGGAAATTGAGGGAACCTGTGTGTCGAAGAATTTTGATGAGACAGTACGCCTCCAGTCCGAGAATGGAGATAAAGGTGGATACGAGAGATCAGTGGAGAGAGACTACAAGGGACTGCGGAGGGCACCAGTAGCACCCCCGTCTGGCCAGCTCATCAGCCGCGTCGTTCCCCGGGAGAAACGAGTGTCCGGGGATCCATTGTAGCCTGATAGTACAGGAGAAAAGAGAAGACAGTTCCTTCCAGAGAGATTAAGGTAAAAGGAAAGATGGAGGCGAGGACAGAACAAGAGTCAGATAGAAGGAGAAGAGAAGTGACAGACTTGTTGGTGCTTCTGAGACCAGCAGAGAGCTTGCAGGATGGCGCAGGTTTCAGCGGAAAAACTTGAACATACTGGGCCTGCTGAAAAGAAAAGGGTGGCATCAGTGCCACAAAGAGAGCAGTTGGCAAGTATACCAGAGCCTCCCTTGCCCAAAAGTAAAGGAACAGAGCCGTTTTTTCAGAGCACCATATTGTAAAGAGAGCATTCACTGGCAGAAAAGTTAAGAGAACAGCAGCAGAGGAAAGAGAAAGAGACGAGTATTCCTCTGCAGAAGGACAGTGAGAGTCAAAGTAAAAAGCAAAGTTATTCCAGCAAGCTTTCTGAAAATTGAAGAAAGATGATAATCGGAACCCAGGTCCTGAAGCAACTCCCATGATCAAGATAGGGTGTTAGAGGAGGGAGCAAAGGAGATGTCTGGAGAGGATTGACTGCCAGAGGAGCGATGGAGAAGAGTGGGTATGTCAGAGTCATTTAGGGGGAGGAGGTCAGAGGAGATGACCCAATCGAATACTTCCTCTCCACAGGGGTCGGAAGTACATTTTGAGTCCCAGAAGGTATGATGACAATTGAAGTTCTCCAGAATAAAGAAATTTCTGGAGGAAGGAACAATGGAGGGAGAAAAGAAATTGGTTCCGCTATCCTTCGGAGAAGAGCGAATAGGGGAGCATAAACATTAAGAAATGAGAGCGAGAATGAGTTACTAAGAGAGACGTTGATCCCTTCCATATTCAGAGTATGGGTCAAGCGAAAAAAGAGAGGAGGTAGAAAGTTCAGAGAAGAATAAGCCTTGCCTAACAAAAATGATGACGCCGCTGCTAGGGTGTGTGACATCAATAGAAAAAATACCAGACCGGAAGTGGGTGCGATTAGATCGCACAGCCGAGAATCCAGGGATTTGGAAAGAGGAAGGTAAGTTAAGGTTAGATTGGTGGATACAATAGGGTCAACGGGATGAGACGAAATAAAGTATAGAAGTTCAGTGCTCTTGACTCGCAGATCCCCAGCATTCCATTGAAGAACGCTGTTGGAGTCAGGGAGGAGAAAAGGAAACAGAAGGCAAAAAGAAACAGCCAGGAGCATAAGGCGGTGGCGAGGATGCAGAGGAAAGAGATAGGAAGTGGGCGGAAAAAGGATGAGAAGTTTGAAAGTAAGGATGGGGCGGGAGTGCTGCATTAGCAGAGGGGGCCAGATTGAGCAGTGGAGGTATACCAGTTGAAGGAGCCCGAAGAGGAAGTCACAGTGCTGGTAGGTGTGGGATCTCCAAAAAAAGCAGGGAGGGCAGCTCCAGGAGTGAGAGCTGCCAAGAGTTTTGAATCTAGAAAAGGAGAGTAGTGAGCACTTTAATAGAACCCAATTAGAGCAGGTGCAGCATTGCACTGACCTACCCCGCCAGGTAACATTTCCACCGCACACTGAACAGGGAAAGACGGGACAAGGGTTAGGATGAACGTGGCCGCTCATCAGGAGAAAGAGAAGAATGAGAAGACGGGCAAGAGAAAGCCAGGAGAAGAGAGAAGACGGGCCGATTATAAAGAGACTGCGTGCTACCCTTCTACGGTCGTTCAGGGGGCTGCACGGCGAAAAAATGCTTTGTGTGAGGGGAGTGCCCGGGGTAACTGGAACCTTTAGGAAGGCCAACAGCTATTTTAACCCAATCTAAACTGAGTTGGAGACCTCACCACCACGTTGAGGCGGTTGTTGATTGGTGCAGTTCAATTTTGCTCGCTTTACATGTATATACTATACCTCCGACAGAAATTTCGCACTTTACTATCCAAAAAGATCGGAGTCAATACGTGTTTTGGGGACGGACAGAAAGTCCGTAATGATGGTTAGAGTTAAAGTTAACTCAAAGTCAGAGTTAGTTAAGGATAGAGAGGGAAAATCAGCGCTATACGGTGTAATTTGTTGTTGTGACGACAGGTTTTTGTCGAGAGCTGTAATATGTGGTTATACGGTTTAGATCTGAGAAGCATTAAGTTAACTGTTGTAAAAGTAGTTGTAAGTAGTGAAGGAACTTGTAATAACTGTCTATTTGCTAAAGTATTTTTTGAATTATGGTAACAAAATATTTGATTTTCTTGCCAGCAATTCTTGATTTCTAAATTTTTGTTAGTGGGGGTTCCGTGACGAACGCGAATGTATATTTGGGCTTTCGCGATGACAAAAAGATTAAAAAGCACTGTTCCACATTCAACACGAGTTCTGATATCTACGAAAAACAGACACAGAGTAGTTCAGAACAATAAGCTCAAGCGAACTAGGTAAAGTAATAGCAATAAATGAAGGTTTTTGTCTTCTCAAAATGATGAAGAATAGGAGAAGGCAGGCTACAGACCCACAAAAGTTAAAAAAAATTGTCAGCGTTCGTTTTCTCATTTTTTGTTAGCGGAAGCGGAAGCAATTGGTGTGGAAGCGGAAGCGGTTGAAAAATAACCGCTTTCACATCCCTGATTGCTACTTACCACTTTTTCGTCACTGTAGGCGAATTAATATGAACTAACGTCTCTGACTGCGTGCATGTTCCTTGGCCCTGGCATAAAAGCCGCCATGCAAAGAGCAAACTAATCCGAAACGAAGCGTTCACAGCTCAGTTATAACAGTAGCGGAAGCCCTCATTAGTAATGTCGAGGCTGAGAACATCAAATCAGCTGGCTACTGCGACAGACTTGCCCAATTGCAAAGGAATTGCTTCAACATTTCGATCATATGTAGTTCGACACTTACATTTTGTTGCAAACGATAAGAAAGGACCATCCTTACTCCATCGTCTTTTTCTTGGGTGAACACCAAGCGTTTTGCTTTGAGTAGGCCACATATTAAAATTTGTAGACTTCATTTTTCGATGAGATTTTTGAATTATTTGATTGATAATGCCAAAGATCAATGCTATCAAGAAAGAATAGCCAAAATGTACCAAAGAACTCAGTTTTTCTAGAAATTGCATTGTTGTGAACTGTAGGTACTAAAATTTTGTGTGTTTTTAATCGGTAGACTACATTTCATAAATATTTGGAGACTTCAGTTTTTGATAGATCTTTTTGAAAACGTCGACAGACAATGCAAAAGAACCACGCTTGTGAGGAAAAGTGGTCAAAATGTACCAAAGAACTAACTTGTTTAGCAATTGCAAGTTTTTTAGCTCTAGTAGGATAATTGTACAACTAAAAATGAAACATCATGTATGGCAACCAAGTTTCGATCAGCCTTTGTAAACTAATCCTTAGCCTCGAGTAATTGAAGTTACATATTGCTGGGAAAGAAATTCCCTAAACTTTAAAAGGATAGTAACTGTTAGTACCTTATTATAACGTTTTTGGATTAAAGTCACCTGTTTTTACTGAGCTCACCGCTTTTGGGAGGGGTAAAAAGTTACCCCACAGGTCTTAAAGTTCAGTTTTTTCCGTATAAAAATTATACACTATCGAACCTTTAATTTGTTTAAAAAAGTTTGAAAATCAGTTGAGAAATGAGGTTACAAATCAGTTTTTAATAAACTAATTTTGCAAAAAGGTTGTAATTTTTTAAAACATTTTGATATTATGATCTGCTTAAGCAAACATTTGTGTTCTGCACCAATCAACAACCGCATCAACGTGATAGTGCGATCCCCGACCCTGTTTGGGTTGGGTCAAAATGGCTGTTGGCCTTCCAGAGGGTCCCAGTTACCTCGGGCACTCTCCTTCATTTTTTCGCTATGCTGACCCCTGAACGACCGCAGAAGGGCAGCACACAGCTTCTTCAAAATTGGTCGCCTGTTTTCTCTTGCTCGTCTCTTGCCCGTCTTCGTCTCCTCATTCTTCTCTTTCTCTTGATGAGCGGTGACGTTCATCCCAACCCTGGTCCCATTTTTCTTTGTTCTGTGTGCGCTGGAAATGTGACCTGGCGGGGGCAAGTCAGTGCAATGCTGCACCTGCTCCCAATGGGTCCATTTAAGGTGCTCAAAACTTTCCCTCTTCAAATTCAGAGTTCCTGGCAGCTCTCACTCTTGGAGCTGCCCCCTGCCGTGTCCCTACTCGTAACACTGTGACTTCCTTCTTGGACTCCTTCGACATATATACCTCCACTGTACAATCTGGCCCCCTCTGCTAATGCTTCACTCCCGCCCCACCCTCGCCTTCAAATCTCTTATCCCCCATCTGCCCATTTTATATCTTCTTTCTCTGTCCCTCACCACCGTCCCTTGCTCCTGGCTTTCCTTCTACGCCTCCTGCCTTCTCTCCCCCCTGACTCTCTCAGGGTTCTTCAATGGAATGCTGGAGGTCTTCGAGCCAGGAACACTGAACTACTCTACTTTCTTTCCTTCCAGCCTTTCGACCTTATCTACATCCAGGAATTCAATGTCAACTCATCTTCCTCTTTCCGGATTCCTGGATTCTCTGCTCTGCGTTCTGATCGCACCCACTCCCGGTCTGGCATTCTCTCTCGTGATGCCACGCTCACTAGCGGCGGCGCCGCCATCATTTTCGACAGGCAAGGCTTATCTTTCTCTGAACTTTCTACCTCCTCTCTTTCCTTGCTTGATCCCAACTCCGATTATGTAGGGGTCAACATCTCTCTTAACAACAACTTCTCGCTCTCATTTGTTAATGTGTACGCCTTCCCCATTTGCTCCTTTCCGACGGATGGCAGAACTGACTCCTTTTTTCCCTCCATTCTTCCCTCCTCCAGAAATCTCTTCATTCTGGGGGACTTCAATTGCCATCACGCCCTAAGGGACTCAAGAGGTACTTCCGATTCCCGCGGGGAGGAAGTATTCGACTGAGTCATCTCTTCTGACTTCCTCCTCCCCTTCAATGACCCTTAAACACCCACCCTTCTACATCGCTCCACTGGCAGTCGCTCCTTTCCTGACATCTCCTTTGCTACCTCCTCTCTTGCCCCATCCTGCTCCTGGGAGGTGCTTCAGGACCTGGGTTCTGATCACCTACCAATTCTTGTTTCTGTCCCTCTCTCCCCGGTCTTTCGTTCCAACGAGCGTCCCCCTTCCTTCAACTTTCCGAAAGCTCGCTGGGATAACTTTGCGTCTTACTTTGACTCTCACTGTCCTTCTGCTGAGGAATACTCGTCTCTTTCTCTTTCCTCTGCTGCTGCTCTCTTTACCTTTGTGACACTGAATGCCGCCAAATTTTCCATTCCTTTTGGCCGCATCAAACGCCCTCCTAAAGCCTTATGGTAGGCTGAGGTGGAAAGGTGCGGCTAGTGAAAGACGCAAGGTTTTCGTTGCCGCTTACAGAAGATTTGAAGATCGCCAGGCTTACATCTCCGCTTCCAGACCCGCCTCGTCAGCAATCGCCAAGGCTGAGGCAAGGCAGACGACTTGCTCTTCTCTTTTGCCCAAATCCAACCCTAAATCTGTGCACTCTCTTCTTTGCTCTATCGCTGGCTCTCCTTCCTCGTCTCCCTCCTCTCCTAACTTTCCCAACTGTTCCGCTCCCAGGAAATCGGTTTCGGTTTATGCCGCTTACCTGAGATCCACTTTTTTGTTTCCCAGCCAAAGACCCTGCGTACCAGAGCCAGAGGCTACCACTCCGAGCTCCGCCGAGCCACGTGTCCTGGGGAGTCTCACTCGTCCTTCTGCTCTTCTTTCTTTTCCGCTGAATTTCTTGCGGCTGCCTCCAACCTTTCCCCTCCACTGCCACTGGTCCAGACAGAGTTGTCTATCCCATGCTACAGCAGCTTCCTCGCTCTGGCATGGATATTCTTCTTCACATCTTCAATCTTTCCTGGCCTTTGCATTCCTTTCCTTCCATCTGGAAGACATCGTCTATTATTCCCCATCCACAAGATGGGAAAGTCTCTTGACTCTCCTGCTTCCTTCCGGCTTATCTCTCTCGCCTCGTGCTTCTCAAAGATTTTTGAACGCGTCATTCTATCACGTCTACTCTTCTTTCTGAAATCTAATTCTATTCTTTCTCCCCGCCAGGCCGGTTTCCGCCCTGGACGGTCTACACTTGATCAAATTCTGTACCTTTCTCAGTCCATATCCAATTGGTTTAGCAAACCCAGGCCGGGATCTCGGACAATTTTCTCTAATATCGATTTCTCTAAAGCTTTTGACTCCGTCTGGCATCCCGCCCTTTTCCACAAACTGATTTCGGCTGGCCTTCCTCCTTGCTTTGCTCGTTGGACTCGATCTTCCCTTTCTAATAGGCGCGCTTCTGTGGTCTTTCAAAATCACAAAAGTCGTTTCTTTCCATTCCATCGAGGTGTTCCGTAAGGATCCATTCTTGGCCCTGTACGTTTTTGTTTTTCATCAATGATCTTCTGGCTTCTCTGCCTTCTTCCGTCAGCTGTTCTCTTTACGCTGACGATCTGGCCATTTGGTCCTCCTCTCCCTCGGTCCCTACTGCGGTGGAGGCCACACAAGGAGCTCTGTTTTAATTGGAGCGCTGGTCTGAGTACTGGTGTCTTCCTTTCAATCCGAGCAAATGTAAAGCCTCCTTTTCAGTAAATTCCCACCAAGCTAACCTTCAGCCCAACCTCCTCCTACTCGGCTCCCGTCTCCGTTTCAATCCCACTCCAACTTTTCTTGGGGTCTCCTTCGACCGCACTCTTTCCTTTTTCTAAACATGTATCTTCGCTAAAGGCCAAATTCTTCCCATGTCTCAAGGCCTTACGCTGTATCTCTGCTTCATCATGGGGCCCCTCCAAGGAGTCCCTCTCTGTTCTATATAAATGTTTTCTTCGGCCTCTTCTCACTTATGCTTCACCCGCATGGTTTCCTTTCTTAAGCGTTACCAATATCACTAAATTGGCACGCCTCTACCGAGCGGCCAGTCGCTCCATCACCGGCTGTCTCTCGTCCTCCCCTGTCCCACTTCTTCTCTCCAAGGCTTCTTTACCTCCCTTACGAGTCACCCTGACTCATTTCACTTTTTTATCTCATTAGATGGCTCTTCGTCTCCAAACCTTCATTCCCATTTCAGGTTTGACAAGACATGAAGTGAAATCAAGACTCTGTAGATCGTCCTGGAGAGCTTTTGCGTCCACTCACCCGTTCATGCTTGCTTCTACTTCTACTAGGAGGCTCTCCTTGCTTGCCCTCCCTTTCCTCCATGGAATTTGCTTTCCTTCACCGTGGAGTCCATCCTTTCCTCCTCATGCTCTCGCTTTGATTCCTTTTCTCTCTCGCCAAGGTGCGGCTCTCACCCATCTTGACTCTCTTCCCCCTCATGATCTGGTGCTTTGGACAGATGGCTCTGTTCCTTTTCCTTTTGGCAAGGGCGGCTCCGGCGTTCTTATCAACTGCTCTCTCTGTGGCACTGAGGCCAGTCTTTCTTTTTCGGCAGGCTCAGTATGCTCAAGTTTTTCCGCCGAAGCCTGCGCCATTCTGTACGCTCTTTGTTGGTCTCGGCAGCACCAACAGGTGCGCTATTTCTCTTCTCTTCTCCTTCTATCTGACCTTCGTTTTGCCTTCGCCACCCATTCCTCTCCTCCGTCTTTGCTGTTATCTCAAACTCTGTGGCAGATCTGTCAGGAGCTGTCTTCTCTTTTCTCCTGTACTATCAGGCTACAATGGATCCCCGGACACTCGTTTTTCCCGGGGAACGACGCGGCTGATGAGCTGGCCAGACGAGGGGTGCTACTTGCGCCCTCCGCAGTCCCTTGTAGTCTCTCTCTTCTTATCTCTCGTATCCACCTTTATCTCCATTCTTGGACTGGAGGCGTACTGTCTCATCGAAATTTTTCGACACACAGGTTCCCTCAATTTCCACCGAGGAACTTGTGCTCCCCTGTCATGCTCGCTGTGTCCTCTCTCGTCTTCACTGCAACGGACACAGCCTTCTGTTAAGCTCTTATCTCTCTAGGATTGACAGAATCGAGAATGCTTCTTGCAGCGCCCGTGGACACCCGTCCCGGGACAACTCTAATCTCATTCTGCACTGTCCTGCGACGGACTCTTTGCGCCGTTCGCTCTTTGGCGATTTTATGTCTCTCTGTGACCTCTGGCCTAGACCCTTGGGAGTTGCCCGGCTTTTGGGGCTCCATGATCTTCCGCTATACCCCCATCCCTCGGAAAGGGTCGGGTAATCAACAACAACTACATTTGTGTTGATCGTACCAGACATATTTTGACATCATATACCCAGTTTAAGCGTGCGAGCGAAAAAGAGAAGAAAAAATGCTTAGAGGGCTTGAAGTGCTTAAATAAAGAATTGCTCGTAGTATAATCAAATAAACATTAATTGTTATAAAGTTGTTTTTATTAAAAGCAGCTTATTAATATCTCCTGAAAGAACGTTTAATCGCGTTTCTGCGACAAGTACTTTTTGAGAAAGAACAAAAACAGATCAATGAATCGTTGATTGTGACGTGCGGCTAACAGCGCAGGGCAAAGAACTTGACGTCACAAATGTAAATACGAAAGGGTGCCCCAAAAATCGTAAGGTAGGCCTACCAAAAAATATCTCATTTCTTTTAATGTTAAAACGACCAACATTCGGACGTCACCATTACTTTTGACGGTGTGTTTCTCCCCCACTCCTTGGCTTTGCGTGAGCAATGAACAGAACACACAGACGCCAAGGCGTAGCCAGAACCTTAAAACGAGAAGCTTTATTATTAGGAAAGAAGCGCATCAAGACCTGAAAACCTTATGTGCAGAGAAAGCAAAATTTTCGTTGCCATTCACCCAATTGCCCGATGGGTAAAGCAAGCTTGGCCGGCTGAACCGACATTCTCAATCCTGACGTTATTAATGGGCGCCTTGCTGGCAATGTCGACATATACTACGAGCAAGGAATTCTTCTTTTGTTAAAATGTAGCCTTCTAAGGTATCTTCAGTATATCTACTCTACAATGCAATGTAATAAAATCCCAAGTTTAAGAAAATATCAAAATAAAACCATAAACCTCACTATTTGTAAAACTGATTTTAGGGAATAGATTTTGACGGAAAATAACTTGGCTTGATCGGCGCTTACTACAATATGATAAATGACTTTGGGCAAGGCATAGCTTGTTTTCTCGCTATGCAGAAAGCAAGATAAATAGCGCAGCCGAAGAAAAGTAATACCAACAATGAAAATACGAAAGTGGCTGTAAAACAAATCGTAAAATAAGCTTACCACTAAATAATTTAGTTCTGTAATAACGAAAACTACCATCAATTGGTTGCTACTATCAATACCCCCACTCTTTACATGTTTTAAAGTATTGATGATAAATTGTGAGATAGAAACATTTGCTCAAAAATGATCACCAGCATCATACGGTACCATACAGCAATCCATTACATCATGTCAATAACCTGCGACCGGTTTCGACCTTATTGGGTTTCATCAGGCGGGTGTAAAAAACACTCAATGATAAACATGCTAAAAAAAACAAATTTGCCATTGGGTGCAAAAAAAAATGCAATGCAAAACAATATGATACAGCAATACCTATATCATGGGGGCCACATTCAAGGACACACACACATGACATGGACAACAAGTCACATCGGTAAGCCTTAATAGGGGTGCAGGATCATTGTCAAGACTTATCATTAATACATGAGTTGCTAGTTGCTAGCCAGCAATTTTCAAGGCAATCTCCTATCAAGAGGGATCTGCCTCCAGCATCAAAGTACAACAGAAAAATTTGCTCAAAAATGATCACCAGCATCATACGGTACCATAAAGCAATCTATTACATCATGTCAATAACCCGCGACCGGTTTCGACCTTATTGGGTCTCATCAGGCGGGTGTAAAAAACACTCAATAATAAACATGCTAAAAAAAGTGGTGCGCTTCTTTTTTTAGCATGTTTATTGTTGAGTGTTTTTTACACCCGCCTGATGAGACCCAATAAGGTCGAAACCGGTCGCGGGTTATTGACATGATGTAATAGATTGCTTTATGGTACCGTATGATGCTGGTGATCATTTTTGAGCAAATTTTTCTGTTGTACTTTGATGCTGGAGGCAGATCCCTCTTGATAGGAGATTGCCTTGAAAATTGCTGGCTAGCAACTAGCAACTCATGTATAAATTGTGAGAACATTCTTCTTGATTCATAGAATAAGATGATCACAATCACGTGTGCAGAATATATAGAAGTGCATAAAAACATTAACTTTTCTTTACTGATCATACACGTCGCGAAGAGTGAAGCCGGCTGGACCGAAACTCTTAATCCTGGCTGGACGTGACTAATGGTGGCCCTGCGGTCGTCGCCGGATGTTTAACCACAAAGATCTGCTGGCGCTGAAGGTTAAAGCTAAATCGAGCTATTTTGATCAGATCAACGTCAAGGCACCTTTCGATCAAATACAACCGATTGCACTGTTGGGCGAGGAAGCGGGAAACGGTTCAACACGAATATATACAGCTGTAAAGAATGACGACAGCTTCAGTACGAATAATTTAGTAATGCACTGGTCAATGTATTGTTTTATACTGCTTTTATCAATATAGGAATAAACGTATTTAAGATCAAAGTTATGATATCTAGGAATTATTGTCGAGTAGATTGAACTAATTCATTTATTCGTATAGCATCTCGTGCTCCTTTTTGCCAGTCTCAAGTCAGACTGAGCCACTACGTCAGATTGACTGCTCATCCCTAAAACCTGTCAGCCTCGTAAAAGTACAGCAATCTCTTTAAGTGCTTTTACCAAAAGGCATAACATGCGAACTTTCATTCGAACCGCCATGAACGCTGAGCAGGAATGTTGCGAACGTTTTCAAAAAACTTTATTAGCCGATCAATCTATTTGAAGCCACGCTTTTGCTTCTTTCAACCAACAAAACATTAGCGCGTTTAGTAGGAGCGTTGTGCCTCGTTCGTCTTTATCTCTCTTGACAACAAAACAAAAATAGCATACCGTAAATACCCGCGTATAGGACGCAGTGGATATTTGACCCTAAAAACGATAGAAAAAACTTAAAAAAAGTATCCATGGATAAGACGCACCTAGGTTTTTAGGTCAACTTCTTAAGAAAAAAAATGTGTCCTATACGCGGGTATTTACGGTAATTGGTGTTTGTGAATAAAGGTAGAACGTATGTCTTTGTACGGTTTTACAGGTTTTATCACTTACGCATTTTTGTACAGAAATTGCTAGTCGCTTGGCTCTTCATATGATGCTTCACAGTGTTACGCTGCAGTCCACAACTCCGGTTTTGTCAGCAATTGACGTACCTACAAAACGGTTTTCTACGTTTTTAATTGCAGAAACGTACTAAATGCGATCTGTAAATTTGCGAACATAACGCGATGTTTGGAATACAACAAGTATAGTAAAGCATTATACAAACAGATAAGCGAATGAATGCTACGTGACTTCCTTTCTTTTTGCTTGCGCCAACTCAAAATTTCAAAAGTCTGGAGAAGAGCGCTGGTAGTCGCGATGCCAAAGCCCTCAAAACCTGTAGAGGACCCTAAAGCTACCGTCCCATCTCTCTGCTCTGCGTCCCTTACAAGATCCTCGAGCGATTGATCTACAATCGTGTTGAACCAATAGTCGACCCCTTGTTCCCAAGGGGAGCAGGCTGAATTTCGACACGAAAAGTCTACCGTAGAACAGGTCGTTTTGCTTACGCAATACATTGAAGATTTTTTTGAGGCAAAAAAGAAGTCTGGTACCGTTTTTGTCGGTCTGACAGCTACTTACGACACTGTCTGGCACCATGGCCTCACCTGCAAACTGCTGAGACTTCTGCGAGACAAGCACATGGTCCGAATGATTATGGAACTTGTTCGGAACAGAAGCTTCACCCTGACCACTGGTGACAGCAAGCCAAGCAGGCTCGGACGCCTGAAAAATGGTGTTCCACAGTGATTAGTTTTGGCTCCTTTTCAACATATACATCTACGATCTGCCTTCCATTACCTCCAAGAAGTATGCCTACGCTGACGACTTGGTGATACTTTATTGATCTGGATATTGGAAGATGTTGGAAAGAACTTTGAGCGAAAACATGATTATACTTTCTGCTTGTGTCCAGACTTGGCGGCTAAAGCTTAGCCATGCTAAAACGATGACGGCAGGCTTTCATCTCCACCATCGAGAGGCTAAGCGTGAGCTAAAAGTTAAGAACAATGGTAAAATCTTACCATTTTTCCCAGTGCGGACCTATCTTGCAGTGAAACTGCACAGAGCGCTCACGTACCGTCATCATCTGGATGCATTGCGCCAAAAACTATCCCCGCGCATTTCGCTGCTGAGGCGACTTGCGGGTTCAGGATGGGGCGCTGGTGCCAAGACATTGCGCACAGATGCCTTGTCCCTGATCTACTTAACTGCTGAGTACTGTGCAGCAGCTGGGTGTCGCAGGGCGCAGACTCGCCTCATCGACAGCATCCTTAATGGCGCTTTGCACATTGTCACTGGATACCTGCTTCCCGTTCCAACGGACAACCTCCCAGTTTTCTACGGCATCCAGCCAGCTGGGCTTCGCCGCCAAGAAGCGACACTCTCCTTGGCTAATCGCAATTCTTTGGACCCTGGCCACATTCTGCATAGCCAGCTGAATGAGCCACAGGCTGCTAGCAAGGAGAGACTGAAATCTAGCACCCGTTTGCTCCTGCCGTACGGAAACTATTGCACAACTTATCTGAGTTGGGCATCCGCGCTGCTCAATGGAAGAACTTGACATTGGACACAGAATAATCCAAAAGTATGTCAACGCTCGGTGTCCACATTTCTAGGATCAGCGCAAGACCTATTGGAATGAGTTTGACCAGAACAGCTTGGGTCAGACCCAATCGCCTGCGTACTAGCGTTGGGCGTTTTGATTCGTCCATGCACAAATGGGGTTTTGCTTCTTCAACAAAATGCAAGTGTGGCGCAGACCACATTATTTTAATATGTCCCACACATCGGTCGAGGAATAATGGGTCTGACAGTTTTGGATGACGAAACAAGATGCTGACTCTACTCCATCACTGCCAGCAGCTGATCTAGTAAACACAATAGATTGGGGTGGTGAAAGAATAAACCCTCGGTTCCCATCCTTTTCTTGTGTCTGACCTGGATCATAGATACCCTGCCATACGACGAAGAAGAAGAAGCGATTGAAAATTTTGGTATAAAAATGAGTAAGCGAAAGAAACTTACAAAAACCAATGAAATCGTACAAAAACACACACCTTGTACGTCAAAATAATAACATTTTTACAACCTCTCGTCCATGTGTTGTAATTTGACGAACTTTTGTACATAGGCACAACGAAAATGACATTTATTTCAACAAATAAAAAAATACCACTTCGAAATTGCAAAATCGATTTTTCTGTTTTGCTACATTGGGTCACAGAATCAAAAACATTGGAAGACACTAAGCATGCCGAAGCTAAGCTCATAACTCAAATAAGACCAGCATTTAAGATGAAAATCAAACTGATCTAAGAAATACCCTACTTGTTTTACGCTTTTTTTGAAGGTGATATAGCAGTTTGTCTTTACCGGTTGTTTCTTAGTATTATCAACTTAGTTTTAGTCATCGCACTATTTTCGTGTGAAACATTTATCATAAGCTGTCATCACTTTGCCCAGCTTTGTTTGAATAACCTAATTGGATGCGCGAGAATACTTCAACTTCTTCTCCGACGAATTTGCAACAAACTTTGAAATTTGTTCAATACGTTATTCTTTATTTTTTGTTACCGTCCAATAATTTGTGTTTAGGCTACACAGCACTCAATTTTTATTGTAATAAAGTTGCTTCCAAAACTAATGACTTTTGTGCTGTGACTGCTGAAAGCTGTTAGCTTTCATGTAAGTGGCGGTTTTCATACAGCTCAATAAAAACGAGTGCTCCAGGTCCCCACAAGATTCATCTCCAAGAGACCCCCTCAAACATCTCACGAAAACAAAATAATCTCAAAATTTCCTCCTCTCATTTCATTATTTCACTGATGCCTGAGCATCAACTCGCTGAAATGGTTGCAAAATCTTCAAATCAGCAAATGTTCAGTTTTAACTCGTCTCTTTATTTTTGATTTAGATGCGTAACATGCCAAAATGCATCACAATTACTGTAGTTTATTCTTTGTTCTTTACATTCTTAAATACATGCAATCATTCAGCTTTATTTGTAGCTGATAGTTGCGATATATATTCCGGCATTGTATATTGCAACTATCGAAATAGTCATCATCAGCTCCTGGTAACAGCATAAAAAAGAATCGAGTGAAAAATTCTGCATGGCCAGCGTAATACAGGTTAAATATCTCTACAATGCCTACATCAAAATCTTACTAGTAGCAGAAAATAAGGTAGTTGTAATAATATTATTTTACAGAGAATGGGTGTGAATACTTGTAATGTTAAAGAAAAATGAGAAAATCTGCCTTTGCCTATAGATATCATGATCAGATAACATAGCAACAGCAGAATATGACACTATAAAGGAAATGTGACATCATGAACCAATTATTAAAAGTGAAAGTGAGTAAATGCTCTTCGTAGTAAAATTAGGCAATGTGAACATCAAGTTAAATTAAACGGAGGGGCTTGGAAATTAACAACAGGTAATTACAAATTATCGAGTAATGGGCGTAATCTTTCGCTGAATGTTTATTGAAGGTTTAATTTCGAGCCACCAAAAATCTTCATAAAAATCTAGTAATGCTGCTTCAGGTTGTAGAAAAATTACAGCATAGCTTAACAAAAATACATTATTCCGATTGAGGTCACTTAAATGATAGTGCAAATAATGCTTCAAAAATTCTCTTAGGTCAGGGGTTCCCAACCGGGGGTAAATTTTACCCTTGGGTGTAAACTTGAACTGCCTTGGGGGTAAATTTTGTTGGCAAAAATTCACTCTTTTACCTATTACAATAGGCATTGTAGAAGTGCAAGTATAAAAAAATTTGGGAGGTAAATTTTACTTTTGAAATTTGCCAAGGGGTAAATGAGAGAATAAAGATTGAGAACCCCTGTCTTAGGTCATTGCCAAATTTTGAGTTTTGTTTGTTCCAATTGGTTCTGTGAGTTCGCCATCTGGTTGAGAATTTGCTTTGGGTTTGTACTATATATTTAGCATTGCAAATAGTGCTTTTTGAAGCGTATATATCTTACTTTCGATAGGTTAAGCTTTGTTTTAGCCTGATGGCTTCATTGTCTGTTTTAATGGTGATGATGAGGATCTTAATGAGGGTCTCTGTCTGCGTAGATGATAGTAGTGGAGATGAAAATGACAATGAAACCATTAAACTGAAACAAAACTAAACTTGTCGAAACTACGGCATATATGCTTTAGATTCTGAAGCAGGTTTTACTGGTGCTCATAGGGGGGCCAAAGGGGCCATGCTCCCCCCCCTGAATTATAAGTCAAATTACAAAACAGTATCAAAAAATGAAAACATAAATTTTTTGCGCCTCTGCAGGTACATCAGAGTTTATTGTTGACTTTTCGCAAGGGGGTGGGTCGGGCGTGACTTTTTAAGTTTTCAAACTTTCAAATGTTATCAAACAAGATGTGTACGTTTTACACACTAAATATCGCCGAAGTTTTTCTTCTATGTCGCAGTCAAGTGATGAATTGATAATCCAAGTTATGGTAATTGCAAGAAATAAGCGTCTCGCTGAGCGCTTTCTTGCTTTATTGCGATGCGGACTACCACAAAGACGTCGCTTCTTTTACCAGAACGTTCAACCAACCAGTCGGAGTGGTTTCCTTGAAATTCCTTAAATAGTGCGTTATACGTCACAATTGAAGTTGAACTATTAAAGCCGCTCTCGATAAAACTACATTAGATCAGTGAAATCGCATTCGCACTTTCTCAGTTTTGTACAGCAATTTTTATAGTAGCGACGAACGTAGTTCATGAAAGGCAAAATGCCGTCATAGGGTAAATGACGTCACATTAATAGTTGCAAAATTTGGCCCCCCTCTCAATTTTTTTCTGGCTACGCCCTTGTGGTGCTGTCGTATGGCAATGACGTATAGACTCCTTTGATTGCGGCTAACATCTTAATCGAGAATTTGATCTCGATTGTGGAAGGATCATTCTGCCAGTAATCCTAATCGTTAGAAGAAATATTTTTTCTATTTTGCTAAACAATAGCTTTATAGAACTACTAGGATCAAACATAAAAACATGGGAAAAAGCTAAGACTCTTTTTTCTCTCCTGGGCACGCCTAAGCAAGGAAAGAAAAACACGCAACGTAATGCGTAGCCAGCAGGGACTTGAGAAAGTCTAAGGGGAAATGAGAAGAAAATAGCGTACCTGTGTGAAATCGCATAACACAAAAATCATTTTTGCTATTTTGCTTGAAAACATCTCAACATCAGAAATGTGTTCAGTACTTCCAAACTAAGGGAAACGCTAGATCTCCTTGGCTTCACGTAAGCAATAACCAGAGCACAAAGACCTAAGGCGTAGCCAGGACCATGAAATCAAAAATTTTGTAAGGAACAGGTGCGCACCAAGTCATGAAAATCTTATGTGTAAAAAAACATAAACTTTTGGTTACTGTTCACACAAATGCACAATGGGTGAAGCTGGCGCAGCCGGATGAACTGATATTCTCAATCCCGACGTTACTGATAGGGGCCCTGCAAAAGGACGCCGGCCAAATCGGCTAGTCCATACTATAGAGCGCGATTCTCTCTGAGTAACTGAGTGTGTGCATGTGTGTGTGTGCGTGTCTATGTGTGCGTTTTAACTCTTCCAAAACTATATGACGTACGAAAATCAGATTTGGTACAATTGCTAATTACCCCCGAGTAAGTGTCATTAGGACTTTCCCGACGTCATGATCACGTCATAATCAAAAACAATTGTTTTAAAATTTACGTTTCTCGAAAGAGAACTGTTTTTCACTCAAAAGAAAGCCATCCCCCAACTTACGAACTTGCAAAAATTTTATTTTTTTGGGTACTAAAATGACGTCGCAGTTAACGCTTGGTTACACAATTTGTTATCTGTATTTTCTCAATAATTTTCTGATCATAAAAAACTGATTAAATACTTTAACAAAGTGCTATAAACAAAAAATTCTACAAGAATTAAAGCTAAATTGACAATGAAACTAGCGATAATTTTTTAAGAAATTTAGGCATTCTAAGCATGCTTTTCTGTTTTTTTCTTGAATTTTTCACAATTCGGTTTGTGATGTCATAACGTGTATGGTACCACTAAAGTAAAAAAAATGATATTTTTGTTATTTTTGATATTTGATATACAAAACAAATAGGTATACAAATACAAAAAAGTCGCAAATAGAGGTTCTACTATTTAACAGCTTATTTCCGAAAATGCAAATCAATCACTTTGGCGCCCTCCCACTATTTTGAATTTGTGCTTCCATGCACTTCATCAAATGAACGCATAAGCGTTTGTGAATTTGTTGGCTGTTTCAATTGTAAGCAAGTGCGGTTTCTGACTACGGCTATGCTGGAAGCATGGCAAGCAAAACGTAGCCAGCAACTCGAGAAATTTCGGGTAAATATAGCGGCTATCCGCACCTCATACAATGCTTTAATTTTGCAACGAGAATTGGCTACGCTAAAAACATAAACTTTTTATTACTGTTCTCACAAATATTATTTTTGTAAAGCCTGCGAAGCTCTCTGATCCAATATTTTTAACCTCGACATTTACAATGGTGCTCTGCTATTACAATAGTCAACTAAACTGTGAATGCATCACCTCTGGTTAATATCCTCTTTCCTGGCCGCTTTTATGCCAAGATGAAGCAACATACCCACATCCAGAATTTTTTGCTCATACTAATCCGCCTATAGTTACGAAAAAGTCGAATGTAGTGAGCATAATATTTAATAACTTGACCCTGAAAATACATATCAGTTGCTTTGGCGTCCTTCCACAACTTTGATATGCTTTCAAGCACTTGCACTGTTTAACGAATAAAATTTTGTTAGGTTTAAGAACGCCTATGATGATAACAGTGCAAATGAGACGTTGCCAGGGACTCGAGAAACTCGGAAGACATGTAACGGTTATGCGAAATCGTTTTGTTTCGAAAAGAGATTTGGCTGTGACGAAAAACGTAAAATTGTATTATTGTTTTCACAACTATCCTTCGGGTGAAGCCGGTTTGGCCCGTTGAATTGGTACTCTTAATCTAGATATTACTGATTCAGAGAGGAGGGGGGCTGCGGGCGACGCCGGCACAGCCGGTTGGTCGCAAATTATCATAACCTATCTGTCTTGGCTGCTTAGTTTTCAGATGTGCCATAAAGTTTGTACAGCAGTTAACTTTACCTCGATGTGTTTATGTGTTTTTTCTCTAGCTTGCTGGTTTAAATGTTGATCGAGATATCAAAATACGTCATAATCGTATATATATAGCTTTTCTACTGGACAATTAGCAAGAGAAGGATAGCTGGGAGAAAAATCCACACGCTCGCTGGTTGTGCTATTTGCAAAAGCACTTTCATCGCATTCCTCATAAAGGGGGCCAAAGCAGTCAATTTTTCATGGTGACTCAATTAACTAATCGCAAGCAAAAACAGTCTGGTTTAAAAGTATGAATGAACTATTATTATACAAAAATATTCGACACTGATCATACGTGATTGTGCAGCGAATTCATTGGTTGGTCGTTTAGAATTAAACGCTGAAGTCGCATGAAGCTGCGTCTTCCAGTGATCCTGCAATTTTTAGCTATTTTGAGATGTCGAGTTGTGAGATGTTTTGTGCGAGATAAGTGAGAAAAAAAATATTTATTATGGTTTTTAGATTTCACTTGTGCTCTAAAATTGGGTTTAACTTTGAAATTAATTATTGATTATCGTTTTCTGATCAAACTATCAAAAATTTACCTCTTAGTATTATAAAGCTACATTAATCGTGCTGAGATTATAAATAAGATTCAGAAAGTTCGCCTTCTTTTGAACCTCTAGCACCTTCCCGGCTCCCCATTTTTCTTTGGAAAAAGAAGCACTAGTTCAAATATTCTTGTTTTTTTATATTCTTCACCACTTTTTTTGTACGACATATTAGATCTACGCCAGGTGCTTTTTCTGAAACAGATATCAAGTAAGTTGATCGGATAACTCAATAAATTTTTTATCACGCAGTTGAAAAATTTCTCATGATAGCAACCAAGATAATGTCTGTAATGTCAGCAGCATTGTGGATATTCGTGACATACAGTCGTAGCCAAAAGTTTTAGAGCATCTTTCAAAATTTTTATTTAGGCAAAAAAATGCAGATTCATTTGTAGAACATGATAAACTGCATAAAAAATTTGACTAATATGAACGTTTCTATGTATTTATCATAAGAGTTTGACAGAGATTGTTGAAATAGTCAATATTTTGTAAGCACATGCTCAACTTTTATTACATCACATTTCCCAAAATTTTTTTTACCAAATTTCGACTAAACTCAGGAGCCAATTTATGCATCCAGACTTTTTGACTGTTTTATTTTGTTCATTTGCATTAGCTAGTGGATCGTTTCTCTGAAACTTTGTTCTTTAAAAAGTTTCCTCAAATTCTCCATAAAAATTAAATTTTTGATGTTTCCGGCCAATCTGAGGTTTTAATTATTGTTTTTCCTTTTCAAAAACTGAGTAACAAGTTTGAGCCGGTGACAAGCTGTACCGACATGAATGAAAATCCTGCAATTTTAAATGATCATATGTAATTCCAGCTTTTCCTTCAGCAAAGCAAGGTATTTGCCGTCCATGTTTGTTCCTGTTAAAAAAAATAAAGCCAAGTTTTTCCGTTTACTATTATTCCCCCTTATATCATGACACATGAGAATGTTTCATACTTTGTATTGATTAACGCTCTCAAATCGCTTTTCTGAAAGTCTTTTAACTTAGTTTTGCTTGAAGCAAACTGTTGCACACATCATTCGTCCGTAAACCACCGCTGATTGCGCTGCCAAACAGTCCACTTCACGTGTTTCTCATTAAACACATAACTTTTATAGCTTTTTTTTGCCTATTTTTTGCAGGTTTTTAGCCAAAGTCATTGACTAAGAGCTGACTTACGGTTCTTCAATTACGTCCGCACTTCTTGCAACAAAGCATGGACCGTATCTTGCTTGCTGAACTCGTTGGAGACCGAACTACTGTCCTTTTCCCAATGTAGTTAGTACTTTGTAGTTCTCCCTTGACTGGGTCGGTTTTCCGTGATCAAAATGATGTTTTTGATGTGATCAAAATGACGTTTTTGATATGGATGTTACAGACAAAATCCATTCATAAAACTTTTAATTAAAATTGTTTTTCTCGCCCTGATTAAACTGCAGGGCCTCTTTCTATTTGAATACGCTGCTGGAGACCTACTGTAAAATTAGCGTCTTTTGTGTTGTAAACAATACTAAGAAAAAAGATCTAGGACAGCCATTCTCAATGAAGTTTTCTTTTGTCTTTTTCCACGTGCTCGCGTGAGAATTTCGTAAATTAGCAGCACTATATAACCGCGGCACTCAAGTCATTTGGCATTTTTCTCAAAATCAAAATACGAATGAAGTGAAATCTCTGCTATAAACTTGAATTGTTTCGGAAAATCGCATACAGTCAGTAAGTGTATATATTATAAGCTAATCAGATTGTTGACTAACGTGGGTATAACAAATGCTTTCGAAGAGATGATCTCCATAAAAAAAGTTTTGAATTAATGACTGAAACCAAAATGTTAGATCTGCCCCTGTAACTATAGTCTAAAAATTCACCCTCCCAAATTTGAGGTTATTTTCGTCTCTGCTTGATACGCTAGTAATGCATCAATCAAGGGAGTTAACCTGTTTATTTGAAGAAAAAACGTTAAAATCGGAAACGCGACCGCTTTTTATAGATTTACCAATCTAATTAAGGAATAAATGAATTCATTACTTCTTCTACCACCATCTCACTTTAGCCTACCTTTTACTTCAAGATTATATGAAATTTACTGCATTTGAAGGTATTGCATTTCATGAGTTTTTGCATTAATAGACGTGTACTATTCAAACAAAAATTTGTGTGAAGCCGTGAGTTGTTGTTTCAAAAGTAGTGGGGTTAGCGAACAACAATATTTTTGTTATTAAATTGCACTTTTTCTGTAGCTTGCTATTATTACATTTCTTTGATAAATTGTAGGACTTATCTTTTGCTTTCGTGGAAGTACAGCTTCTGTGGAAGGAGCATTTTCTGTAAGGTACACTTTGTGGTTGAACGAAAAAGCAATGCTGATTTGCAAGATAAAATTATGATATGAAGTGTGGCAACTTCTACGTTTAAGATCGAAATTTGCTGCACGAGATTTTTTTATCTAATTCGCTGCACTAAAAATAAGATTGAGGGTTTTGATCGACAGTGAAGAAAAAACGTTATTAAACTTTTTGGTTTATTTTTTAAAAGAATACACAGCTCTAAAAGATTAACATATCGGTTGCACCGCTTTTGCCATACAATGTCCTGTCTTTGTCTCAATAAAATATGGTCTGCCTGTGGAGTTTCGACGGGTTCCTATTACTACGCTCTTTCGCATGCTGAATAAGATCCTAGAATGGGCACTACGGCAGTCAAGATCGAATGAAGCACGAATGTAATTCCTATTAAAACTTTTTATTGTGTCAATATTCAGTACGTAGACTTCAGCAGGCAAACCATGCGGTGATTGCAGAACAAAAAACATAACCAACCGCCTAGACATCCCATCGAGAAAAGAGACCAGAAAGTTTCCTACCGCATGGTCGGCACCAAAATCCTTTATAAAGTCTGGATGAACATTGGAGCGACGTGATCAATGTTACCAAGCAACTGACAAAAAAATGGCGGCGAGATAGGCAAGCCAATCAATGAGCTGCCATGTCAGGAAAAGGAAATAATAATTATTAGATCTAGCCTTAAGTAAAAAAAGTAAAATATATGGTGTGATATTAGGTAAATAAAACAACCCACGATGCAATATAATCTCTCGGTCAATTCTGCCATATTTAACACTTGCCAACTATATGACCGCCACGTATGGATCAAAATAATCTTTAAACGTCACGCTGCAATAATTCACTTATCTCCTAAGTAGGGGACCTCCCGCTAACAATTAGCCAGCTAGGGCAATTACTCCAGTCGAAATATTAATATAAGCAAGCCGAGTAAAACTTTTAAGGCTAGTAAACACCAACAACCACAGTGACTATTCCAGTTAAACGGAACATCACAAGCAATAAAATAGACGTCATTCCACGGCAAGACTACGGGATAGCTAGACAGGCTTAGGTTCCTAGCAAAAGATTAGATTGCCAGGCGTGCCAATTATAAGCGCACGATACTCTTGAGCAGAAATAGCCGAGCGGCTACAAACCTAAACGCTAGATTACTTCGTCAGTTTAACGGGCAGCGCTCATAACCAAGTGACGGATCCAGCAGCATCAATAGTCGCAAGCAAATCTAGGTAGCAACAGCGGTAAACGAGCTCGGCGTCAATCTAGGGACACACGATGTTGCAAAATAACAATACACAGCACGTAAGCAAAGGCTAGAATCGCATACACCGGCGGGAGCAAGTTGCTAAATTGCCGACAGCAGGCTAACCGTAAAAGAATAAAATATAAACCGACAAAAAAATGTTTAGCATGGCAACTCGATGAAGCGCGACACCCTACAAGCCTAAGCAGACGTATGTGGTTGCATTATTGAGAATTTTGCAGTTCGCATCAAGGCCTGCAGAAAACGAAAAGGGAGTTCACATAGAAAACGTGAAAAATAAAAGTTTGGAAAATTTTGTAGTGCCTTTAACCTATTCTATGGCTTTAGGCATGGCCACTTCAAATCATAGGCATTGCCAGAGGGGGCAAAGGGACCATGCCCCTAAACATTTTTAGGTCAACCAAGGTAAGAAGCTGTCTTATAATAAGGCAATAAAACGTTGATCTGCCAAAAAAGATCATCAATTGAATATTGAGGGACAAAAAAGCTGAAAGTATCTTTTTTGCCCCTTTTAAAATTTTTTCTAGTTACCCTAAATCATGCCCCAAATGTTTTTTACCGAATTACCTAAGTTTTTAATTTCAACTTTTGTTCTAGCAGTGAGTAACAATTATCACACAAATTCCTTTGGCAGCGCCTTTGCTAAGGCTAACCTTTGAACAAAGTTAACTACTCACCGGTAGAACAAAAGCTAGAATTTATTTCTATTTAACGCCTGATGAACAACTTCATCAAACATAATCAACGTTTTGATTTTTTGAATAGGTTTAAGTAAATGCAACTATTTGCGTTTTGATTTGAACATTGGATTATACTCCCTTGACCTTCATTTTTTTGAATTGATAAAAAGATGCTATTTAAGTTATTTCATACAACTTAAGATCAACTTTTTTCCTGAAAATGACAAATAAATAAACGCATATCGCTGAGCCTATTAGGCTATAATTTTGGTCAACTTTGTGTGAGAATACCAAAAATTTATCTTTATGTTTACGGCTAGGATGTCGTCAATCTTTAATCCTATTTTTTTGTTGTAAAGCGTTGTCGTTATCAGTCCCGTAGCACTCCAACTTCGGGCCCCCCCCAAAGTAAGCGCAAGAGCCCCTGCGCACAGGTCATATCACTTTAGAGGTGTAAAATTGAAAAGCTGCATTAAGAAAATACACCACAATTTGTACATAAGTAAACAGGCTAATGTCAGAATAAAGCATGCCGATACCGAAGGTGCAAGTCATAAAAAATTCGGCACCGATGCCAGAGTTCAGTAGGACATTTATGCAGACACTGCGAAACGAAAGCAATGACACTGAAAAACATGAAAAAGTTATAAAAACACAGTATCATTTAAATAGTCTGGAGCGAATCTTTTTGTTCGCAAATGCTGTTATGACATTGTCATAATCAAGAGATCGGGCGCAGTCATTTTCGATTGACAACATGGCTGATGAAGATAGTCTACTGTCTGTCATAGACGTTCTATTAAAAGTTTTGATCAGTTTCAATTTGCTGAAGCTTCTTTCAGCGCTGGCAACAGTCACGGTGCAAGTTAGTAAGATTCGAAGTGCGATGTACACATTCGGATACAATTCAAATAAATGAGTCTTTAGAAGATAGTTCAGAAAGTCTTGAGCCGTATTGAGATTGCGTTTTTTTGTAAAATTAAAACAAACCGCTGTAGCTCAGCGCTCATTTCATCAGAATCAATGTCAACGAACTTTTTTTGGAACTCTTTACAGCAAGTAAGAAGAGCATTTTCTTGTTGCACAAGCAAAAGTTTGTCTCGTGTGTACAAAAACGAAAAGGCGGAAGAAACCTCACGTAACAAATTAAAGCGCTCCTTTATTGACATAATAGCCTGGTCTACTAATGGATAGAAAAAGTTGCTTTTAAATTTCAGTTCAGGAGTAGCTCGTTGTTCCTCTTCACCTTGGTAATCAAACAATCTTCTTTTCTTTCCACTTCTTGACGGAGGAAAAGAAGGATCAATATCCAATTCCTGTGCTATTTCAACAGCAGATGTTGCGGCACTGTCATAACCCGTTGTGCGATAGTTTTGCAAAAACTTTTCAGTTGCCTGGATTTCCGTTTCCATTGTATGAAGGGAGACTCCATACGATTGAAGAATCTTGCTTGCTTAATTGACTTGGAATAGGATATCATACCAAATAAACACCGACAAAAGAAAACTCCACTTTGATAAATGAGCTATCAACGATTTTGTTTCTGAGGCAGCTCTTCCATCTTTTCTTTCTATGGAAATGGCTTCCAAGTCTTTCAGTGCCAGCAACACCTCTTTTAAATTGTATCGAAGAGGTTTGATGCATTTAATTCTGCTTTCCCAACGAGTATCAGATTGTGACTTTATGGACAGCTCCACATGTTTCTTCAAAATTTCCCAACGCTGAGCAGAGGAAGAAAACAGCACATACAACCTTGTAAGTACTCCAAAAAATGTCAATGCTTCCGTCGATCAATTAGCACTGTCAACAACAACTAAGTTAAGGGTATGGTTTGCACAGGGCACGTAAACAGCTTTGGGATTGATGTCTAGCATTCTTGCTTGGACCCCAGAATGTTTTCCTTTCATGTTAGCACCATTATCATATGACTGACCTCGACAATCAGACAATTCGAGTTGCAGTTCGGTCGCTTTTTCTAAGAAAGCGTCCAACAAGCCTTTCCCAGTACTGTCACTTATTCTCAAGTAGCCAAAAAATGTTTCTTTAACAACAGCAGCTTCTTCATTACATAGTACATAACGGAGAATGACAGACATTTGTTCATGATGTGACATATCTGGAGTGCAGTCCAAAATTATAGAAAAATATTTTGCCAATTTCAATTGCTGTAAATTTTCTTTTTCAACTTCTGTCGCTAGCAATTCAATTAGTTCATTTTGTATGGTAGGACTCAAATAGTGATCTTTAGTGTTTTTATTCTTAATTCTGTCTTGAAGCTCTTTTAGGATCGGATCTCTTCTTGCCAAAAGCTCAAATATACCCAGAAAATTTCCATTGTGAGGAGATCCTAAGACTTCTTCAGATCCTCTAAAAGCAAGATTCCTTTCCGATAGAAACAAGGCAATGTCGATAAGTCTCTCTAAAACATTTCTCCAAAAACGTCTTTCATTGAAAAAAATATTCCTCTCGCGTTTGTCGATAGTGGATGAATTTCTTATCCCTTCAGCTCGCAACATCCATTGACTGCAGCATTGTTGGTGGGAAATGCCGTTTTCATGGTCTTTCAGTTTTTTCGAAAAACCCTCCCATGTATTTATACCACTACAAAAGGGGCTTAGTGTTTTTCCAAATAGCTTACAACAAAAGCAAAAAACTTGATCTGATTCCCCAGAATAAACTAGCCACGACCGTGAAACACTTTCACCATTAGGTAACACACGTTTATAATGGTTGGAGGAAAAACGTCGCCTTGGAGTTCTGTTATTATATGGAAAATTCCTTATTAGTTGATGTGGTCCACGCTTTACTATATCACATCGTTGAGCATCAGAAATACTTTCAGGCCATTTACATGGGTCATCAGGGATAGGGGTAAATTGAGATTCAGATATTTTTGATATTGAAGGTTGCGTATTGGCAGGTAAATCACAACTTACATTTTCTGGAAATTCACAATCACTTTGATGCTGATCGTCATAGTCTTCTTTTTCTTGTACACTATAGTTTTCTTCATCCCTCTCGGTACTAGTGCCAGGTCTACTCTGCTCAGTAATCTTGAAAAAATCTGTCATCTTGGGCAATTTCGCTACAGCATCTCGAGCAGTGGCTGCTTCTTTTCTCTTTTGAGCACCACTTTTTGAACGTTTCATTCTATACAATGCCAATAAAATACTTTATCTGCACTCTGCAGTGTATATATATATTATCCCGGTATTTATAGCCAAACAGAATTCCAGACCATTCTATGATTGTTGCGTAACAACGGCATTGTTACGTCAATCGAATATTCAAGATTCTACCAGAAAATCAATCGAAATATTCTAGATTCTGCGAGATAAAATGACGTTGCATTCACTTATGATGTCACAAGCCAATTTCTTCCTACAGTTTAAATCGGTTGTAAACAAGTCTGCTGAACTGAAAATAGTCACGTAGCCAAAAAGCAATTTCAGACTAACTTGCGCCCCCAAAGTTGGCCTGGCCCCCCCAATTGGGGGGTTTGGGGGGCGGCTGCTACGTCTCTGGTCGTTATGATGTAACTCTATCATAAAAAATTTGATCTCCACTTCCCCTTGCTCTTAGGTGCTAACTCTCAAAAAAATGCATTAGAAATTAACAACAATTTTGCTACTGTGGTTAAAAAAGCCTGCTAGAGAAATGTTTGGAATAAAATTGTAGATAGATCAGTACAAAAGTGATCAAATTTTAATCAATATAGTTTTCTACGAGCTTGTGAAGTAAGTTTGTTCGACACTGCTTTTTGCGGATGATGCACTTTTAATGATAAGTGATAAAAACTTAAATAATTTGGAGAATACTGTAAAATAACGAGCTAAACAAAATTGACTATTGGTTGAAAAAAACAAGCTATCGCTAAACTATACTAAAACAAATTGCATGTTAATTAGCAAACGGCCCAACATTTCCTGCATCGCTCAGTTTCAATTGCAGCTTAACAAAACTTCTCTAAAAACAGAACTTACCCTAAAATATCTAGGGATATTTCTGACAAAAACTTGGAATGGTGTGATCAAGTCTAACCCCTATCTTTTGAGCTAACTCGTTATTCTGCCTTGCTTTATAAAATTCGTAACTTCCTCCCAAGACAAACATCATGCATGCTGTATCGCAGTTTGATATACAGGGTGTCCCAAAAGTCTTGGGAACATTTTGACATTGAATATGTCAAAAACTATTAAGGAAATAACAATGCATCTGATATACAGCAGATTCCGCTTAATTGGGCAGCCGGTTAATCGGGTCAGCCGTTTAATTGGGCCAAATTGTTAAGAACAAAATCCAATCAAAGATAATGCACTACGTTAAATCCACATAATCGGGCCACTATTCCGCTTAATCGGGCCACAACTGTAGTCAGACATACAGTACTGGAAATAATTAACTGGGACAGTGATTATTGAAGTAGAAAATGGAATATAAACGTTTCAGGAAAATCCTATAGATGGCGAAAGAGACTTGCTTGTTGTTGTTTACATTTAGATGCATCCGTTCAACGTTTTTCATTACATTTTAGCTATATTTATTGAGTATTTTGCCAGTTACAAGGGAATCATTTGATACTGTACTAGAATTTTGCTGATTTATCAGATTTGCGGAATCTCTAAGGTATGTTATAATATCAAACATGTTTTTAAAGTTGTATAAATTTGGACTAAGTGAGATGTTTCATGGGCGATATTGGACACATTTAAAGGTTATGAAATTTTATATTTTTCCAATTTATGATTTTAAAAATATTTATGGCACTTTAAAGCATGACTTTTAAACAGAACCAGATTAATCACAAATTTTCATAGTTTTAAATCCAGTAAAGTGATTTTATTTGCTTGATATGCATTTTTATGTGATGTTTGATGACTGTGATTGTACTTTATGATCTTCCAGTATAAAATTATAAATATTTTATGATTATAAAAATATTTAGGTTTTTTTTTTAATATTTCAGGAAGTATGACGTCATCACAGATTGAGTGAAGAACGCCGACTCGAGGTTGTATTTGAACACAAAAGTGGGAAAAGCGTTAGAGAGATATAGCCAAAAAACTTGGAATAAACAAGAATACTGTGTCAAACATTGTTAAGAAACATAAAAGCACAGGATCAGTGAAGGATCTGCCTGGTAGGGGCAGGAAGAAATCTACAACACACAGACAAGACCGTCGTTTGATCTGCAGATTCTTAAATGACCGCCGACTCACCTCAAGTGACCTCAAGAAAGTGAGGCAGGAAGAGTGTGGTATCAATGTGACCAGCAGAACTGTCCGCTCACGTTTGAATGAGGCAGGACTTAAAGGATGTGTGGCAGTAAAGAAACCTTGGCTGTCAAAAAAGAATCGCAAGGCGAGGTTTGATTGGGCTCGACCCCATAAATACTGGACTGTTTTAGACTGAAGCCGTGTTCTGTGGTCAGATGAGAGTTCCTTTAAACTCTTCAATCCGGCTAAGAGAGTATTTGTGAGGAGGAGATCAGGAGAGAGATACAAAGAAGAATGCATAGTCCCAACAGTGAAGTTTGGAGGGGGCATCTTTATGGTCTGGGGCTGTTTTAGTGGTATAGGTACGGGGTCCTTATATCGCGTTGAGGGCATATTGGACTCAAATAAATACATTAGACTATTAAATAGTGCTATGTTCCCCTCTGTCGAGAAACTATTTCAAAATGGGGAGTATATCTATCAGCAGGATAATGCCCCATGCCATAAGGCTAAGAGGGTGATGGAGTTTTTCCAGAGGAAAGGAGTATCCATCATGGATTGGCCTGCGCAATCCCCCGACCTCAACCCCATAGAGAATTTGTGGACAATTCTAAAACAAAAGGTCCACAATTCGAAGCCATCAAGTTTAGATGTGCTGTGGGAAACCCTAAATGGTGTTTGGGACAACATTGAGGAGAGTATTATTGAAAGTTTGGTTGCCTCAATGCCAAAAAGAGTGAAAGCAGTCATTGCAGCTAAAGGAGGGGCAACACGCTATTAACCTACCTGTTTCATTTTATGAGAACTTTGGTGCTGTTTATGGACTTTTGGTGCCCTATATTGCTTATTTATTGTTTATTTAGCTTATTTGCTAATAATTTCCAGTATTAAAATCGGTATTTATATTGAATTTATGTGTTTTTGTTTGTAAAGACTGTAAAAATATGGTGAAAAGTAACTGTCCCAGTTAATTTTTTCCGGTACTGTACACTGGTTTAATTGCAAAACCACCTTTGTAATGTAATAGAACTCAATATCACAAAGCCAACTATATTATGTAACAATTAAAAAATACAGGCGCAAATTATTTTGTCATTTCATGCCCTTGGACATGGTAATTGTTGTGTTTTGTTGCAAATTTTGTGAAGTCCCAAGCAGAGATGCCACAAAAAGAATTAACAATTGCTGAAAGGGTTGTTGTCCTAAGAAAAATTAAAGAGCAACCTCCAAACATTAGTCATTGCCAGCTAGCTGAGATAACTGGTGTACCAAGGACAACCCTGGCACAGATACTGCAAGACTTCGGATAATCGGGTCAGCCGCTTAATCGGGCCAAATGGTGCTTATCCCGATGTGGCCCGATTAAGCGGAATCTACTGTATCCTCAAAGCTTGCAGTCTCAAGTTTTTTATAGAATGTTCAAAGATGTTCAATGTGAACACCGTTATTCATACTCCACACATCAAGCCGATAGTCAAATTCCTGCTAAAATGCGTTCCAGCATTGTGTTGTCCATGGTTGCAAGTTGCAACAACTTACGTTATTCGGCTTTGAGATCAGCTACATCTTTTGGAAGGGAGAGGCGCATAGACCAGTGCTTTCACGAACCCCGCAAAAAGAAGTCGCAGGGTGTGACATCTGGAGACTTGGGATATCAGGGCAAGAGAACGCGATCATCAAGTGTCGCTGAATCAGTTTTTGAAAGTTCAAGGACACAAAACGCTTTTTCTGGTTGAATGAAAGCCATTGGTGGATCTAGGTTGTTGTAGTTATTTAAGCTATATGAAAATATATGAAAAAATTATCAGCATGACAAAAAAAAACTCAATGAATTTAGCATTAAAATGACAACAGTTTCATTCAACTACCATTCATAAATCAGCAGAAATGAGGACTTAAAATGTACCCAAGACTTTTGGGACACCCTGTATTACAAACTTACCTTCGTGAATTAATGGTTCGATTAAACAACATTATTCGCTTTACTACCTTCAGTAGAAATCGTTGTCGAATTTATTGAAAAGTTTATATCTCCTGAAACTAATTGATATGTACACACTTGAGCTTGCCAAATTCATGTTTGCGCTTCATGATGATCGCTTATCAAAAATTTTTTATGACTCGCTCACCAAACTGGAGTCGGTACATGAGCAAAACACCAGATAATGAACAAAAAATGTTTATTTAAGACCTCAGTTGATAAAAGCATCCGTAGAGAGACTATATTATGCAGGGGAGGAAATCTATAGGTAGAAATAGATATGAACATTAAAAACTCTAATTGGGCATCCTTCAAAATGCGATACAAAAAAACTTTAATTGAATCATACGAATCATAAACTTGTAGTGGCTGATCATTATTACGTCACCGTTAGGTACCGTTTTATAAACTGTCTGCTCTGTCTTTTCCCCTCTGTAGTCGATAAAATTGCTTCAGTTGATCGAGTTGTTCATCAAAGTTGTGTCAGTACGAATGTGAAAGTTCGATCTTGTGTAAGCGAAGTGCGATTCAATAAACAGCAAACTGCACTATCGACGTGGTAGACAGCCACAGAATCAGTCGTCAGATATCCTTATTAGCCCGCTTTCGTGGCTCAACCCTACTACCACCGTCCATCGCTACGAACCTATAATTCGTCTAAAAGCTTTCTTATCTCGCATTTTATTTCAACAACAACTTTGAATGTAGTTCTCATCCTCACGTATTATATATCTTCTGGTATTTGACTACAATCCTATTCTTTGGATCTCGTTTTTTCTATAGACGACTGCGTGTTGTATTTCGAGTTAAATCTTGCCCTTTGCAGACTAGTTCAACTTCAAATTCACTAATGACATTAGTATACTATTTTGTTGTTTGCTGTGTCTTCGCTGCTTTCTTAAACTTGTTATCAATTTTGAATTCTGCACCTTTTTTGTTAAGTATTATTTGCTCGACAAGAAGCATCTAGACTAGACAACTTTTGGGTTCTTTGGTGCTTCCTAGTCTGAACAGACCACTTCCAATTGCTTTGATGGGTTTTTTCTTTTTTTTGTTTTACAGATTAAGAGCTGAAATTTATCGTTTCTTCAGACAAAAATAAACCTGATTGATTGATTGCGACAGTCGGAATTCTTCAACCTACAACCCAATTATTGACGCTCTCGCGTAGTAGGCTAGAACCGAACAAACTAACTACTGGTGGCAGCCCTACGACAAATACACTGAAAAACAAATGGACAATAATAGAATAACAGCGTGTACATATTGATTTTATTCCCGTTTTCAACCGATAATTGATTTGGTTTTGTTGTATATGTTGGTGCTCTTCTGGACCAGGACCGAATGCAAAAGCATCATTGCTGCATGATCACGCCAATCGACGCCCACTATTTTAACCAGTCAGCCAGCCACTTGGCGTCCACTTGCAAACCAGAACAAACCGGTTGAGCGCTGGATTGTACATGACGCAACTTGTTGTTCACATCATAACAGAAGGCTATTCGCGTAAAGTTTAATGTTAAAAATACGTTTTGGCAATTCAAAATGTTGAATTGGCGTTTTTATCTGTTTATGCGATAGGAAACTGCTAGTGCTTATTCCAATTAGGCTAGTCTCGCTGTAAGTGGCATATGTTTGCCTTTGCCGTAGGCATAACGTGAGGTGTTAACAGGGGTGCTAAACCAGTGACAGGTGCAGCTATTAACAAGATAGGGTAATACAGTAATAGTCGTGCTGTTATAGTTAAATTTAATTTAAATATCTTTTTGATAAGCTGACAGGTATTTTTTTTTAAATATACAACTTGATAAAGGTAGCATCAGGGGCAACTTGTTCTTGGCTGGCAATCTAGTAATAAACTCAAAAACTGTAAGGTCAGTGTTTATTATAAATTGTAGCAATGCACTGCACTGACCTGCACACGGTATTGGTATAGGCCAAATGTGATGTTTAGCGATACATAAAGCTTTTAATAGTTTTTTATGGTTACTGTCTGTTTGTTCTTGCTGTTTTTTAATCAAACCTTATATTTGAGTTTTGCATTTTCCTATCACATGGCCAAATTCACTTGTTTTAGTGTGATCGAGAATTCTTTACACTGAGCTTCAATCTTTCGAACATTTATGTAGTTAAGTACTTTAAAGCTCTAGTTTGTTTAAGTTGTGCCTTCCAAGAAAATGGAGATCCACCCTTGTTACAATGCATTCCACATTACTTCTACGTTTAGCTGTTCTGGAACAAATGTCGATATTCTCTACCACCAATTTGAATAGCAATATATTGAGACCTGGAAAGAGTTTCAAAGGATTAAATATGGCCAAAAGGCAGAAATTCTGCTGAATTGCTGATCAGTGTTAGTGATACGGTACATGACATTGGGATTAATGTTAAGGGCTAGGTCTAGAGTTAAGGTTAGGTGTGGTCAGATACAGGGTTAGGGATGATCTGCAGAATTTCTGTGTTTTAGTAGAATCCACTTAAATAGCAGTGCATATAGAGCCTTGCAAACAATAAACATTGACCATACAGTTTTTGAGTTTATTAGTAGATTGCCAGCCAAGAACAAGTTGCACCTGATCAGCTGATGTTACCTAGTTATCGAGTTGTGTACTTTAAAAATATATTTAACTAAATTCCTAAAGCCTGAGAGTATTTACTTAATAATCTTACAGTTTTAACTGTTTTGATGATTGATGGCTTTTGCACATTTTTCTCTCTTTTTGTTTTTGATGTATTGTTTTTAATAGGCAGTGGCTATTTTGCCGTGAGTGATTTGTGATTGGTCAATCTTAATGACGTATTGAACATGTGATTTTTGGTCGCTTTTGATTGGTCAATTTTTTTAACTAGTTAAAAAAAAGGCAGTGGCTATTTCGCCGTTGACGGCAATTTGCCCTTGGAATCTATTTTGCCGTGATCATTCACGTGTGTTTATATAGCCATATTTGCTATTATCGCACCAGTGACTCTGTGGTGTAGTGGATAGAGCGCTGGTCTTGAGATACCAAGGTATCGGGTTCGAATCTCAGCTGGCCAGGGCTTTAAAAGAAAGGCAGTGTACACTGAAGGGGCAGGCCCGGTATGTAAATGCACGGGGCAGTGTACACTGCAAGGGAGTGTGCAGGGTGGGGGATAGAGACCTGGGGGTGCAAAATTTTTTTTTTTGGTTTTTAAAATTGACCAATCAGAGACGACCAAAAGTCACATGTTTAGTACGTCATTAAGATTGACCAATCACAAACAACTCACGGCAAAATAGTCTCTGAGGGTAAATTGCCGTCGACGGCAAAATAGCCACTGCCTAAAAAAAATTTACACCCCCAGGTGTCCACTCCCTTCCAATGTACATTTCCCCATATATTCACATACCAAGCCTCCCCTTTCAGTGTACACTGCCTTTCTGTAAAAACCCTGCCTGCCATGATTCCAACCTGCAACCATAGCATTTTGAGACCAATGCACTATCTACATGCCACAACATCACTTGCAGAATTGTCGCAATTATGGCTCTATAAACACATGTAAATGATTACCACAATATAGTGTTCAAGGGTAAACTGCTGTCAACGGCAAAATAGCCACTTCCTTTTTAATGAAAAGTAGCCATTTTGCTGTTGGCAGCACATTACCTTTGGAATATCTTTTCCTTTACCATTCATGTGTCTAAATAACCATATTTGTAACAAAGCATGTGGTGATGCAGTGGCGTAGTTGATAGGCCTAATGCTGCTGCCTTTAAATGCAGTAGTTGCAGATTAAAATTTCAGGTAGGATACTTAGATAGAGGCAGTGTACACCGGGGGTAAAATTTTTGCCTTTGATACGTCATAGAAATTATCTTATCAAAAACGGCCAAAAGTCATGTTTTTAATATGTCATTGAAATTGAATGCATAGTGGTTAGAGTTTCTGCTTTGTAGTTGGTAGACCTGGGGTTCATTCCTTTTGTCAAGTCATACCAGAAGACTTTCCACAGCTTTCCTACTAAGCCTTGACATTTAAGGGCTGTTGTGGAGAACAAGCTAGCAAGTTTGCTTGTTGTATCCTTGGACAAAGCACTTAATTAGATGCTTCCACGTTTATGCAGAAGACAGGTGGCTCTGACATCTTGGAAATGGCAAATTCTGAAATGGCTCTGACATTTGGAAATTGCAACTTTTGAATGGAGTGTCTGCACTCTGAGCGAGTGCAGACAACCCATTCAAAAGACAGCAATACAATTTGCTTTTTCTTGAAAGGAGGATAAATACAGGCAAATAAATAAACAATCACAAATATTTCACTGGTAAAATGCCAATAATGAAACAATGGTCAATGCCTTTTTAATACGAGTGTTAATGCCAAAGCAAGTAAAAAATTTGCTTTTAGGCCAGTTTTTTGCAAATTTACCATTTATTTGGACATTCTTCTGAATTACATAATGATAGTGTGCAGCATATGTGATCAAAAATTTTGTGGGTACACTGAATGGAATGAGGATTCTTTACATAAGCATACTACCAAGTGCAAAACAACTGCGTTTCAAAAATGTTAAAACTTATCTCATTTTGAAAGTTGTATTTTTTATCTGAACTGAAAGTTTGATATTCTTTAGATAAATTGTTATGTTCCGGTATGTAAGTTTTGCAATTAGTTAATTTATTTTGTTTTCATCAAGATGAATTTTTCAAGTTTATCAACAAGAGCACTTTTCAACGAACTGCATCATGTTTATGTGTTGATTGTTACAATGGTGGACAAATTTGGAACCACGTAAAATCTGCAACAAATTTATATAAAACTGTTAAAACAAAATTACATGTTTTAAGAACTATCGCAGCATTTGCGTTTAGATTTTTTCAATTTGAACAACATATCTGTCAAGATTTTTTAGTCATGGATACAATAGTAAGTACAGCTGTAGCTTGCATGTTATTGTGTCAAGTCTAGAGCTTACAAGCCAAACTTTTGTTTATCCTGTAAGAAAATAAATATGCGTACTTTTACTTACCATGCTCACACAAATTAAAAATTCATAGTTATTTCTTAAAGTCTTGAAAAAAATTATTTTTTGTTGTAGCCAAACTAGAAAACACTGTCCATGCAATAAAGACGTATTTATTTTGTGAGACAAATTTGTGTTTGTGAGGTAACGCATATTTATTTTGCGAGACAAACTTGCACTGTTGCATGAATCAAAGCTGTTTCCCAGTTTGTTTTACATTAGTACTTATTAAATAACTGCCAGCTGCGATTTATCGCAACTGTACACTGTGTTAATTCTTTGTGAGAGGTTGTTTGATAAGTACTTTTGCCTCTGATAGTAACTGCATTTTTTGGCTCAATCCCATACTCGGTTTTGCCGTAGATTATGATTTCAGTATTTGATACTTATTATCCTTGAATTTTGGAGTAGCGTTTTTATGATAAGGTTGCCTGAGCTTCCATTATTTTTGTTCTGGGATCTATTGAAAACTACTGTATTTCGTGTTCTTGAATTCTCCACTGCTGGCTGATTTGTAGGTGATCTTTATGTAGCTATAATGATACTCGTAAGCCCATGATGTCTTTCATTTGTGATCAGTCTCGTGTATTGCTGAATTGTTATCATGCATTGCATTTTTTAAGTTGTGCGTTTGAAATTATCATGGTGTAATTTGGTAACTTCATAGACTGTTTTTGAAGGTGTCCAATCCAATTTTGAAGTCATTTCTGGCTGGCAGCGTTAGTGGAACCTGCTCTATCATACTGTTCCAACCTTTTGATGTCATCAAAACGCGCCTTCAAGTTACAGCTGCTCTGTCAATGCCTGTAATGCAACCGAAAGGGTGAATTGTAGTTATTAGCGTAAAGCTTTTGAGTTATCATTTTTGTTCACTAACTCACATGTTACAAGAACTGCAGGTATTGATCAATTTTTACGAAATGTAAAGTCTCCACGTATAGTATTTTCTTATCCCCTCACCTCTAGATGGGATCGCAGGTGCAATAGTTTCTGATGCTTTTCTCGTTTTTTTCACCCCTATCTGCTAACTTGGCTCATTTTATGTCAAGTCAAGTCAAATTGTATGTAGTTTTTTGTCAGCCCACTTATCTTTCCAGTTGGTTGTTGAAAAAGGACTTGTTTGTACTTACCGTGGACATTTGACTTTTACAAAGTAAGAGTTACCCTTAGCAATCATCATTGCAATTTTGTTTTTATTTTTCAGCATTGCTATTAACTCGACAATGTACAACATTATCCGAACTATTGTTAAAAATGAATCAATTTCGGGTCTATGGAAGGGCTCATCTCCTGTAAGTGTAGATTGTTATGTGCGTACAGTATTTTATTTTACATGTTATATTTGAACCGTCATGGCACGGTAGAACTCTCCTGGGCTACACAACACATTATTTAGGGTTCAAGAGCTACAGCAAGCACATCAGGATTGATCAAACAGTCAGCCGAAATTTAAAAGGTCACTTGCAAAGTAAAATCTGATGCGCAAACAGGTGGTTAATGGTACAAATACACTCAGACCCAGCCCTGTGTGAGGAAAGTGGCGTAAAAACAACATGGCTAATCATTTTCTGCTGTAAATGTTTTCGAAGGTATGGATCAATATTTTGAAAACATGTTTATTACAAATTTCTCAAGAGGTCTTTCTGCTTTTACGATGTGAATAACCCTTAATTGTTAACGCTTTTGTTCACCTTTTTCTTTATTTTTTAGTCCTTCTATCGTTGTGTGCCAGGGGTTGGAACATATTTTTCGTCATTGCATTGGATGAAATCGAAGTTTTTCAAGTTGGTATTATATTAAATTGTGCGATTGCTTTCGGTCATCACCGTAGGGGTATTAAAAGGCCCCACATAGCACCTGTTTGTGCCTACGATAGGTAGGCCTTGATGTGTGCCTTGTTTGTGAATACTATTAATTTTTCTCTGATTAGTTTACTTTCACAAGGTCACGTGTGCATATTTTCGTTTAATTTCCAGATAATTTTTAAGTAAGCCCTTTTCACCCTCCCTCATTGCAAAATTTTGCTTGCGCTCCTAGTTTTCCCAACTTATTCTATTTGTTCACCTGATTGCGCCTGATTAGTCCGACAGCTGACATAAAGTTGTGACGGTTTTTATTTTGCTGCTTTGTTTACTGTCAAAGCTAATGCAGTTTGCGGATAATACATTAATTGATGATGACATAAATGATGATATATACGGATGATGATGTAAACAGTGTTTACTTGTTTGCAGAGATCGAAAGCCAACAAGCTCTGAATCATTGCTACTGGGAGCGAGCGCTAGAACATTCACAGCTTTGTGTACTTTGCCCATGACCGTAGTTAAAACGAGATTTGAAGTAGGTCATTTATAAAGTGTTCTTTGCACTGCGCTAATTGCAGTGCTGCAGTACAATGCAGCGCAACCTTTCGCTATTTATAGTAGTGGGTAGCGTCACGAGTAATTAATTTGTTGCAGATTTAAAAACTTATTTTAATGTTATGTAATGCTATTAGTGTAACAGAACCAGCATTCTATTGCGTGGCAACTAGGACAGAACAAAAGCAAGATATTTCCACATAAAGTGATTTGGAATTTACTTTTGTAAAGAGAGTACAAGGGGTACAAGCTCCGTGTAAAGGCATTGTGGATGCAAGGACCAGTACTCTGTTACAGTTAGGTTTTACATGTATGGTGGAAAATCATTTTTAAACCCAAAGGAGAGCTTTTATCTTGTGCAAGCATTTGCTTTGTTTGCCCTGGCGCTTGGAGTCTCGTGAATCATTCCCGAGTCACTTTTTTTGTCATGTTGCTATTGTAGAAGGAGCTGAATTAGTCTCGAATAAATACATTTATGAGATTGAGAGAAGTTTGGTATGGCGTTGCTTCTTGAAATTGGTTCTCGTTTGCATTCTACACATTTTTGCTTCTCAAATAACTGTTTTTTATTGTGTTTTTAAATACCCCAAAAGGCTGACTTGCTGAACCAAATCTGATGCAAAAGTAGGTGGTAAGTGGTAGACAAACACTGTAGAAACATTGATAGGCCTATGTAGTGGAAGAAAAATGAAGCTTAACTTTTTTTTCAGAGTGGCAAGTTCGGTTATCGAAGCATTAGTGATGCTTTGTTTAGCATTCACGAGAAAGAAGGAGCCAAAGGTTTGTATCGTGGAGTAAGCGCTACCTTACTTCGTGATGCTCCATTCTCTGGCATGTACTTGATGTTTTATAACGCCAGCAAAGGAATGGTGGAAAATGGAGGTAATTTGTGATTTTAAGTTGAGTTTCCTTCTCTTCCTCTTTTAATTGGAGGCGTCATGTGACGTAGAACATTCATTTATACATCGCAAACCCAGTGAAATGAAAATTAGCACGATTATCACTATGATCTAGTTATGAGAAACAAAAGTCCATTTTGAACCAATCGAGAGTAAGAGCCAGATTATCAAAAACTCGGACTGTGTTTAGCGGGTGCCTAAAACTCGCCTCTGATGACATATTGGGTGAGCAGCTTTACTCTTCTAGCTTGGGGTAGTCTTGTTGAATTGACTGTTCTAGAATACTCTTGAATTGAAAGGACGTAGCTAGATTTTCGACCTTCAGTAAGCATCATAAGCAGTTGAAAATAAAGAAACCAGCTACGCATAACCCTACATCATGGAAACAGTGACGCGTAACGTTATTGAATTTGAAGAAAGCGAAAGCAAACAACGGTATTAGTTGCTTTTTGAGTGCTGGATGCTGTTCAGCATTTTTAAGACAATGAATTTTTTTATTTTCATTATCTTCCACTGAGTATCTGTTAAATGTCTTGATGAGAAAAACCCCAAAAGAGTCGTAGATTTTTTAGGTGATCATCTACTTTTGCACACTTGTGTTTGTTCAGTCTTGCGTGAAAGCAATGCCTGAAGATCGTCTCGTTTGGCAATAGCTTCTCTAGTTGGTTACAGCCAGAATGAACTTGAAAAATAACCAACCAAATTTTTAAAAAATGTTGCTTTTGCCTACCAAAAATGAGATCTTGTTTTTTTTGGGAGACGATTTTGACGGTGTGTCTCCCAGGGCTGACCCCCATTCCATTCTAATCACTTCACTGTGCCCCTGTAGAGCCATGATAATCGATTGATTTTTGCCATGTTGTGAATTTTTATGTATTGAGCATTGCAATGCACTTGTAGTGGAAACGACTTTACTCTGGCTATTGAAACTGAGCAGTCGATACACACGATCGATGTTACGTTTCGTAAGTGCAAGGCAGTGTTTTATACAAAAATGTAGCTCTTATACGCAAAAAATCAGTACTAAAGTTTTTGAGAAAACTTGGGACTTAAAGCATTCAAAATGGCTTACTTGTAATCAAATACAGCAGAGTTTTCCAAACTAAAGACTTCATTGTTTTTCTACAAATGTACTCGGAAATTTATTTATCTACATCGTGCGTTTTCGAAGCAGACAAGCATATTCTGTAGAATTGAGTTGTTGATTGAAGAGTCGAGTGTATAGAATATCGAAACGAAAAAAAAAGAGTATTGGAGTCCGGGTTTATGGGTTGTCTTTTTAATTTTTTTAACGAGCTGAATTACTATAAAACATAATTCATTGTCACCTGTTTTCATTTTTTATTATCTATAACCGCTGTGTTGGGCAAAAATATTGATGCAAAATAAGATTGGGTCGGAGAAAAAACAGATTCTGAATTGGGGTTCGTAGCGAAAGAAGTTTGGGAAATCTTGAAATAGAGTGTGCATTCGATTTTATGCCTTTTATTGTCAACTTTATGACTGACTTTTTGTTAAAATAGTTTTGATGTCACGCAAGTCTTGCTGTGAAAGTACAGGTGAGGTGTGTGTATCACATCTTACTTAACGATGGCTCAATCATAGATTTGGCAATTGTAACACGTGATACCCTCGTGTAGAAGGTGATTCTCAGGCCATGGCGAGATCAGATTGCTTGCTTTGTTTTTATTTGACGTATTTGTAAAACGAACACCTTTGAAATACGTCATGATAAAACAAACGAAGCGATCCTATCCATACTACCTTTAATTGTTTCCTAACACAAGTTGTTTTTAGCTTTCGGGAGCGCGTGTTATTAAGGCGTGCTGCGCTGTTATTATAACCCTTTTTTCCAGGCACCTTGTACAATTTCGGTTGTGGCGTGCTCTCTGGCGCTCTTGCGTCTTTCATATCACAGCCAGCTGACGTCATCAAGACGAAAATGCAGATTGACCAATCACCAGTGCGTCTGTCGAATGTGGTCGTATTCATATACAAGGTAAGTGATGCCGCCGCACATTGGGGGGGGGGGGGATGGTCAATGGTGATCACCCCGTAAACACAGTATTACAGTATTGGCAAAAAAACGCTAGTGTGCTCTTTAGTATGAGTTTCCTTTCTCTGCAGATTCGTAAAAATATAAAGTGCATGGCTCCAAATGGTATTCTTTTCTTCGTGCTAACCAGTGCAATGAAATAAGCCATGAAATGTAAGAACTGCCAAACTCATCGACAGGATAGTTCATGATAATTTGTCCCACTTGATATAATCTTCCCCTTGGCCTGAACAACTTAACAAGTATAGGTCTGCTGCACGCTTTTCACTCACGTTAAACAAATTGAATTCCAAGACGTGATCTTTTACACGCCAATAACTATAATGTAACCTGCTTGAATGTTTTTGTTGTTTCTTATGACATTTTTTGTGAGGCTTGAACAGTCATTCTTGGCTGACGATCTGACATTGCTTGATAAATGCTCATTCAATGAAACAAAAGTTGCTGCATATTTATCATTTTCAAAAAAAAACATGGTGACATCCATGTCAACGATAATGTAGCGTCGTTCCTGCAAACGGCATAACCAGCTTTGCGATCACAATGTTGGTATCTAGCGCAGCCACCCGCAATGTGACCTTGTAAATGATAAATCTTGTATTCTACACGTTGCTATTTACGTTGCACAGCACGCACTGTGACTAACCTTTTTACGTAAGTTGAAAGTATATAGAAATTGCCGTAATTTCACTTTGCAATTCAGTGAGATACATTTAGCAGTTCTTAATATTGGTCAAAAATCTCCAAAAACCATTAATTCAGGGCACTTTCATGAACATAGAAATTTATATGGGGGCAGAACACAATGGTACCTGGCGAGAGCAACGGTATCGCTTTAAACAGTGAACATTGCTAAACTAAGTAATAAAACTCGAAAGCTATTGTTTTTGATATCTGTCATCCCAGCAGAATAAACTGGTTTATATTACTTTTAGCATCTTAGTATTTTTTTTGTTAATCATGTAATGTTTCAATTGTTTTTATTGTAGCTGAGGTTGGCCCATTTCTTCTTTACCTATTGTGAACAAGATTATTATTAGTTGGTGTTATTGGCTGTGGGAACTTCCACCATTTTTGTAGTAATAAAACAAACCTTTGAAACCAAAGTTGCCTGTCATCCAGCAACAAGTCAATAGATTTAATGGTCTTGTTTTTGCGGTTTGCGGCTTTGTTTTCTACCTCTCTTGTTTATCGTCGACATCAGCTCTTATACAATACTTACGCGTGAACGTCACACACAGAACGACCTACTTAAAGCGAGGTGTCGTGTGCAAAAGCGTTTTGTTTCAGGTGGTGAAATTGTACGTCATTGCTTCAAGCATGCGTTAAGAGTAAATTCTTTCACCAGAGGCAATACGAAGGTGTTAGTTCTACACAGCACACGGGTAGCGTCTGTGTCTACCGAGACGGCCACTGAAACTATTACCTCACACTTGCAAAACTAGCATTTATCAGCAACCTCTGGGAAAAAAATTTTGTAGCGACTAATTGCTAGGATGTAAGCCCCCTCTTCTCCTTAGTGACGTCAGTGATTTCATGTACCGCCTTAAAGCTGCTGCCAAACTTTACTCAAAACAAGCCACACATAACGGTGTCAAGAAATGGCAGTGGTAATGGTGTCTTGTTTCTGCGCAATTCTCAATGCGAGTGCACCAAGAAATAATTCACTTGAACATATTTCAATGTTTCCTTAACTAATTGAGCTTGCGTGACACATGTATGGAAGCGACTTTGCATATTCTCCGAGTTGGAATAGTAAAGCCGCTCACCCAGCATGTTGTAAGAGGTGACTGTTGGGTTTCTCCCAATGTCACTGTGCCTTGTTGGTGGTGTGGCTACCAGTCTCCAGTTCGTATTCATGACTGGTTCGAAATGAGCTCCCGCTCCCCTAGTCTAATGTTGATCAGGTTTTCTGCGTGGAAACCAAAAATAACCTTTTCAGGTAGTGCCTCCGCTCCAAGGAAGAAAGGTAAACAAAACAGTGTGAAAAGGCTTATTTGAATAGCATTGCATTGTAGGAACATGGTCTAGTTGGATTCTTTCGTGGAATCACTCCGCGAGTTACGAGACGAACATTAATGGCTGCTATGGCTTGGACTGTTTACGAACAGGCAAGTGATGTGTGGAATATATTCTGCCGTGTCATGTGGTTATTTGTAATTTTTGAGCGTGTTGCGAGCCGCTGTGGCGCGCTGCAAATGCTTTGGGTTTTAAACAGTTTAAGGAATAAAGCCTTTAATCGCCTTCGCGATTCATACGAAAGGCATCTGCTTGAAACGCTCGCTTGCTAGTTGAAGTAAAAGTAAAATCAAGCGGTTAGTAATAGCCATTGGATTGGGCACTACTAAGCTCCATAGCGTATTTAAGTATGAAGCATGAAGGCATATATCCGTCATTGTACGTCATTGTGCTAGAATAATAAGAGGCGTCTACGGCTTATTCAGTATATCATAAGCGGTTGCTGTAGGCTACGTGCTAATGGCCGTCGGCCTTGTTGGTAATAGTAGTTGGGACTACAATGTTTTGGGGTGTATTCTTTGTCCCTATCTAAGTCTTTGTTTTTCTTCAAATGGCTGTGGATGTATTTATGCAGTTTACACAGTTTTGTAATATGCTATATGTTGTTTAGGTCAGCAAATTATTGAAGCTTTCATAAAGTTTCGTGGATGCATTCCTTTTTGCGTGTTTGATAGTATTGTGCTAAAGTTATGTTCATATTGTATGCAACTTTTTTAATATTCCCATTCAAAATAAGGAAATCTTTTTCTCGAATTCAATTTGGTATTGGTGTCAACAACAGTCATGTACACGAGAAAGAATAAATACGTCGCCCCATCTCTTAAATTTGACACTTAACTGAAAAAGATTGTTTTTGTTGTAGCTTATTACATTAAGCTACAATTAATTTAAGTAAGGCTTTCCTCTTAGCGCTATTTCAAAGCCACTAAACAGCAGAGTTACTTTTACAACAAGTTTTAGTGTCTTTGTCGGACTTGTTTACTATCGTCTTCATTTCAATTGTTTTGTCGTTTCTTTGTACCTGAATAGCTTTTGGAACGAGCACACGAGCCTCGGTTTGTGTGTTGTCAAAATCAATGGCTCAATGTTTTGGGTCAATATTTATTGTGTATTTTGCGTCGTTTTACTTTTTTGTGCGTGCTTCGCTTTATAGTAACCTATAAAGCTTAAATGATGCATCGCAGCTTGTAAGTATAGCTGCTCTTATTTCGCTGCCTCATCAGTTTGTTGTATTCAGTGGCGATTGCTGTGTTGTATCAACAATAGCACTAAAATTTTTTGGCTCAATTATTCTTATTGAAAATTTAAGTGACTTTTATAGATTGTAATAATTGTCCTACCTAATTCGTAGCTGAGGTGCGCATCTCAGTTTGTTTTGATGATGTTTATCAAAACTTAAGTCGTTTTATTTCAACACTGTTTAGATCTCTGTTTTTACTCTTATTGTTGTTAATAAACTACGATGTCTTGACCATACGACGTAGTCTTTAGCTGTGGCACTAATTACGAGGCGGCTGAAATATTCTCTTCCGCTATAGAGTATTACTATACTGTACTTCAAACAAACGACGTAAGCTTGAAATTACTTTAAAACATGGGTTCTTAACCGATAGGCCATGGCCCACTGGTGGGCCACAGGAGCATTTAGAGGTGGGCCACAGAGCTATTTGAAAAATTGTAAAGTTAGTCAATATTTCTTCTTTAGTTAATTTTACAGCACACTTGTGTGTCTTCTCTAGTTTTAATTAAAGCGTGAATGAAAGAGGCTGGTGTGGCGTTTCAGCCGCTTGGTAACATAAACGACACACTCCTAGAGGGCATAAGGCAGAACTATTCAAGTATTAGAAAATCAAGCTATGAAAAAAGAATTCGTATTGTGATTTGTTTGACGATACTAATTATGGTGAATAAATTTTTAAATGCATCATAACTATCGCATAATAGAACATTTATAGTACGATGGCCAGTCTCTGTGATGTCATAAAAAGCCCTGCTTTCATTTCGAATTTTGTATTTAACTGCCTTATTTTGAAAGGAACAGCAGTTGCAGGTATTGTCGTTTTTAATCAAATTTTCAGAAGTGAGTTTTAATCAAAGTAGGAGTAAAAAAGCAAGTAAAAGAGGATGGAATGATGATTGCATTCAGTATGGTTTTGCACGTTTTTCTGACAAAGATGCCCAAAAAGGACAGTGTGTTATCTGCTACAAAGTCCTTGGAAACGATTCACTCCGTCCAAGTAAATTGTCAAATCATTTGTTGAAAATTCATCCTGAATATAAGGACAAAGGTACTTCCTTTTTTGAAAGGAAACGAGATGCACTGAAACGTACTAAATTGGATTCTAGTGGAACTTATTACAAGGAAAATATTTCACTTGTTGAAGCTTCCTATGAAGTTGCACTTACGATTGCAAAACAAAAGAAGCCCCACACAATAGCTGAAACTCTTGTAAAGCCATGTGCTATAAAAATGGCGGAGCGAGTGTTGGGAAAACAAAGTAGCAAAAAGTTAGAAGCAATATCTCTTTCAAATGATACGATACGGCTTCGTATAAACGAGATGGCGGATGACATTTCTTTTCAGTTGATTTCAGAGTTGAAGTCCTGCCTTCATGGTATGTTTTCTATTCAGTTGGACGAATCTACCGACATTTCAAATGTTTCTCATCTTATGGCTTTTGTGCGATGGGCGTCCGTTACAGGCATAAAGGAAGCCATTCTCTTCTGTTCTCTAGAAAGTACAACACGAGCAGCTGATATACTACAAAAAGTGGACGATTATTTTAAAAAATGGGACTTACAGTGGGAGAATCTATGTTCTGTTTGTACCGACGGAGCTCCTGCAATGATTGGTGCACGATCAGGTTTTGCGAAAAAGGTGAAAGAACTCGCTCCTGGTGCAACGTCAGTCCACTGCATGATACACCGCCAAGCTCTGGCAAGTCGAACTCTTCCTTCAGACCTTCAATCAGCATTAGATGTTGCTATTAAAATGGTAAACTTTGTGAAAAAGAGTGCGTTAAGCACAAGGCTGTTTTCAAATCTTTGTAAGGACATGTCAGCAGACTACACCACACTTTTATACCATACAAATGTGCGCTGGCTTTCAAAAGGCAACATGCTGTCCAGAGTGTTTCAACTACGAGAAGAATTAGCAGAGTTTTTTGTCAGGCAAAGACATGAATTTGCAACTTACTTTAATGATCCTTCTTTCGTAGAACGCTTGGCTTATTTAGCGGATATCTTCGAAAAATTAAACACCCTAAATTTATCCATGCAAGGGAGTAAAACCACTATCATCAATTTAAATGACTCACTTAATGCTTTTGTGGAGAAATTGCAGTTGTGGAAAATGCATGTCATGAAAGACGTTTTTGCCATGTTCGACAGGCTCTCATCAGTAACAAGAGCGAATGAATCGATAAATATTTCAGCAGAGGTTACAGAACATTTGTGTAAGTTGGAAGAAGAACTAGATCGCTACTTTCCAGAGCGCAAAGATATGGATGACAATCTCCAAATAGTGAGAAATCCAATCAATGCAAACTTCTCTTCCCTGCCCGTGCATCTTCAAGAAGAATTTATTGATTTAAAAAATGACTCGACCATGAAGACTGCATTTGAAAATTCTGAGTTAACAACATTCTGGTGTAATGCTAGTGCTTCATATCCTCGAGTGGTCAAATACATGATAAGCAAGCTGCTTCCATTTGCGTCAACTTACTTGTGTGAAGCCGCTTTTTCAGATCTTGTTGCAATGAAAACAAAATATAGAAATACTATGAATGTGGAAAATGACTTGATTTGTGCATTGTCATGCATTAAACCTCGAATATCTCTACTTGCAAAAAACAAACTATCTCAAGCTTCGCATTAACAGTTGTGTTATGAATGGGTTATTATTAAAATGTTATTCTTTTTAATTCACATTGGTAAGTTATTCTGTGTTTCTTACAAATATCTTTTTCTTGTAGACAGTGGGCCACGAAATTTTTTCAAAACAAAAGTGGGCCACGACTATAAAAAGGTTAAGAACCACTGCTTTAAAACCACATCGATGTTTCATCTGGTGAAGGATCCAAAATTCTTAGTGCTGTCTGCCTCAGTAAAATGTCCTTTTTAAAAGCCAGTGAATACAGATAGTAGCAGACACACAATGAAACTTGCTTCTCCATGACTACTTGAACAGAAAAAACAAATCAGCTCAACTCGAGCGAGACAAAACAGCATTTGATGGCAACAAAACTTCATACAACTGGTCGCTAGATGGCAATTGTTAGCTATTGTAAGGGCACTCATCTGGGCATGCACAATTTTTAAGTACATGAGGTACAAATTAACTTAAGTGCTTAAGTAGAAAAGCAAGCTCCTAAAAGCTATATGTTTCCAGAAAGGAAAAGAAAAAAGGAATCCAACTATGCAAGCCATTTTTCTTCATGAAAATCTAACAAAAAATTTTGTACCAGCAATTACACCAAAAAATTATTCAACAAGTTTTACAAAAAATCTTAAAAGTACACGATCACAAACAATACATTGTTCAAAGTTAATGTGGATTAAGACACACACTATTGTACACAAAATGATGGAGACTTTTCTTTTTATAATCTTTAATTAAAAAATTATAAAAAAATTTCGCGGGGGCAACTTTCAAATTAAATGTTTTGACTATTCTTTTTCTTATAAAACCACTAAAAGACAAAATTTTTTTCAAATGCTCCATTAATTTATAGTTTAACATTTGTACAACATTTCCTCAAAATTTCGGCCTAATCTGACAAATACTTTTTGATAGTAGCGATTTTAATACCGAAAATCACCATTTTGAGAAAATCGCCTTCAAAGTTCCACTATAAAAATATTGAATTTAATAAAATTTCATTTTAACCTGACCTTAATATCCCCTACCAACTTTATATGTTCTCAATAATTACAACTGGAAACTAGTTTCTCAATACAGTTCGACCAAACTAACTAATAATTGGCGCTATTTATTTAAACAATTTGAACTAATTGGAAGAAAATTAGGTGTTAAATATGTAGTTTAATATTTCCTGAAAATAAAAAACAATTCTCAGAAAGGGTTACAATAAATATGATTTTTGCTGAAAAGGAAATAAGGTGCTTAAAAACTGAAAGCAGATTTGAAATCTATAATAAATTTCAGTTAAAGATCGACTGAAAACAAGAAATTTATAAAAATTAAAATTTTTGGTCAGTCTGTGTGCCCTTAATGCATTTAAAAAATAACAGGCTATTACAACGGTGGGCAAAGTGCGGCTCGCCAACCTTTTGTTGGCGGCTCTTCTTTTGAACAATAGTGTAGAATTGTTATTCATTCATAGCTATCTGATTGCAATAGCTTGTTTAGTATTTACCAAGGAAGGACGGCATTAGTTCTTAATAAACTGTTATCCTCAGTTGAAATTAGGTCAAGAGAAGATTTTTAAGAACAGTTGGTGCTAAGTCGGATTATAGCGTGGAAATCATTCATTCACACATTGTAACCATTGCAGTGTGAAGTAGAAATATAGGTCAGACTCAGAAGCGTAGATATAATTTACGGTTGTGTGCCATTTCAAACAGTTAGCTAACTATACTGAAGTCGTAGTCACAAGTATATACTGCGAAACGAAGTGAGATGACATCAGCGAATACAAAAAAACTGCACCAATCAACAGCCGCCTCAACGTGGTGGTGCGGTCCCCGGCCCCGTTTGGGTTGGGTCAAAATGGCTGTTGGCCTTCCCGAGGATCCCAGTTACCCCGGGCACTCCCCTTCATTTTTTCGCTATGCTGCCCCCTGAACGACCGCAGAAGGGCAGCACACAGCTTTTTTAAAATCGGTTGCTTGTTTTCACATTTTCTTTTCTCCTGCCCCTCTCTTGCCCTTCTTCGTCTCCTCATTCTCCTCCTTCTGTTGATGAGCGGTAACGTTCATCCCAACCCTGGCTTCATCTTTCCTTGCTCTGTGTGCACTGAAAATGTGACCTGGCGGGGCAAGTCAGGGCAATACTGTGCTTGCTCCAAATGGGTCCATCTAAGGTGCTTACAACTTTCCCTCTCCAAATTCAGAGCTCTTGGCGGCTCTCAGTCTTGGAGCTGCCCCCTGTCGAATCACTGTGACTCCCTTTTCGGACTCCTTCGACATGTATACCTCCACTGTGCAATCTAGCCCCGCCTCTGCTAACGCTGCTCTCTCGCCCCACCCTCGACTCCAAATCTCTTATCCCCCATCTGCTCATTTTATATCTTCTCCCTCTGCCCTTCCTCCGCCGTCCCTTGCTCCTGGCTTTTCTTCTGCGCCTCCTGCCTCCACTCCCCCCCTGACTCTCTCAGGGTTCTTCAATGGAATGCTGGAGGTTTTCGAGCCAGGAGCACTGAACTACTCCACTTTCTTTCGTCCCATCCTGTCGACCTTATCTGCATTCAGGAATCCAATCTTAACTGATCTTCCTCTTTCGGGATTCCTGGGTTCTCTGCTCTGCGTTCTTTAATTGCCAGCACCCCCTTTGGGACTCAAGAGTCACTTCCGACCCCCGCGGGGAGGAAGACCCCCGTGGGTCATCTCTTCTGACCTCCTCCGCCTCTATGACCCTGACACACCCACCCTTCTCCATCGCTCCTTTCCTGACATCTCCTTTTCCCCCTCTTCTCTTGCCCTTTCCTGCTCCTGGGAGGTGCTTCAGGACCTTGGTTCTGACCACTTACCAATTCTTCTATCTACTTCTCTCTCTCCGGTCTTTCACCCCTACGAGCGCCCCCGTTTTTTCAATTTTCCGAAAGCTCGCTGGGATGGCTTTGCATCCTACATTGACTCTCACTGTCCCTCTGCAGAGGAATATTCGTTTCTTTCTCTTTCCTCTGCTGCTGCTCTCTTTACCTCTCTGGCTTTGAATGCGGCCAAATCTTCCATTCCTTTCGGCCGCATCAAACGCCCTCCTAAAGCCTGGTGGTCTGCTGAGGTGGAAGAAGCGGTTAGTGAAAGACGCAAGGCTTTCGCTGCCGCTCACAGAAGTGATGAAGATCGCCAGGCTTACATCTCCGCTTCTCGACGTGCCTCGTCAGTCATCGCCAAGGCCAAGGCTGAGGCATGGCAGACGACTTGCTCTTCTCTTTCACCTAAATCTAACCCAAAATCTGTACATTCGCTCTATCGCTGGCTCATCTTCCTTGTCTCCTTCCTCTTCTAACTTCCCCAACTGTTCTTCTGCCAGGGAATCGGCTTCGGTCTATGCCGCTTACCTGAGATCCCACTTTTCCATTTCTCAGCCAAAGGCTCTGCGTAGCAGAGCCAGAGGCTACCTCTCTGAGCTCCACCGAGCCACGTGTGCTGTGGAGTCTCACTCGTCCTTTTGCTCTTCTTTCACTCTCGCTGAATTTCATGCGGCTGCCTCCAACCTCTCCTCATCCACTGCCACTGGTCCAGACAAAGTTGCCTATCTCATGCTAAAGCATCTTCCTCGCTCTAGAATGGATTTTCTTCTTTACATCTTCAATCTCTCCTGGTCTTCGCATTCCTTTCCTTCCATCTGGAAGACATCTACCATTATTCCCATACACAAGATGGGAAAACCTCTCGACTCTCCTGCTTCCTTTCGGCTTATCTCTCTCACCTCCTGCGTCTCACAGCTGTTTGAACGCATCATTCTATCACGTCTACTCTTCTTTCTGGAGTCTAATTCCATTCTCTCTCTCCATCAGGCCGGTTTCCGCCCTGGACGTTCTACACTTGATCAAATTCTGTATCTTTCTCAGTCCATTTCGGATGGATTTAACAAACCCAGGCCGGGCTCTCGGACGATTCTGTCTACTATCGATTTCTCTAAAGCTTTTGACTCTGTCTGGCATCCCGCCCTTTTCCACAAACTGATTTCGGCTGGCCTTCCTCCTTGCTTTGCTCGTTGGACTCTATCTTTTCTTTCTGATAGGCGCGCTTCAGTGGTGTATCAAAATCACAAAAGTCGTTGCTTTTGAGTCCGTCGAGGTGTTCCGCAAGGATCCAATCTTGGCCCTGTACTTTTCTCTCTCTTCATTAATGATCTTCCGGCTTCTCTGCCTTCTTTCGTCAGCTGTTCTCTTTACGCTGACGATCTAGCCATTTGGTCCTCCTCCCCCTCCGTCCCCACTGCGGTGGAGGCCACACGAGGAGCTCTGTTTCGATTGGAGCGCTGGTGTCAGTACTGGTGTCTTCCTCTCAATTCGAGCAAATGTGAGGCCTCCTTTTTCTGAGTGGATCCCCACCAGGCTAACCTCCTCCTACTCGGCTTCCGCCTCCGTTTCAATCTCACTCCAACTTTTTTTGGGGTCACCTTCGATCGCACTCTTCCTTTTTCTAAGCATGTATCTTTGATGAAGGCCAAGTTTTTCCCACGTCTCAAGGCCTTACGCTGTATCTCTGCTTCATCATGGGGCCCCTCTAAGGAGTCCCTCTCTCTTCTGTATAAAGCTTTTCTTCGACCTCTTTTCACTTGCGCTTCACCCGGATGGTTTCCTTTCCTAAGCGTTACCAATCTCACCAAACTGGAACGCCTCCACCGAGCGGCCAGTCGCGCCATCACCGGCTGCCTCTCGTCCTCCCCTATCCCTCTTGTTCTCTCCGAGGCTTCTTTACCACCCCTACGAGTCACTCTGACTCACTTAACTCTTTTATTTTATGAGCGGGCTCCTCGTCTCCCAACCTCCTTTCCTATTTCAGGTTTGGCCAGACTTTGAGTGAGGCAGCCAAGACTCTGCAGATCGTCCTGGAGAGCTTTTGCGTTCACTCACCCGCTCATGCTTATTTCTACTTTTTCTAGGGAGGCTCTTCTTGCTTGCCCTCCTGTCCTCCTTGGAATTTGCCTTCCTTCACGGTGGAGTCCACCCTTTCCACTTTATGCTCTCGTTCTGATCCCCCTCTTTCTCGCCAAGGTGCGGCTCTCGCTCATCTTGACTCTCTCCCCCCTCATGATCTGGTGCTTTGGACAGACGGCTCTGTTCCTTTTCCTTTTGGCAAGGGCGGCTCCGGCGTACTTGCCAACCGCTCTCTCTGTGGCACTGAGACCACTCTTTTCTTTTCGGCAGGCCCAGTATGCTCAAGTTTTTCCGCTGAAGCCTGCGTCATTCTGCACGCTCTTTGCTGGTCTCGGCAGCACCAACAAGTCTGCCACTTCTCTTCTTCTATTATCTGACTCTCGTTCTGTTCTCCCCGCCCTGTCCTCTCCTCCATCCTTCCTCTTATCTCAAACTCTGTGGCAGATCTGGCAGGAACTGTCTTCTCTCTCCTCCTGTTCCATCAGGATACAATGGGTCCCCGGACACTCGTTTCTACCGGGGAACGACGCGGCCGATGAGCTGGCCAGACGGGGTGCGCTACTTGCGCCCTCCGCAACCCCTTGTAGTCTTTTTCCTCTGACCTCTCGTTATTTCTTGGACTGGAGGCGTACTGTTTCATCGAAGTTCTTTGACCCACAGGTTTCCTCGATTTCCACCGAGGAACTTGTGCTGCATCGTCATGCTCGCTGTGTCCTCTCTCGTCTTCGCTGCAACCGACACAGCCTTCTTTTAGGTTCTTATCTCTCTATGATTGGCAGAGTCGAGAATCCTTTCTGCAGCGCCTGCGGACACCCGTCCCAGAACATCTCTCATCTCATTCTGCACTGTCCAGCTACGGACTTTTTGCGCCGCTCACTCTTTGGCAACTCTCTGTCTCTTTACGACCTTTGGTCCAGACCCTGGGGAGTTGCCCGGCTTCTGGGGCTCCATGGTGTTCCACCATGCCCCCATCCCCCGGAAGGGGTCGGGTAAACAACAACAACAACAATACAAAGAAACGAAAATATGAAGAGGAAAACAGAGCCTTTAATGTAGAGTGGGAAGAAGATTATGCGTTTACTGTTCGTGAAAATAAACCTTCTAATTTGCCACAAGTTGCTTGGTCAAAACAGAGGTAGAAATTTAAATGCCATCATGAAACGAATCACAAAAACTTTTCAAGCAAGTTTCCACCAAAATCAGAAGTAATAAAAAGCAAGTTAGCTGAGATAAAATCTGCGCTAGCAAGTCAATTGCGGTTCATGAAAATATTCAGTAAGGAATCAGATGCAACGACTGAAGCTTCTTTTGTATTTTGCTTTTGTTACCAGGCATCTTTTGACTTCTCAATATAGCTCTTCTGGTGTAATTGAAAGTTCAAATGATCTTTATTTAGATTTAAAATCTACATAAAATTCATAAAAACTCAACATTTCGAAAAACTAAAATCAGTTTTTCTTCGTCAGGAGTGACTAAAAGTTCAAACACAGACAACGGTTACATAGTAATCAACAGAACGAAAAGCAGAAAAGAAAATTATGGTAATAAACAAGTGCAGTTGTCGCTACTGCACTTGTTTATTACTATAATTTTCTTTTCTCCTTTTCGTATAACAAATGGCTCGTTTGTGTATCGTTGACATACCGTATTAACAAAAGCAAATTTTGAATCAAAAATTCCGGGACAAAGTGGTAAACTGGGCGGGACACCGGGACCAAGGCCTAAAAACGGGACTGTCCCGGTGAAAACGGGACGTATGGCCACCCTACTTAAAATAATAAATTTCATACGCGTAAATGGGAAAAACCACAGGCAATTCCGTAACTTTGTAGAAGAGTTGGAGTTAGAAGATGCGCCAAGTGATGTTTCTTTATACTGCGTTGTGAGATGGCTGTCAAATAATGTACCGAGTAGGTTTGTTGATTTGTTGAAGCCTATCAATTTTTTTCTAGACGAAAAGAGAAAATGTTATTTTCCGTTAAAAAATAATGCATGGATACAAGACCTGATGTTTCTCACTGATAAAATGAAGCATCTACAAATTCTCAATTTAGCACTCCAAGGTACTGAAAAGATTATATCAGGCCTTGCCCAAACCGCATTTAGTTTCCAAAACAAAATTAAAATCTTTCAGAGAGACATAATGTCAAAAACTTTCCGTCATTTTCCCTATTTCAAAACGACAGTGAATGCATTTACAGAAGTAATAACTGACCACAAAGTGGAAGAATATAAAGAGAAATTGCAAACACTCCTGCGAGAGTTTCAAGCGAGATTTGATGATTTGCAGCAGAAGCCATGCTTTACGTTCCTTGTAAATCCATTTGACATCGATGTAATCAATGATGGCTGTCTAGTTCATCAACCTTTTGTCACAGACGTATCTGCAGCAGAAATGGATTTGACCGGGTTGCAAGAAGATCTGGCTCTAAAAAATTTTAATAAGTGCCACTCTACAGTGGAGTTCTGGCAACAGGTTACAGAGCGTAAATTTCCAGAGCTTAAAAAGACCAGTGCATGACTGCTTTCTGTTTTTCGCACTACATATTGCTGTGAATCATTATTCTCTGAAATCAAATTTGTAAAATCACAATATCGTGCAAGCCTAAAAAATGAACACTTGAGCGAATTAATACGCACCGCCTTGACATCACTTTGCCCAGATTTTCAGAAGCTAGCTAATAGAATCGAAACCCACAGTTGATCAAATGCTGGTAAAATCATGCAAAAACTGTAATATCGTGTATTGTTGTGTTTGTTTCTATTAAATTGCTTTGAGTAAAGCTTGTTTTGTTTATTGTATTTGTATTAACACTCCAAATGGAATTTGTGGCTCTGCCGTAGTTCTACATTTCCGCACGTGGCTCTTCTATTAAAAAACTTTGTCCACCCCTGGGCTATTGTATAATTTCAAATTTTAGTACCGGAAAATATATTTTAGCTATCTAAATGATCATCATCAGCTCCTGGTAACAGCATAATAAAAGAATTAAGAGGAATCAAACTTATTTGACTGAATTCTTTTTCATTGAAACCATCTTGGTATTTTTCAATGAACTCACGATTTTTGTGTTTTGTCCTTTGAAAAGACAAATTTTACAAATTTCATTACGAAAGAAGTAGTCTTCATTACGAAAGTATGTGTAGTATCGGCAGGCTGCTTTGTGATCACAATGTGTCCCCTCCAGTGTATTCAAACAATTTCGGAGAACGGAGCATAGGCGTGTAAGTAGCAGAAATGAAGTTTTCCAAAAAATTTCAATAAAAGATGATATGCATTTCAAAATGGTGATCTCCGAAAATAGGTTTTTACCTTATTTTGGAGCTGAGAATATCGAATAGTCACTTCAAAAATTTATTTCTAATGAAATAAAGTTTTCAGGTTTGTTTTGAGACAGAAGTACTTTCAGCTCCTCCTCACGAAGAAGACAAAGTGTTTTGCCTACGGGCGTTAGGCGAACTCGGTCGCACCATCAAGCGATCTTGTGAAATAGTTGAGCTCAAAGTTATTGGGGGGCTGAGGTTGAGCAGTACCAAGATTAACTTTGAATGCGAGGAGTTTGTTCAGTTTAATTTTCAAACATAGGCAAACAGCTTTGCTTTTTTAATATCAGCTTTTCGAAAGCGAGAATTTTGTCTGCACGCATACATACATACACATGTTTGTCCTTAATATCCCCTTAAATGCACAACTGGCAAATGAAGACCTTGAAAAGTTTTTCAGGGAAACGAAGGAAAAATACAGAACCTTTTCTGTAAGGTAGCTCAAGACACACCAGGGTACCAGAGAACACTCAGTCACTTGTCATTACTGACAATTTTGAGGTACTAATAGCAAAACCGACTTAGTTTGGTCGTGGCCATAGCACGATAATATACGAGGAAAAACAATTGTAATTGGCTCGAGTCGTTACAGATCCATCCAGTTTCAAGTCACTTGTGTAAAGGAACGCGTAGAAAAGATGAATGCGCAATGACCAGTTGGTTTTTGTTGGAAAGTAGCGACTCTTAATTCAATAGTGCTTATTAAAGATGTTTGACGCCAAATGTACAACAGACTACTATATTTGCAAGCATGTGGTCGTTATTTTAAGGCAGTTTCCGAGGTTTGCTTAACATATTGGCACTCTTTTAAGCAATTGAGGTTTTAGATGAAGCTGATCTCTTTTGTGCTCAGGCTTCCCAAAATATCAAACTGTTGTGAAACTTTTGCTAATTGAAGCATGTAGCTTACATACCAATACGTTATGCTGTATTTAAAAAAAAACCAAAAGGGAAAAATTCCTTTTCCTCTCGAGTATAATAATCTTAATTCTTCCGAGATTCATTTTTTCCGATTTGAAAACTTTTCCATCCTCCAAGTCAAAATCCTCTCCGAAGCTTTTTCACTTTTACGAGGATCCTTTTACGAGAACCTCCCTATTCATTTGGTTTACCTCTTGCCAAAAACTGATTCTTAGGCAAAGATTTAAAGGGTTGATAAATCTTGTATAAAGCAGATGCTGCGAAGATAAAGGTAGTCTCACACTCTACACCGAACTCGGAGAGTGAAAAGATATGGGCTTCATTTTCCTGAGTTCACGGCGATGATGAGAGTAAGGGGACCATTTTCGCTTTGACACAAGTCTCAACCTGTGTTATTACATTATGGGAGTTGTCAGTACATTTCTGGCGAGCTGTTTTTTTTTTGAAATTTCGATACACTCATCGTCTTACGCTTGCGAGGCGAATGTCTTAACCACTACCCTAGAGAGCTCACAGCTGATGTAGTTGGACCTACAGCAGCATTTTTAGACCAAACGGAATATTAATAAAAATTATGAAATACTGTAGACAGAAAAATTTGGTATTACAATTGGACTTTTAGACTGTTCTGTATATTTTAAAGTATTTATTGTAAAAAATTTAGTTGCATCGTCCTACAGTCTAGATCCCGGTTCGATTTTTGTATTTGCGCTCACATATATAGTCTTATTGAAGGTTCAAATAGCAACAAGATGGTACGACACAGCCGCACTTAATGTCGACAGCAATTCATAGTTTATGAGAAATGGGTTTGTTTTGATTCGCATTTCTCGCTTCATTGCATCGAAAAAGCATAATTGAAAGTTGCGGCATTGCTACTTCGATATATTCGTTTGTGTGATGGTGAACGGCGCTGCCGAAGTTTGCACCAACGGCACAGTGCCAAGTTGGCCCAAACTTTTGTTCAAAGTTCTGAAAAAGTAAAAAGCAAATATGAGAGCTTTGATATGATTAATGTGTTGCAGGCTTATCATTATCATACACACAAGAAAGCTAAAAAAAGTTGCAGCGTTTGCTGTTTTAGCTTCATCACATTAGTATTACAGAAACACTGCCGTATTTTTGAAGTGCTCTTGAACAGTTGCACCTCGTCAGTACTTTAAACATAAAAAACGAGCAAAAACGGCTTTTTACTAAGTTATGCAAAAAGTCACACTCTCCTGAAACTATTGAACATTTTAAAGCATAACATGAAAATACAAAAAGTTTTGAACTAAAAAACCCAAGATCTTAAGGCAATATAGATTTTTTTTAATAACACCTGAAAAATCAAAATAAATATGTTATTTTGTCGGCAACAACTTTTTGAGAAAAGAATAGGGCGCATTATTTTGCAAAGGCCTTCAGAAGGAATTAAGTCAACGCATCTTGAAGATGAGTGTATAAACTATTTCTTAGTAGGACCTTGCAAAAAATGCTATTTCACCTGCTTTATGTGTTCAGCAATATCCTCTTCGAGTGAATATTTCATCACGGCCTTCACGCACACCTCTGCAGCTGTTTCTTCCATCTCTGGAGGCATGCTGGAAAAGGTGACCATCTTGGTAGCCCGCTGGTCATCTGGGTACATGATGTTACGCGCCATGTGCTAAAAGAAAAATTACAGCTGGTGATCAGAACAACACGTATAGGTGAAAAGAAAACCCGATAAGGAATTGCAGCTTTTCCTTGATCATTATGCGAATCGGCTTTTGTGTTTATAATGAAAAATTACACGACAAAGATAGATGAAACGTCGCTTAATGCACGGTTACAACTACTCTAAAGTAACTACTGGTATGTTCGAGCTTCAACAGTTTAGAACAGGGAGCTGCTCACCGAGTAATTTGTAAGAGGCGACTCTTGGACGGCCACATAAACAAATCTGCCTTGTTGGTGGTTGGGTTATCAGTGATCACTTCGGGCGGATGACTGAATTAAAATAGATTGTAGCTTTCCCCTAAACTGATCATAACTGCGCTTGCTGGTACCGTTTCAAATCGTGCTTTATCGGAAGAGAGAGGAAGAATGCGCGACAATGACGTGGTTGAGCTGTTAGCAGCGCCGTGTGTGGACAAAGATTGCGAGCAAACCATATCATTACGTTGTAGCGCTTTTGGAAAATGCATTTTACAGCAATATTACCTGTTTGGTTGCAGGTTTGTGGTAGAAACGCACTGTGCCAACAATATTGTTAACTCCAAAGCGGGTCAAAATACAACGATGCTCCATGTACTACCGACAGGTTTTCTGGTCACAGGAAAGCGAAAATATATTCCAAAAAAAGACATTTACTACCGGCACCTGTTTAATGGTTTTTGAAAGTTTTGTCTTTTCTATTAAATCAACGCTGGCGGAACCAATCTGGTTCGTGACATAACTTCCGAACAAGCAGAGTAGGGTGCAGACTGACGTCATGTAGATCGAGGTCGAGTAGGTGGGGGCCATGCCTCCTGCCACAAAGAGACCCTGCCTCCGCTGCATGGTGGAGATGATATTGATGCGAAAAGTGGCGATCAAGCAGGTAAGAACACCCAGTATCCCTGCAAGCAAAAAGAGAACTTATGCGTAAAGGAAAAAGGTAATATTGGGTAGACCAAACCATTTAAGTTGTGTGCGTGTGAGGGCAAAATTAGACGAAATTTTAACTGCTGATCTTTGAAAAAAAATCTAGTTTTAAAATAAAGGTCTCTAGATAATTTTTCAACGTAACTTACCATACAAACTTAAAAAAATATTTTTGAGTTTTACAAGTTTAAAGAGCATGTTATGTTACTTGGTTGTAAGTAGAGGAAGGGTAGACAATCTGAGACAGTGTTCAATTGGATTCACCCAATGTATTTCGAATCTTTGTGGCGTTGCAGGCAAACTTGTTTTCAAGTAAATCTCTGGCTAAATCAAGTGTATCACCGATAGTTTAACCAGAAACAAAGGATATTTTTGATATAAGCTATCAATAAAACTAATAATTTCAGATATTAGTGTAAATTTTGGCAAAACTTTGTAACTTATAAGAAAGGTAAAAAAAGAGCAAAGTTTTAAGCTGGTATATGAGCTTAGAACAGAAATGAATTTAGCTGATTGTAGCTGAGAAACTAAAGATGAAATTTTAGGCTTTTGAGTTAAAGACATTTTTCTTACTCATTGCGACTTAGGGGAATTTGAGCCATTGAGTGTGTTACTTATAGAGCCATTGAGCCAGGGAGCAGGCTACAGTAGTTAGTTGCCATGAAGAAGAGTATAAAGAAAGATTGAGGAAAAAAAGATTGCGATAAATTCTTGAATAATCCGCATTGTTATGAACGATGACAACGAAGGATTTTTTCCTGCTAATGACTTAGTGGCAAACCTGCCTCATCATCGGCCACTGTGTTGAACAATTCGAAGAAGGAAGAAATATTATTTTAATTTTGCATCCCTCAGCAACTTCTGTTAAATTTAATAGAGCACTGGCATTTGCTTAAAACCAGGATATCGTTTTTCACCAGAACAATTTAAAAGAAGGAATTCTTAAAAGTTTATTTCATTGTCTTTATTAATTCTATTAATCTCAAGTAAAATGATCGCTAAATTGAGTTATATTTAATGCTAGATAGAGATCTGTAGCCCTATCTTCAGCTTAAGCCTAAGATTTTTACAAGCTAGCCTAATAACAATAGAAAACGAACATGACTTCATATCAATGTCATGCAATTGATGAAAACGTTTTTCTTGATGGCTCAAAGTATCCATACGTGGCACAAATTGTGTGTCATGGTGGCCAAAATTATTTGATATGCAAAGGTATTTGCGCCTTTTGAAAGATCCGTTATACAGCCAAGTTCCATTAAAACTTTGAAGAAAAGTATATAATTAATTAAAAGCATTTTTATAAAGATCTACAAAATCATTAATAAATATAAAATTTTGAAGAAAATATCTTATTTACTTTAGAAGACGGGCCTAGAAGACTGATTACGTTACTATGCTAAATATGTCTGACTACTACCTTTAAGATTAGCTTTTTTCCCCTTTCTTCTCTGCAAAATACCCTTCCCTTATCCACGCACCCGTTTAGCAAAATTTTTTCACTAACCTGACAAAATGAATGTCAAAAACAGTCCTTTCTTCAGGGAGCTCTTATCCATCTGTGCTAGTCGATTATCATCACCGGCAAGTAGAAAGAAACAGAAAAGTGACATAAAACAATCAAGCCCCAAAGTAATGAGACATAACATCTCGAAATCCTTATCTTTGTCTCCCAAGATCTCTCGAGCATTATAATGCTCAGAACAACCGATAGGTGGCGGTAAAGGAAGGCAATTAGACAGAGCTGGAAAGACAAAATGATGTTAGTTTAAAACCACATTACAAAGTGTTTAAACAAGGTCAAAAATAAACAACGCACAATTTTATCAAATAAGCGTATACATGCTGAAACCTACTCGCAGGGTATATGGCCGGCAGGTGACTACTAACAAACTTAAAACGTGTTATTTTAAATGTAAAACCGGATCCGCAACATTGATTGCGAAAACGGCTGTTGCAGAATCGTCGACCCTGAAATGGCTTTTTTTCACATTTGCCATTTCCTCTTTTGAAAAAAGTTTTCATATCTAACAGTTTTCCTTCACCTGCAAAGAGCATTTTACGCTACTTTACGCGCATATATTGTTCATTTGTCCGTTGAGGTCTTATCAAAGCGTTTTTTTCGAAAAGTGTATTATTAAATTTGTCATTTCATGTGTTTTAGTACCTCGAGAGTGACAACAAAACGGATTAACTCACATAAAATAAACTGCTTGCACATGTATTGTATAAAGGCAAGCTTATCAACATATTTGTAGGAAGAATCTTGCCATTTTTTCGCAAAACTTTCTTTTTTGTAAATTTAGAGCAGCTAGATAAGATTATAGTAAATTTCCCACTCTGTAGAAGGTAAAATCGCTTAAAAAATACTCAAATTTAAACATAAATCTTAAGAAATTTTTTTAACTCACAGGAATAGGTCGGCCATGTTCTTTCAATTTTGGGTGTAAGAAAAAGGATGTAGGCTTCCTGCTAGGCTTCACCTAGGATCTAGGCTTCACCTTTCGCATTGACAGAAAAATTTTTTAAATTTAATAGGTAAAAAACATAACCGAGATTTATGTGCAACTGTACCCCCTAACTCATTATGTACCCATGAACCCACGCTCGAGTTGGCTCTTTGTTACTGCTCTAAGCCGCTTCTTACCGTTCGTTTTTCTCCAAACTCCCCAACTACTGATGCGGTAAGATCCATACGAGAATAAAGCACTGACAAACGCTGACAACGCACAAGTAACAACGTGACCTCGCCACTTTTCCAACCTCATCACATTTTATAAACTTGCAACAGTTAATTTAATTCATCTACGCTCCTTACTTTTGCTTCTATACTACAAAACTTAATCTATTTGTTTCTTCGAAAATGATTTATCAGATGAACTTTTTTGTTACGCAACAATGAGACATTATTTCACAATAATAATGTGGTTAAAAATTCGACTCCTACGTAAAGACACCGTTCTGTTTTCTTGTGGAAAACGCGTTTCTTCAATACAACTGTTGTAATTTTACTTTAAAGTTCTTTTCTGGAACTAACGGCTATCGGCCATTTTTTTTTCTACTTCGAACTTTTCAACTAAAATTGAAATAGATGAACAAAACTACGCACAAGTTTAAGGGAGTGGGACATTGTGTGAATGAGCCGTATCCTCTTTCGCCTTGATAACAAAGCAAATAAAGTAACTTAGTTCTTGAATGAGAGCAACCTTTTAAAGCAAAGAAAACAATTAATTCACATTTTTAGATATCAAATAAATTTCTACGCCGACTTCGCGATTTGAATGGAGAGACATCTGACAAGAATTCCTTTTCATGGGTGTTGAAAATATAGTGGGGCTATCCGTATACGGTACGTCAGTTCAAAATGCAAATGGGATTGGATTCAGCTGCTGGTAAAAGAGAGATCAAACGACATTTTTGCACGCATTCCTGAGTTTCTTGATCATTCTTTTTTCCCTAATCAATTCATCTTTTCCAAACCCGTCTCAGAGATCGACTGGGGTGAAGCGTTGGTTTACGAAGGAAATGATTGAAGGACCGTGCTTTCAGCCCTCACAATGATCACGTTGCTGCATCCTCAATTAGAAATGAGGTTTTTCATAATTCCTTCTGCTGGTGAACTTTTGCTGCAACATGAGCAACTTCTGTGCAATTATAAGCTGTTATCGCAATGGCATGTCTAACTTCTAAGTGAAGTATGACCACAAAACACAACAAACAGCAAACTATTAATACGATGATGTCAACAGCATCTTGGGTTTCTGAAAAGCATTCTACGGCTAGTAGTTATCATGATGGAAGTGATTGGTTGGCATAGCGAGTGCACAGTTTTACGTTGTGCTACAGTCAAAAGCCTCCAGGAGTAGGCTACTACACTTTAACAAGTAGTAAATCTATTGGAAGCAATACCAAAGTAATTCAAGCGGAATGTTCAAACTTGGCAACTCCGAGACAGGTCTGAACAACGGTTCTATGCGTAGCGTCCCTGTTGCTTTCCTGCAAGTCTATACAAGATTGTATAAGTGTAACGCAAAATAGGGAACAAAAGTGCATAATCAGAGAAAAATAGTGCATAGCAAAAATAAATTTTTAACATTAGTGATGGCTGTAAAATTTCCCGTAGGGCCCTAGGTTTCAAGACACTTGCGGAGATTTTTACGGAGGTGTAGTTTTGGGCAATTTGGGGTTGCCTCGAAAAACAGGTCTTTTATTCAAATTACAGAGTATGTATGTCACGAATAAGGAAATTTGCCTTGTAAGAATTGTTTTCATATTTTGGTGAAGTGCTGTGTCATTTGTTCGCTCGGCTACTGATTGAGAAAAAAAGACCTTTTTTCCTCGCAATTGGATTTGCTGTAAGTACGCCTTTATTACGTCACAAGTGTTATTACGACATAATAAAATTCTAGATTGAACTAGAGATTCTAGCTTCTTCGAAGAATTCCGATAACCGATTACATAACTTGAAATGCTTTTCTTCTTTTTCACGTGATTTCGTTCTAGCGTTTTCTGGATTGTTTTTTTCGATTTGTATATAAGGCGACAGGATTTTTTTTTAGTAGTTAGAGTGTAGAAAAAATGTTGTAGTGGGAAAAGAGAGATTGATTGACGGATTAAAGAAGGGCTATTGTTTTTTGTGATAATTGATTGTGGATTCTGTGGACGTGGCGAATATTAAGCAGTTATTGGTGAAATTATTTTGGCGGCTTTCTGATTGTGTAGTAAAGTAATTAGTTTTGAGATCGTTGAGCGAAGAAGCTTGAAGTCGTGAAGTATTATTTTTGCGAATACATTATTCTGTTCTTAAAGTGGTTTAAGGTGTTTTTAGTGAAAGCCAATCTTTTCCAAGTTTTATTAAGTTGCAGTTAGACCTAATTATCCGAGCAATTGTTATACGTCGCCTCAATTTTAAAAGAAATTTAAGATTGAGATAGAACCAAAAAGTTCTATATTATTATTAAAACGCGACAATGTATAAAACCTGTTTAGCAGTTTATCAGAAATAATTTGTCTAAAATAGTTGACGTCATTTCCTGAATCTTGCAGTTGTCAGTTAAAGCAGGTCCATTTAGAAGAGAGAGTCGACTTTCTTGGCCAAATTAACTTTGCTTCAAATTTTTTAATTTTGCTTGAAAAATATTCTACTTTAAAATTGCTCTATGTCTCAATCATTCGCTTTAAGTTATTTTCACAAATAGTTTGAAACTGCAATTTAAAAAAGCCAGATTTAAAATTGCTGTTGTTGCCCGACTCCTTCCAAAGAATGGGGGCATGGCGGAACACCATGGAGCTCCAGAAGCCAACTCCCCAGGGCTTGGACCAGAGGGCATAGAGAGATAGAGAGTCGCCAAAGAGCGAGCGGCGCAAAGAGTCCGTAGTTGGACAGTGCAGAATGAGATGAGAGGTGCCCTGGGACGAATGTCCGCACGAGCTGCAAGAAGGATTTTTGACTCTGCCAATCCTAGAGAGATAAGAGCTTAATAGAACTAGGTGTCCGTTGCAGCGAAGACGAGAGAGAACACAGCGAACGTTTTAAGGAAGCACAAATTCCTCGGTGGAAATCGAGGGAACCTGTGTGTCAAAGAATTTCGATGACACAGTACGCCTCCAGTCCGAGAAAAGACAAGAGTGGATACGAGAGATAAGAGGAGAGAAACTACAAGGAATTTCAGAGGGCACGAGTAGTGCCCACCCTCTGGCCACCTCATCAGCCGCGTCGTTTCCCGGGAGAAACGAGTGTTCGGAGACCCATTGTAGCCTGATAAAACAAGAGGAGAGAGAAGACAGTTCCTGACAGATCTGCCAGATAGACTGAAGTAAAAGGAAAGATGGAGGAGAGGACAGGGTGACGAGGACAGAGCTAGAGGACAGAACAAGTACACCAGAGTCGCCTTTGCCAAAAGGAAAAAAAACAGAGCCATCTGTCCAGAGCACCAGATTGTATGGGGGAGAGAATCAAGATGAACAAAAGCCGCACCTTGGCGAGAGAGAAGGGAATCAGAGCGGAAGCATGGGGAGGAAAGGGTGGACTCCACAGTGAAGGAAGGCAGGTGCAAAGGAGGGCAAGCAAGGAGAGCCTGTCTAGGGGAAATAGAAGGAAGCATGAGTGGGTGAGTGGAATCAAAAGCTCTCCAGGAGGATTTTCAAAGTCTTGATTTCACTTTATGTCAGATCAATCCTGAAATAGGAAACAAGATTGGTAGATTGGAATAGCCCGCTCATAAGATGAAAGAGTGAAATGAGTCAGGGTGACTTGTAGGGAGGAAGAGAAGCCTCGGAGAGAAGAAGTGGGATAGGGGATGACGAGGAGCCGGAGATGGCCGCTCGGCGGAGGCGTTTCAATTTGGTGATATTGGTAACGCTTAGGAAAGGAAACCATCCGGGTGAAGCATAAGTGAGAAGAGGCCGAAGAAAAGATTTATGCAGTAGAGAGAGGGACTCTTTAGAGGGGCCCCATGAGGAAAAAGAGATGCAGTGTAAGGCTTTTAAACGAGGGAAGAACTTGGCCTTCAGCAAAGATACATGCTTAGAAAAGGAAAGAGTGCGGTCGAAGGTGACCCCAAGAAAGTTTGGAGTTGGATTGAAACGGAGCGGGAGTTGAGCAAGAGGAGGTTGGGTTGGAGGTTAGCTTGATTAGGATCCTCTGAGAAGACAGAGGCTTCACATTTGCTCGAATTGAGAGGAAGACACCAATACTCACACCAGCGCTCCAATTGAAACAGAGCTCCTCGTGTGGCCTCCACCGCAGTAGGGACCGAGGGAGAGGAGGACCAAATGGTCAGATCGTCAGCGTAAAGAAAGCAGCTGACGGAAGAAGGCAGAGAAGCAGAAAGATCATTGATGAAAAATAAGAAAAGCACAGGGCCAAGAATGGATCCTTGCGGAACCTCTCGACGGACTCGAAAAGAGCAGCTTTTGTCATTTTGCTAAACCAGGTACTAAACCAGGTACGGGTATTCCTCTGCAGAAGGACAGTGAGAGTCAAAGTAGAAGGCAAAGTCATCGCAACGAGCTTTCTGAAAATTGAAGAATGGGGGAAGTTCGTTGGGGTGAAAGACTGGAGAAAGAGGGGCGGTTAGTAGGATTGGTAGGTGGTCAGAACCCAGGTGCTGAAGCACCTCCCAGGAGCAAGATAGAGTGAAAGAGGAGAGAGCAAAAAATATGTCAGGGGAGGAGCGACTGCCAGAAGAGCGATGGAGAAGAGTAGGTATGTCAGATTCATTAAGGAGAAGGAGGCTAGAAGAGATGACTTAATTGAATACTTCCTCCCCACAGGGATCGGAAGTATCTCTTGAGTCCCAGATGGGGTGATGGCAATTGAAATGCCCCAGAATGAAGGAATTTCTGGAGGAGGAAAGAATAGAGGGAAAAAAGGAGTCGGTTCTGCTATCCGTCGGAGAAGAGCGAATAAGGGAAGCATAAACATTAAGAAATGAGAGCGAAGAGGAGTTATTTAGAGAGATGTTGATCCCTACATAATCGGAGTAAAGATCAAGCGAAAAAAAAGAGAAGGTAGAAAGTTCAGACAAGGATACGCCCTGCCTGACGAATATGATGATGCCGCCGCTAGCGTGCATGGCATCAGGAGAGAGAAAACCAGACCGGGAGTGGGTGGAATCAGATCGCAGAGCAGAGAATCCAGGGATCCGAAAAGTGGAAGATAAGTTAAGTTTGGATTCCTTGATACAAATAAGGTCAACAGGATGAGACGAAATAAAGCGTAGCAGTTCAGTGCTCCTGGCTCAAAGACCTCCAGCATTTCATTAAAGAACTCTAAGGAAGTCAGAGGGAAGAGGAAGCGAGAGGTGTAGATAGACAGCGGCATGAAAGAGAAGAGCAAGTCGCCTGCGATTCCTTAGCCTTGGTTTATAAAGCATAAAGCGGTGGTGAGAAAGCAGAGGGAGAAGATACAAAGTGGGCAGAAGGAAGATAAGAGGTTTGAAGACGAGTGCTCCATTAATAGAGGTGGGCCAGATTGAACAGTAGAGGTATACAAGCTGGAGGAGTCCGAGGAGGAAGTCACAGCGTTATCTCCAGGAAAATCAGGGGGGTAACTCCAGGAGTGAGAGCTACTAAGAGATCTGAATTTGGAGAAGGGGAGTAGTGAGCACCTTAAATGGATCCATTTGGAGCAGGTGCAGCAACACTGACCTACCGCGCCAGATCACGTTTCCAGCGCACACGAAACAGGGAAAGATGTGGCCAGGGTTAGAATAAACGTTGCTGCTGATAAAGAAAAGGACAAAAATGAGGAGACGAAGATGGGCAACAGAAAGACAGGAGAAGAGAGAAGACAGGCAACCGATTTTAAAGAAGCTGTGTGCTGTCCTTCTGCGGTCGTTCAGGGGGCAGCACTGCCAAAAAATGGTTTGTGCGAGGGAAGTGCCCGGGGTAACTGGGATCCTCGGGAAGGCCAACAACCATTTCGACCCAACCAAACCAGATCGGGGACCGCAGCACCACGTTGAGGCGGCTGTTGATTGGTTCAGAGATTTGAAATTCGTTGATGCAGTCTATGGCTAAGCAATAGCGCACCGAGGATTTGTTAAAAGGGGAAGGGGCAGAGTTAGGTTATCAATGTGGTTATGTTTCAGTTCGTTAACAAACTTTCGTAAGCAGCAATTTTGCCCCATTTTGAAGTTGATGATCCTGTATCACCCAGAACGGTGAGAACGAAGCAAGATACAATGAACCGCAATTACTTTCCTGGTACCAAGTTTCCAAGGCGTCGTCACGAGAAAAACAAATTATCATCAATTTTGCTTGACAATAGATCCCATCCTTTTTGATTCGAGCGAACAGCGCGATTGTTGGGAAGGATTTCTGATTAGCATCACACAATTTTGAAGGATGGGATTGTCACTGTCTATTTCAATTATCATGGAGGGTTGCTGACTCGAAGACCGTACGTTCGTCTGCCACCGCCACTTCGCAAACTCTCGGTATTTCGTGTTTGAACAGTTGAATAGGTTTTCATCAAATAAGAGTAGTGGTGTAGCGTTTCATTCTAATTATTCCCATGGATTCATGCTAGTGTTCATGCCAGACACACCGTAGCCACACCCAACTACTTCTGATGCAAACAGGCTACAAGAACCGTATTCAAATGTTATGACGGACCTCATGCAAAATTACACAACATATATTCTTGTCTTTGACCGTTACATGTGTTGATTATGCTATTTTGTTGTCTGTGTTGATTATTATCAATTATTTCAGTTCGTTAATTGCTTATAGTTCACTTTTCCGTCAATTCTTGCATCACCGTGATCTATCTTACGTTGTCACTAACATGTCATCACAATTCTTTACTCACTTTCGCACACTACGCTTGCATGTCACGTATCACAGGTGCTACAATCATTCTATTTTGGTTTACTTTTAAGATCATTTCTTTTGACCAATCTTTTTTCAAATGGTTTAATTGTAGAAGGCTCCTTTTGCATTTCAGATATATTAAGAAATGCGCTTTTCCCTCTGATGGGGGGTATTTGTAGCGTTTCATTCTCATTATCGTTCAATATTCCCATGGATTAATGCTAATGTTCATATAAATTTCAATGTAATTTAACCTAGATATTATTTTTCTCATACTTTGTATTTCCTATATTTTTGATACGTGGTTCCGGCAATAGTTGACGTCTCGCCAAACAACGTCTAACATTCCCAGTTTGAATCTGTATGAAACCGAGACAGATGTGATTTATAAATTTCTCATAGCTAGTTTACAAATATTCAAAAATACTAACTGATTTTTGTACTTTATGTTTATGTGTAATTCTATTTCAATAAGTTTGTTGATTATTAATAAAGTAGGTTTAAACTAAGTGTGATTACTTAACCTTGAACACGCAAAAAATCCTACAGTGGTACTGTAAAGAGCATGAAAGTGCTGTAAAAATTGCTAAAGCTAAAATTGTCGTTCTAATTCTACAGAATTTACTTTATTTAAAAACCACAAAGTTTAGGTATTAGTTGTTAATTTATTCGGTTGTCTGCACTCAGAAGTACAACGCTGCAGAAAACACAGGATGAGCTGAGAAGCCAAATCATTATTCTATCGAGATTCCGGAGACATGGACGGAGACGCCGTAGCTGTCACTCGGTTTTTTGGAGTTTCAATGCATCTGTATAGCAGCACAGAGAATCTCGGCATAGCAACTTCAACGTATTCAGCACTGCGGTGATGCACGCAGCTGCCGAAATGATCACCCACAGCGCACTGCCAAGTAGGACCAAACTGAGCTTCAAAAGCCTGTAAAGCAAATAGAATTAAAGGAACGTTCCTCGATTCCTCTGCAACGTGGTTTAGTGGGTTGAAGTGCAGTTTTATAGCGACAATGATCCCGTGATTGTACATTTAATACCTAACCATGACTTTGTTGTACACTTCAGTTGTAGAGGGAATTTACGATATTTCTCCTGCTCGCTATTGCCAATAAGTAGAAAATAAATAATCTATTTAAAGTAATTCCAAGCAATACAAGTGAAATTTTGAAATTTGACAAGTTTTAAAATTTCACTTGAATTACTTGCAATTACTCTAAAGTGACAAGCTTTGGTAATTGTCTTGCACTCAGCGCCGCAGTAAGTGACGTGCAAATCCAGCGAATAAAAAAGCAAAAAATATTTGTTAAAAAACTCTTTACAAACGCTTTTCACACGCTATTTCCTGGTTAACTGCAGTGTTTGTGATAAAGACAAACAGAACTCATCAGAGGCGCAGAAATTATTTTTCTTTAAGAAGCCTGAAGCTTCTTTTTTTAGCTGCCACCTTTTAGAAAAAAAGTTGTTGCAAAGATGATTTTCTGCGCTTGCAGAAAAATTTTTTGAGATGGCAGAAACGATTTCGTCGTCTGTCCTTTATCTCTCTATGCTATCGCATTTTGGGAACAAAATGTACGGGCAGAAAATCTGAAGTAAAACTAAAGATTTACTACCGGTATGTCCAAAGGACAAAAATGAACAACCAACAACTCAAAAGCAAAGAACAATAAAAACGTAGCCCTAAACAGTCAAACTAGAAAATGCTACTTTACCATTTTAACGTTTTCAGCAATATCTTCTTCGAGCGAAAACTTTGTTACTGCCTTCATACATACATCAGCAGCAGCCTCTTCCATCTCCGGAGTCATGCTCGAAAACGTGATCATTTTGTTTAGTTGTGGATCGTCCGGATAGAGTAAATTTCTGGCGATGTGCTAAAAATGTGATTGATCAAATACAAACGTATTCAGATGCAAAAACCATGCACATTTTAAATCTTTCCTCTTCAAAAGTTGTACGTGTACGTGTTCGTGTTGACGATTAACGTTTGTTGCCGACTTCTATTTTTTGGCTGTAGCTCTGACATGTTTTGCCCACTTACTGCTTATACTAGCAAAAACTGACATGCCATATTACTATTTTATGCAAAAAGTCAATGCTACTTTAGTTTATTTTCACGTACAACAGTGTATAAGATATAAATGTTTAATCGCTTACGTCAACTATCAACTAATACATTAGGTTTTATTAGCAATTACAGGGTATAAAGGCTGGTTTCCATTAGGCGTAGTTCGCAGGTGTAGCGTGAAAAATTCTTTGTTTCTCTACTTAGGAAATGCGCACATCTCTAAATAGAGAAACAAAGAATTTTTCACGCTACGCCTGCGATTTACGCCTAATGGAAACCAGTCTTAAGAGTCGAAACACTTAATTGCTTGTGTCATATACAAACTGATACATGAAATGTTATCAACAATCGAGCAATCAAATACTGGGTAATGGATGAGTTTAAGAAAATTTGAACAGCTTATTTACGGACCTCTTTTTTGGTATAGTCACTGTGTAGTCCTATCCCAATTAGAGCAACAGAACACCATCCAGCTCCACAGCATCTATTAATTCTATAAATAAACTTTGATCATCTTTTTAACTTACTTGCTTCGTAGTGCGAGATGAAGCTTTCGACTTTGATTTAATTTCTTTTTTATATGGTTGTAACTCATCCCACGCCCAGGCTGAATCTGCTTCATCCGGCAACTGCGAAGTTACGCATACGTCGCTGTCTATCTGGCAAACCGACGTTGCAATCAAACTGGCCATGACCGAAAGGAAGCCCATTGCCGAGACAATGTAAAAGGATACTGAATATACCGGAAGGTATCCTCCAACATCATAGACGCAACTTTCCATGTTAGTTTGGTATACAGCACTGATACGAAACGCAGCAATCAGGCACACAATTACGCTCAACACCGCTGCAAGAAAAAACAAGTTCAAGAAATTTAAATTAGTAAGCTGTGGTGAGAAGCGAAAAACCAAATTTTTGCTCTAAAAAGGCGATAGTTTCCAATAAAACTCACGTCGAACAGCAATGAAGTTTTTGTTAGTTTCAGAAGGGGACTACATAAAAGTTAGTGGGCCTAGACCAGGTACGGCAAACTTTACCATTCAAATATCCATGTAGATCCGGTTTTCATTGAAAAACACAGGGTGCCACAAATACTTGAAGAACTTTTCCAGAGATCATCTTCTCGAAAGTGATAGTTGAAACTTTTGATTTAGAGATAAACTTTTTGACTGTAATTATTTTTATAAGCTTGTGAGATTTTATTTGAGATCACATTTTGATTGTGATTGTTTTTCTACTTTTGTCTGGAACGAAAGTTGAACATCTTTTTGTGGAGATCAACGTTTGAAATTTATGTACCCCTCCCTCACTTTTTCACCTATGCGTTGCATTACAAATTTCCTGAAGCAACGCAGTGCTGCAGCTTAATGATGAAAGAGTCGCATGCGATTCCGGAACTGTAGGATGCCTACCCCTGACCTAGCCTATACAACTAAGTCTACGCTATCAAAGTGTACCTGAAATCATGAAAGACTTTAAAATAGAATTTGTTACAGTCGTTCTGTCCATTCCAAATATCTTGGCATTTTCTGCAGCGGCAAGCATACTTAGACATAACATCGCCACCCATACATAAATGATACAACAAATGACACAGATCAAACCAAAATCTGTTTCCCTGTGGCTTAAAACCTCACGAGTATTGTACAGATCAGCACATCCAAAAGGAGGAGGCAAAGATAAGCAGTTAGCCAAAGCTAAAAAGTGCAGAAAACAATGAATCTTGATTTTAACCGATATAATCCCAAATTTTGCTTTTTGGGAGTTTTTTTGTTAGAAGGTTTGGGTTTCATCGACTTTGCATGTAAAAGCTGACAAAGCTCTAAAAAATTGTTTTTCTTTGCTTATTTATTAAAAAGTATGTTGGTACCCTAGTAGGGTATCGTAGGCACGAATGGCACCGTGAACCTTACTAATCGTATAATCTAAGCAACGCAAATACAAACTTATTTCTCGGTCAATACATGCACTTTTAAAGGTATTTAAAATATGATAAGCCCAGACGTTTAGTGCATGATATTTTTAATTATTTTTGAAAAGTATGCTTCTGGAATAACAATAACTGAGTAAATTTAAATAAGAATATACAGCAATTAAATCGTTGTCAAAATTTCTCATTTAACACAGATAGCAAAAAAAAGGAAATAGCACGGATGCCAAATTTAAATAAAAATTTTTTTGAAGTTCATACCGCAATTATATTGAACTTAAAGATTGTCTATTATTAGCAGCAACAACACAAAACAAAATAACACATAAACAAAACGAAAGAAAAAAACGTAGCTAAACTCCAAGAGAAAGAAATGCGAATATCATCTTGATTGATACCCTGTTACTCTTTAAAGCAATAGTAGTGGAATTAGTTGCTAGAAAAAGTGTTCATCAATACTAAAACAACTCTGATATTGTCAGGTCGCGAACCCAAAACCATACAACTTTAAACGTGATGCTTTGGCCATTAGCCTATCGAGCCGACAGCGCATCGAAGACTATTGATGCGATAACACTTACAAAAATCATGCGCCAATGCTAGGCTGGCAATGATATATTAGTATATGAAGCAGATCAATTTCTGCCTGAAAGTGGCGACAAAAAGACCAAAATTGCCTACATGTATTGCCTTATTTCATGTACAATAAAACACTAAATTGAATAAATTCAATTACATAAAACATGTGAAACTTGTATAAACTTAGTAGAACAATTGATGTAAGCATTCGTGCCTACAGTACCCCTATTAGGGTTATTGGCAAATTTGCCTCTAGTTACTTCAGCTGAACAAATTTTGGACGTTTCATTGCAGTTTGATTACCTCTACTGGTTCCTTTACAAAACTTAATAAAGCACTTAAGATTTGCATAAAAATATGAAGAAAAATAGGCTTATCGATTTTTCCGAGACGTGTTACAAGTTATTTTTCCTCTGTCTGCCTCGCAAGTAACTGTATAGCTCAAACCAAAAAAAAACTTCGAACTTGTATGTACTCAGATTGTTTACTGGTCTTTTTGCCTACATTGTTGCGCAGAAAAAGAGCAATTGGATGCCATCAATCATTGAATAATACGATTTTCATATGATACCCTAATGGGGTACAGTAGGCACGAATGGGTTGAAGTAAGCCTATTGACAATTAACTTTTAGTCTACAAACAGAGCCATAGCCATGCGAGGGGTAAAGTCTCGTAAAATTTATGTTCTCTCCCAACCGGAAAAATCGTGCTCACGATGCCAATAAAGTTGCGATCAATAGTGTTATTGCACAGCAGTTTGCAGTTTAAAAAGAGAACTGATTGAAAATAATCAATTTGCAAAAGGACAGACAAATGGAGCATTGCTATTCCAAAGTATTATTTTTTCTGGTTAAAAATTGCTTGCATATTTGCCGCCTACAATTTCAACATGGATTGGGCGAAGGCCGATTATTTTACAAGCCCGAAATCAGGGCGGAAGCTTTCATCAAGTTTGCAATTACTTTGGAGCACCGTTTTATCTTGTTTTGATAAGAGCGTACGTTACATCCAGGTTAAAGGTAGGTCTGGCTACATCAGGGATCTTGCCCACTAATTTCTGGGACTTTTATTACAGTTTTCTAACAACCTTTGAGTTTGATTTGCTTATATTTAGCGTAACGTCTCTTCTCCCGTCTTTCCATACCAACGTCATTAAAGTTAATAAAATGCAAAGCAAGTAGGAAGTCTATTGAAGAAAAGTAACAAGCTCCGACCTCAAAGGAATCTAATGAGAGTGATTAGTAGGTTGTGATGCAATACAATCTACTTTGCTTTTGTTTTCCGACTTTTCCGACCGACGCGATGGCGTAGTGGTTAGAGCGTCCGCTTCGCAGTCGGTAGACCTGGGGTTCATTCCCCTTGTCGAGTCATACCAGAAGACTTTAAAAAATGGCATCCGCAGCTTCCCTGCTTGGTGCTCGGCATTTATGGGAGGTTGTGGAGAACAAGCCGGCAAGTTCGCTTGTGGTGTCCTTGGGCAAGGCACTTAACGGGACGCCCCACCTTTATGTGGAAGACAGGTGGACCATAAACCTCGAAAAAGGCAACTCCCAAGCGAGTGCGGACTTCCCGTCCAAAGTATAGCGATACAATTTGCTTTCTCGTCAATGGAGGATAAATATGGCAAATAAAACAAAAAAACAAAAACAAGACTTAATGTGCATCATTTTTGCCCCTTCTCCTTTGAGTTGATTCGCCCAACTGATAGTGCAGTCTGGCTCTGCACCAATATATGAAAAAGAAATAAGCAAAACTAAAATACCCCTATTTCTAAGTCATTTGCAAAGCAGTTCTATTCAATACTCATCAAAAGAAATCCAGTAAATAAGGTTATAAACAAAAGCGTAAAAGAAGGGGAAAAGGAACTTTCTCTTGCTTTATTTAGCCCTCTCCCAAAATTAAAAATTGGGCAAAAATGTTCAAAAAATTTCATATTTACAAAAAGTTATGACGAAAAACTTGATCTCAAAACACAGATCGTTCCTTTAAGTTGGAGTAGAAATTGGCAAAAAATTCTCCTTGCTTCAACCCTCGATTTACAAAGCAAAGTGTTAACGTCTATATTAGGGGTCCCCAAAGTGGTCGATATTGACCCCTGGGGGTCAAAAAGGGGTCGACCAGGAATTTTAAGTATATGAGGTCGTGCTTGACGTCAGCTTCACCGTAGACAGCTTAGTATGCAGTTTCCCTTACTAATGCATATGGAAACGGCTTATCTATTTAGTTATCATTAATATTTATTTTTTTGTACATGCCTGGGGGTCGATGAGAAATCAAGAATTCCATAAAGGGGTCGATGGTCTAAAAAGTTTGGGGACCCCTGGTCTATATAGAAGCAACTAACATCAAAACACTCATTAGCTACTGGGTCAACTCAAAACGGTAAGTCTCCGGTTGCAATCGAATTCAGTGTCGACATAAATTTTGTATTATATTGCAAGGAAAGGAATTTTACGACCAACTATACAGCTCATTTGCAGCGTTTATGACAAAATGTGCCGGAAGCTTCGACGACGATTTGAACACAAGTTGCTTAACATTATGTGTAGGTTGACTAATAATTGTTTGAGTTATCCTACGACTAATCGGAATGTTTATAGTTTAGATATATACGGAACTCGTAGACAAAGTCTACTGCACAAATAAAGATAGCCTTTAACGAGTAGTTTAGGCCTACCGGTATTAGCACGTTTACAAATACCAGAATTTTGATAAAACAGTATGCTTAATGTGACGCGGATAGTCTGCAAATAAGCTTGCATCCGAGTATATTAGATAAATGAAACATAAAACGATTTATCTAATTAGTGGTTACAAAATTTTTAAAAATATCAACTTACTTGTACTTTTTTGCCATTTTCCCCAACTGTTAAGGCGGAAGGCTGTGTAAGCTAACCAAGCACAAAAGAACGCCAATAATGCACAAGTTACAACATGACCCCGACAATTTCCTCTCGTCATTACATGTTATAATCGACTACCTCTTATACTTCAATATGCATTCAACTTAATACTTGGCGTCTTACTTAAATAACAAAGAAAATATTTAGGCTAGTTTTCTGTCCATTAACTAGGCAAAAGTTAAGATTTAACGAACATATTTGTGCTGTGAGGTCATAATGAATATAGCAAGCAAATAAAGTAACTGTATGAACTCATAAAATCCGATTTGAAACCGAAAGTTCGATTCGTTCTGCCTTGCAAAAACGCTTTGGCAATGGTGAACATAAGAACAAATTTTAGGAAAGTCAATTTTTCTCGACGTTGCCAGTTTGCTTTTACTGTGTTGAGCACTCTGCAAAATTAGGATCTGCTTTCAGCAGAGGAAAAGATTCCAACCTTCTTGGCTAAAGTTAGTGGCATATATCTTCACGGAGTGTTCCAGGAATGAACAAAAAAAAACAAAGATTAAACGAAAGCACTATTAAAGACCCTCAACTTCACAAAAAGTTCTTATTGTTAAAAAAGACTCTTCACTGCTAGTTGATCTTCAAAAAAGTTTTCAACATCAAAATCATTGAAAAGCTCTCTATATACAAAAAAATTCCCTTTGCCATTGGCGGAGAACATACCATTGATAAAGATTATCCTCTCCTGGAAAATCATTGGAGAGATGGATGATGAAGAGAGGAAAATTCACTCTACAGTTTTGACAACACCTTTTGCAGATGAGCTGACAAAAATTCCCATATAATATTCGAAGTGAACCCATCTTTTTTCGTAGCAACAATTCAGGGTACTCCGATACTTATGTCGACCATGTCAAGTTAACACCAAAATTGTCATCAGCTCTCCAGCACGCTTACTTTTAAACACTAAGGGCAACTTGGTCTTTTTGGCTTTGTCTATGCCTGTTACAGTCTAGTAGCCGGATCGCAATTTCAAGGTCATTCGCAACCAATTTTTTAAGAGGGAAGGAGATGAAACCACTGGTAGAAATAAGGCAAGTTAGAAGTAAAAATTTTACTGGCAGTTTCATTTTCCATCCAAATAGAGGGCATTAAACTTCTTCTTTTCTTTTCGAGATCACTCTTCACAATACTGAAACTACTAGATTTTTCATTTCAAAGAATGATTGGTGAGAGTATAGACCAGTTTTTTTTCCATCATTTTCAAAGGGGATATTGTGTATGTGCTGCTTTCCACCGGCCACAAACTTTAACTCGCCGCACTGCAATTCACACATTTCCAACACTCCATCACTGTACAGAAAAGCAACATGAGTCAAAAGAGCCGCAATCAAGAACCAAAGAGCCGTGGTTTGGTCATTCCTCCACCACAAGATATGAGCTCAGCCTACGTCACTTTTTCATGTACTTCTAACGGGAAAAAGGTTTTAATGTCGCTAGTACATGAAGGAGATGTCTCAACGCTGCTAAATCAAAAAGACGAAATTTACAGTTTGGCGTAACTCATAGAAACAAAATAAATCTATAAAAAGAATTTTTTCTATTTGATTTTAAAATAAATAAAAATGAGGATCAGGTTAAAGAAATTGTGATGACCGCTTTAACTTTCAGCCAATTTTGCCTTTACACAGGTTCACTCATCACTAAAACACAATTTGATACCATTCCAGAACAATACTTGTAGATATAGCTCCTCCTTGAATCCGGGTTCCTAAAACGACTAATTCGCCATGTTATTATTGCATGTGGCATGGATTCCAACTACGCAGCGTTTTAGAAGCAATATGATACGATTTGGCCTAATATCAGTGTTTCACCAATTTCTGTGTTGCTTCAAATTGATTTATTTCAATCGACTTTTCTGTACGACCAGCAGCTACTTTACAGTGACAGTAAACTATTGATAGACTGCGTTTTTTTAGCACTGACATGATTTTTTCAGTGGTAACAAGTAAGCTTTAGATGAGGTTTCCTCCTAATTACCGAACTTGCCTGTACTAAAACAATACTTCTCAACTTTTTCTAACTCGCGCCCTACTTTTCCTGGCATGAAATTACTGACTGGCCACAAAGTACCTTTTACCAACGTCCCTACAAGAAGTTCTTTCTTTTTTGGAGATCAACTTCAAGGAAACAATCACTTTATCAATTTTGGATTTTGATCTTTGGTATTTCGCAGCTTCCAAAGTTGAGGACTTTTTTCGTAATTAGCTTTAACAAAACGGCGAGTGGTGGTTTGTGCCTAAGGGCTGCAGGGCTGCCGCCGTACCACGCGTTTTTACGCTCCATTTTTTTCGAATATTTTATAGTGTCAAAGGGTCATATTTCATAACTTATTTACTAATGCACCAGTTTATGTCGCTGAAAAGATGAATTTTCCTATATTGCTACCCCTGAATTAAATGAGTGTGCGACATAGAGCTTCTATGTGACAATATCATATTGGTGCCTAGGACGGGCTGCAGCTGCAGCGCCCGAGACTGTAATTTTGTAAAGCGATAATAGTTGCTTCCTAAATGTCTTAAAGTTTTAAATTACAGTAGAACGCCGATTATCCGAACGCTACTCTGACAAACGTCATATAAGCGCATCTACATTTTTATCTTGGGAAATCGCTTTCTGCGCTTGATAACGAACAGTGTTTAGTGCAAAAACTTTTAAGTTTCAAGCTAATCTAGTGGCTACATCTTCCATGAAAAGAAAACGGAACGTAGTGACGATTGAGACAAAGCCTTGTGACAAACCAACAATAGGAGTGAGAATTCCTTTTCTGGCAGTGCGCAACAATATAGGCATTGTTATTCGATTATCCGAAAAAATCGATTATCCAAACCATCCTTAGTTCCAATTAGTTCGGATAATCGCGTTCTATTGCATAGCAAATATTTTTGTCGTAGCAAGTATCGTCAACATAACTAATCCAAATTTTTCTCTATAACTGAATATCTGTAATTTTTGAACAACGTTTGTGAAGCTGCGAAAGATAGGTGCAGGAAGGGCAAAATCAATAGCGCCAAGTCGTAATGCGCTGCTTTCACCCTCATTTGATTCTTGTCGCTTTTCTTGCGACGTAACAATTCTCCCAGAGTTTGCTGATGTTGTGGCTTCAAAACAGAACTAGTTGCGGTACTTGGTAAGATGTTTGCAGGTAAGCAAATTCAAATGTTGCTGGTCAGTTGCATCATTTAATGAATTAGATCAGGGGTGGCCAACCTTTTCAGTCCACGCGCCAAAATTTTTCGCCACACAAACATTCATTTGTAGATGCGCCACACAAACATTCATAACTTTTCATTGCTCACAAACGTGTAGTATTATATTTATACTTTGAAGTCAAAACAAGGCCATATTCAGGGATGATCTCCAAAAAAAAAAAAAAAGGTCATCGCCTGTTTCGCTGCACCTTTTCCATCACTTTTGGCTTAAATATGCCACCAAACGTGAGGCCAACCAAGTGCAGACCTTTTTCTTTTTTTTTTTGGAGATGTTATTGGAGTGACAAATTTTTCGGCCAGATGAAAGGACACTTACCCAAATTGCCCGAAAAATCTTAAACCTGCAATGCGCCACCTCTAAACATGCAATGCGCCACGGTTGGCCACCCCTGAATTAGATAAAATAAATAGGGAGTAATGAAAACTTATCCAAAGACGAGAAAATTGTTTAACTTTTTCTCTTCTACCGGTATAAAAGATGTCGTAAAACTTTCGCTTTGTCATTTAAATATCAGACTACCACAATCAATGTAAATATTGCTAATGTCCACAGATGCTGAAAGAAATTTTGCAAGTCATCAAATTAACCGGTTACAAGTTCAAATGCAAAAAATTTGTACAACTTGCACTTGTCCATATGCTTCACTCTTCAAACTAGTTATTAGCTCGGTGATATGTGCGAGACGTTTTATTGGTTCTATTTGCGTTGTAGATCTCGAAATATTTTAACAAAGTGGATTTACAGTATTCAAAGGCACTTCAAAAACATTTCCAAATGAGTTGCTAAATATCATTCTACAAGTATGCAAAGATCAAATCCGAGATGAAGTTAAAAATTTCGAGTATTTTGCAATGATGAAACCACCGATGTCTTTTGTAGAACTTAGCAGGTCATTGTTCTGCGATACCTTGTTAATGCCAAACCCGTTGATCACTTTTGGAGATTTTTTAATTCGACCGACCAGACTGCAAAAGGCCTTGCCAATGTTATTTTGGAGAAAATTCGACCATTGGTGATCGTCTGCAATGCTTGATCGCTCAGAGCTACGACGGGGCGGCCGCGATGAGTAAGTTCTCATGGAGGTGTGCAAGTACTCGTCAAAGAAATATACAATAACGCGCACCTTGTTCACTCTTACGGCCATTACTTGAATTTAATCTTACAGCGAGCTACATCGCTAAATATCCTAGTATGAATTTTTTTGGTAGTAGGCCTATATCGGGAATATCGTCACATTTCCCGATCTCCGCAAAGAATGTCGGCACTAGGACGCGTCACTGACAGAACTCCAACGACGCCAATAACGAGATGGAAATCTAAAAGCAGAACTTTTGCAACTGTCTGCGAAGATCAAGACGAAATTATTAAATGTTGCGATGACTTAGAAACTTCGTAATCGAAAGAAACTTCCACTGGCGCTGTTGGTATCAAACAGGCTCTACAACACTCGGAGTTTCAATTTTTGCTGCAATTCTTCGCAAAAATAATGCCTTATGTCGACATTCTTTATGGGCAACTGCAGTCAAAAGAAATAACCTCCATCTCTACACATATCGCAGTGAGTTAGTTTGTTTCAAATGTTCAATAAATAAGGAATGAAGTTGAAGAACCAGATAATGCTTAAAGGGAATCTCGACTGCATATCAACAAGCTCACGGCTGGTGCGAATCGTGCGACGTTACCATCGTGCAATGTAAGAAGCGGTTTTTTTACGTATCACTTTACAGCAGTCCAGCTCTTTGTGCGTCAAAGTATCCAAGTTATCAGAACACCTTTCCGATCGCTATAACAATTAAAACTTATTCTTTTCTTGACAGAGAGCGTTTGCGCAATGAGCTTTCTGTTTTGTAAGTGCGAGAAGACATGGGGCGTGAAAACCTAGGCTGTCTTCAATATGCATTCCCTAACAGCATAAAGTTGCTCCAGATTTTAATTACAACGTTAGAGGCAGAAAGGTGCTTTTCGCCTTTGAAGCGTATAGAAATGTTTCTTTGAAGCACAATGGCTAAACAGCGGCTCACTGTATTGGCATGACTTTCCATTGAAAAAACGATGATCACAGAAATGTAAGATTTTAATGGTAGTGTTGTTTTGCTAGTCAAAGGAGTCGGCGAACTGATTTTTGTGTCTCTAAATATGCTTTAAGTGTCTCTGCTTTATTGTTGTTTACCCGTTATTTATTTCCGGTACTACTTCAGCGTTTTCACTTAAGCATGCTCAAGATTTTGCTTTGAATAATTTAAGTATTGCGACCAAAAATTTTTAATAATGTACAGCAAGAAATCTACTCTAAATACCGGAAAGTCCCCTGCTTAGATTATACACACGAATAGTAGATAAAGGTTGTGCCTACTTAGAATAAGTAGAATATTTGTTCGTAGAATCTTCTGTTAGCTTTGAACAATAACTACAAATTTAATGTATTCGAACTCGGCCAGAGCAGGCCGAAAATGCAAGATTACCAAAACGGCGCCGCAGTAAAGTTCAGTCAGACACTATTTGGTTCTAGTAATAATAATTGGCATCGTAAGCAATGGGCATCGCTAAAAGCGTAGCTTATTATTTGAAACACTTGAATTATAGAAAGCAAGCAATGCCTGTGTCACGAATAAGTAAATTTGGATTGAAAGAATGGTTTTTATATATGAATAGCTTTTGTAATTTATTGCTTTGCTCTGCTGTGATTGTGTTACTGTTAGTTTGTTTGTTTGTGGTTACCCCTCCTCTTTCTCGGGATGGAGGTACGGCATGAACGCCAATTCGGGTTCATCCAGTCAACCTAATTGAAATTAGGCTAGGGGAAAGATGGCAGCCCATTTCGAACCAGTCTTGAGTGACTGGTAGCCCCACCAACAAGGCGGACTGCCACTGGTGGGTACCCAAGAGTCGTCTTTTACGACATGCTGGGTTAGCAACTTCACAATTGTAATCCGGGGAAGTACGGGTAGGCCACCTGTCTGCCACATAAAGGTGGAGGCATCCCATTAAATGCCTTTGCCCAAGGCCAAGAAGCAAGCTTGCCGGCTTGTTCTCTATACTATCCTTTTTTATGCCGAGCGCCAAGCAGGGAAGCTGTGAATACCAGGTTTTTAAGTCTTTTGGTATGACTCGACTTAGGGAATGAACCCCAGGTCTACCGACTGCGATGCAGACGCTCTCACCACTACACCACCGCCCCGGTAATGTTACTTGTAAATCTGAATTGTCTTAAGCCCTAAACTTGTTTTTTAAATCTCGGCTGTTTTTCGCAAAAGATGCTTTTTCTTTTGCATTTGGATTTGTAACAGACACGCGTCTTCTTATGTCACAATAGTTTATCACGTGTTTAAGTTCTAGAGTAATCGAGTAAATCTTGTTTCTTTTCGAAGATTTTTGATTGCCGATTACATAATTTATTAGCGAGTTTTTTCTTTGTCACCTAGTGTTCTGGCATTTTCTGGAATCTCGTTTCATTCATATATAAGACGGCGAGATTTTTACGCATTCAGCAGAGAGAGTCGTAGTTGTAAAAAGTAGAGGGTAAAGAGTGTAAAGGCTGGTTTCCATTAGGCGTAGATTACAGGCGCGGCGTGGAAAATTCTTTGTTTCTTTATTTAGTCGCTCCGAGCATAAAACTAAATAGAGAAACAAAGAATTTTTCGCGCCACCCCTGCAATCTATGCCTAATGGGAACCAGCCTTAAAAGTGTAAAGAGGCTGAAGAAAGAAGTATGGTGTTCTGTGGTGATTTATTGTGAATTTTATTAACGGCTATTTGGTGGGTTTAGTTTTGACTGATTGCTGTGTTAAAGTGCTTTATTTTCTGTGATGGTCGAGCGAAGGAATTTAAAGTTTCAAGTATTTTGTGAATATAGGCGTATTTGTTCTGTTTTTGTTCGAAGAGTGCGTGGTCCAAGTATCTTAGTGGAAGCCTGTCTTCACCTAGTTGTTAAGTTGCAGCCAGACTTAATTATTCGAGAGATACTATAAGTCGCCTCAATTTTAAGAAGTTAAAGTTGAGATAGAACCAAATTTCTTTTGCACGCGACAACCTGGCTGAATACAATCAATACAGCGCAGAGTTTCGGAAAATTTGCTCATTTATAGCTAAACAATAGCAAACAAACTGTGTACAAAGAGTGCAAAAAATTAAAAAATGACTTGCAGCACCACCAGGAAATCAACCACGAGCCGCCACTAAAGATGTTTTTTGGGTTCAACTTAATGATATTCATTTTGAAATGCTTCGAGGACTACCAGTGGGTTGCGCTCCAGCCCTTGGGAAGCGCCACTCAAAACCAATGTATGTAAAGTTAGCTCTAAATGCATGCTAGTTAGTGTAACCTCTGAGCAACCAGTTGCTTAGAAAAGATAGAAAAGCAAAGCTGCTCACTCATGTATAAGAGGCAAATTCTTTGGCCCTCACTAATGGCAACCCGCTGTGTTAATGTTGGGGCTATCTATTCTGAAATTTTTATCCATGTTTGATTCGAAATAGACAGCCGCTTTTCCTGAACCAAGTCTTGATTAATGCATATTTCTTGATATGTGATTGTTGCTGGGCGACTCTCAATGTTTGCTTTATACTGAGCTTTCATTTCTAGAAAAAAAAGAGGAATAAATGCAGCAAAGCAACTTCCATAGTCAGATACCACCTTTTAGATTGCACCTGGAAGTAAACATTGACTTTCTATTCATACCGGACGCTAACCCTTTTAGCTCTTTTTTCTCGATATTGCTTTTTACTATTAGCAATAGAGTTCTATCTCTCCGCTCGTTATGACCAGCAATTAACGCAGTTTTAGAGAGAAGTTGTTTGCTACTAAATCTCAGCAAAATCTCCATCCACAAAATCCGTAAATGTGGACTGTATCACCCATCTCGATTGCTCTTAAAACTTGATGGCTGCAACACTTAGGCTACTGCTAATGTGCCTAATAATAGACCAAAAGTCTACATGTTGCACTGTTTTAATGCAAATCTCTCGTTTATTAATAACGTCATATAGTAGAGGAGGTTCAGGAGAGTGGTGCATGGTAAGACGTAAATCATATTTTTTAACGTGAAGACGCTATTGTTCCCAAAATTACATATGAGTGAAGCCACATGCTCGCTTTTTATACTGGCTGCGTGAATTTTCTTGTAACCAATGCATGAAATAGTTAAAGCCAACATTTAACAGTAGCATTATCATAAGTTTTTAGTATTTTTTTTTATCTAGCAAAGGCAGGCGCTGCACGAAGCATTCTGAAGTCTCGGTAAATAAGCATTCGTTAGAAATTGCGTTCTTTGCAATAGAGAAGGCAAAAGCGGACACAACGAGTGTGACATGGAAGTAAAAGTTTTTCAGTGGTGGCGAAAGGAATCTGTGAATCAAAAACTTTTGATAAGATAGTGCCGTTTAATTTGAAAAAAAATATGAATAGATACTATCATAGCACCTGCGACGAAAAAAGGCTGCAAGGGACCGTGGAAGGCTAAATCAGCGCGTCCACGGGCCTAGCTGTTTACTGAAAAAACTGAATAACTATTGGGTAGCCTGAGAATAGAGGAAGAAGAAAGAGTTGCTAACGTTTGTGTGAGAATGTATGGCCGGGAGAAAAAACAGAAGAAATTAAAACGCAGCAAGGACAAAGCGAGTGTCTGACAAAACAGAGGAGAGATGACAGTTTTACTAATGGTATTTAAAACTAGCAAAGAGCTTGGAGAAAGGCGTAAGACTTCAGTGCCAGAGAGTGTACATTTGGCAAGGATATCGATGCCTTTATTGCAAAAAGTAAAAAACAAAGCCATTAGCCCAAATTATAAAGCCATCGTTTCTAGGTGGGCAAGATCGCAGAGTCGAAAAACTTTACCTTGATTCAGGGTCAAAGCGAAGGCATGAGAAAGAAAAACAACCTCCAACCGAGAGAGCAGTATCCGGTCAGTGGACGTAAAGTTTTTCCACTAGCCTCTGGCAAAGCAAGTTTTACTTTGTCTCTAGCCATTAGGCAAATCTAAAAAAAAAAGAGAGCAACAAACGAGAACAGTGTGACCCTACAAAAGTTGCAGAAATGGTTTAGGAAAAAAATAAGTAATGGGAAAGAAAGTCAGCCGATATTGGTAAGTATTCAGGAGCCCGCGTGGAAATTTTCGTACATAATTGTTAACAGTTATTTAAAGCTAACACAAAAATAAAAGCAACTGTTTGGTAAGTTGACGTTCGGCCCAAGATGTACCATTACCAATGGATCAGATCCGTCGTTTTTAACAAGTTTGTTTATTAGTCAGCTGCACTTTCTTACGTTTAGCCAAGTGCTTATGTTCTCCACTACCCACGCGATGGCGTAGTGGTTAGAGTGTCCATTGCGCAGTTGGTAGACCAGGGTTTCAATCCCCTTGTCGAGTCATACCAAAATACTTAAAAAAATTGCATCCTCAGTTTCCTGCTTGGCGCTCGTCATTTAGGGAGGTTGTGGAGAACAAGCCGGCAAGTTCGCTTGTTGTGTCCTTGGGCAAGCCACTTAACGGGACGCCCCCGCCGTTATGTGGAAGACAGGTGGTCCAGACACCTCGGAAAGAGCAACTTCCAAGCGAGTGCGGACGTCCCGTCCAAAATATAGCGATACAATTTACTTTCTCGTGAATGGAGGAAAAATATGGTAAATAAAAAATGAATTTTTGCACAATTTACTACCTTTACTCAATCTACTGAAGCTAGCGTTGTGCTGTTTACTAATTTTTCTTAAACAGAAGTTAAGTTTTTGTTTTGCAATTTTGCTTGATGCCCAAGTGCTGGTTGTTGTCAAATTAGACGAACTGCTATTGGAAAACATTTCGGCGGTAACGCCGCGCTTCTGACATCAATGTAGCTCAAATCACCAGTCTCCCCCTACTGACTGATCAAAAAATTTGAGCAGGGAGCAGAGCTGCCAACTCGATTAATTATTATTAGTCTCAAAATTATCTGCAACCTGGGTTTTGCAAATCATTAGTCGAGTTAGCATATCAAATATACCTAGTTCAAGCTCGGCACAATAATATAGTATGGTTGTTTATTCACATATGGAGGTATATAATTTTTTGGATTTTGCACTATTTGTTATCATATTTTTTCGTCTCCACAAAGTTTTGAAAAAAGGCGTTGGACCTTATCTACCGTTTTTGATTTTGGTACTAGGATTACCTGATGCATTACTTTTAAATTTAGGAATTTTTATCTTTAAATCTCAGGAAAGGAACGAGTTCCTAGAGAATATCAATGCGAATTGATATTCCTGGAAAATGGTTTCCTGTACGCCTTTACTTAATTGTATGCTATGCCCGTTCGCTACCAACCTATGATGTATCCTTTAACATTTGATTCACAAACAATCAAGCATAGTCAGCATTCACCATAATAAATATATTGATTTGAATCTAGTAAGCAAAAAAAATGCATACAAGCACAATGTAAAAATTGCCAAGTATAAACATCTGAACGAAGATTTACTTCACATCAGTGAATCTAAAATAATCGAATTTTTATATTAGCCCCAAAATAGAGGTGTTGCTCAGTCGGTTTGTGACAAATTTGAAAAACATCAAAACTGCTTGCATCGACAACCAAGTCAGAAAAGCTATTAAGTTTTAAAAACTACTAAGTGCTCAGTGCTCGATGATTCGGGCTATTTTTTAAATCACGAAGGTTCTTAAAAAAATGTCCAAAAAAATCTCTAGTTACTACATAGTTAGTGGGAGGAACTTTTAAGTCTCAGCAACAACAACACTGAGGGCTGGAGAGCACATGCAGTGTCAAACCGTGATAACTCCTCGCGAAATTAGACACTTTGGTTGTCATTTTCGATGGAATACCACGAAAGGCCAAGACGATACAGGATGGGATTCGAACCCACAACCACCTGATTGCCAATCAAGAGTATCTGAGGAGCTGAATTAATATTGAAATCTCACCGGAATCATCGTAGCATTTCGCTTTGTTTCATAGTTAAGTGCAACGGTTGTCAATAGGTCTAACCCTGTATGAAGCAAATTAATTACCTTTGTTCAGTGCGAGCAATACATAGCCAGTGGCGTATAAAGGACGGTGGCCGCCAGAACTGCAAAACAGTATCTATAATTTTGAAAAGAAAAAGGCATTCGCGTAAGCGAAAATCTCGGTTTCCATAAGTTGATCTTCGACTTCGCAAAATGCTTTGCTCCCCAAAATTGTTTCTAAATACGCCAATGTACATAGTCCAGAAGTATCTGGAAATTTGTGAAATGCTATTGTCAGGAATGTCACCAAAAACAACGAAAAAGACAAACATCGCACAAGCTGATCGGTTTTGAATGGACCTACGTGTTTCCTCTATATTGCAGGAACAATTAAGTGACCTAAACGTGGAGCGGTCCAAGTTGAATTAGACAAATTGATTTTATCTGCTTGAGCAAAGTTTTAAAATTCTTCTTTTTTACTCTACCGCTCATTCTAATTCTTGGTGAGGGCATTGCTAGAGCGTGATTCACCGGTAAGCTAAAAACAGATTTTAAATTTCAAATGTTTTTCTAATTCAAAAAGACTAGAGTTTTATTCTATAAGTATCAGACATTTGAATCTAATTATTTGAATAAATAAATAAAAGAAAAGCAAACAAAGATTTTTAATATTCTTGACTCTTTAAAAGGCCACGTGGGGATTAAATGTGACCCAAAGATGGTCGTTCCGGCTGTGAGCTTTTAGTTTCATCGCATAGGAACCCCAAACTTCTTGACTATGTTACGACTATAGTACGTTAGGTTGCCATAATGCTTTTTGCAGCAGGAAACAACTGTTTGTTTACTTTTTAAGTTTTGTTTTGCACTGAGGTCAGCTTTGATCCCAGGAGGCCCTTTACTTTACAATTTTTTTTATTGATATCAATTTGTTTTTGGTGATTAATGTTGATACAGTAGGGTAATTGAGAAAGAAATGGCGTGTAGGCAAGTACAGTTCGACGGAGCGGAAATTTTTCGGCTGCTGGATAACGCAGAGGAGAATCAACCTTAAAAGCGGAGATGAGTTTAATGACAATGATCAAATGCCTTCAGACGATTAGGAAAACGCGGTAATACAATATTGTAAAGATAATGCTGATTATATTTATAACATTTACGATATGAATATGCCTTGATGATAAAAATGGCACTGCCAATTTAAAAACCGGCGAAAGCACCGATGCACATTTGCTCTAGGTCCATTCAACTTAATATTAAACGTAATAATTTATAAATAGGTGAGCGTAAATTTTCTATTAGTACGCCAAACCTTGGGAACCAATTTCCTGCCATTTCAAGAAATCAAATCAGTTTACGTAAATTTAAACGTGATTACTCAATTCAAAATGTATGCTCTTCAACGGGCATACCTATCAATTTAAAATTTTGTTATTTATAAAGACATTTGCATTACTTTCTTTTATGGTGTTAATCTATTTTATGCTAACATAATATAATACATTAGTTTATTAATCACAATTTTCTTTTATGGCGTTAGTTTGCTATAAATGTATATCAAGTGTTGTTTTAAAACATTGCTGTTATTTAATGCTATTGTCGCCCACACCGGAGGTGATCAGGATCCGGACTTTCGGATAATAGTATTTCTGCCGGATCAAGATTGGAAAACCACTTAACTGGATTATTCAACATCCATCTAAAAATTGGCTCGTCTTTTTGTTTCAGTTCTTCGAGTAAATTTGCAGGTCGCAGGCTCCGCTACACATTTGTCCGTCCTCAGCGGCCCGATCCTCAGTGGCCCGATCCTCAGCGGCCCGATCCTCAGTGGCCCGATCCTCAGCGGCCCGATCCTCAGCGGCCCGATCCTCAGCGGCCCGATCCTCAGCGGCCCGATCCTCAGCGGCCCGATCCTCAGCGGCCCGATCCTCAGCGGCCCGATCCTCAGCGGCCCGATCCTCAGCGGCCCGATCCTCAGCGGCCCGATCCTCAGCGGCCCGATCCTCAGCGGCCCGATCCTCAGCGGCTTGATCCTCAGCGGCCCGATCCTCAAGCTGCTCGATCCTCAAGCTGCTCGATCCTCAGCGGCCCGATCCTCAGCGGCTCGATCCTCAGCGGCTCGATCCTCAGCGGCCCGATCCTCAAGCTGCTCAGCTAAGACAACAGGCAAAGGCCTTATTTGGCAAGTGGTCAGTCAGCACTGATATGGTGAGTTATTAGGTTGTGAATTTCATAAGTATTCTATCAAGTGTGTGCAGGTTGGCAGAAACTAATGAGTTGAAGACTGCTTTTAGTGACAATTAGGCTATTTCAACAGTTCAATGTTTGAAAATGTATGCTAGATTTTATCATGACTTAGGCTCAATACGAAAACTGAAGTCGTGAAATTGTAGCTAAAAGTCATTCCGCAAAAAGTACATTTGGAAAACATTCTTACAGTGGAAACAAAGTTAGAAAGAGGCATGCATGCTTTAACTACTGGCTGCTCTTTGAATAAGTTTTTGAAGATACCTGTAAGACATGTCTTGAATGAGAAATTTAAAATTACAACTATATATCAAGGGGACTGTTTCTGAACCCCGATTTCAATTCACTCTTGCCTTTAGTATCCCACCAAAGACGTGATGGACAATTGCTATGACATAATGAAATCGTTTTTTGGTGAGTCAGAACTGCAAACCACTGAATTATCAGACCATGCTTATAGACTACCAAACAAAAAAGTGCAATGTGACTTGTATTGACGAGTTTTCAGAATAGTCACATGCGAATGAAGTGAGCTTTCAAAATGATAATGGAAGTAAAGCAATATACAAATGCTGTTCGACAATGAACTTACCAATGATTAGTTGGAGATGAAAGCAAGTTTAACATGGTTCAGTTTCAGTGGTCACCGTCGACCACTAAAAGGTATGCAACTTTGAACAATCTTGCTTTAGGGATTTGGAGTATCCCTGCAACTAGCTCATCCAGTGAGCAAACCTTCAGTGTCGGTGGCAATTTGCTCACAAAAAAAGTGCACAACTCGCGGATTCTTTAGTAGATTCTTTGGTGGTGCTTAATTCTTTTTCCAAGGCCAATGGGAAAGTAACGGTATTGTAAGTTGGGATTAATGCAGATGTTGAATATTAGAAATTGGTTAGTTTTGTTTTACATATTCAGTCTACTGAAAACTTTGTCATGATGTCACCTTCGTTTTGCTTTTGTTGTGCTATGTAACACTGCATGTTACTATGGTTTATGTACTTTCAGGGTTACTAGTTGGTATAAACATCAAATGTGTTATACACTGTAATTTATTGTTTGGGATAATTTCTAAGAAACAACAATTTCATTGGTCATTTTTGGATCAGGATTGAAATTGTAAGGTTGTAAGATTTAGGATCAGGATCGGAAGTTTTGGATCAGGATCAACAAATTTACAATGATCAGATTATCCACTGCCTAACACAACTGCAGAGCAAAGGACCTACCATTACCCAGCAAATATACATTCATAAATATTTTTTCTCAAAAGTTAAAATTTTGACTTGGGCCGGTCTATGTTTAGGTCACTCAATCATTAACTACCACGCTTCAATTACAAATTTAAGATGTCCAAAACTAGGCTTAGTTGTGAGAACTGTAAAACATTTAAACGTGAACGTTTTGGAAAAAATCCGTTTCAATCTGAGCTACAGCACAAGCAAAGCTAATAGCAAACGAATTGCTCTCTCGATTACGCAATTACCAAACTTCCATCATCTGCACAACTTTGCTGCGTAATATTGCACTTAAGGAATAATCCAACATTCGCAATGCTTCTTGTTACAGTTTAAGCTTTCTTATGTCTTCAGCTTTAAAATCTGTTCGCAAATTAAGAACTTGCCGAACTTCAGCAGGAGTGAGACGCCAGGTCAGTGAGCCCGAATGCTGTCCCCAATAATCCTCGATTTCGTTAACCTGCAAAATAGCAGTTGGAGCAATAAATATCATCTGCCTGAAATGGTATACCACATGATGCAGTTCTCTGATACCAGCTTCGAACTTGCATATTGCAAGTAAACTTTAGAATATTTTCATTTCGTAAAAAAAGCGGTAGGTGGCGAGCGTATTTTCAACAAAACAAAAAAACTGTGCATTGTACCATGCAATCTTACAAAACAAATTAGACTTGACTACTTTTTTTACCTTTTCAGAACTTAAACATAAAGGATAATTCAGTGTGCCTGCGGCCGTCTACTCACTTTCAAACCGGACTTTAAATTGCTTCCAGATGATTCAAAATCTGGTTTTTCCCGCGAATGCAGATGGCGCAAAGGCGCGCAACCTATTTGCTAATGGAGGCCTCATTACACACTTTTATTTCATTCCCGGCTACCATTGACAAAACCGGGAATTTTTCTGTTCGTTTAAAAATGAAGACTTTTTTTAGATCAATTTTCTGAAAGCAAAACTTTCCATTTTTCATCAAAATTAATGTTCAACTTGAGGATTTTCCTCTTCGTGCAAAGATTAAGGGATGATAAACTTTTTGAAGACGAAACTTCTACATGTAAGATGAATGACCATTTCTTTGGAGGGGGGGAGATCACCTTCAAAGCACTTCTACGATTGAAGTTCACCACCGCACAACTCATTACTCACGACTGCAGGTTGTGCAACCTTGCAATGGAGTTTTGACTTTCGTTATTTTATATCTTGGTCAGTAACAATTACCACTATACCAAGACGACTACCTTTGCAGAGGAAATTGATACTGGCATCAATTAGCCTCTTAAAAGCCATGAAGTTCTAAGTCTTTTAACTTCATACAAAGCAAGACTTGCGTTTGTGATAAATTACATCAACAGCGTTGTTATTATTACAATCACATGACAGAGCGTCGTTGTTATGGCGTTGACAGTAACCGAACGTAAAAACCAACGCAGGGTGAAGACGTTAAGCACAGAAACTTAACGTGGAAACAGTTGAAATTCCCATGCTTTACCGGGTCAAAATAGTGAAGTCGCTCACCCAGCATGACGTCGACTATGGACCACTGGCCAACGCCAGCTCGCCTTGTTGGCAGTGGGGCTTCCAGTCGGCACTATGAATTCATGGCTGTTTCAAAATGGAATGCCCCTTGGTCATAGTACGATCATAATTAGGATCGCGGTGAAAATCTGAATTACAGGTTATGTGGCCGCGTTTCCTCGATTCGGAAGAAGAAAGCGAGAAAGCATTGTTAAGCCCACCTGTTCCAAGTTCAACGCAGTTGCCATCTGAGTGAGCCGCGAAAACTTATCTCTAACTGTCCATGACGTAATTGAAGTGAGGTAATTGACTAATGAGCGGAGTTCTTTGTCAAAGAACAAAGCACCAAGCTGAAAAAGATGATCACGTTACGCCACATGATTTGAACTCGATTAAGCAAATAACTGCGGGATATCATATATTTGCAATGTTTAGAAAGAAAAAGAAAGTCGGTTTTAGGTCATCTTTCCAGCGTTTTGCAGGCTCACACGTGCTGATTCAATGTATTTCTACCACTACACACTCGCTTTCGAACCAGACTTGGTACTGGAGCAACGTACCTCGTAGCATTTTATGTTCAGAAAATGAAATTAACTACCTAGCAGAGTCAAAAGTTTCAAACCTAATGCAAGCGCCTTTTTCCAGAATTGGATAGACGGAAAAAAGAGGAGGGTGGTACACGTACACCCATGAAAAAACGGACCTTTACTACAAGCAGAGAAGAATTTGGCATAGCGCACTCCTTTAAGAATGATAAAATTATTGAGACTTTTTAAAAATAAGACTTTTCTTATACTGGGGCACTAAAGTATCTACTGGACTTAGCATTTCCATATTCAACAGAACTCCGAGACTCGTTTGCTAATTATAGTCGGATGGTTGGTAGTAGACATACACCTCATTAACAGCATTTAACCTTGTACGATGCGTTACAAATGACGACCACCGACATTGCTTTCCTAATCGTTATTTTAGTTGCACAAATGTAAACTCACTCTGTTAAATGTACTTTTGAACACGGCTTTCTCAAGTTGTGCGACTATTTCGTCGATCAAACGACTGATCAGATGATCAAATATGGAAGTTGTAAGAGAAGCCTGAAAGATCAAGTCAAGTATAAGCGCTCCGTCAGCTTTAATGCTGGTTCAAACTCTCACACTCCACAAACCTATGCTGGAGTTTTACATTTGAAAAAACGCTCATTAAAGCTGACAGAAAATATTACAAACTAGCTGTTAGAGTGTGCCAGTGAAAACCGATGTCAACTTGCACTGCATTTACGCATTTTGCGCTGAAGCTCATGCACACAATGACCCATGCGATAGGCATTAGAAAATGTATGGCACAACTGTTGGATATTACTTAGCATGCAAAAAAGCGTATAGGCAGGAAAAAATTAGTTGAAGCTGACTTCACTTTTTGATCGGCATGATGACGTCTTCATATATTATTACCACTACTAAGCCATTTTTGGGGAAAAGCTTTTCGCTCCTTTTTTCTTGGCTATGCAATTGCAAACGACCGTTGTATTCTTTAAAAATTTCTTTGCTAATTCAAGATTACCGCAAAACAGATGATAAGTGCAAAGCATTTGTATCGTTTCAACGCTCAAGGTAACGAAAAATTAAGTGATAATAGCTTCTGTTTGAAACAATCGCTTCATTGGTCAACCGATATACCTGAAATTTGTTTATCAATGTTTGCAAGTTACACGTCAGCTCTTGCACCCAGGGGTCGTTCGCTTCATAGTCGGCTAATTCCTCCTCAGTGACGTCATGACTGATGGATAAGAAGTTGCCGATCCACGGTTTCACTTCCGGTTTCAGAACACTCGAGTTTAGCTCCTTCAAACCACTCTGCAGAACGTTCTGGAACTTGTACGAAAGCGAAGCAAGGTCGGCCAAACAGCTCTGCCAAATGCATTCGTTATTGATCTTCAATCAAGTTTAGTCTTTTTAAGGTAAATAAATCAAACACTGGTTTGCTTTCATAAACTTCAACTTCTGTTAGACAATGCCGTTCTGCAAATCAACGCGAAAGCTGTGAAAACATTATAATCAATAGCTTAAGGAGTCATTTTGAATCCAATATATTAGAAGAAAATGTTGCTGTAAGAACTCATGTATGTGAGGATAAAAAAAATGGATTTAATAATGTAAATAGTAATTACTAAAGGCTACAGCTTTCGCAAGTTTGTGATAAGAGTAAAAATAATACAATTTCACTCCTGAAAACTACTGCTTCTGCCTTCAAGGCAGCATCAGAACGAACAGGGATGGCATACTGAAGTTTTGGTAAAAAAAATTAAATATTCGTTGTTCGTAAGTCATTCATGTTTAAAAGTTTTATTCGGAACCTTTTGTCAATTTCTTTTCGTTAAGTTCAAAACAGATTTGTTTGCGAGTTTGCATTGTTTTCCCTCGTTATCGTAGACTCTTCAAAAACCAATCGCACAATTACTTGCTTACATAGTAAGCAAAGCGTAACAGCAAAAACTATTCGTATTCGAGATTTTATGAAAACGTTGTGCGCTGACAACATTATCGTCTTCGTGTTTACAATCGAATTCTACAACACCGTAGTAGCAAAAATCTTCTTGAAATTTCGAAAAGATGTAGCCAACTGACAAAAATTTTCGTTTTCATGTTTGCAAATTAGAAAAACAAAGCAGCAAAAAAATCTTCGTACTCGTGTTCCAAAAATAAAAAAAATTACGAACATGTCTTTGCTGCCATTCTGCAAACTGCCAGACGGCGGGATTTTTACGCAGAACAGCATTTTGCTCGCCAAAGATAATCGGCAGATATGCAGCTTACACTTTGCATATCATTTCGAACTAATTTGCATATTTCAAAATTTTTCTCCTTTTTTCCCGCAGAACTCTTGAAAAAGCTTTCATTCTGACTTCTTTTCCAAAATGTTCCCTCCCAATAATCTTCATGGTTTCCTCCGTAATTAAAAATTGAAAATATAGATTACACGAAGCAGCTGAATGGCTCGCAAGAACAGCAGTGACAAAAAGACTTATCACAAGATGGTAGGATTATATATTGGCCAAGTAAAAATCTTCGTAAAAATTCACGAATGCTCCGGATCACCATCGAAATTTCACGAGCACAAAGTCAAATCCTCAAGCACTTTCAGAAATTTTACGACTAGACACGAACAAAAAAAATTAGTTCGATTGAAGAATCTTCACCCGAAGAAAACAATTTTTGATCAAATTAAAAATCTTCGGCCGATATTGAAAAATTTTTGCGAAAAAAATTTCATTTCAATAACAGCATCTTAAGAAAAAATTAAATTTTGGTGAAAATATTTGAATAAAAAAATCTTTACACGATTAAAAAGATATTCGCCCAAATGAAAAAATATTTGTAGAAATATAATTTTCGGCCAAAAATTTCAGATCTTGGTTGAAAGTCCGGATTAATTGTTTGCGAATATTTAGAGACTTTTACTCTCATCAAACACCATATTATATCCTATTCACCAAAACCAAACATTCATATTTTTACGAACACGATAGTATGCCGCCCCAAAATGGCCAAACGAGTTGCTGCAGTGGATGCGGTAAGACGTAAATTATATTTATGAAAAAAAGTACTCACTTCAAGTTTAGCTTCTCCTTGCTCGGATAATTGAGCAAACACTTTGCCAACCTCGGCATCCAGGCTGCTTTTCAAAATCTGTACATGCTCGCTCGCAACTTCGCAGTTATTCAAAGTACACTGAAACATAATAAGTGAGTTGCACTAAACAAGCAATACTTTCTATATTTAAACGTTGCTGCTGTTCGCCCGAGTCTCTTTCTAGGGCGCCTTACACATTCTATCAAGATCAGTTAATGGAAAGCGGCAGTTCATTTTAAATGTTACAAATAGCATATTGATAGCTCTTCCACCTAAGCGGTTGGGGGATTTCCAAATGTCGTCTCTTGCACGGTAGGTGGTTATTTGCAATAACCGCCAGCTCCAGCATTAGAGTTTTATTAGCAAGCTAGCTTCCGATTCTGGATGCTTTTCTGAAAATCACCATCGACTTACAAGAAAAGTTGGTTGACCAGCTATTAGCCATGCAGCCAGAAGTTGAATAGAATACAGATGAAAAACCTGTTTATTAGTAAATTGGCGTATAATACGTAAACCCATTATTAAACCAATAACAAAAGACTTTTGTGGCCAGAGACTAAAACCACGGCTAGATTTAAACAAACCAAAAATCGTTGGCGTGTTGCATTATTTTGCTCATCAACGCTCTGTAGTTTTCCTTGTTGAAACGATGATTGCATCACGTTGTACGCAGAGCTAATATTATCCAACATACCGCCCGATGGAAAACCTGAAAAGAGATGTTACGACTGACAATACGGTTTTGGCATGAAACTGTAAGTTAAAGAAGCAGTGGAAGCGTTCTGGGCTTTCTGCAAGTTGCTTGAAGACTTACCTAGCAAGCAAAATAAAGCTGTCAACACAGCATATTTCTAAACAAAACCGGTGTTGTTCCTGGCAGCCATTTGGGCTTCAAGTCATTCAAAAACAATTTCACTCTCTCCCAAACATTATTCATGCAAGTAATGTCAAGGCATCTGGTACATTAAAAGTATGCTTGTTATTAGGCAGCATGGGATGATTTGCAGAGCGGTAAACAAGCAGGGAAAGGTCGGCAAGCTGATCGCTTAAGGTGGTAGATTGCATGCGGTATGACCACGAGGTGTCGCTCTTTGCCTTCAAGCTAGCACTTCGTGTTATATGGATCATGTCGATCGCAGTAGCAAGCCGTCACTGTGGACTTGAAGATCGTAGAGTTACTTCGCAATCTCCACACCATCTGCTGATGTGGCGTTCGACGAGTTGAATGAATTCTGATCTGATCATAGTCAAAGCTCAACTTAAAAGCAAACATTAAACATTCGATGCTAAACGCATTGTCTAGCTTTGCGTCAAATTTTGGAGCACAAATGTTCCAGAGAATGTTTGCTTCGGGGTCATGCAGAATAGATCCGAACAAGCACACCGTTGCATATTCTGAAATGTTATGTTCAGCAAAACTTCAATGTACAAATATACCAACCTGCCTTAATATGAGTAAGTAATTCTTCTTTGAATTCGGTATCCAGCACACCAGCTGCATGATTGACCATCGCACACACGCAGTCAATGGAGTTGCTACTAACAGCTCGTCTGCAATACAAGTAGTGAGGCGATCAAGAGGAAAATATTAAGGTTTGCATTTTTATGCAGAAACGGACAATTTTTCGACATTTTTGAAAATTCCGCTGCACGAGTTACTTTTGAACAGACCTTTTGAACAAAAGTACTGGCTAGTTTGGGTGAGCATATTGATGGATATCCAATCACTGTGTTGATCCCGGGCCTGGACAGTTTACTCCAACGGCCCTGTGTGGACTAACTTTGCAGAAATTTGCAAATTTCAGGCTACTTTTCTACAGGCAAGCTTTCGGCTACTTTTGGGTTAGTTTAACATACCAATTGGCCTGGAAACTTGGAAGAAAATCTGGCAACACTGCTGGGCACCCCCTAGAATTTTTTCAAGAGCAAAAACATAAGTCAAAAGTCTTTGGGTCTCTATTGTTACTGCATGATATTCTTTTATCAAATAGGCAGTTATGCATCAACTGATTAACGTAGCACAACTACCGCTGCTACAAAAGCATGACGTTTCTTCAAAAAAAAAAAAATTGTGGAATTCCACAGTTATACATGCATGATTTGAGGTACGAGCTAAATTTAATTTTCTTAAATTTTCAACAGACGATGACCACCCTACAATCGTCGAAATTGATTTTGGTTTTATTTTTAAGGTGAAGGGGTAGCAGTCGCCACATTATATGAGTACATGAGGAAAATCTCACTTAATGCATTGTTTTAATATGAAGAAGACATCGTCCGCCATGCTACTTGTCAGACTGCCTCCTTCCATCGAATCCAGCGCTATCGCTTTCGCTACTGACTCTCGCATGTAGTACTCCTCCATTATAATGTAATAACCGATCAATTCCTGCACTCGATGGTTCACACCGCAATCTGTCATCCACGTGTCAAGTTCACGTTTCTTTTCTAAAGCAAATCACAAGCGATTATAGGTAGCGACATATCTATATCCTGTGGACAAAAAAAATTCTCAATGTTATAGTGTTGTAGTGTTTACTCGGAATAAAGACACACTTGTTGATACACATAAAAAGAATCTCGAACTCGAAACCTCTCTGGTGCGAGGTCATTGACTTAGGTCTAGACAATGGTTGCCGACTTTGAAGGCGCAATGTAAGTTTGTCACTCAGTCAGCCTTTGCTTCTGCATCACAATAGCGTTTAATACAAGTTATAGCGCCAAGTGCGAACCATTTCCCTCCGCTTAGCGCCACTAACGCTGCCCTGCCATTTTGGCAGCCAATATAAACATGCAAGTTAACAATTAGTAAGCGCTTTTTCACAGAACAATTGCTTGCTTTTAGAAAATTATAAACCTCCAATCTTGTGTACCGAAATTTAGTACATTTTCTATTGGCCGTGGCAGAAGAAAGCCAAAGAACTATTCAAAACCTTATCACACATACATACCTTCAATAACGTCAGCAGATGAATACACTGTATCAATGTCGGATCGTAATCTTCTTCTGATGAAACGAAGATACAACTCTGTTCGCGAACTCACAGCAGTAACTTCAGTTAATAAGGCTTCTAGACTGCGTGGGTCGACTCTGAAAAAATAAAGGCTTATCTTTGGGTTTTAAATTCTAACAAAAAGGCGACAGACCCCTATACAAAGCTTTATCTAAATGACTATGTTTATGTAGCAACCACTTTTAAGCTTTGTTAAAAATATCAAGCAATATATATTTATTTTTAATTCGCAGCAATCGTTAATAGATTGCACTTACTTTGCATGTTCTTCACTCTTCTTACCGAACAAAGACATCTGGATTTTCTGAGCAGCTTCTTTAAACTGCCGAACTCTCTTAAACCTACAATAAGAATTATTTAACATTATGAGCTGTTCAGCGTACTACGTAACCAAACAATCAATGGAAATGTAGATTAATCATAACCCTGATCTAGGGTTGATCTCAATTCTACACGAGTGCATATGCCTCAGTGACTTCAATCATATTATTACTCTTATTCACTAATTGAGCTTTAATACATTAGTGACTTGATGAAAATATAGATCATGTTGCTATTGAGCCAATTGCCTTTCATGAAAGACTGCACGCAGTTGCTAGCTGACTCCATGATAAAGATGAAGCACAGCAAGGCACCTTGAAAACCCAGTAATCGAGTAACTCTTCGAGACCAGATTCGGAAGTTGTGAAGGCAAAAAAAAAAAGAATTTTAAAAGGTCACAAACAGGGCATAAACGTTTCTATCCTACTAGTTACGGATTTTCCACGTCATGCCTAGTATCTCACTTCTTTCCGAATCGCTATCCGTGTTTTTCTTGATGAAAATGAAGATGCTCAATATTGCTCATACAAGATGTCGTAACTGTTAGACACCCACTACTGTCAAGTCGTTGTGTTGGTACGGCTACAAGCTTTGTTTTTAAATAGAATCAAAATGGTAGCCAACTTTTCCTAACGCCATTAGCACGTTTCATTATTTCCACTTGCTTGAATGAGTTTGCGATGTCAAGGCTAGATGTCCCATACCATGCCGCGCGCTAATCCTAACAGAACGAAAATTCATCGTCCTTTTTGTTGACACTTACTCATCAAGTATATTGGCAGTCTCTTTGTCGCATTGGAGTTGAATTTGTTTGATCAAGACGAAAAGCTTTCCCGGCCCGTAATAAGTCTCCACTAGAGGTTGCTGCTTCTCTACCGTGCGTGCAATTCCCTCGTATAAGAGCGTGATGACGTCGGCAAACATGATGTTGTAGCGATTGCCTGCAACGAGAACTTGGTAGCGTCATCGTTCTATCACAAGCAGCAAACTTCTTACTAGATGAATCCATGGAAAGTGCTTGCTTTAAATTTTCCACTGAGCTTTTTGATATTTCTTGGCAAAGATAGCGAGAGAACTTCGCCAATCCTTCGTCCTCCATTTTTAACAAGGGAAAAATTTTGAAAAACCTTTCGACAGATGCCAAGTCGCCTTCCTCCACTGCTTGTTCGAACTGCTTCGACACCACCTGCACATCACGTAATAAACTTCACGTCAAAAATAAAGGATCAGCTTTTTTAATTTCCACAAAAACTTGATGGGTTAGTAGCAATGTTTCATATGGGTAAGTAACGCATTAGATTTAGGGTTACCTATTGCAATATCATTGCACCTCTATCATTTACCATTTTGCCAGATAACTTAATCCTATAAGCCATGACTTACCTGTATGTAACATCACTTCCCTATATGCAACAAATGTTAGCAATGCTCTCCAAAAACCAACAATACAGTTAAATTATGAGATAAGCTATCTTGTTTTATCAATAACTAGCCGGCTCCGCCCGGATCGCCGGAAGAGCTACCGCTCAGTTTAATAACATTGGTTCAGCCAGTTTCAATCAAATCATTTTTACAAGACCATAGGTGTTAAGTTTTTACTAATGGGGCCATCGCCCTTATACCCCAACCTCGATCGTAGTACGAGTACTATGAATGAAAAGAGGTGTTAGAAACTCTCTATGATTTCTAAATTCTATTCATTCCTTGAAATAAGTGTAGAAAAACAAAAACAAAGTTGGAAATGGGCGCCGTAATGAGTTTTGATTTACGACTACACAAATCAGTTATTTGTTGGTATGCATATTTCACGACTTCAAGCAATCCCGTTTAGAAAATAATAAACCATAAAGAAACAAAGAAATCATTAGCTTAAATGATGTCTCTAATCTTGACCGTTTTGCTGGTCTTTATGCGTCACGCTTCCGAGGAAATTGCTAGTGGTAAGTGTATTAGGTCATCCTAGCTACAGCACAAAGTAAAGACGACCCAGCCAAACACTTAATATTGAGTCAAGTAGCAATGCAGGTCAGAATCAAACTAAAAATAGGCAATAACCTTTTCATGTCAAAGTGCACCTGTCACACTGAATTGATAACTTTTTGAAAGTTTAGACACTTCACATTAACCGCGCAAAAGCAAATACTAAGGTAGAGATTATTTACATGTAATATCAAGCAATGAGTAAAATACTAAATCAATTGTTTTCCTTAAAACATTTCATACTTTCTGATGGAAACTGGCGCCACTTACAAACAGTCTCTAATTTCATTTTTTAAAAAAGATTTCAACCGCGTTTCTACGGTCAGTAATTTTGAGAAAGTGACAAAAAAGCCTCTCGCTTCTTGTCGGTCACCAACTGCGCTGGAGACCTGACAGGTCGAAACAGTGTCACTGTCTGCGGTTTGCTAAGTGCATCGCTAGCCTGCTGCATTACTTTAAGAGCTTGTGACCACTGGGCTGTGACAGCACTATTGTTCTAGCAGTTGTCAGACTTAGTGCACCTGCAAAACCCGCCACTCATTCACGAGTGATATGGCTTCGCAGAGTACTGACAGACCATTCACTACAGTGGACCTAGTATAGGTCCCCAGTGTGACAGTCTAAACTATGCTTTATTAAAAGCGTCTAGCTTCTTGTCGGCCACCAACTGCACTAAAGAGATCTGATAGGTCGAAACAGTGTCACTGACGAAAACAACTTTTACAATCAATCGTCTATTGTGACGTCATCTTAAACAATAAAAAATGAAAAGGTTGAAATTTGGTGAACCGGGTGCTGGCTTTTTTAAATACAAAAGCTTCTTACTCCGTCAAGAGAAGCGAACCTAAAAACAATTCTTTTTCATACTGACGTCATCGTGATGTCACAAACCCCTTTATGACACTTACTCCGGGGAGATAATCAATCTTGCCAAGTCTAATTTACGCCAAGGATAATTAGAAATACATAAAAGGCAAAGGCTTCCTAACCGATTGAAAGGACGTTCAAAAACTTCATCTCAAAGAAAAAAGTGATATGTATATTTTCACACGAAAATGGGCAATTTCTTACTCTCAAAACGTTGGCCTCCAAAAAAGACATTCATGTTTGTTTGGAGACTAAAATTGGTAAATCTATCACATTTAAAACGTTTATCTCCTTAATGCTTTGCCCTACCCTTCCCAAAAAATAAGATAGTGCTCAGTTATGTTACAAGATTGCTTGATGATATGATTGAGCATACGTAAATGTCCGCCACCCCCCTTCTCAAAACAAAAATGGTTTTTAAATAAGCCACTGATTAGAAACACCATGCTCTTGAAAATAGCTAACGCTTTGTAGTTATACATAGACCAGGGTGTGGCCAATAACATACAGAATAAATTTACATTGTAGTGTTCTTGATTACGTGTTGCTTGCCTAGTTTTCGGCAGAGGCGCACTTAAAAACCGAACTTCCTCTCGATTGAAAGAGCTAAAAATTTCAAAACGTTTCATTCGTTCATTTTATGAAGTGCGTGGAAGCAGAACATATAACTTGCTGAAGTGATTGACGTATATTTTCGAGAATAACCTACTAAATGTTAGGACCACTACCTTCGACTTTTTCGTAATGGTGTGTCTATTTGTACGACATAAAGCCCGTGGCTGCGCCCATGTTTTTGATCCTGCCATAAACGCAGCGAGAAAATAGTAAACTAACCTGAAGTGAAACACCCACAGTTTAGCTTTTCCAATTGCAGGCCGTCATCAGTAATGTCCAAGTTAAAAATATTACTGGCTCGATGGCGTAGTGGTTAGAGCGTCCACTTCGCAGTCGGTAGACCTCGAGTTCAATTCCTAAGTCGAGTCGTACCAAAAGACTTTAGAAAATGGTATTCACAGCTTTCCTGCTTGGCGATTAGCACAAAAAAGAGATAGTGTGGAGAAGCCGGCAAGCTTGCTTGTTGTGTCCTTGGGCAAGGCGCTTAATGGGATGCCTCGATTTTTATGTGGCAGACAGGTGGCGTACCCGTACTTCACTTGGTTACAATTGTGAAGCTGCTCACCCAGCATGTCGTAAAAGACGACTCTTGGGTACCCATCAGTGGCAGTCCACCTTGTTCGTGTTGGGGCTACAAGTCATTCATAACTAGTTCGAAATGGGTTGCTACCTTTCCCCTAGCCTAATTCAATTAGGTTGACGGCGTGTACGTGGATTGCCGTTTGTTCCGGACCTCCATCCCGAAAAAAGGAGGGGTAACCACAACAACATGTTAAAAATATCGGTTAAGCCGGCTTTACTCAATGCATAGTTGTAAGAACAGTAACAACTAGTAAGTTTTTATTGACATAGCCAATTCCCGTTTCAAAATCGAAAGTACCGTGTTTTACATAGAAATCGAACAGAAAAATATGAGGGGTTGCACATAGCCGTTATGTTTCTTGTCAGTTTTTGAAGTGCGTAGCAACGTCTTTTTTTGCAGAATACACCTAGGGAGTGGACTTGCTCAGATTGAAGGAGCCAATAACTTCACAAACTGTTGTTTATTTCACCACTTGCATGTAAGCATAAATGTAGAGCTGCAGGGAAAAGGGGCGCCCAAGTCATGGCTTCGTCATTTCCGAAAATGGCCATTAAACATTTGGCATATTACTTACGACTTTTTGTAATTGTATGCCATTTCGCATGGCCTAAAATCTCTGACTGAGCGCATATTGGTGGGTCCTGGCATTAACGCAGCTAGGGGAAGTGCGAACTAAACCATAAAGTCAAGCAGTTATTGCAATGGGTTAGATCATAGTTTAAAAGTATAGTTCATTGATCAGATTTTTGAGCCAATAACGCCGATAATTTTGGTGATTCTTGTAAGATTTAACATGAGAAATATTCAATTTGTTAAACTTTGGAGCATTTCATTGAGTGCGTTAGAGGTTAAGGTAATCAGAGTTATGACCCGACTGAACAAAACTATTGCAACTTGCCATTACATTGACAAAAAAACCAGGCTTTTGACCAACCGCTATGCTGATAATGTAATGTTTCAATGTTCTTCAACAAGTAGTATGCACGCTGTGTCCTTTTAAAACAATAATGACATAACTATTTTTTACACGAATCGCAACAAATTATGACATAATAAAGCGAGTTTGAAGCGCGCAGAAGAAAAGTGAAGTAGCATTATTTAGAATGCTTCAATAAATAACCCGCTGTTGCGTTGGTTGGTTTACACCTCCTCTTCCTTGGGATGGAAATACGGCGCGAACAGCAATCCAGGTTCCCACCGTCAATCAAATTACATCAGGCTAGGGGAAATGTGGCAGCCCATTTCGAACCAATCATGAATACAAATTACCGACTGGTAGCCCCACTACCAACAAGGTGGATTCTATTGGTGGACGCTTCTTACGACATGCGGGGTGAGCAGTTTCACAATTATAAGCCGATGAAGCATCGTCATATCAGCTTTAATAGTTGTAAAATTTTTTTATCGAAAGCACCTAGTTAATATCTATAGAAAAAGCTTTTAATCGCGTTTCTAAGAGTAGCTTTTGAGAAAATATAGAAACCAAATTATGCAAGCGTTAGCTGTGATGTCATTTTAAACCTTAAAGTAATGTAATTGTCGCAAGTTGGTAAATTGGGAGCTGGCTTTCGTTTGAGAAAAAAGCCGTTTCTCCCAGTCAAGATGTGCAAATTAAAAACTTATTTTTACTATGACGTCATGAAC